>JALGQZ010000005.1:32020534-32627535 GCA_023105745.1 Austropuccinia psidii | reverse complement strand
TGATCTTTATTAAGGAATAAAGCACTTAGAAAAGTCTAACTAATACTTACTTGTTGGTAACAATGATATAATTTGATAATATGATGATTTGGAAAAAACAGAAAGAGGAGCCCTCACTTAAGTCAAAGACAACTCACAGAGGTGTAACATAGATCTAACTGGAAAACCAGTGAGTAAAAAAACAATAAATCCTTTTTTGATTATTGATTTCACCATTTGCTTTCACATAGGGTTATCACAATTACTTAATTAATGCTTTTACATGACTACCAGCCATTTATGGTTAAGACTAAAAGGAGTAACAACTGTAAATGTTCTTAAATTTAAAAATAAACAGTATTTCTCAAAGGTATCAATTTTCTTGGAAATTTAATCACAGGTTGTATTCCTGTGAATTTTTGAAGATTCAGTATCTCAATTGGAATCATCAAAAATGGGACTGTAAGGAAACCTTTTAATTTTACTTATTAATCAAAATTCTTTTGGGTTGTTTATGAGTCATACCATCAGTCATTGGTCCTGGAAGTTTCAGAAAGATTCATCAATAATTTGTCATGAATTTTTCAACATTTTTACCTCAATTCTATATAGAATTACAAATATCACAGTATGCAGGTTTCTATGAGGTAAATCAATGGATACTAGTAAAAAAAGGGTTTTAATTACTCTCTTAAGGTTTGTTCATCGGAAAACCATTCAGAATTGACATGGTTAGAGGAGTCCAAGTTGCTCTTTACCACTCTTTTATGTAAAAATAGTAGCTTGTTTGCAATTTTCTTGTGATTTATTGAGATTTCAACTTGGTAACTTGGTTCCAAAAAGTTTTTAGTATACTAATTGGGCCATGATCAGCCATGGATCCAACCTTAGAGCTTCCCAGCCTCAGAGGCTCAGAAGTTGGGTACCCTGGATCTCTTTGATGTCTTTTTCTCCCTTAGCTATTTTTACACCAAAAAATAGAAATTCAGGCTTAATGACTGATACCCACCATGGGCGTATCAAGACTGTCTGTAAGAATACTCAAATATTAAGTGCCGAAAACATGAATAATACTATTCTTAGTGTATATGTAACTTGGGATTCCTCACATTACCATTATTTTGGTGTGAAATTAAGAAAAAAATTACAATTCTTTTATGGGGTATTAAAGTATTTTCCATATTACCACCTCATAGAGTTAATTTAAGCTTATTAACCCTATGGCGCTACCCTCGGTGAGTTTCTGTGTAGAATCCAAATCTGGCCTTAAATCCATGGCTTTAATTACTCACAAAAAAGTTATTCATCTTTTCTGAAAGCAAAAATGATTAATTTTGAATATCTGCATGACTTATGGGTTGTTTTTAGTTCAAAATTTAATTTTGAAGGTAATTGTAGCCTATTTGGGTATGTAAAATAAACCTCTAGCTTCAAATTTCCTCCCACTGAAAACTAAAAGTGTGCTACAATTTTATTAATGATTTGGAGAAGAAATAGGGCCCGAAGGGGGTTAATGTTAAATTTTTAACCTCTTCAAATTACTTAGATCAAGTAATTTGAAGCACATTTATAGACATATTCAGGCTTGTGGCCTTCTTCCATGTCTAGATCTTCTTAAGAGTTTATCTGAGTCAGGTATTTCTTATTCTGCCATCCATTCATCTTCATGTACTGCATTTCTATGTCTGAAAAGATATTCTCTTTGAGTTTTACCCCTAAGTCTCCTTTCTTTAATGAATTTCTTTATATTTTTGTCTTCACTTTTTTACGCTGGTGTTACAGTTAAAGGAGTTGGGTTCCTTAAAGGAAACAGTTCTTTTTCATATGGCTGATAATGTGAGCCCTAGAGGTATTTTCATATACCCAAAAGACCAAAAATAGCAAAATAAGATATAAATATAAAGAAAATAAATTTATTTATATCATCAAAATAAAGATTAAAACGTAAATACAAATCTATATAAAAAAATAAACATTTAATTATAATTTAAAATAAAAATTACATTAAATTTTGAAATTGTAAAATTGCATTTTTACTTGAAAAAATTAAGTAAAAATAAATTTTTATATAAAATTAATGAAATTGATATATTTTTGGTGAAAATTCAAAAATTTACATAAAATATATTATAGATTTTCATCCAATAAATAAACTCAAGAAAATTATTTCACCATTGGATTCCTCATAAAAATAAGGTGGGGCCACCCCTGGCTAAAATTTCTGTAACTCAACTCTGAATAAGCTTAAATTGAAGTTTTAGTATTTCCTGTACAAAAGTTGAAAATCCTCAAAAACTTAATTTAATTCACACCACATGTGGTGTTAAACATCAATTTTTGTGTTAAAATCGAGGTGTTGTGCATAGTTTAGAAGTTATGAGGAATTGAAGTATTTTCAATTGAAATGTGAAAATGTGCGTGTGTATTACATAAGTGATCTTTAATTTAAATATGAGGTATCAATTATTACAGTTTTGTACTGTAGAGCTCAATTGGATTGTATGTGTAAATTACAAGTGTATTACACAATGAGGAATTAAAGAAAAAAATAATTGGAAAGATTAATTCTGGAAGGAAAAGGTATTCTAGCTACAAGGGGGAGTCAGACCCCCAAAGTCCTTTCTTACAGGTGTGTTATGTCAAAATCCACGCAAACGTTCATCACTTTTGGCCTGGAATTCAGTCACAGGATCTGTGACTCAATTGATGATGAAGGTTTGACACCAACTAGGGCAGTTTTAAGTGCTGCCAAGGGGGGAAAACTACCCTTAAGCTAAAGAAATCCTGGTAAAAACAGTTTTATCTGGTTTCTACGTCTCTTGCACACATTCTGACGTGTTTGGAAGGCTCCAGACCAGGTATTACTATAGTAATGGCTGATTTAAGGGTTTAAAATGGCTAAAAATAGCAAACAATGGCTTAAACCAGGCCTTTTTTGGTCTAAACCAGGGTTCAATGATTCCATCATTGGCTTTTCTGTAGTAAAAGTGTTTTCCACGACTGACAAGAGTAATTTTTACTTTTGGAGTAAGAAAATTGATGTCTATAAAAGAATGTCTTCTTTGCCCCACTTTTCTCTTCATATTAGAATCTTTTCCTTTTATAATCAGTTTAAACACTGTTAAACCAGTCAATAAAAGATTCCTACAACCCTTTTGAAATCATTTCAAACCTTTCAACCACGTGAAAAAATCATTATAATCATTGTTTGTAACTCTTATAATCATTTTTACCCCTTGAACCACCCCATAAGTGAGATAAAGTATCTTTCATCACTTTTAACATTGTCACTTTGTTTCAAAATTCACTCTGGTCACTTTTGGGTGTGTTTTCTCTTTAAGTATATTTCTAAAGACTTTGTTCTTTAATGAATTGCTTGCAGTTCTTTTCTCAATTAATTCCAATCAGAATTGCTCTTGAAGAAATTTCTTTTGCAGTCTTAAATATCTCTTGTAGAGTATTTTTGGATAAATTTTTATTGTTGGTAAAGCAAAAAATCTTTATAATATTATTGTTTTATACTTATGAGGTTAAAAAAAGTAAAATTGGTGTGTTTTTTCTTAAGAATACTATTTCATACTATTTTCAATTACTTCTTACCTTATACAAATTTTGAGGACAGGAAAAGTACTTGATTTTTAATCAAAGTTTCATATCCACACCTTAGAGATAAGGCTTTATCAAACTGACTAATTCACCACTCAATTCCACTTGAAATGAATTGGTTCAATGTAAGAAAAAAATAAAAAAAGGTCCCACATATGCATCTTTGAGTTTTTCTGGGCCTTTGATATTATTAAAATTCAAGGTTGAAACTAAAAATAAGTCCCCTACTTTAAAGTCTGGTGCTTTATGACTCTTGTCCCACTTCTGTTTTTTATATTAGAAAACATGATCCATGCTTTGTTTTGCATTGTGTTTCACTTGATCAAGCATCATTTTGAAGCTTGAAGGTGTAGGATGGATGTAAATTAAGTGTTTCCTCAGTGCATCTGCTGGGAGTCTTGAATTCCATCCTTTTTCTAACATATCAGGAGTCTGACCTGTGGAAGAATGGACTTATTTCTTCTATGCCAATTATAATTCAGGTGTTGGAGTGCACCAGTCATGGGTAAAGCTATCTGAGTCTTTGAATTATAATCTATAAGCAGGGAATCTCCTGATCATTTCATTTAAATTTTGAATCATTCTTTCTGCCATCTCATAGGTTTAAGGGTGATATTTGGTAGAAAATGATAATATGGTCCCAAAAAATCTATGAAGATTGGTCCAAAGTGCAGATGTGATTTTGGGATGTGTCACTTATGATATTCGTAAATAAACCTGTATGAGAAATATCTCTATTTCATACAACAAGAGCTGTATACATAGCAGTGTCATTGTGAGCCTGTGAGCTATATATGAAATACCCATAAGGTCACAAATAAATTTATATACATCTGATTTGGTCTTGAACAGACTGTTCAGCTGAAATTAATATAAAAAATACCAAAAAATAAGTATAGCTTTTTTTGGAGAAAAAAAGTTATAATTATTATGTTATTTTTGGATTCTACACCAAAAATAACTAGGGTACAGCCATAGGGTGTTATACCCAAAAATGCTTATTTCTTAAGTTATTGGAAGATTGAAGAATCTCACAGTACTAATGTAACTTTCTTAACATTTTTTTAAAATTGTTAAATTTAAGCTTAAATAAGCTTAAATTTGAAGTGGCATAAGGTTTATGCAAACCTACCAAAATTTTAGTTAAAATTGAGGTGTTGTGTATATTTACTGAATTGGCTAAGGATTTGCCATAAAGGATGTAAATCCTGTGTTGGCTCAATTTGAAAGTGTTCCAAGCCATAGTATGGCTTTACATAAACAAAAGGGAAAAATCCATGCAAAAAGGTGGGACAAAGAAAAAAGACCAAACAGAGCTGGGGTACCCAACTTTTTGGATCTGCAAGGATTCAATTAAAGCTGTCTACCTGTATTGGAGGATTTTCAACCTTATCAAAACTTCAAGGTTGAAATTTGATCCAACCTCAAAGTTTAAACTGTTTTTATCACAATTTGGACAGGAACTTCAAGCTGCCAAAGGGTAATTCACATTATGCAAGCTTGAAATTAAAGCCTTAAGACCTGTCAAAGCTTAAATAAGCTTAAAAATTTAAATTTACAAGCATTAAAACCTTATGAAAAGTTAAGTTTGAGTATGTATTGCTATTTTACTTGGAAAAATAGAAATAACTTCGAAAATTCATTAAAAATCCAAATCTTAATGGATTTGTTGAAAGCTTCACACAGCTTACAATTCAATGTTATCTGTGTATACATCAAATTCTAAGTATCCTTCATGAACAGGTTTTATTGGTAATCAGCCTGGAAAATTACTCTTTTAATTATACTTAGAGAAAGTTAAGATTTCTTTAAAAACTAATTAACAATTGACTTTAAGAGATTTTTACTTGAAACTTTATTCTTAAGTTTTTCATGTGATGGACTTCAATATGAGTAAATTTATTTCATATTAAGACCTAAAATAATTGTATTAAATGAGGATTAAAGTTACTTGGAGTTAGGATTAACACCAGTAACTTTAAATTGGAATTAAAAAGAAATACCTTAAGTTAAGAACTTTATTTTTAAGCATGACTTTTCAGTTTTGAACTGAGCACGCCTGCTTTATCCATTATGAATAATGAGGGATGCTCTGCAGACATAAAAAGAGTCTATTCATCACTGTTTTTGTCAATCAATTCAATCCAATCCAATCATATTAGACATTTAAGCATGTAGAGTTTTATTACATATAAGATCTTATTATTAAAGTGCTTATTAAGTTATTTTATTCTTTATTAATTTTGTATTAAATAATTGAAATAATAGAATTCAGATGATTATTGTAATCACCAATAATATATTTTATTTTTGTCAGGGTGAGTCTATGTAGTAGCTTAAAAATAGTAAATACAAGCTAGCACTATGACTGTGACACACAAAAAATAAATAATAAATGAAATCTTCAGGTCCTACTGCTATGTGATAACAGTGGTGATGAGTCTATTGAGGACCTGGGTTGCAATTCTCTAATATCTTTGACTGGGAAGAAACACTACAATAATTAATTATTTTAATTATATCAATATAATCCTAAGAGTACTACTGGTATAAGACAGTTTTACTACGTAAGGATGTTAATTCATGATAAGATGAGTCTTTTCCAGTGAGGAAAGACCTGCTTTTATCTCCTCTGAGGACTGTGAGAGACTGGTAGGCTCTTCACACGTCTACAGAGTGAAAATTTTCACTCTGGAGGCTGGGTTGTGGTTCTGTACCATCAATTCTGACGTCAGCATAGTCAGAATTGTGGTTTTTGGACCACAAATGATCATTCTGGATCAATACAGGGTGAAAAAACTCTTCACAGGCCACGTCAGCACCATTGTGACGTTTCCAGAGTGTCTGGATGACTAATATTAGTCATTTTGGGCGGGTTTAAGCTTTAAACAACCATTATTTTAAGTATCAAGCCAGTACTGGTTGGTACAGGTTTGGTACAGACCAGTATTGGTCAAAATACTTCCAACCAAGATATCTTGGTCAGTTTTTGAGATATCAAGAAACTAAGAGCACAGAATTGAAGGGCTTAATGAGCTCTTCAATTTGGTATGCTTCATGTTTACCCTTCTTTAAAATAGCAAAAGCTATAAGGGTTTTAAGTTTTTTGGATGTATTTTTGTACATCAGTATGAGGCTTCAAAAACTTCCATACCAGATATCTTCTTCAGTTTGGAAGATATCTGTATTCTGATGATACAGTTTTGTAGGGCTTGATTAGCCCTACAGTTTGGTATATGACACTGTACAGTTGTATGAGTGTATGCCAAAGATACAGGGGTTTGTTTATTTTCTTATTTTCAGAATATCTGTATTTTGGTTATTGAACCTTTGAACCAAGATCCCTCAGTCAATTTAAGAGATACAGAGGTCTAAGGTGTCTCAAATTAAAGCTATTGTTAAGATCTTTAATTTGGTTATACTTTTGTACAGTTTTGTACAAGCCCTCTTTGACTTTCAGGGGGGTCTTGGTTTTGAAATAAAGGTCATATGGTATCTCCAGTTGTAGTGGTGTTACAACAACATGGATGATATCATTGTGTAGCTCTCTATGTGAGCTTTAATAAAAATACCATTCTGGTATATAATAACTTAAATATGCATAAGTTAGATGAGAGGTGAAAATAAGGGTTTTGCTTATTTGGTCTTATCATTGATAGGGCATATCTTTGTCCTTTCTTATTATATTTGAGGAGGTTTCCTCTTCATAACTTACTTGTATTGGCTATATTTGTCCAATACTCCTCATACCATTACTTATGGTATGTTGGATGTCATGCTGGTGCTCTGTTTTGAGTCACAGGCTGACATACCCTCCCTCCAAAAAAGGCTCATCATTGATGAGACTCTTTTGTCCTCATGGAGGCTCTTGATCCTTTCAAAAAGGAATCTTTATCTGAATCATCCAGCTTTACCCATTGGTCTTTTTCTGGTGGTTTATTCCTTCTCTCTGTTAAATAATCCCTATTGGAATATCTTTTTATTTGATTGGGGTTGTCAGTTTCAAAGTAAAATTTTCTTTGTTTGTCTTGCCCAACTATCAAGTAGCTCTCTAGGTAATTATGTATGCTTATGCCATAGATTCTATGGTACTCTGTACCCATTAAAAATCCATCAAACTTAGCATTTTCAAGTACCACAAATTCAATGTGTAATCTGAGGTTTCCCATTTTGTGTGGTATTATAATTATTTTTTGGATTATTCCAAGTGACTTCATTTTGCCTGCAGCACTTTTAAAGCTTCTTGCTTTTGTTAAAAGCATCTCTGCATTCCACATTGGAAAGTGTCTGTCCAAGTATTCTTTGGCTACCACTGAGCAATTTGCTCCTGTGTCAAAAATCAAAGGATGCTTTTTATTTTCAATGTACACATCAAGCTTTGATTTTGCTCCATGAATAAAGGCCATACCAGTTTTGGGTACTTCCAAATACTCTTTAGCATCAATGGTTCTGCCACTTCTGTCTTCACCTTTTTTGGGTTGAATGAGTTCTGGTTTCAAAGAGTTTCCTAGGACTGATTCTGTTTTCTCATCCTCATACTCTAATAAATATTGTTCAATAGGCTCTGATCCACTGTCTGAATCCTGTCTTAGCCCATTTCCCATGCTGTCAGAGTCAGATTTGTACTCCATGTGTTCTTCTACTGACTCTTCCTCTATTGCAAATATTTTCTTTTTTCCCTTGGGACAATTATTTGCATAGTGGTCAGGTGATCCACAGTTATGGCATGTGTTCCTTCTCCTTGGTGCTTCTTCACCATTAGTAGGTTTGAGGTCTTTTTCCATGAGTATCTTTGGTTTTTCTCTGCTATCATGTGACCTATAGGGTGAACTACTGCCAATTGATGTCTTTTTTCTGACATCTTGTATGACATTTGCTATGTCATCAATGCTTCTTATTTTGCTGCATCTGCACTTTACTGCATGTTCTAAGTCTCCTGGAAGTTTTGTCAGAATCTTATGATTTCTCATCTCTATTGTCATGTTTGGATCAATGGATTTGAGTCTTTTGGTTTGTTTAAGACACCATTCATAAGGGTCTTTTCCTGTAGAGTATCTGTCACTCTCAAAAGAGATGGTTTTTTGCCAAATCCAAGTACCATTGCTGTACTTTTGTATTATTTGGTTTCTCCACCATGGCCAGCTTTTCCTACCATGTATCTCTTTCATTTCAGTGTACCATATATTTGCATGGCCTCTGAATGCATTGTTGAGTCTTGTGGTGATCCAGTAGTCTGGTATCTTTGGTACATCAACAAAAAGTCCATTAATATAATCAATAAGCTCCATATGATCATATTCTCCAATTCCTGAGAATTTAGGCCAATTTACCACATCAGGTAATTGTTTCAATGCTTGTTTCTCAGAGTAACTGAGGTTCTCACCATCTTGGTAAATAGACTCAGACCTTAACTTTGGATCCTGGGATTCAGGAGCTTGGTTTTCTGATTCTTCCTCTTTTACTTTGGTGATTGGTTTATCCTCTTGAGTTGTTTGAGGGAAGAAATTATCTTCTTTTTCCTCCTTTTTATAGAGAAAATCCACTTCTTTTTCCAGGATTTCCTGTTGAGATTGGATATTTCTTAAATCTCTTCTCACAGCTTGTTGTTCCTCTAGTATTGAGTTCAACTGTCTGTTTTTAGTTTCAAATTCTGCCCAAATTCTGGATAGATTTGTGTTCAAGTCTTCTATGACTGTTGCTTGGAAGGAATTTTCTTCCTTGAGTGTTTTCATTTCTGAAGTCACTTCTTGAACATGATCATATGTCCAATCCATGAATTTACCCATGTTGGACCATATGAAACTACTACCTCTGGAATCTGTGGTTTCAAATTTTTGAGGCGGTATTTTATCATCAATAGACTTAAGCTGAGGATCAATTGATTCTGAGCTAACACTATTGGTAGGTACAGTGTCTTTTAGGATTTGTGTTCCTCTTGGACTAATTTTATTCATTGTTTCATCAAAGGATCTGATTCTATCTTCTCCTTCCTGAAAGAATTCTTGTTCTCTACTAGGGCTCCATTTCCTCTGCTGGAAACCACCAGGGATGACTGGAGAGTCCTGGAAATATTGTCCTTTGGATTTCAAGTCCTGTAGCTGTTGGACTGATGTGGTAAAGATGGAATTTCTTCTTCCATGCCTTGGTGTTCCTGAATCAGATTGGGCTCTTCCATATGCCAGGAATTCTCTATGGCTTGGATTTCTGTTTGATTCCCTCTGATTCAAGTCTCTTCTGAGAGTATGAAATGGCTGTTGAGATTCCAACTTTTCATTTCTTCCAGAATCTTTTGGCAAGTAATAAGATTGACTCATATTTTTTGCCTCATTATTCCAATTTCCTTCCATGATACTCCCATTGTTAAGGTTTTGTTGTCCATACTCCATGTGGAAAATCCTTTTAGGAGTACATGAATATGAGTTATTTTCCCTGCATATGTCCAATTTTTTTGTTGGACTGGGCTGGATTTGGTTTGGGGTGGGACTTTGAGCAGGAGTTTCCTGATAATAAGTCCTTTGTTGGTTATTTGATCCAGAAGGGGGTGGCCTTCTCCCTCTGTTTCTTCTTTGCCAGATTTCTGGCTGATTTCTTGGGTATCCAAGATCTCTGAGAAATGGAGTTGTCATGTTAAAAAATGACAAAAGACAAAAATTCTGTATTTTCCAAGGTTTCTTTACCTTTAAAAGGCCCTTGGACTGATTTCTGCTTTATACTCCTTGGAAATTTGCTTGGGAGTTAGTACTGCCTCCTTGTCTTTGAGGCTGGTACAGATGAATTTCACTGTGATTTTGTCTCAAATGGACTGTATTTTTTCCACTTTGAAAGAAAATGGAGAAGGTTTGTAATTCAATTTGAATAAACAAAATTTCCAATTCCTTACTGTTATTTCTTCTGAGTTTGGTTTGATATTTGAGTTTTAATTATTTATTATTATTATTATTTTATTTTTTATTTTTTGAAGAAATAACAGTTTTGTTTCACTTATTTTTATAAGTAAAGTAGTTAATATTAAAAGTTTATATTATTAAACTTGAATATTATTGATAAGTTATTTACTTATTTTTATTTATTTATTTTTTTATTTTTTAAAAAAATTGATGAATTTTTCCTTAACTTGAGTAGAAAGGATTCTTCTTCAATAATATTCTATTTGAATATTAAAGAATTGAAATAATAATAAAATTATTATTTAAATATTTATTGTTGGTTTACAATAAATATTATGATTTAAATTAATTTTACACAATTTGGTAAAAATTAATTATGCTTTCTATTTAAATATACTATTTGTATATAAAAATAAGTTTGGGAAGTTATTAATAATTACTTATTATTATTAAAATTGATGAATTTTTCCTCAACTTGAGTAGAAAGATTCTTCTTCAATAATATTCAATTTGAATATTAAAGAATTGAAATAATAATAAAATTACTATCTAAATATTTATTGTTGGTTTACAATAAATATTATGATTTAAATTAATTTTACACAATTTGGTAAAAATTAATTATACTTTCTATTTAAATATACTATTTGTATATAAAAAGAAGTTTGAGAAGTTAATAATAGTTACTTATTATTATCAATTTTCGTGGTAAGTTGATAATAATAACTTATTATTATTAAGATTTTTTTTTGATTATTTATCAAAAAAAGAAAATTTTAATCAATTTTTCCTCAACTTGAGTAAAAAAAGATCTTCTTCGATAATATTCAATTTGAATATTAAAGAATTGAAATAATAAAATTATTATTTCAATATTTATTGTTGATTTACAATAAATATTATGATTTAAATTAATTTTTACACAATTTGGTAAAAAATAATTTTTTTTTTTATTTAAATATACTGTTTGTATATAAAAATAAATTTGAAAAATTAATAATAATTATTTATTATTATTAATTTTCGTGAAAATTGCAATATAAAGCTTTGAAGAGTATAAATACTCAAAAATAAAATAAAATATATTATTTAATATATTTTGATAAAATACAATATATAAAAAATATATATTATATTTTTATAATATAAGAGATGAAAATTAGTTAAAAAATGAAAAAAACTCGAAATTGTACTTACTTTTATAGTAAAAAACCTTCAAAAATAGTGAAGATGATCCAAAAATCGCCAAAATAGGTCCAGAATAGGTTAAAACAATGGCCAGGCCCCCAAAATGTCAGGGTGAGTCTATGTAGTAGCTTAAAAATAGTAAATACAAGCTAGCACTATGACTGTGACACACAAAAAATAAATAATAAATGAAATCTTCAGGTCCTACTGCTATGTGATAACAGTGGTGATGAGTCTATTGAGGACCTGGGTTGCAATGCTCTAATATCTTTGACTGTAAAGAAACACTACAATAATTAATTATTTTAATTATATCAATATAATCCTAAGAGTACTACTGGTATAAGACAGTTTTACTACGTAAGGATGTTAATTCATGATAAGATGAGTCTTTTCCAGTGAGGAAAGACCTGCTTTTATCTCCTCTGAGGACTGTGAGAGACTGGTAGGCTCTTCACACGTCTACAGAGTGAAAATTTTCACTCTGGAGGCTGGGTTGTGGTTCTGTACCATCAATTCTGACGTCAGCATAGTCAGAATTGTGGTTTTTGGACCACAAATGATCATTCTGGATCAATACAGGGTGAAAAAACTCTTCACAGGCCACGTCAGCACCATTGTGACGTTTCCAGAGTGTCTGGATGACTAATATTAGTCATTTTGGGCGGGTTTAAGCTTTAAACAACCATTATTTTAAGTATCAAGCCAGTACTGGTTGGTACAGGTTTGGTACAGACCAGTATTGGTCAAAATACTTCCAACCAAGATATCTTGGTCAGTTTTTGAGATATCAAGAAACTAAGAGCACAGAATTGAAGGGCTTAATGAGCTCTTCAATTTGGTATGCTTCATGTTTACCCTTCTTTAAAATAGCAAAAGCTATAAGGGTTTTAAGTTTTTTGGATGTATTTTTGTACATCAGTATGAGGCTTCAAAAACTTCCATACCAGATATCTTCTTCAGTTTGGAAGATATATGTATTCTGATGATACAGTTTTGTAGGGCTTGATTAGCCCTACAGTTTGGTATATGACACTGTACAGTTGTATGAGTGTATGCCAAAGATACAGGGGTTTGTTTATTTTCTTATTTTCAGAATATCTGTATTTTGGTTATTGAACCTTTGAACCAAGATCCCTCAGTCAATTTAAGAGATACAGAGGTCTAAGGTGTCTCAAATTAAAGCTATTGTTAAGATCTTTAATTTGGTTATACTTTTGTACAGTTTTGTACAAGCCCTCTTTGACTTTCAGGGGGGTCTTGGTTTTGAAATAAAGGTCATATGGTATCTCCAGTTGTAGTGGTGTTACAACAACATGGATGATATCATTGTGTAGCTCTCTATGTGAGCTTTAATAAAAATACCATTCTGGTATATAATAACTTAAATATGCATAAGTTAGATGAGAGGTGAAAATAAGGGTTTTGCTTATTTGGTCTTATCATTGATAGGGCATATCTTTGTCCTTTCTTATTATATTTGAGGAGGTTTCCTCTTCATAACTTACTTGTATTGGCTATATTTGTCCAATACTCCTCATACCATTACTTATGGTATGTTGGATGTCATGCTGGTGCTCTGTTTTGAGTCACAGGCTGACAATTTTATAAAATTATTGTCTTTAAAATATATTTTAAAATCCACAAATTCCTCATAAAAACTTTTTAATCATAATTTTTATTATAAAAAGTTGTTTTATATTTTAAAAAATTGATTTTTGGGGTGTTTTCAACTTATAATACTTATTTAATATAATAAATGTTGTGTTTGAATTGTTGTAGTAAATATATATTTGTAAGATGTGACTATGAAACTGATGATAATATCACTATTAATCAACAGTACTATGTCTGTTCTTATGAAATATAATAATAAAATATTATTATAGCCACAATTAGATAATTAAAGAATTATTTCTTTCACGTGTTAAGCACTACTAGTGATTTTAACAGTGAGCAAGTAATTGTCTACTAGAATCAATTACAAAAAGACTTTAATAATAAAAACTTCTTTTATTAAAATAATAAAATTATTTTAATATATAATCATCTTTTGCAAGAATAATTATAATGATAATTCTTGAAGAAAACTAATTTTAGAAAAAAAACTTTAAGAATTAAAGATAAATAACTCACTAATATTCCAAAGAGCTTATTAAAAGATAAGATAGAGAGATTTGACATAGAATTATGGATTTAGAGGATCAAAATGAACTTATAAATGTATTACAACAATATATAGTTGATTTCTATGACTTCACGTCTTTCTGATTGATTCTTAAAGAATAAAACACTTAAGAAAAGTTTCAACTAAAACTTACTTGTTGGTAATACTGATATAAATGATTAATAAGATGATGATGATGTGGAAAAAACAGCAAGAAGAGGCTTCTTTTAAGTCAAAAGCAGCTCACATAGGCTTGCCATGGAGCAA
Source organism: Austropuccinia psidii (assembly GCA_023105745.1). Lineage (NCBI taxonomy): Eukaryota > Fungi > Basidiomycota > Pucciniomycetes > Pucciniales > Sphaerophragmiaceae > Austropuccinia > Austropuccinia psidii. Next base: position 32,613,441 of record JALGQZ010000005.1, on the reverse strand, counting down.
ACTGAAAAACAAGTGAGTGAGAAAATAATAAACCTTTTTGGATTATTGATTGCATCATCTGTTGTCATGTAAGATCATCATAATTACTTAATTGATGCTTTTTACGTGACTACCAACCCTCATATGGTCAAGAATAAAAGGAGTAACATCTGGAAATCTTCTTTTATTCCAAACTAATCATTGATTTCTCAAAGTTATCAATGTTATTGCCAATTTCAACACAGGTTGTAATTACTGTGAATTTTTGAAGATTTAGTGTTTCACGTAGAATAGTCAAAAATGGACTGTAAGTAACCCTTTGCATTTTACTAGCAAAGCTGTAATTATTTTTGGTTGTACCATAGATAATACAGTTCTCCATTAGTCCTGAAAGTTTCAGAAAGATTCATTAAGAATTGTATTTTTAATAAATTTTTGAAGTTTTTACCTCATTTCTACGTAGAATTGCAAATAGCAGTGTTTCACTGGTTGCTATGAGGTAAATCAATGGATACAAGTCCAAAAAGGGTTTTAATTACTCTTTTGGGGTTTATCCATGGAAATTAATTAAGAATTGACATGGTTACAGGAGTCTAAGTGGCTCTTTACCTCCTTGGCATGTCAAAATAGCAGGTTATTTGCTATTTTCTTAGGCTTTACTGTAGTTGTAACATGGTACCCAAGTTCCCAAAAGGTTTTAGTTTACCAATCAGGCCAAGATCAGCCTTGGATCCAAGCTTTGGAGCTTTCCACGCCTCTGAGGCCTCAGAAGTTGGGTACCCTGGCTCTCTTTGATGTCTTTTGTCCCCCTTGCCTATTTTTCACGTCAAAATAGTAATTTAAGCTTAGTGAGATATCCACAATGGGTGTACCAAAAGTCCATGTAAGAATACCATGATATTAAGTTCTCAAAACATGCATAACACTATTCTTAGTGTATATGTAACATGGGATTTCTCACTTTCCCATTATTTTGGCATGAAATTAAGAAAAACAAAAATTTTCATGGATCTTTTATGTGGTATTGAAGTATTTTCCATTTTACAGCCTCAAAGAGTTAATTTGAGCTTATTCACTCTATGGAGCTACCCTAGGTGAATTTTAGTTTAGAATCCAAATCTGGTCTTAAATCAATGGATTTACTTACTCAATAAAAAGTTATTCATCTTTTCTGAAATCAAAAATGATGAATTTGGGATATATGCATGACTTATGAGTTATGCATAATTCAAAATTTCTTTTTAAGATAATTTTGGCCTATTTGGGTATGTAAAATATACCTCAAGGCTCCCAATATTATAAGTAAGTTTTCCTCTAAAACTCTATATCTTTTATCTAGTATTAGTTTTTTATATAGAATTCTTCTACAAGAATTATATCTGCACAGTCTGTGGTATAATTTCTTTTCTAAAGAATATTTATATTATTTATAAATTGGTTAAATATTTATATTTTCCATGTGTAATTGTCTCATTAAGAGCTTTAAACTTCTTCTTGTTAGAAATGTCAGTGACTATAACAATAATAGAATAATTATAACTTTTTATAATTATTAATATTTTTTATTATTATATAATATAATAATAATTAATCTTATTGTTTCTAATATAATTATCTTGAAAAATTATAATTGATTTGTGGCTATAATATTTTGTTATATTATATTTTTCTACTGAGGACAGTCATAGTACTCTTGATATTGTTACTTTTGTCAAGGGTTTAATAGAAAAACCTTAAATTTGGGGGCCTGTCCATGGTTTTAACCAATTTTTGGGACATAAATCCTATTCTAGACCTTATTTTACTCTTTTTTAATGTAAAATTTCCATATTTATTGTAATATTGGCTTTTAATAATTAATGTTCATAACATTAATATAGTTATTTTTACTTAAGAATATTTTTGCAACATTATACTATTGTGTGACTTGGAATAAATGTCTTTTGTCTAACTAGTGCCTTTTCACATCACAGACCTGAAATTTCTTCTTTGAGTTATTCTAGTATAAATTGAATAATAATAAAGTTTTGATAAATAACTTATTAATTGCATATTTATTATTTCTTTGAAGAAAATACAAAATCAAAGACAAATTTTAAAATATTTATTAATAACATTTTTTTCTGTCATATTTAGACATTTTTCTTCATTTGGAAGTAATTTGCCATAAATTACATTAAAAAAGCTTTATTCAATAAGTTAAGTTTAAAAGCTATGGTTATTTCTGGATAAATCAGCTCATATTTTTACTTTTCTCTAGCGTCATCCATCAGAGAAAGCTCTTCAGACTCTGAGGAATCAGAGTCTAGCATTGAGATTCAAACCATCCTAGCCCCAAGGGGTTTAATTACAAAAGAACCCTTAAAAGGTGCAGCATGTTTTCTCAAAATTGACGTGAAATGACCCCTACTAGAAGTGGAAGCAACTACTCCATCCAATCAAATGGATCTGGACCAGGGAATTCAAGTCATAACTCCAAAAGACAATATTGTCAGCCCAGAGAAGAGGCACAAATGGAGGATGCCAGAACTTCCACCAGTTCCCAAAGGTTAGACAGCACCTTTGACACTGTTATTGAGAGTTGAGAAGCTGACATAACTGCTATTCCTGTTGTCAGACCTGAATCACTTCCATCAGGAAACAATAGAGATATACCAGTCTCAGTACAAGAACTGGTTTATGGCAGCGAAGCAGCAGGAGTGGGAACGTCTTCCAAGTCTTTGGATAGGCACAATGAACTCTAATCTTCAAGTGAAGAAGCTCATGGGCACAGAAAAGACAGAAGAACTTCTGAGGGGCTGGACACCTATGTCTTGCAAGGGACAAGTCCAACAGATAAAAGCTTGGTTGAAAACCCAAAGCATGTTGTCAGAGGACCAGAAGTAGAATTTGGCTTAAGGAAAACACAACAGCCCAGTGTAAGCTCCCCAAGCCTCCACAAGCAAAAATTGGCCCCAACAAGTGCCAAACAAGGACAAAAAAGCCCAAAAAAGCAATCAGAAGGGCAAGAAGCAGGAAAAGGTAGAGGGAAAATCCAAGTGGAACAAGCCTTACCCACAGAATTACAGAATCCCCAAGAAGGAGAAGACAGCCATAGACAATGTGTTCAATATTGCAAGAACTCTGATGGAACTCAAAAACAAGGAGGAGGAAAGATTGAACCAATAATTTCCAAAGAATTAGACCTTGTAAAGCTTGTAACTCATTTTGAAACTTGTAATAAAGAAATTTTAGCAAAGCTTAATAATTTTGAGTATATCCAACAGAAGTTGGGTAGACAGATATTGCAAGTAAAAGAGTCACAAAAGCCCATAATTGGTCTAGAAAATGTGAAGAAAAGACAATGCCCTGTCTTTGAAGCAAATGTTTGCAAGAATTGAGTCTAAATTTACCTTACTCAATCAACCAGATGACAATTATATTTGTTTTATAACTAGAAAGCTGAAAGAATGAAGAATACAAGTTCAGAACTTGGAAAACTCTACTGGCCACAATGCAGCTCTTTTCCAAGGAAAATTGGAAAAACGTGATAAAGCAAGACTTGAATTAAAAGAAGATATTAAATCAAGTATTAATAATATATCACTGAACAATGATTTGCCAAGACAGTCCAAACCAATTATTGACAGAAATGTGCTAAAATTGAATATTTTCTTACATCATAAAATTTCAAGTAGTGCAGAAGTGGAGACTTTTTGTAATTTTAAAGACATTCCAAGATTGGAGGAATGGCCAACCTTTGGTGGTGAAGGAGAATATAATCATATTTAATTTATGAAAACAACTTACATTTTGACAGAAGACTTTAGCATACCAGATGAATACATAAGTGCTAGATTACACTCCTTGTTTACCAAATCAGCAAAGAAATGGTATTACAAAATCAGGCAAAACCATGGTAAACATTCTTGGCCTTGGTGGAAAGAACAAATTATTTCCAAATGGGAAAATGATTCCTGGAGATTTAAAATAGAAAATTATTTTGAAGAAGCCATTTTTAATATTGAAAGGGATGGGCCCATGTCTTGGTTTCTTAAACAGAAAGACAGATTAACTGCTCTTCATCCTGATATGTCTGAAACAATGATTAATAAAAGGATATTAAGAAAATGTGGTGGTGACCTTGAGCATGCTATAAGAAGCAGATTCATTGAGCCTTGCTCTACAGAAGATTATATCAATTCCATGGAAGACATCACAGCTAGGACAAAAATTGGAAGGAATTGGTATAAACCCCCAATGGACAACAAGACCAGTGGGAAACCAATTCCAACACCTAATGAGCCACATGAAAAAGATCCTTTGAAATGTCACAAATGTGAAACTACATCTCATTTGCCAAACACTTGTCCCAAAAAGACAAGAATAAATAAGATAGAAATAGATAAAGTTGAATACACAAAAGAAAAAAATAATGTATCTTTACATGACAGTGATTCAGAGCCTTCTGAAGAAGAGGAAGTACCAGATGAACTTAGTATAGAAAATATTAATGTTTCCTTTGAAGTCACAGAAGTACATACTCACTTACCACAGTACAGTGATGAATGTATGGATCTGATACATGTGCAAGATGCTGAAATTCAGAAAGCCAAACCTGCCAGAGGTAAAGGCTAAACAGGTGGAGCATCTTGTATCACCAATATTGTGATAAGCAACAGAGAAGCCAAGTTACATCTTGAATCAGGTGCTTTTTGTACTTGTGTTGGAAAGTATTACCTTGGCAGGATTTATACCAATTGGAAAGAAAGCTTGATGCCAATTGAAGGTATAAAATTCAGCAGTGCTAGCCAAGATATGCACCCCTTGGGCATTTTTGAAGCAGCAATAATATTCCCTCATCCTGGAGGAAGTATCTGATTAAAGGTTTAATTTGTTGTTATGAATAATTGTACTTCACAACACTTTATACTTGGAAATGATTATCTCAATCTTTATGGAATTGATATTAATAATCATAAAGACAGATATTTCACTATAGGGGAAAATAAAAGGCAATAATTTGCTTTTCCCCCAGAAAAAAGAGAAATAACTGTCATTAGACAAGTAAAGAATTTTAATAAAGAAAGATTTGTGTCAGATCAGTTAATTGAAGCAAAAATTAGTACTGCACTAACATTAGAAATGACAGAAGAAGTTATTGAAATATTATTTCAATACAGAGAGGTGTTTTGTAAGATGTGTCTATGAAACTGATGATAATATTACTATTAATCAACAGTACTGTGACTGTTCTTATGAAATATAATAACAAAATGTTATTATAACCACAATTAAAGAATTAAAGAATTATTTCCTTCACGTGGTAAACACTACTAGTGATTTTAACAGTGAGCAAGTAATTGTCTACAAGAATCAATTACAAGAAGATTTTATTAATAAAACTCCTTTTATTAAAATAATAAAATTATTTTGATATATAATCATCTTTTGAAAGAATAATTATAATGATAATTCTTGAAGAAAACTCATTTTTGAGAAAAACTGTAAGAATTGAAAATAAATCACTCACTAATATTGCAAAGAACTTATTGAAAGATAAGATGGAGAGATTTGACGTAGAATTGTGGATTTTAAGATCAAAATGAATTTATAACTGTATTACAACAATATATAGTTGGATTCTATGATTTCACGTCTTTCTGATTGATCTTGAAAGATTTAAAACACTTAAGAATAGCTATAACTAATACTTCCTTGTTGGTAATAATGGCTTAAATGATAATAGGATGATGATGTGGAAAAAACAGCAAGAGGAGGCCTCTTTTAAGTCAACAACAGCTCACAGAGGCGTGTAATGGAGCAAACTGAAGAACCAGTGAGTGAGAAAACAATAAACCTTTTTGGATTATTGATTGCATCATCTGTTGTCACGTAAGATTATCATAATTACTTAATTGATGCTTTTATGTGACTACCAACCCCAATATGGTTAAAAATAAAAGGAGTAACATCTGTAAATCTTCTTTCATTCCAAAATAATCATTGATTTCTCAAAGTTATCAATGTTATTGCCAATTTCATCACCCGTTGTAATTACTGTAAATTTTTGAAGATTCACTGTTTCATGTAGAATAGTCAAAAATTGACTGTAAGTAAACCTTTTAATTTTACTAGTAAAACTGGTATTCTTTTTGGTTGAACCATAGATAATACAGTTCTGTATCAGTCCTGAAGGATTCAGAAAGATTCATTAAGAATTTTATTTTAAATGAATTTTTGAAGTTTCTTACCTCATTTTTACGTAGAATTGCAAATATCAGTGTTTCACTGGTTGCTATGAGGTAAATCAATGGATACAAGTCCAAAAAGGGTTTTAATTACTCTTTTGGGGTTTATCCATGAAAAATCATTAAGAATTGACATGGTTACAGGAGTCTAAGTGGCTCTTTACCTCCTTGGCACGTCAAAATAGCAGGTTATTTGCTATTTTCTTAGGCTTTACAGTAGTTGTAACATGGTAACCAAGTTCCCAAAAGGTTTTATTTTACCAATTAGGCCAAGATCAGCCATGGATCCAAGCTTTGGAGCTGTCCAGGCTTCTGAGGCCTCAGAAGTTGGGTACCCTGGCTCTCTTTGATGCCTTTTGTCCCCCTGGCTTATTTTTTACGTCAAAATAGACATTTAAGCTTAAAGTGAGATATCCACTATGGGTGTACCAAAAAGTCCATCTAAGAATACCATGATATTAAGTGCTCAAAACATGCATAACACTATTCTTAGTGTATATGTAACATGGGATTTCTCACTTTCCCATTATTTTGGCATGAAATTAAGAAAAACAAAAATTTTCATGGATCTTTTATGTGGTATTGAAGTATTTTGCATTTTACCACCTCAAAAAGTTAATTTGAGCTTATTCACTCTATGGAGCTCCCTAGGTGAACTTTTGTGTAGAATCAAAATCTGGCCTTAAATCCATGGATTTACGTACTCAATAAAAAGTTATTCATCTTTTCTGAAATCAAGAATGATGAATTTTGGATATATGCATGACTTATGAGTTATGCATAATTCAAAATTTCTTTTTAAGATAATTGTGGCCTATTTGGGTATGTAAAATATACCTCAAGGCTCACATGTTTGCTTCTGATAATGAACCACTTGGGTCTATTGAAGGCCATGAAGTGCACATCATACTTAATGTGTAAAGACCTTACCCTCCACTATTATAAAGAACAGCTTACGCAGCTAGACCTATGGTTAGAGAAGCATTAGAATGACATATTAATGAAATAATTAAACTGGGAGTTCTTAGAAACATTGGGAACAATGAATAAGTAGTAGTCACAATGCCTGTTATCATTCCTTGCCATAATGATAATTCAAGGATGGTTGGTGATTTTAGAGCTTTGAATACCTACACTATTCCAGACAGGTATGCAATCCCTAGAATTCATGACACTTTAACTCAGTATCCAAAGAAAAATTTATCACTTCTATGGATTATCTTAAGGGTTTCCATCAGATTGTTTTAACACCTCATGCTAGGAAATTATTGAGGATTATTTCTCATTGTGGTATTTATGAATACTTGAGTATGCCTTTTGGTATTAAAAATGAACCCTCTCATTATCAAAGAATGATGAATACCATTTTCCCACATGAATTATCAGAGGGATGGTTAATAATTTATATTTATGACATTATCATTTTTTCAGAAACCTGGCAAATTCATTTAGAGAGACTTTCATCAGTACTCAGGACAATTCTTCAAGTGAACATGAAAATATCTCTAAAAATGTAATTTTGGGTTTCATGAGCTGAAAGCTCTAGGACCTGTAGTATCAGGACTGAGCCTTGGTGTTGATAAAAACAAGGTCGCTTCAGCTTTACTGAAACAAATTCCCCAGAAGAAAAAGGAAATTATGTCTTTCTTAGGGTTTGCCAATTATTACAGACAACACGTTAAAGATTTTGCAATCCATTCCAAATCATTGTACAGAATTTGTGATCAACAAACTGCCTTTGAGATGAAACAGGAAAGAATTCAACCATATGAGAAAATCAAGTATACCTTGACTAATGCACCATTATTATTGATTCCAGGCTGTAAACTTCCTTTCAAGCTGTATATTGATGGATGTGGTGAAGGCCTAGGTGCAGCTCTTCATCAAGTTCAAATTGTCAATGACAATCCTTATGAGGGTCCAATTTGTTTTATCTCAAGATAAATAAAACCTACTGAGGACATATATGGAGCTAGCCAAATGGAGTGCCTTTGCCTTATTTGGGCTCTGGAGAAACTTCATTATTATCATGATGGTAGTGTGTTTGAAATGATTACTGATTTTAATGCATTAAAATCACTTCTCAACATGAAGACTACTAATAGACACATGTTAAATGGCAGATTGCTATTCAGGAGTATAGAGGAAATATCACCATACTACATAAAGCTGGAGATATTTTCAAGAATGCTGATGGCTTGTTTAGATGGGCATTACCCAATACATCTGAAAGTCCTGCCTATGTTCCTACAAGTGCAGAACCTCAAATTCCAATTGAAGGAATTAACATCACAGATGTGGGAACCGAATTCTTTGAAGAAGTTAGAGAAAGCTATAAGGAAGATAATTATTTTCATATTCTTACTGCTCTCCTTGACAAAGATTGCAAAGATTCATCCTTGACTAATTCTCTGGATTACATTTGAAAAACATTATATAACAATGAAAGCTTCCATTTGTTTGATGGTATCTTATATCATAGGTCTAAACAGACATGTGTCATTGTCATATGTAGTAGAATGTTAATCAACACAATACTACTTGAATGAAATGATAACATTTATTATGGAAATCTGTCTGAAGACAGAAAAATGGAAAGAATTCAGAAATGTGCCTGGTGACCATCTTGGAGAAAAGATGTCATTGAGTACTGTCAGAGTTGTGATAGATGCCAGAAAGTCAATAAAGCTACTGGTAAGAGGTTTGAATTAATGATTCATATCCAAGAACCAAGTACTCCATGGGAAGTGGTTCATATGGATTGGGTCGCTTCCTTACCACCTGGAGGTAATAAATGTTACAATGCATGCCTTGTCATTGTTGACAGATATGTAAAAACCCCAATCTGTTTACCATGTCATAAAGATGACACAGCTATGGATAAAGCTCTTTTTATTTGGAACAGAGTCATATCCCATACTGTTGTCTTTAAAAATATCATTAGTGATAGAGACCCAAAGTTTGCATCAGCCTTATGGACTAATCTACATAAGCTTTTGGGGAAAAAAACAACATTCTCAACAGCATAACAGTCACAAAAAAGATGGGTTAGCAGAAAGAATGATTCAAACCCTTGAGGACATGATCAGAATATTTTGTGCTTATGGCCTGGAGCTTAAATATTCTGATGGATTTACCCATGATTGGTGTACTCTTATACCAGCATTGGAATTAGCCTATAAGACTTCAATCCATGCTTCAAAAAGCAATACTCCTGCAATGTTGGTAAAAGGATGGAACCCTAAACTTCCATTTGATACTTTGAATAAAGACTTAGTTGATATTAATCCAACTTCTTCAAAATTTACGTTATTGCTTGATAAAGTGAGGCATCATGCAAAGCAAAGAATGAATGATGCCTTTGAATATGCTAAACAAAAATGGGATAAAAGTCATAAAAACCCAGAATTCAAAGTAGGGGACTTAATACTTGTCAGGATGAAACTATGATAAAGGTGTAAATAGGCTAGTTACAGCTTTAACTATGTTTGTGATACAGTAGAAATGGTTGAAAAGTATTTATAAGAGTTGAAGATGATTTTATTTAAGATTAAAAGGGCTTTACTATACGTAATATAGTGGTGGTGAGCGCTGTGGAGAGCCCTGGGTGCAGCTTTATCTGTTGGGTTACAATAATAAAAGACTACAATAATTAAGATTTATAATTATACCTTATTATTAGCCAAGAGTAAGACTGTTTTTGACAGTTTACTACATAGGTTATTCAAGAGAAGGATGAGGAAACCATTCTGGCTGTGAAAAGCCTCCTTTTTATCCTGAAATGGGGTGGAAAGGGTGCTAGACCTTTCCACATAGAGGGAGTGAAGATTTTTCACTCTCTAGTACTGGTTTGTGGTTTCAAAACAGCCTTTACAACCTGTATTGGGCTCGGATGTGGTTTTGAAACCACATCTGAGAAGTTCTCACCAATAAAGGATGAATGTTTTCATCTGGGGACCTCACAGCCTGATTCTGATGTGTATGATGTGTAGAATGCTGTACAGAAGCTGTATGGGACCCCAGTATTGACTGACATATGAGGTATTGAAGTAAAAACAAGCTTGTTTGTCTATTTGACACCTCATATGCATAGTTATGGGATATTATCCCATGGTAAGGCTGTATTGGTCAGAATGTGGGATTTTGACCTTAAAACAGCTATAACTTTGTCAGTTCTTGCAATATCAACCTCAAAGCTGAACCAGTGTGTAGCCCTGTATGTGCTCTACACAATGGTACCTTATTTGATATGGTTATCATTAAATATGGCAAAGTTATGCCATGTACAAGATTTTTGTACATATGCATGTTTTAGGCAAAAGGCTGTATTGAGCTTGTTTGCCACATAAATTCTGCTATAGTTGAGATATGGGGAAGTGAATGAAACAATCAGATAGCCCTTATTGTTCTCTTTCCAAAAAGACCCCACTTCAAGTATCTCACACTAAAACTGTAGAAGCTAGATGAGAGGTGAATGTTTTGTTCACCCTTATTTGGCCTGAAACTGACCATAACTCCAATAATATTGGTGCTAGCTCAGTTTGGCTGGTACCATTGCATAGTCGTGGCTTGGAGCTTCATTTTGGGTACCCATTTGATGGGGTTAAGCCTCTCCTTCTAGATTTTAGATGAGAGGTAAAAATTAAGTTTTATGCTCAGCAATAACTTTGAGCAGGAATAACTTTGTTATTCTTTGTCCTATGGTGATGAGACTTATATTTTGAGAAAGGGTTGAGTTCCTCTTTTGTTTGATACTTTTTGAGCTGATTTGGCTCAGCTCCATGTTTTGGTGGTATCTTGGCTATACCATTGGTTTATGGTATTTTGGCTGTCATGCTTGTGCTCTGGTTTTGAATCACAGGCTGACATACCCTCCCTCTAAAAAAGGCTCATCATTGATGAGACTTTTAAGTCCCCCTAGAGGCCCTGAATCTCCTTAGATGAAGGTTTCCATCTGGTATGGCATCTTCTGCCAACCATTTGTCTTTATCAGCTGTTTGGTGCTTGAATCTGACTAAGTATTGTCTTTGATCCTTTCCATTAATTCTGATCTTCCTGGCCCTGATGATCTTACTCACAGGTCCTGGGGAGTCCTCCACTTCCACTATATCAGGTGGTGTGGAGTTCTTCTTCCTGGAGGGGAATTTATCCTCCTCTGTTTGGAAGTATGGTTTGACCAAACTTGATGGGAAGACTGGGTACTTCCTGGAAAAATCCTCTGTAAGTTTTACTTCCACTGCATTCTTTCCTATCAACCTAATGATAGTGAAAGGCCCTACAAATGAGTCCCTCATCTTCTTGGGTCCTTTAAGATTATTAAATTTCAGTGTAGACACTAGCACCTGGTCCCCTTCCTTAAAGTCAGGTTCCATGTGTGTCTTGTCCCACCTCTGTTTATGATATTCTTTTGCCTCAGCTATGCATTTGGCAGCTGTGTCACAAGCCCTCTTCCACATATCATGGAAGTTTTTGGCTGTGGGGTGGATTGGCAGAAGATTTTTTTATAAGTGATCCACAGGCAACAGGGGATTCCACCCTTTCTCTACCACTGAAGGTGTTTTTCCTGTGGTAGAGTGCTGACTTGTATTATAAGCCAGTTGGACACCTGGTAGAAGGGTAACCCAGTCAAGGGTCTATCCTTCATGGTCCTTGTATTCCATGCCATAGGCACAGAACCTTCTAAGAATGTCTTCCATAGTCTGGATCATCCTCTCAGCTAGGCCATCTGTTTGGGGATGGTAAGCTGTGGAAAAAGCAAGCTTGGTGCCAAGCATGTCATAAAGGTTGGTCCAAAATTTAGATGTGAGTTTTGGGTCCCTATCACTAATGATGATTTTAGGGACTCCACAGGTAGATATGATGTTATTCCAAAATAACAGGGCAGTATCCATGGCTGTGTCCTCTTTGTGGCATGGTAGACACCTCATGCTCTTGCTGAACCTATCAACTATGATCAAGCAGGCATTGTAGTTTTCTTTGCCTCCTGGGACAAGTCCTGTAACCCAGTCCATGTTGATGGTTTCCCATGGGTGTTTGGGTTCTTCTATATGCTGAAGTAACCTATACTTCTTCCCATGTTTCCTATTTGCCTTTTGGCATCTTTCACAAGTGCTTATGTATTCTCCAACTCTTGTTGCCACTTGGGCCCCCAAGCTGTGCTTGCGACCCTCTCTTTGGTCCTGTCTTCAGTCATGTGTCCCATATAGGGGCAGTCATGACATTCCTGTAGGATCAGAGAGATGTGGTGTCTGTCTACCACTGTGAGTGCACTTGTGTGTTTTTCTCTGTGGTAGAGCAGGCCATCTATAAGGAAGAACTTGTTATCCCTATAGGCCCTCAACCAGCATTCTTCCAGCTGGGATTCCAGTTCTGGACTCCTGTACTTTTGTTGAAGTAGTTGTAATAATATGCCACACAGTTTGTGTTTGGCATAAGAATTCAGTACTGCATTGAAAAATTTATTGTGCCGTTCTGAGGAGCTTATCCCCAGTATGGGAGTTTCTCTTCCCTCTGAAGCAATGCTCTCACTGTCAAGGGTACCATATTCTGGTGCCCATTCAGAAAATCTGAAGTTCTTCCTTCTATATATTTCCATGAAATGGATAGGGATCTTGGCTCAAACTTCAGGGTCATAAGCTGGATTGCTTTTGACATTTTCCAGTGGCCATCTGCTGAGGCCATCTGCATTGGTATGAGCTTTACCTTCTTTGTATATGATAGTCATATTACCTCTATACTCCTGGATAGCTATTTTCCATCTCAGCATGTGTCTATTTGTAGTCTTCATGTTCAGTAAAGAGTTCAAGGCTGTGCAGTCTGTGTAGACTTCAAAGAATGCACCCTCCAAATAATTATTGAGTTTCTCCAGAGCCCAGACTCAACATAGACATTCAGTCTGGGTGGCCCCATACTTGGCTTCTAAATCTTTCAGCTGCCTAGAGATGTAACATATTACTCCCTCTCTTAGTTGACCATCCACAATTTGTCTTTGGTGAAGGGCGCCTCCTAAGCCTTGGCTACATGCTGCATCTATGCCAAACTTGAATGGTAGGTCAAAGTCAGGCAAGATGAGCACAGGTGCATTTGTGAGCTCATATTAGATCCTCTCATATGCAACCCTTCTCTCCTTGGTAATTTCAAAAACTACATCTTTTGAACATAAATTGTATAAACTACTAGTAATGTGGGCAAAATTTTTGATGTGGTTTCTATAGTAGCTAGCAAATCCAAGGAAAGATTGCATCTCTTTGATGTTCTTTGGTACTGGCTTTTGCAGTACTTCTGCTACTTTATTCTGGTCAATTGCAAGACTAAGACCTGAGACTTTATGTCCTAGAGCTAGTAGCTCTTGTTGGCCAAGATTACACTTTTTTAGTGAAATTTTCTGATTGATGGGTGTACATTTACTTAGCACTCTGTCTATATATTGTACATGGTCTTCCCATGTCTCTGAGTATAGAATGATATCATCAATATATACTACCATCCAGCCTTCCAATATTTCTTCTTAAAATATTGTGTCCATCATCCTTTGGAAGTGGGCTGGTGCATTTTTAATGCCAAATGGCATCCTGGTATACTCATATATGCCCATATGGCATATGATGATGAGTAATTTCATGGAGTTTGGTTTAACTCCATTCTGGTGGAAGCCATTCATACAGTCCATTTTGGTTATGTATTTGGCTTTTGCCAGTTTATCCAAGGCATGAGGTATCCTGGGTATAGGGTACCTGTCTGCTTTTGTGTAGTTATTCAGATCTCTGAAATCTCCACACAGTCTAGACTTGCCATCATGCCAGGTGATTAGGACAGGAGTGGTTATTTCCACTATTTCATTGTGTCCAATCTTCCTGCTGACTTCCATGTCCAGGAGTTCATTGATATGTTTTTCAATTTCTTTCCTGGTTTCCAGACTTTCTGGGTAAGGAGGTCTCCTAAGCATGGGTGGATAAGGCCTTTCCACATCCAGATATAGTTCTATATCATGGCCTGTGATCTTGCCTAATGGTTCTTCACCAACGGCAAATGCTGGTCTGTTATTTCTCAGCATTTTCAGTAAACTAAGTTTTGTTTACTGGTGATGGTAGTGCTAAACTGTCCCTCTCTGAATTTGTTCAGAAGTTCTTCTAGTGGATATTGAGAAGATATCTGGTATATATCAAGTGAAAATTTCTTTTCCATGTTAGTACCAATGGTGATCTGCCTATTTTTATGATCACATTCTCCTGTTCCAGAGAATTTGGGCCAGCTTGAGGCCTCAGGAAGCTGTTTCAAGGCTTCCTTCTCTGAATAGGACATGCCATCTCTATTCTGGTATTGTGATGGAGATATTTCCTTATTCATCAACATGGCATCTGGTTTGATGTCATCTGGTTGATATGCATTATCCATAACTTGGCCTTGTGGATGGGGCTTCAAGTTATGGTAGACATTAAACAGTTTTTTTATGTCTTGATCCAGACAATCCCTGACCCTTTTGCTGTGGTGTTGTTCTTCAAAGACTAGATTCAGTCTTTTGTTGGTTTCTTCAGAGGCTTTGCTCAATTGAGCATATTCTTCTTGAAGATTCTTAACTATCTGTTCCAAGGAGGCTGTAAGGTGTGGATAAGAAGCTTTGATTAAAAATCAAGTACTTTTACTCTCCTCAAAATTTGTTTGAGGTAAAAATCAATTAAAAATGGTAAGAAATATTATTTTTAAGAGAGAACACGCCAAATTTATTGCTTATAACTTTATTAGTATAAAACAATAATATTATAAAGATTTATTGTTTTACCAACAATAAATATTTATCCAAAAATACTCTACAAGAGATATTTAAGGCTACAAAAGAAATTTCTTCAAGAGCAATTTCAATTGGAATTAATTGAGCAAAGAACTGCAAGCAATTAATGAAAGAGAAAAGTATTTAAAAATAATATTAAAGAGAAAACACACCCAAAAGTGACCAGAGTGAATTTGGAAACAAAGTGACAAAGTTTACAGTGATGAAAGATGCTTTAATTCACTTTTGGGGTGGTTCAGGGGTAAAAATGATTATAAAAGTTACAAACAATTATTATAATGATTTTTTTCACGTGGTTAAAAGGTTTAAAAGGATTTAAAAAGGTGGTTGGAATCTTTTATTTATTGGTTTAAGAATGTTTAAACTAATTATAAAAGGAAAAGATTCTAACCTGAAGAGAAAAGTGGGGCAAAGAATACATTCTTTTATAGCCATCAATTCTCTTACTCCAAAAGTAAAATTTACTCTTGTCAGTCGTGAAAAACAGTCTGACAACAGAAAAGCCAATTATGGCATCATTGGACCCTGGTTTAGACCAAAAAGGGCTGGTTTAAGCCATTTTTAGCCATTTTTAGCCATTTTAGACCCTTAAATCAGCCATTACTATAGCAATACCTGGTCTAGAGCCTTCAAACCACGTCAGAATGTGTGTAAGAGGCGTAGAAACCAGTTAAAGCTGTTTTTACTATGATTGATTTATCTTAAGAGTAGTTTTACCCTCTTGGCAACAGCTAAAACTACCCCAGTTGGTATCAAAACCTCATCATCAATTGAGTCCACAGACCCTGTAACTCAATTCCAGGCCAAAAGTGATGAACTTTTGCGTGAATTTTGACACCACACGCCTGTCAGCAAGGATTTTGGGGGTCTAGCTCCCCCTTAGAGCTGGAGTTCCTTTTCCCCCCCAAATTTAATCTTTCCAATTTATTCTTCCTTTAATTCCTCATCATGTATTATACTTATAATTTACGTATGTAATTCAATTGAATTGTACAGTGAAATACAGTAATAACTGCTACCTCATATCTAAATCAAAGGTCACTTATGTAATATACGTGCACATTTTGACATTTCAATTGAATTCAATTGAAGATACATGAATTCCTCATAACTTCTAAACTAAACACAACACCTCAATTTTAACACAAAAATTGATGGTTAACACCACATGTGGTGTGAATTAAATTAAATTTTTGAGGATTTTCAACTTTTGTATTGAAAATACTAAAAACTTAATTTAAGCCTATTTAGAGTTGAGTTACAAGAATTTCACTCAGAGGTGACCCCACCTGATTTTTTATGAGGAATCCAATGGTGAAACAATTTTTATATGTTTATTTATTGGATAAAAAGTTATAATTATTTTTATCTAACTTTTTTCCAAATTTATTTATTTTTTTACAATTTTGTTAAAATTTCATTTGTACTTAATTTTTTCAAGTATAAATGTAATTTTATAATTCCAAAATTTAATGTAATTTTATTTTTAGATTTTAACTAATTTTTTTATTTTGAATATAATTTTATATTTATATTTTGATTTTTATTTTAAGAATATAAATAAATTTAGGGTGTTGGTAAACACACCTAAGCTTCTAGTAAAAACACATAAGCCCTTACGTGTTTTTACTAAAAATGTTAAGGCCCAAAATGACAATAGAAATGCCATTTATGGAATTGGTAAGGCTATAAATGGCATTAATTGCCTTAAAAGTGCCATTCATGGCATTGTTAATGTCATTTATAGCCTTAAAATTTCCATAAATGGCATTGTTAATGTCATTTGTGGCCTTAACAATTCCATAAATGGCATTAATGGCCTTCAAAATACCATAAATGGCATTAACAATTCCATGGATGGAATTAATAATGCCCTTTATTGCATTTATAATGCTAATAATGGCATTAAAAATGCCATAAATAGCCATATTTCATTTAAAAACCACCCCTTATGTCTTTTTAACATATAATTACGTGTTTTTACCATGAATTGGTAAAAAAGCGTAAGGTTTTAGTAAAAACATGTAAGGGCTTACGTGTGTTTACCAACACCCTAAATTTATTTTATTTATATTAATATGTTAATTTTGGATTTGTGGTCTTTTGGGTATATGAAATTACCTCTAAGGCTCACAGAGGCTTGTGTTTTTTTCATCCTCTCATGGCCATCTTCAAGTTCTGCAAACTGCTTTGTAGATTGTTCAGCATATTGGGACATTTTTAACCACAGTGCATCACTGTTTAAGTTACTCTCAGGTGTGACAATGGTGTGTTCAATCTGAGTGGGGGTAGGTTTCTATTACTAGGAATACTGATTCTAGAGTGGTTTACAGCTACTTCTGGTTGTTGTGTACTTCTTTCACCAAATCTAACAGCTTCTGGATTATGGGGTCTGACTCTTTCCTCCTCTGGTTGAAGGAGGTTTTTTTTCTTGCCCTTGTTTCCTTGTCTTCTCCTGGAAACTTCCTGGAATTGTAAAGAATGGTGACTCTGCTGGCTTCTGAATGGTGTGAAGCCATTGGAGAGCTGATTTGGACTGCTCCTTGTGAGCCTGAAGGAATCTGAGTAGGCCCTGTCTGGGTTAACTGTTCTTCTATGGCTTGGATAGTGGCTTGATTCTCCCTTATCCTCTGTGCCCTTGCCTCCAGGAGTCTGAACTGCCTGGTAGGATTCCAACCTCTGGTGATTATCATAAGGTCTTCGAAGTCTATCTCTTTGAGACAGATCTTCTGGCAACTTGCTCCAAGTTCTGCCCAGGGACTTGCCAGGTTGAGCCTTTTGTTGTCCATGCTCCATTGAAATAAATCTTTGAGGATTTGGTGAAGCTGAAGAACTTGATCCATATGCTTCCAGTCCTCTGGTTTTAGGTTACTGTTGAATTGGAGTGTGAATGGCAAGGTTGACATTATCTCCCTCATTGTTTTGCCATCCACCACTGTGTCCAAGGTGTCCTCTTCCAGGTCTTCTGGTTCTGGACAAGCCTTCTCTGTCCTCTGGCTGGTTCCTTTGGAAGCCAAGGTCTCTGAGGTATACAGGGGACATATCAGTGTTTGCAAGCAGTCAAAAACTTTATGTTCCTAGGGTATTTACCTTTGACTGTGCCTTGTACAAATTTTTTATCTGCTGATTTGGGCAGTTTGCCTTGGGAGGTTACAACTGGGTTAATAATTGTAATTTTTCCTGTACAAGTCGTTATGGTTGGTTTACCTTGTATTGATGCAGAGTTTGGTGGTTTTCTAATCCTCTGAGTGGCTATTGGAGTCCACTTCTTGGCTGTGATGAGACCTTCACTTAGCCTCTTTCCTTTACCCTTGCTGCCCTCTGGTTCTGAGGGTGTCACTGGTATGTTAGCCTGTGACTGGGTTTCAAGTGGGATATAGTTTTCTTCCACTGAATAAAACAGAAAAAAGGAGGCTGAAGTCAGTTAAGACTTCTTAAAAGGCTGGTTTTACACATCTAAGAATGGCCTCTGGGCTTGTATGTTACTACAATGTGCCCTTGTATAATGACAGTGTAATTTAATCAACAATTTCACATTGGAATTACAGATTATGGTACCCTGTCACACTGTTTGTGTGCCAGTATCCCACAGATACACTTGTGGTTTTCAAGTGTAATCTGAATAAGTGGCTCTTTATAAGTGTAATTGAGTTAAAAATACACTTAACCACGCCTCAACTGATGGTTTTTCAGTCAGAGGTGTCCTTATTCAATCAAGAATACAGGACTTATTGATGGCTTATGTGTTTTTATATGTAAACACACAAAAAATAAAGGTTTTTGTGGGTATTAACCACGTGGTAAGTACTCTTATAATATGAGTATTAAAGTAAAAATATATATAAAATATATATTTTTAAAGGAAAATACGCCTAAAAATATAAAAGAATTGTCAGAAATAAAGAATAAAAGAGAAAAATTACTTATAAGGTGCAAAAAAAAGCTTAAAACACGGCCAGGCCCCCAAAATGTCAGGATGAAACTATGATAAAGGTGTAAATAGGCTAATTACAACTTTAACTATGGTTGTGACATGGTAAAAATGGTTAAAAAGGATTTATAAGAGTTGAAGATGATTTGATTTAAGATTAAAAGGGCTTTACTATATGTAATATAGTGGTGGTGAGCGCTGTGGAAAGCCCTGGGTGCAGCTTTATCTGTTGGGTTACAATAATAAAAGACTACAATAATTAAGATTTATGATTATACCTTATTATTAGCCAAGAGTAAGACTGTTTTTGAAAGTTTACTATGTAGGTTATTCAAGAGCAGGATGAAGGAACAATTCTGGCTGTGAAAAGCCTCCTTTTTATCCTGAAATGGGGTGGAAAGGGTGCTAGACCTTTCCATGTAGAGGAAGTGAAGATTTTTCACTCTCTAGTACTGGCTTGTGGCTTGCAAACAGCCTGTACCACCTGTATTGGGCTCAGATGTGGTTTTGAAACCACATCTGGGCAGTTTTCACCAATACAGGGTGAAAGGTTTCATCTGGGGACCTCACAGCCTGATTCTGACGTGTATGACGCGTAGAATGCTGTACAGAAGCTGTATGGGACCGCAGTATTGACTGACATATGAGGTATTGAAGTAAAAAACAAGCTTCTTTGTCTATTTGACACCTCATATTCATGGTTATGGGATATTATCCCATGGTAAGGCTGTATATGACAGCAGGTGGGAATCTGACCTTAAAACAGCCATACCTTTGTCAATTCTTGAGATATCAACCTCAAAATTGGTTCCTTGTGTAGCCCTGTATGTGTTCTACACAATGGTACCTTATTTGATATGGTTATCATTAAATATGGCAAGGTTATGCCATGTACAAGATTTTTGTACATATGCGTGTTTTAGGAAAAAAGCTGTATTGAGATTGTATGCCCCATAACTTCTGCTGTAGTTGAGATATTGGTAAGTAGATAAAACTATAAGATAGCCCTCATTATGCTCTTTCCAAAAGGACCCCACTTCAAGTATCTCACACTAAAACTGTAGAAGTTAGATGAGAGGTGAATGTTTTGTTCACCCTTATTTGGCTTGAAATTGACCATAACTCCAGTAATATTGGTGCTAGCTCAGTTTGGCTGGTACCATTGGATAGCCCTGGCTGGAAGCTGCATCTTGAGTACCCATTTGATGGGGTTAAGCCTCTCCTTCGAGATTTTAGATGAGAGGTGAAAATTAAGGTTTATGCTCAGCAATAACTTTGAGCAGGAATAACTTTGTTATTCTTTTTCCTATGGTGATGGAACTTATATTTCCAGAAAGGGGTTAGTTTCCTCTCTATTTTGATACCTTCTGAGCTGATATGGCTCAGGTCCATGTTTTGGTGCTATCTTGTCTATACCATTGGTTTATGGTATTTTGGCTGTCATGCTTGTGCTCTGGTTTTGCGTCACAGGTTGACACAAAAGGTTTCTCAGAAAATTCAGACATAAGAGAAGACCAATTCCTCAATAAAACATTCTAATTGTGTGCTTTGAATACTTGAATCTATAAGTAGAGACGTTGGACAGTGGATTATACCCCCCCAAATTAACTTGGGGGTATACTACTAAAGAAAACTGTGGTACAATCTTTTTGCTTGGTGGTAGGGAATGTGTGAGCCTTTGAGGTATGTATAACATACCCATAATGCCAAAAATGATTTTATAAACTGCTAATTTTGTCTTAAACAGACTTTTTAGTTGAAATTAAAATAAAAAATAACAAAAAATAAGTATAACTTTATTTTGGATAAACAAAGTTATAAATATTATGTTATTTATGGGTTCTACACCAAAAATAACCTGGGGTACATCCATAAGGTGTTATACCTAAAAACACTTATTTCTTGTGTTATTAGAAGATTTAAGAATCTCACAGTACTAATGTAACTTTTTTAACATTTTTTTAAAATTGTTAAATTTAAGCTTAAATAAGCTTAAATTTAAAGTTGCATAAGGTTAATGCAAACTTACCAAAATTTTAGTTAAAATTGAGGTGTGGTATATATTTACTGAATTGGCTAAGGATTTGCCATACAGAATGTAAATCCTGCATCAGCTCAATTTAAAAGGGTTTAAAGCCATGGTATGGCTTTAAATAAATAAAAGGGCAAAATCCACGCAAAAAGGTGGGACAAAGGAAAAAGACCAAATAGAGCTGGGGTACCCCCGTTTTTGGATCTGCAATTATTCAATTAAGGTTGTCCACCTGTATTGGAGGATTTTCAACCTTATATAGACTTTAAGATTGGACTTTGATCCACCCTTAAGGTTTAAACTGGTTTTATGCCAATTTGGACAGGAATTTCAAGCTGCCAAAGGGTAAATCCCAATATGCAGGCTTGAAATCAAGGGTTTGAGAACTTTCAAAGCTTAATAAAGCTTAAAAACCTTAAATAAGATTAAAAATTTAAAGTTACAAGCATCAAAACCTTATCAAAAGCTAAGGTTTGGTGTGTATTGCTATTCTACGTGGAAAAATAGCAATAACTTCAAAAATTCATTAAAAATCCAAATCTTAATGGATTTGTTTGAATGTTTCACACAGCTTAGAATTCAATATTATCTATATATAAATTAAATTTCAAGTATCTTTTATAAATAAATTTCCTGGGTAATTAGCCTGGAAATTTACTCTTTTAATTAAGCTCAAAGAAAATTATGATTTCTTTAAAAATCAATTAAAAATTGAGTTTAAGAGATTTCTGCTTGAAACTCTATTTTTAAGTTTTTCATGTGATGAACTTTAATATAAATAAGCTTATTTATATTAAAAACTTGAAATAATTAGTTTAAATGAGGATTAAAGTTACATGGAGTTAAGAATAACACTGGTAACTTTAAATTGGAATTAAAAACAAGTTGCCTTAAGCTAAGAACTTTGTTTTTAAGTATGGTTTTTCAGTTTTGACCTGAGAACGCCCTCTATATTCATTATGAATCATGAGAGCTGCTCTGAAGACATAAAAAGAGTCTTTTCATCACTGTTTTTGTCCATCATTCATCATCAATCCAATCATATTAGAAATTTAAACAGGTAAAGTTTTATTATTTATAAAATCTTATTATTAAAGTAATTCTTAAGTTACTTCATTCTTTATTAATTTTAAATTGAAGAATCGAAGTCATAGAATTCAGATTATTGTTGTAATCATCAATAATATATTTTATATTATAAAATTATCATCTTAAATATCTTTTAAAATCCACAAATTCCTCTTAAAAACTCTTTAATCTTGAATTTTATCATAAAAAGTTGTTTTATCTTCAAAATTATTGATTTTAGGCGTGTTTTTAACTTATAATCATTATTTAATATAAGAACTGTTCTTGTTTGACTTGTTGTATTAAATAAATATTGTAAGTAAGCTTTCTCTAAAATTTCTATATTTTTTTTATCTAGTATTAGTTTTTTTATATAGAATTTCATTCTATAAGAATTATTTGTGCACGGTGTGTGTTATAATTCTTTTATAAATAATATTTATATTATTTATAAGTGGTTAATATTTATATTTCCACGTGTAATTGTCTCATGAAGAGCTTTACAGTTCTTATTGTTATAACTGTCAGTGACTATAACAATAATAGAATTACTATAACTTATTATAATTATTATATTTTTATAATAATAATTAAACTTATTTTTTTATATAATTATTTTTAATAATTATATTTAAATTTGTGGTTCTAATATTTTATTATATTATATGTTTCTATTGAGGACAGACATAGTACTCTTGCTTTTGTTACTATTATCAAGAGTTTCATAGACAAACCTTACAGAATGTGAGCCTGTGAGATATATATGACATATCCATAAGGACACAAATAACTTTATATACAGCTGATTTGGTGTTGAACATACTTTTCAGTTGAAATTAAAAGGAAAAATAAAAAAAAAGTATAGCTTTTGTTTGGATGAACAAAGCTATAATTATTATGTCATTTTTGGACTCTACACCAAAAATAACCTAGGTTACACCCATAGGGTGTTATACCCAAAAATGCTTATTTCTTAAGTTATTGGAAGATTTAAGAATCTCACAGTACTAATGTAAATTTTTCAACATTTTTTTGAAATTGGAAATTTAAGCTTAAATGAGCCTAAATTTGAAGTGGCATAAGGTTTATGCACACTTGCCAAAATTTTAGTTAAAGTTGAGGCATTGTCTATATTTACCCAATTGGCTATGGATTTGCCATACAGGATGTAAATCCTGTATGGACTCAATTTAAATGTGTTTAAGGCCATAGTATGGCTTTAAATAAATAAAAGAGCAAAATCTACACAAAAAGGTGGGACAAAGATAAAAGACCAAACAGAGCTGGGGTACCCACCTTTTGGATCTGCAAGGATTCAATTAGGCTTGTCCACCTTTATTGGATAATTTGCAACCTTATTTAGACTTTAAGATTAGACTTTGATCCAACCTTAAAGTTGAAACTGTTTTTATCCCAATTTGGACAGGAATTTCAAGCTTCCAAAAGGTAATTTCCAATTTGCAAGATTTAAATTAAAGTTTTAAGACCTTTCAAAGCTTAAATAAGCTTAAATATTTCAACCTCAAAGCATTAATACCTTATCAAAAATTAAGGTTTAGTGTGCATTGCTATTTTATGTGGAAAAATAGCAATAACTTCAAAAATTCATAAAAAATCCAAATCGGAATGGATTTGATTGAAAGATTCACACAGCTTACAATTAAATGTTATCTGTGTATAAATCAAATTGTAAGTATCTTCTATGAGCAACTTTTATTGGTAATTCGCCTGGAAAATTACTCTTTTAACTATACTTGGAGAAAATCTAGATTTCTTTAAAAATTAATTAAAAATTGAGTTTAAGAGATTTTTACTTGAAAATCTATTTTTAAGTTCTTCATGTGACGAACTTTAATATGAGTAAATGTATTTTCATATTAAAGGTTAAAATAATTCACTTAAATGAGGATTAAATTTACATGGAGTTAAGAATAACACCAGTAACTTTAAATTGGAATGAAAATAAGTTAGCTTAAGTTAAGAACTTTATTTTTGAGCCTTATTTTTCATTTTTGACCTGAGCATGCCCTCCATATTCATTATGAATCATGAAGGATACCTTTAAGACATAAAAAGAGTCTATTCACCACTGTTTTTGTCAATCAATTCAATCCAACCCAATAATATTAGACATTTAAACAGGTAGAGGTTTATTACATATAAAATCATATTATTAAATTAATTCTTAAGTAATTTTATTATTTATTAACTCTAAATTAAAGAATTAAAGTAATAGAATTCAGATTATTATTTTAATCACCAAGTAATATATTTTATTTTATAAAACTATTGTCTTTAAAACATCTTTTAAAATCCACAAATTCCTCTTAAAAACTCTTTAATCATAATTTTAATTATAGAATGTTATTTTGTATTTTAAAATATTGATTTCTGGTGTGTTTTTAACTTATAATGATTATTTGATATCATAACTGTTGTGTTTGACTTGTTGTATTAAATATATATTATAAGTAAGTTTTCCTCTAAAATTCTATATCTTTTTTTATCTAGTATTAGTTTTTTTATAAAGAATATTTCTATAAGAATTATATCTGCAAAGTGTGTGTTGTAATTTCTTTTTACAAATGATATTTATATCATTTGTAAAGTGGTTGAATATTTATATTTTCCACATTTAATTGTCTCATTAAGAGCTTTAAGCTTCTTATTTTTATAGCTGTCAGTTACTATAACAATAATAGAATAATTATAATTTATTATAGTTATTGATATTTTTTATTATTATATAATATAATAATAATTAAATTTATTTTTTTAATATAATTATCTTTAATAATTATATTTAATTTGTGGTTATAATATTTTTTCATATTATATTTTTCTACTGAGGACAGTCATATTACTCTTTATATTGTTACTATCATCAAGAGCTTCATAGACAAACCTTACAGTCATCTTTATGACATGGTAAGAATATGGGTGTTTTGCTATATCTGTATACAGTTGCTAAACAAGAACTATAACTCCTGTCACCACTTGGAGGGAGTGCTGTAGCCCAATCCATGTGAAAAACTTCTCAAGGGGATCTTGGTTCTTGAATATTAATCATAAGTCAAAATTTCTTGCTTGTACTCCTGTTTTCATTTTGCCATCTGTCACAGGTGTGGCAATATTCAATGTTTTCCTTTCTCCAAGATGACCACCATGCACAGTTCCTTACTTTTCAAGTGTTCTGTCTTCTCACATATGTCCAGAGTAGATGCTATCATGACATTCATAAATAATTGAATTGATATGTAGTCTACTGCAAAATACTATTACAAAGGGATGTTTGGTCCTGTGGTAGATTATGCCATAAAACAAGTGAAATCTTGCTTAAGAATAAGACGTTTTCCCTACTTCATGTAATGAATTAGCCAAAGCTGTATTTCTGAGGTCTTTATCTAGCAAGGATGTCAGGTATTGGCAAGTATTGTCCTGTCTATAAGATTTTCTAACTTCCTCAATGTAAGGTGTGCCTATGAAACTGATGATAATATTACTATTAACCAACAGTACTGTGACATTTCTTATGAAATATAAACACAACGTGTTATTATAACCACAATTGAATTAATTAAAGAATTATTTCTTTCACGTGTTAAACACTACTAGTGATTTTAACAGTGAGCAAGTAATTGTCTACAACAATCAATTACAAGAAGATTTTAATAATAAAACTTGTTTTTATTAAAATAATAAAATTATTTTAATATATAATTATTTTTTGCAAGAATAATTATAATGGTAATTATTGAAGAAAACTAATTTTGGAGAAAAACTTTAAGAATTAAAGATAAATCACTCACTAATATTCCAAAGAACTTATTGAAAGATAAGATAGAGAGATTTGACGTAGAAATGTGGATTTAAAGGATTGAAATGAGTTTATAAGAGTATTACAACAATCTATAGCTGGATTATATGATTTCACGTCTTTCTGATTGATTCTGAAAGAATTAAAAAACTTAAGAACAGCTTTAGCTAATACTTACTTGTTGGTAACAATGTTAGAAATGATGATAAGATGATGATGTGGAAAAAACAGCAAGAGGAGGCCTCTTTTAAGTCAACAATAGCTCACAGAGGCGTGCCATGGAGCAAACTGAAAATACAGTGAGTGAGAAAACACTAAACCCTTTTGGATTATTGATTGCATCATCTGTTGTCATGTAAGATTATCATAATTACTTAATTGCTGCTTTTATGTGACTACCAACCCCAATATGGTTAAGAATAAAAGGAGTAACATCTGTAAATCTTCTTTTACTCCAAAACACTCATTGATTTCTCAAAGTTATCAATGCTATTGGCAGTTTCATCACAGGTTGTAATTACTGTGAAATTTTGAAGATTCAGTGTTTCACATAGAATAGTCACAAATGGACTGTAAGTAAAACCTTGAATTTTACTAGTAAAACTGTAATTCTTTTTGGTTGTACCATAGATAATAAAGTTCTCCATCTGTCCTGAAAGTTTAAGAAAGATTCATTAAGAATTGTATTTTTAATGGATCTTTGAAGTTTTTACCTCATTTCTATGTAGAATTGCAAATATCAGTGTTTAACGGGTTGCTATGAGGTAAATAAATGTATAAAGGTCCAAAAAGGGTTTTAATTACTCTTTTGGGGTGTATCCATGGAAAATAATTAAGAATTGACATGGTTACAGGAGTCTAAGTAGCTTTTTACCTCCTTGGCACGTCAAAATAGCAGGTTATTTGCTATTTTCTTAAGATTTACTGTAGTTATAACATGGTAACTGTAAGGTTTGACTATGAAACAATAAGTAAAAAATTACTAATTTATTACTTATTGTACTCTGAATGTCCTTATAATTGAAATAAATAAGTTTAAAATAATAATAATAATAAAGAAATATTATTATTATGGCGTAAAAATATCATATTATTAAATAAATATAATAATATAATTAATATTATATGAAATTATAATATTATAAATAATATATTAATATAAAATATTTAATATATTATAAAGCTCTTTATTATTGTTACCAACAAATAATAAAGGCGTAAAAAACTGGTTTTTATGAATAAAAAACAATTAATAACAATAATATTACTAATATTAAAGTTATATATTAATATAAATACTATTTATATTAAATAAGAATTATTAAGAGTAATAATAAGAGAGAAATTATTATAATAAGATGAAATAACCTACTTTTAACACTTAAAATAATAATTTTGAGATATTTTATGCCAAAAGAATACAATAAAACCTTTTCAAATTGTATTTACAATAAAAAATAAAGAAAATTACTAAAATTCTTGATTTTTACGTGGAAATGAATTTATAGAGAGATTTATAACAAAAACAATTAAAGAATTGATTTAATCACGTAAAAATAGTGATTAATATTAAGATGGTCTTTGGTCTTTAATAATATAAGAGTTTTATATATAAAGAATAAAGAAATTACCTTTTATTTAATTGATTTAATGTTTTTGATGCGTCTGAGGGGAAAATAGAGTAAAAAGAGCTCTTTTTATAGTAAATACCTCCCTCCTAGAGTCCAACAGGCTTCTAGTAGACGTGTACTGATCATATCCACTGGAATTGATCAATATTTTAAGGTTTGAGGGTGATTACATCATGATCAAACCATATTACATCATTATTACACCATTATTTAGAGTTATCACTATAACTCTAAGTTTGATGACATCAGAGGCTTGGCAGAACCCCAAATTTCGTGGATTTTATTAGTTTTAATCATAAACTAATAGTATTCACCAATTTTATCACTCTTAAGACTGTTAAACTTAAATTAAGGTTACAGTATGTGATCATAACTGCTCAAATTAAGCTCAAACTTTGATCCTCAATAACTTTTAAGATTTACACGCTACAGCAATTCAGAGAGTGAATTCTGATAGCCTGGCATAACCTTATTATTCTGCCAAGAGCTTTTCATTACATCATCAAAAATCTAATTTTGATGATTTTTCTTGTAACTCATCTTTTCTGTCGAAATTCAATATTTTAAACTTCAAACCTTGATTTCAGGGGGTTATACCCTGAATTTAATAATAAAAATTACATCATTCTTCACGAATAAACTAGAAGAATCCAACTGTGTACTTTTTTTTAAGTTTGGAACACTTTCACAACAAAGTGGTCAACAGCTCTGTTGATTTTTATCAATAATTCATCATAGGTTTTAACCTTGTTTATAATTTGTAAAATAAAGTTCATATCTGAGTTCTTACAGTAATTACGTGGTAACTTTATTTTTGGTTCATCATTCTATCATGTATAGTTTAGAAGATATTAGCTATGATCCTTGAATATATGCGTTGACCAAAAAAGTGCATATATTCAGGATAATTCCTTAAGTATTAACATTGGAAATTGGCTTATTAATTGTTTTATGTGTGGATTTCCATGAAGAATCCACTGGTACAGTTTATTTCACATGTTGTTTCATTAGGTTTTGAGATAAATAAGGTTTTATGGTTTTTATAAGGTATTATACCTTATAATTCCTTAAGTATTGACTTTACAGATATGCCATAAAAATGGTATATGTGTATTTTTCCATGGGGAATCCAATGGTATAATTTATTTTACATGTTTATTCATTGGTTTTTAAGTTAAACCAATTTTTGTACCAATTTATGGTATTTTTTGTATATTTAAGTAATTATTCTTAATGTATAATTATTCTAAGTAATTTTAATATAATTATATTAAAGGTATAATTCTTCTGAGTCTTTTTTGTGACCTTATCGGGTATGTGGTCATATCTCAAAGGCTCACATTCCCTACCACCAAAAAAGATTGTACCACAATCTGATATGTGTGATTAGGGTATCATCCACTGTCCTACCTCTTCAATAGACTTTGTTAGTCTTGAAGCTCAATAATGCTTAACTTTTTTATTTTTCAGGTTTTCTTTCATGTCTGAATCTTCTTAGTAATTTATCAGCATTTGTTATATCTTTCTCAAGTAGCCATTCATCTTCCTGAGTTGAATTTCTATACCTTACAAGGTATTCCCTTTCTTTTTTGTTTCTTGTCCTTCTTTCTTTAAGGACTTTTACTATTTTCTTTTCCTCTCCTTCCTCCAAGGGGGGAATCTCAAGTGGGGGTTTATTTCTTAGTGGAAATAACTCCTTGTCACTTGAACTGTAAGGTTTTATCAGACTTACAGGGAAAGTTGGGTGTTTGTTCATTAGTTCACCTGTGAGTTCTAATTGCACAGCATTGGGTCCATGGAGTGCTTTTATCATAAATGGTCCTGCAAAGGAATCTTTCAATTTCTTTCGGCCTTTTATGTTATTGAAATTAAGGGTTGATACTAAAACCAAGTCTCCTATTTTGAAATCAGGTGGTTTATGACTTTTATCCCATCTTTCTTTTGCATATTTAAAAGAATCTTGCATGCATCTGTTTGCATGGTGTCTTGCTTTGTCAAGCATTATCTTGAAACTGCTTGCTGTTGGATGTATATCGACTAAGTCCTTTTTGAGGGTGTCATAAGGAAGTCTTGGATTCCAACCTTTCTCTAGCATTGCTGGTGTTTTGCCAGTAGAAGAATGGATTGATGTCTTATATGCCAGTTCAAGTGCTGGTATTAGTGTACACCAATCATGGGTAAAACCATCAGAATCTTTGAATTCAATCCCATAAGCACAGAATCTTCTGATCATATCCTCTAGGGTCTGTATCATTCTTTCTGCTAGACCATCAGTTTGAGGATGATAAGCTGTTGAGAATGACAATTTTGTCCCAAACAAGTTATGGAGATTTGTCCATAATGCTGAAGTGAACTTTGGGTCTCTGTCACTTATAATATTTTGGAATAAGCCTGTGTGGCTAATGACTTTATTCCATATCATTATGGCTGTATCCATAGCTGTGTCATCTTTATGACATGGTAAGAACATGGGAGATTTACTGTACCTGTCAACTAACACTAGGCATGCATTATAACTCCTGTCTCCTCCTGGAGGTAAGGCTGTTACCCAATCCATATGAACTATTTCCCATGGGGATTTTGGTTCTTGGATTTGGATCATCATTCCAAATTTCTTTCCTGTGGCTCTGTTGGCTTTTTGACATCTGTAACAGGTTTGGCAGTACTCTGCAACATCTTTCTTCCAATTTGGCCACCAAGAGCAGGTTTTCACCCTCTCTAGTGTCCTATCTTCTGAGAGATGTCCAGATGCAACACTATCATGACACTAATGTAAAATAGTGTTTATTAGTGTTCTATCTGTTAAGGCCATAACACATGTGTGTTTTGTTCTATGGTAAAGGATTCCATCAAGGAGGTGAAATCTTCCTTCATCATATGCCTTTTTCCATATTTCATCTAGTTTTGATGAAAGTGATGGATCTTTGCAGTCTTTCATTAGAAGTTGGCTTAAGATATGGCAATTTTTGTCTGTCTTATAGCTTTCTTTAACTTGGTGAAAGAATTCTGCGCCAATGTCTGTAACACATATTCCTTCTATATGGTGCTCCTCTTGTGGTACCCATGCTGGATTGTCAGGGGTATTTGCTAGAGCCCATCTACTAAGACCATCTGCATTTTTATGAATATTCCCAGATTTATGAACAATAGTCATATTTCCTCTATATTCTTGGATAGCAATTTGCCATCTCAGCATATGTCTATTTGGAGTCTTCATATTTAATAGTGATTTCACAGCATTACAGTCTGTGATTACATCAAATACTGTGCCATCCAAATAATAATGCAGTTTTTCTAAAGCCCATACTAGGCATAAGCATTCCATTTTGCTTGCTCCATACCTTGCTTCTGTTGGCTTTATCTGCCTTGAAATGAAACAAATTGGTCCTTCCACTGGTTTGTCATTGATAATTTGTGTTTGGTGAAGTGCAGCACCTAGTCCTTCTCCACAAGAATCAATGTACAGTTTGAAGGGTAGTTTCCAATCTGGCATCAGAAGAAATGGGGCATTTGTTAAGGAATTTTTCAATTCTTCATATGCCTTGACTCTTTCTTCTGTCATCTCATAGACTGTTTGTTGGTCACATAGCTTATACAAGGATTTAGCAATCTTTGCAAAGTCCTTTATATGCTGTCTATAGTAACCAGCAAATCCTAAAAATGATTGCATTTGTTTTTTGGTTTGAGGCATTGGCTTAAGTAGTACTGCTGCTACTTTCTTTTTGTCTATGCCTAGACTAAGGCCAGATACTACATGTCCTAGTGCCTTTAATTCACTGTATGCAAAATGACATTTTTTCAAGGAAATTTTCATATTTACTTGGACTATTTTCTGTAATACCCTTTCTAGTCTTGTAAGGTGATTTTCCCAAGTTTCTGAGCAAACTATGATATCATCAATATAGATAATCAACCATCCTTCTGATAATTCTTCAGGGAATATGGTATTCATCATTCTTTGATAATGGGAAGGTGCATTTTTTATTCCAAATGGCATTCTTAAGTATTCAAAAATTCCACAATGGACTATTATTCTTAGTAGTTTCTTGGCATTGTCTGTTAAGACATTTTGATGAAAACCCTTCAGAGCATCCATAGCTGTGATGAACTTAGCTTGTGACAATTGGGTTAATGTCTCATGGATTCTGGGTATTGGATATCTGTCTGGAATGGTATAGGTATTCAGGGCTCTGAAGTCTCCTACCATCCTTGATTTTCCATTATGCCAAGTTATAATGACAGGTGTAGTAACTTCTACTTGTTCATTATGTCCAACCTTTCTTAATACTCCAAGGTCCATTAATTCTTTAATGTGCACTTCTAAGGCTTCTCTAGCTCTTGGACTGGCTGGATAAGCAGGTCTTCTTAATAAAGGTGGGTAAGGTTTTTCTATATTAAGAATTATATCCACTTCATGTCCAATTATGGCACCTAGTGGCTCTTTGTCAGTTGCAAAGGCATTTTTATACTTAAATAAGAGATCAATCAATTTTTCTTTCATTTTTTCTGTTAATTCTTGATTGAATTCTGCCTCTATGAGTTGTTCTGATATAAAAAGTTCCTTTTCTGGAATTTTTTCTTCATTCTTAATAACTGTGATTTGTTTTTTGTTATTTAAGAATCCAAACTTTTGTCTTTTGTTATCTCCTATGGTAAAATATCTATCCTTTTGGTTGGAAATATCTATACCACAGATTGATAAGTAGTCATTCCCAAGTATGAAATGATTACTAGTACAGTTTTCCATTACTACAAACTCTACTTTAATTCTGACACATTGTGAGGGGTGAGGAAAAATCAGTGTTAAATCAATTATTCCAAGGGGCTTCATGCTCTCACTTGCACTACTAAATTTGACACCTTGTATTGGCATAAGTTTTTCTTGCCAGTCTGGGACAATGGTTTTTAAATAACTTTTGCCAACACAAGTGCAATATGCTCCTGTATCCAAGTTAACCTTTCCTTCTTGGTTATCAACCATAACAATACTAATACTTGATTTTCCAGCTGTATATCCCATTCCTCTTGCAGGTTTGGTTCTATACATTTTGGCATCTTGTATGTTTGTCAGATTTGTGTCAGATGTTCCAACTTGTGGCAAGTTTGAGTTAATATCTAGTACTTCATAAATTATATCAATATTATTAATTTGTGCATTAATTATATTGATTTCATCACTTTCAGAGCTTTCTGATTCTTCTGTCTCTTTTTCAGAGTCAGATTCTTCTTCTTTGTAATTGTGGTTTTCTGTTTCCACAATTTCATTAATCTTTGCTTTTTTAAGGCAATTATTGGCTAAGTGTCCAATACCTCCACATTTATGGCATTTTCTTTGCTCATTATTGTTGGATGTATTGGGCTTAAAGGATTCTTTTGATTTATCTTTTTTGATAAATGGTTTATTTGGGCTTTTAATGTCCAATTTTTTCCAAGTCCTGCCAATTTTTGTTCTTGTCACTATATCTTCTAGTGCATTTATATACTCTTCTGTGGAGCATGGTTCTATACACCTGCTTCTTAGGGCATGTTCTAGTTCCCCTCCACATTTTTTAAGTATTTTCATATGCACCATTTTCTGTGACATTTCTGGGTACAGTGCATTAAGCCTTTCAACTTGTTTTAAGAACCAAGTTAAAGGTTTATCTTTCTCTGGGTCAAAGAAAGAGTTTTCAAATGCATTTTCTATCTTATACCTCCAGGCATCATTTGCCCACTTGGTGATTATTTCTTGTTTCCACCAAGACCAGGTATTTTTACCATTTGTCTGTCTTATGCCATAATACCATCTTTTTGCAGATTTCTCAAATA
The DNA here is from genome assembly GCA_023105745.1 of Austropuccinia psidii. Classification (NCBI taxonomy): domain Eukaryota; kingdom Fungi; phylum Basidiomycota; class Pucciniomycetes; order Pucciniales; family Sphaerophragmiaceae; genus Austropuccinia; species Austropuccinia psidii. The sequence goes on along the minus strand of JALGQZ010000005.1, from coordinate 32,580,157 downwards.
ATGAATGTAATCTTGCAGTGATTAATTCATCTGGTATGGCATAGTCTTCTTGTAACATGTCAATTGTTTTAATAAATGACATGTGGTCATATTCACCTTCTCCTGTGAATGTTGGCCATTCCTTCAATTGAGGTGCTTCTTTCATTAAGACTTGGTTATTGTCTTGGTGACTCAAGTCTGTTATGAAAGGATTTGACAATTCCTCTTTTGTTTTAACAGGGCTTCTTATATGAGAAAATGGTGTTGATAACTTTGGCATATTTAAATTAGCCTCATTAATTTTCTCCATTTTTTCTGTAATAAGCCTTATTTCACTTTGAATATCATCTTTCAGATGCATTCTTGCTTCATCACTTTGTTCCACATGGTCCAAAAGTAATTTTTGGTGTGATGAAGTCTTTTCTTCAAATTTTTCTACAGAAATACTTAATTTATTTAATTTTTCTGTAAGATTGTCAATACTCACATCATAATTGATTGTCAAAGTCTTGTCTTTGATATCTTTTATGTATTTATACAATTCTTGTTGTCCTTGTATTAATTTTTGAGTATTGTCAATTAAATTCTTTGGTTTATTATTTTCAACAATAAGCTTAATGTTGTCAATTTCTTTTTTGTTTTGCACAACAACTTTTGTTAAAGAAGATAAATTGTTATTTATTTCTTGTAGTGATAATAAACTATTTTTAATTTCTTTTAGAGGTAATATACTTTTTTTAATTTCTGTTAAAGTATTTACAACATCTTTGGACAAGGTTATTTCTTTGGGAAATGAGGTTGTCTCATTCTTTGCTCTTCCTTGTCCTTGAATTCCATCAAGGTTCTGGCCATGTTGAAGACATTGTCCATGGCATCCTTTTGGATTCTTGGGATTCTGTAACTTGAGGAATATGGTTTCCTCCAATGCTTTTTCTTGTTCTTCTTCCCTTCTTGGGGAAGTGGGTTGGCTTGAGGCTTGCTGGTAGAGGCTACTGGGGCTTCTTCCTTGGTTGCCTCCCTCTTTTTGGCATGATAATCCTTGATTTTTTTGATTTGAGGTTTGGATGACAGTGGATTCCATCCATTGGAGTATTTCACTATCTCCTCCTCTTTGAGGAACTTTTTCAGGATGTGCCAGGAGTTCATCACTCCTTGGTGTATTTGAGGCAGCATTTCCCAGTCTTTGTCCTTGTATACTGTGTAATACTGCTTGTACTGGCTCATGTAGATGTCTATTTGAGCCCTCTGAATGTGATTTGTACCTATTTGAGTTACTCATACTTAGTTCCAATTCAGGCTCAGATATCATGGGCATTTCTGGGACTTGCCTTTGGGATAAGGCACTTCCTTGTGTGGATTCTGTTCCACTGGGGATATTGCCCTTTCTTTTCCCTTTTGAGGGATCAATTCTACCTCTGAGTCCAGCTCCATCTGATTGGATGGAGTATTGGGAACCTCTTCTGGTAGTCATAATTTAAAGAATAAGAAAAAATAAAAGTATTTTAGAATAAAATTCTTTTATGGCAATTTAAAAAGAGGTGCTCACCTTCAGAGTCTTGAATGGTGGGCCCTGGAAAGTCTAATTTCTTAGCTTTCTTTCTTTTGGTGATAACTGGTGTTGGAGAACTTTGACAAGTTTCTTCCACCAATATCTCAACAGTAGCTTGGTTGTCTTCTGTTGGGTTATCTTCAAACACTAAAAAAGACAAATAAATATAAGTCTTTTTATAAGAAGTGTTATTTTTGGCAAGATATGGCAATTTTCCATGTAGAAATTTCTTTTATAACTTTGAAAAATTGAAATAAATAAAGAAATGAATAAAAATGAATAAAAATAACTTTTTTATTTGTTTTTAATATTTTTTAATATTTTTTATATATTTTTTATTTTTAAAGAATAAGATAAAAAATGAATATGATTCTTATAAAATTAAATTATAATAAAAATTATTTTTAATTTATAAAATATCTCTTTTAATAACTAGAGTCACTCAAAGAAAGTTCTTGCAAGTCTAAGGATGTGAAAAACCACGTGTAAGACAGTACAATTGCTTTCCAAATGCCTCAATAGCTTTTAAAATCAATAAAATATAAAATTATTATATAATTTTATGATTATAAATATAATTTATTATTGGATAAACCCAAATAGAATCTTTTTAAAGGTCTTTTAAGTAAATATCACGGCCAGGCCCCCAAATGTAAGGTTTGACTATGAAACAATAAGTAAAAAATTACTAATTTATTACTTATTGTACTCTGAATGTCCTTATAATTGAAATAAATAAGTTTAAAATAATAATAATAATAAAGAAATATTATTATTATGGCGTAAAAATATTATATTATTAAATAAATATAATAATATAATTAATATTATATGAAATTATAATATTATAAATAATATATTAATATAAAATACTTAATATATTATAAAGCTCTTTATTATTGTTACCAACAAATAATAAAGGCGCAAAAAACTGTTTTTTATAAATAAAAAACAATTAATAACACTAATATTACTAATATTAAAGTTATATATTAATATAAATACTATTTATATTAAATAAGAATTATTAAGAGTAATAATAAGAGAGAAATTATTATAATAAGATGAAATAACCTACTTTTAACACTTAAAATAATAATTTTGAGATATTTTACGCCAAAAGAATACAATACAACCTTTTCAAATTGTATTTACAATAAAAAATAAAGAAAATTACTAAAATTCTTGATTTTTACGTGGAAATGAGTTTATAGAGAGATTTATAACAAAAAGAATTAAAGAATTGATTTAATCACATAAAAATAGTGATTAATATTAAGATGGTCTTTGGTCTTTAATAATATAAGAGTTTTATATATAAAGAATAAAGAAATTACCTTTTATTTAATTGATTTAATGTTTTTGATGCGTCTGAGGGGAAAATAGAGTAAAAAGAGCTCTATTTATAGTAAATACCTCCCTCCTAGAGTCCAACAGGCTTCTAGTAGACGTGTACTGATCATATCCACTGGAATTGATCAATATTTTAAGGTTTGAGGGTGATTACATCATGATCAAACCATATTACATCATTATTACACCATTATTTAGAGTTATCACTATAACTCTAAGTTTGATGACATCAGAGGCTTGCCAGAACCCCAAATTTCGTGGATTTTATTAGTTTTAATCATAAACTAATAGTATTCACCAATTTTATCACTCTTAAGACTGTTAAACTTAAATTAAGGTTACAGTATGTGATCATAACAGCTCAAATTAAGCTCAAACGTCGATCCTCAATAACCTTTAGGATTTACAAGCTACAGCAATTCAGAGAGTGAATTCTGATAGCCTGGCATGACCTTATTATGCTGCCAAGAGCTTTTCATTACATCATTAAAACTCTAATTTTGATGATTTTTCTTGTAACTCATCTTTTCTGTCGAAATTCAATATTTTAAACTTCAAACCTTGATTTCAGGGGGTTATACCCTGAATTTAATAATAAAAATTTCGTCATTCTTCACGAATGAACTAGAAGAATCCAACTGTGTACTTTTTTTTAAGTTTGGAACACTTTCACAACAAAGTGGTCAACAGCTCTGTTGATTTTTATCAATAATTCATCATAGGTTTTAACCTTGTTTATAATTTGTAAAATAAAGTTCATATCTGTGTTCTTACAGTAATTACGTGGTAACTTTATTTTTGGTTCATCATTCTATCATGTATAGTTTAGAAGATATTAGCTATGATCCTTGAATATATGCGTTGACCAAAAAAGTGCATATATTCAGGATAATTCCTTAAGTATTAACATTGGAAATTAGCTTATTAATTGTTTTATGTGTGGATTTTCATGGGGAATCCACTGGTACAATTTATTTTACATGTTGTTTCATTAGGTTTTGAGATAAATAAGGTTTTATGGTTTTTATAAGGTATTATACCTTATAATTCCTTAAGTATTGACTTTACAGATATGCCATAAAAATGGTATATGTGTATTTTTCCATGGGGAATCCAATGGTATAATTTATTTTACATGTTTATTCATTGGGTTTTAAGTTAAACCAATTTTTGTACCAATTTATGGTATTTTTTGTATATTTAAGTAATTATTCTTAATGTATAATTATTCTAAGTAATTTTAATATAATTATATTAAAGGTATAATTTGTGTCTTTTTTGTGACCTTATTGGGTATGTGGTCATATCTCAAAGGCTCACAGTAACCAAGTTCCCAAAAGGTTTTAGTTTACAAATTAGGCCAAGATCAGCTATTTATCCAAGCTTTAGAGCTTTTCACGCCTCTGAGTCCTCAGAAGTTGGGTACCCTGGCTCTCTTTGATGTCTTTTGTCCCCCTTGCTTATTTTTCATGTCAAAATAGAAATTTAAGCTTCAAGTGAGATATCCACTATCGGTGTACCAAAAGTCCATTTAGGAATACCATGATATTAAGTGCTCAAAACATGCATAACACTATTCTTAGTGTATATGTAACATGGGATTTCTCACATTCCCACTAATTTGGCGTGAAATTAGAAAAAACAAAACTTTTCACAGATCTTTTATGTGGTATTGAATTGTTTTCCATATTACCACCTCAAAGAGTTACCTTGAGCTTATTCACTCTATGGAGCTACCCTAGGTGAATTTCTGTGCAGAAGCCAAATCTGGCCTTAAATCCATGGATTTAATTACTCAATAAAAAGTTATTCATCTTTTCTGAAATCAAAAATGATGAATGTTGGATTTATGCATGACTTATGAGTTATGCATAGTTCAAAATTTCTTTTTAAGATAATTTTGGCCTATTTGGGTATGTAAAATATACCTCAAGGCTCACACAACCTATACAAGTATTGACAGGCTGTATTGATGAACCAGACTGTATGCATGTTTCAGAAAGGAAGATTGCTGAAACTTAATGCTGATACACACAGTGGATTTGCTGGTTTGAGGTGTTTGAGTGGCTGTAAGTATGAATACCCTTACCCCTGATTAGTGGTTGTTACAATAATACAACTTCTTTTTAAAAATATATATATTTTTAATGTATAATTATCTTTTACAAGAATATTTATACAGATAATTCTTGAGGCAAACTATTACTAGAGAAAATCCTCAACAATTAAGTCAATAAACTCACCAATAATTTAATCATACCTTGATAAGAATTGGTAGAGTTATTTGACAGATTAATTGTGGATTCAAAGGATCAAAATTGTACTATAGCAGTAATAAAAAAATATGATAGTTAAATACTATTTTAAATAGTATGTTTCTATGATTTCACCTCTTTCTAATTGATTCTGAATGAGTTAAAGAAATTAATAAAACAATTAACTCATTCTTACCTGTTGGTCCTAACAGTATGATCAAATAATAAGATGGTTTGGAAAAAATAGCAAGAGAAAGCCTCTTACAAGTCAACAACAGCTTACATAGGAATGCCATGGGGAAAACTGAAAGACCATTGAGTGAGAAACCATTAATTCTCCTTGGAACATTGGTTCCATCACTTGCGGTTGTGTACTAAGATCATAATCACTTAATTGAGTGTGAGCCTTTGAGATATGACCAAATATTCAAACATTTCACAACAAAGCTTGAAGATACTTTTAATCATAATGATAATTTAAATTATTATCATAAAATAAGTGAAAATTCCATAAAAACCTAAAGCTTTGGTTATCTCAGAAACAAATGATTAAACATGTGAAAAAAATTACACTATTGAATTCCCCATGAAAGGCTACAGATATAGCACTTTTATCTCATATCTGGAAAGTCAACACTTTCTGAGATCACCTGAATATATGCACTTTAATTATCAGTGCATATATTCATGTCTTTCAGATGATATCTTATAAAGTGTGAATGAGAGCGATTTGAACCAAAAATAAATTTATCACATGCGTTTTGTAAAAATAAAAATATAAAATTTGTCTGGCAAGTTATAAACCGGGTTATAGCTTATAAGGGTTTATTGAATAAAATTGTTATTTCTGTTGACCACTTTGTTGTGAAAGTGCTCCAAACTTAAAAAAAAGTATATATTCATATTCTTCTAGTTCATACGTGAATAATGATATATTATTAATCATTTTATTCAAGGTATACCCCCTTTAAATCATGGTTTGAAGATTAAAATAGTAAATTGTGACAGAAAAAATGAGTTACAAAAAACATCAGCCAGAATAGAATTTTTATGATGTAATTAAATTCTCTTGGGACCTTGGGAAGGACAAGCTGAGCTATCAGAATTAAGCTTCTGAATGGATGTATCATGTATAACTCAAACAGTGTTAATGATCAAAGTTTAAGATTAAATTTGATCATTTATTATCACTCACTGTGTAAGGTTTGACTATGAAACAATAAGTAAAAATTACTAATTTTTTACTTATTGTACTCTGAATTTCCTTATAATTGAAATAAATAAGATTAAAATAATAATAATAATAAAGAAATATTATTATTATGGCGTAAAAATATTATATTATTAAATAAATATAATAATATAATTAATATTATAAGAAATCATAATATTATAAATAATATATTAATATAAAATAATTAATATATTATAAAGCTCTTTATTATTGTTACCAACAAATAATAAAGGCGTAAAAAACTGTTTTTTATAAATAAAAAACAATTAATAACAATAATATTACTAATATTAAAGTTATATATTAATATAAATACTATTTTTATTAAATAAGAATTATTAAGAGTAATAATAAGAGAGAAATTATTATAATAAGATGAAATAACCTACTTTTAACACTTAAAATAATAATTTTGAGATATTTTACGCCAAAAGAATATAATACAACTTTTTCAAATTGTATTTACAATAAAAAATAAAGAAAATTACTAAAATTCTTGATTTTACGTGGAAATGAGTTTATAGAGAGATTTATGACAAAAACAATTAAAGAATTGATTTAATCACGTAAAAATAGTTATTAATATTAAGATGGTCTTTGGTCTTTAATAATATAAGAGTTTTATATATAAAGAATAAAGAAATTACCTTTTATTTAATTGATTTAATGTTTTTGATGCGTCTGAGGGGTAAATAGAGTAAAAAGAGCTCTATTTATAGTAAATACCTCCCTCCTAGAGTCCAACAGGCTTCTAGTAGACGCGTACTGATCATATCCACTGGAATTGATCAATATTTTAAGGTTTGAGGGTGATTACATCATGATCAAACCATATTACATCATTATTACACCATTATTTAGAGTTATCACTATAACTCTAAGTTTGATGACATCAGAGGCTTGGCAGAACCCCAAATTTCGTGGATTTTATTAGTTTTAATCATAAACTAATAGTATTCACCAATTTTATCACTCTTAAGACTGTTAAACTTAAATTAAGGTTACAGTATGTGATCATAACAGCTCAAACTAAGCTCAAACGTTGATCCTCAATAACTTTTAGGATTTACAAGCTACAGCAATTCAGAGAGTGAATTCTGATAGCCTGGCATGACCTTATTATGCTGCCAAGAGCGTTTCATTACATCATCAAAACTCTAATTTTGATGATTTTTCTTGTAACTCATCTTTTCTGTTGAAATTCAATATTTTAAACCTCAAACCTTGATTTCAGGGGGTTATACCCTGAATTTAATAATACAAGTTACATCATTCTTCACGAATGAACTAGGAGAATCCAACTGTGCACTTTTTTTTATGTTTGGAACACTTTCACAACAAAGTGGTCAACAGCTCTGTTGATTTTTATCAATAATTCATCATAGGTTTTAACCTTGTTTATAATTTGTAAAATAAAGTTCATATCTGTGTTCTTACAGTAATTACGTGGTAACTTTATTTTTGGTTCATCATTCTATCATGTATAGTTTAGAAGATATTAGCTATGATCCTTGAATATATGCGTTGACCAAAAAAATGCATATATTCAGGATAATTCCTTAAGTATTAACATTAGAAATTAGCTTATTAATTGTTTTATGAGTGGATTTTCATGGGGAATCCACTGGTACAATTTATCCCACATGTTGTTTCATTAGTCTTTGAGATAAATAAGGCTTTATGGTTTTTATAAGGTATCATACCTTATAATTCCTTAAATATTGACTTTACAGATATGCCATAAAAATGGTATATGTGTATTTTTCCATGGGGAATCCAATGGTATAATTTATTTTACATGTTGATTCATTGGTTTTTAAGTTAAACCAATTTTTGTACCAATTTATGGTATTTTTTGTATATTTAATTAATTATTTTTAATGTATAATTATTTTAAGTAATTTTAATATAATTATATTAAAAGTCTAATTATTCTGAGTCTTTTTGTGACCTTATTGGGTATGTGGTCATATCTCAAAGGCTCAAACACTGTAATCTTATTTTAAGTTTAACAGTTATATAAGTGATAAAACTGGTACGTTTGAGTATTTTATGACCAATTATAATAAAATCCACAAACTTTAGACTTCTTCCAGGGTTATGATGTCAGAAAACTTAGAGTTAAAGTGATAACTCTAAATAATGGCATAACAATGAGATAAGATGGTTTAATTATGATGTAATCTTCACTAAACCTTAAAGGAATTATCATTTCAAGTGGATAACATCAGTAAAAATTAACTAGAAGCCCTATGGAATGTAGGAGGGAAGAACTTACTATATATAGAGCTCGTTTTACCTGTGCTTCCCCCAGACACATCAAAAACATTCAAATATTAAAACCAAAGGTAAAATTCTGATTATTTTTACATAATTTTATTGTTGTGAGCCTTGAGGTATATTTTACATACCCAGAAAGGCCACAATCATCTATAAAATTAATTTTAAACTATGCATGACCCATAAGTACTGCATATATTCAAAATTCATCATTTTTGATTTCAGAAAATATGAATAACCTTTTTGTGAGTAAGTAAATCCATGGATTTGAGGCCAAGTTTAGATTCTACACAGAAACTCACCTAGAGTAGTTCCATGGGGTTCATAAGCTTCAGTTAACTCTATGAGGCGGTAATATGGAAAATACTTCAATACCACATAAAATAATTGTGAAATTCTTTTTCTTAATTTCACACCAAAATAACGGTAATGTGAGAAATCCCATGCTGAATATACACTGAGAATAATGTTATTCATGTTTGGGGCACTTAATATTATGGTATTGCTAAATAAATTTTTGATACACTGTAAGGTTTGTCTATAAAACCTTTGATAATGGTAACAAAATCAAGAGTACTATGACTGTCCTCAGTATAAAAAATATAATATAACAAAATATTATAACCACAAATTAAATACAATTATTAAGATAATTATATTGAAAAAATAAATTTGATTATTACTATATAATATAATAATAGAAAGATTAATAATTATAATAAATTATAACTATTCTATTATTGTTATAGTCACTGACAGTTATAACAATGAGAATTTTGGAGGTTTAAATGAGAAAATTACACATTCAAAATATAAATATTTAGCCACTTATAGATAATAATAATATTATTCATAAATAATAAGCTATAACACACACTGTGCAGATATAATTCTTATAAAAAAATTATATATAAAAAAACTAATAATAGATAAAAAAAATTAGAATGCTAGAGATCACTTACTTATAACTTATATTTAATACAACAAGTCAAATACAACATTTATTATATTAAATAATTATTATAAGTTAGAAACAAGCCAAAAATCAATGTTTCAAAAGATAACACAGCTTTTAATGATAAAATTTATGATTAAAGAGTTTTTAAGAGGAATTTGCCAATTTAAAAAGATATTTTGAGACAATAATTTTATAAAATAAAATATATTATTGGTGATTACAACAATAATATAATTTCTATGATTTCAATTCTCTAATTGAAGATTTCTAAAGAATAAAATACTTAAGAAATACTTTAATAATAAGATTTTATATATAATAAAACTTCACCTGTTTAAATGTCTAATATAATTGGATTGTATTGAATTTATTGACAAAAACAGTGATTAATAGACCCTTTTCATGTCTTCAGAGCACCTCTCATGATTCATAATTGATATAGAGGGCGCTCTCAGGTCAAAGCTGAAAAACCATGCCAAAAATAAAGTTCTTAACTTAAGGTAACTTATTCTGAATTCCAACTTAAAGTTACTGGCGTTATTCTTAACTCCAAGGAACTTCAATCCTCATTTAAGTTAATTATTTCAAGTTTTATTATATAATGTATTTATTTATATTGAATTTCATCACATGAGAAGCATAAGAATAGATTTTCAAGTAAAAGTCCCTCAAACCCAATTTTGAATGAAATTTTAAAGAAATATTAATTTTCTCCAAGTATAATTAAAAGAGGAATTTTCCATGCTAGTTAACAATAAATCCTGCTTATAAAATATACTTGAAATTTGAGTTATACACAGAGAACATTGAATCGTAAGATGTGCAAGAATTTCAAGCAAATTCATGAAGATTTGGATTTTTAATAAATTTTTAAATTTATTGCCATTTTTCCACATAAAATAGCCATACACACTAAACCTTAACTTTTGACAAGGTTTTGATACTTGTAACTTTAAAGGTTTAAGCTAATTTAAGATTTTTAAGCTTGATTAAGCTTTGAAAGCTCTCAAAACTTCAATTTCAACTTGGATATTGAGATTTACCCTTTGGCAGCTTGAGATTCCTGTCCAAATTGGGATAAAACCAGTTTTTAAGCTTTAATTTTGGATCAAATTCTAATCTTAAAGTTTAAATAAGGTTGAAAATCCTCCAATACAGGTGGAAAACCTTTATCAAATCCTTGCAGATCCAAAAAGTTGGGTACCCCAGCTCTGTTTGGTCTTTTTCCTTTGTCCCACCTTTTTGCGTGGATTTTGTCCTTTCATCTATTTAAAGCCATACTATGGCCTGAAACACTTTTGAATTGAGTCCACGCAGGATTTAAATCCTATATGGCAAATCCTTAGCCAATTCAGTAAATATACACAACACCTCAATTTTAACTAAAATTTTGGTAAGTTTGCATAAACCTTATGCCACTTCAAATTTAAGCTTATTTAGACTTAAATTTAACAATTTAAATTTTCTTTAAAAAAGTTACATTAGTACTGTGAGATTCTTAAATCTTCCAATAACTTAAGAAATAAGCATTTTTGGGTATAACACCCTATGGGTGTACCCTGAGTTATTTTTGGTGTAGAATCCAAAAATGACATAATAATTATAACTTTGTTTATCCAAACACAATTTATACTTATTTTTTGTTATTTTTCATTTGAATTTCAACTGAAAAGTCTGTTCAAGACTAAATCAGCTGTATATAAAGTTATTTGTGGACTTATGGGTATGTCATATATACCTCACAGCCTCACATACACCCATAGTAGATATTAGTCTTGAAGCCTTAATTTCTATTTTTGACATAAAAATAGCTAAGGGGGACAAAAGACATCAAAGAGAGCCAGGGTACCAACTTCTGAGGCCTCTGATGCCTGGATAGCTCTAACACTTGGATCCATGGCTGATTATGGCCCACTTAGTATACCAAAACCTTTTGGGAACCTTGTTACCAAGCTCAAATATCATTAAATAATAAGAAAATTGAAGATAAGCTACAATTTTGACATGACAGAGAGGTAAAGAGCAACTTAGACTCCTGTAACCATGTCAATTATTGATAATTTTCCATGAATAAACCTTAAAAGATTAATTAAAACCCTTTTTGGACTAGTGTCCATTGATTCACCTCATAGCAACCTGTCATACTGTGATATTTGTAATTCTACACAGAAATGAGGTAAAAATTCATTAAAAATTCAATTCTTAATTAATCTTTCTCAAAAATTCATAACCAATGGAGAGTGATATCACTTATAAGGAAACCAGAAATAATTATGGTTTCATAAGTAAAATCAAAAGCTTTACTTACAGTCCATCTTTGATGATTCCACATGAAATACTGAATCTTCAAAAATTCACAGAAAATACAACCTGTTATAAAATTTACAATAACATTGATAACTTCAAGAAATTAATTCTTATTTGTAAATATAAGAACATTTAAAGTTGCTATTCCTGCTATTCTTAACCATAAATGGGTTGATAGTCACATAAAAGCATTAATTAAGTAATTATGATGATCTTACATGAGCACAAATGATGCAATAAATAATGAAAAAAGTATCATTGTTTTCTCACACACTGGTCTTTCAGCTTGCTCTATGGCATGCCTCTGTGAGCTTTCTTTGACTTAAAAGATGCCTCCTCTTGCTGTTTTTTCCAAATCATCTTTTTATCAAATTATATCTTTGTTACCAACAAGCAAGTATCAGTGAAAACTTTCCTAAGTGTTTTAATATTTCAGAATCACTCTATAAAGACATGAAATCACAGAAATTGACTATATATTGCTGTAATGCTTTTATAAATCAATTTTTATCCCTCAAATCCACAATTTATCTACCAAATCTCTCTACCATATTCTTTCCAAGGTTCACTGAATATTAGTGAGTGATTTATTCTTACTTCTTGAAGTTTCTCTCTAATATTGTTTTCTTAAAGAGCCATAATATTAGTTATTCTTGCAAAATCTAATTATACATCAAAATCATTTCATTATTTTAATAAAGAAGTTTTTATCATTTAAATAATTCTTGTCCTTGATTCTTATAGACAATTACTGATTACTGTTATATTCACTAGTAATGTATAACAAGTAAAATATATATATTGTTGTTATAAAAATTTTATTATCATTTTTCATAAGACCAGTTGTAGTATTGTTTATTCATAGTAATATCATCAACAATTTCATAGACACGTCTTACATTTAAGGGCCTGGCCATGTTTCTTGAACCTTGCAACCTGAATTAATATATCTTTAAGCTCTAAAATATATCAATTCAATTTTTTTTCTTTCAGTTTAAAGTTAAAACTATTTTGATTTTTGAAATTTTCTTTAAAATATTTTTCATTGAGGAATTTGGTTTAATTTTGTACTGTTTTTTCACATGGCTTTTTCACATCCAAACAACTTATAAAATTATTCTTTGAGTTACTCTGAATTAATTTTGAATCAAAATCTTGATTTTTTTTTTATTTTTAGAAAAAAGAAATATTTTTTTAATATCAAACAACAAAAACTTATAAAAAATCTTAAAAATATTTCAAAAGTATAAAAAATAATTTTCTTCTATAGTGCAGCTGGTAATAAGCTCAGTAAGACATATATTACCAGTTCAGAATTTGAAGAAAGCATTGAAGTACAAATTGTCAAAACAGGCACTTTATTTAGAGCAGAACAGGCCAAACAACAACAAAGCGCTGTGTGTTTTCTGTGTTTATCTTTTCTTTTCTCTTAAATTGAAATGAAAATGGTACATGCCAGGGATGGAAGAAACTATTCAGTCCAACCAGATGGATCTGGAAAAGAAAGAGGCAATACCAGAGCCAGATCTGGCAAGTCTTCCTCAAGAAGGACATGTCTGGAGGATGCCAGAGTTGCCTCCCATTCCCCAAGGTCTGTGCCTAGAAACTTTGATGTAAAAATCTGAGCTTGAACTGATTCAAGGTAATATTTTAAGGGCTGAACCATTTCCAAATGGAATCCATAGAGATATATCAGTCCCAGTACAAAAAGAGGAGTGGGAAATATACCCAAGAATTTCTCAGGGGGCCATGAACTTCTACTTACACATCAAGAGCTTTCCGGGTCAGGAGAAGACTATAGAGCTCTTAGGAGGGTGGATCCCATTGTATTCAAAAGACAAGGTCAAAACAATAAAGAATTGGTTGAAGAACCAAAGTCTTTTATCCATCAACCAGAAGGAGTTGGGAATTACCTCAGCCTTGGAGAAAGAAGGCCCAGTGGCATCGACCAGCTCCAGAAATGTCCAAAGACAAGCCCAAAGGACCTCGGAAGAAGAGGAAACATCCCAAGAACCATAAGGGAGAGAGAAAATGAAAACCCAATTGGCACAGACCTTACCCACAAGGGTGCAGGAGCCCCAAATTGGAACCATCAGAAGTGGAAAGTTTTTTGAACATGGCCAGAACTATTATGGAATTCATAGCCAAAGATCAGGAAAGGATGAGAGGGACTTTTACACACAAATAGTATATGAAATAAAACTTTTTTAATCTAGTATTGATGTATAACTTGGTAAATTTGATGCAAAATTGAACAATGTGACAGCAAATATAAATGAGTTGAAAAAGAATGACAGCATGTTTCTGATTGGCATAGATTGACAACTACCAAACTTGACTTAATTTCCAATGCATGTGACAGAGATGAGAGCAGATATGAATTCCAAATTGATGAAATAGAATATCTTTCCATTTCAAATGTTAATGACCCGCTTAAAATTCTAAAAAATCATGTTTTAGAGATAGTTAACAATACCAATCTTTTTGCCACAAACTTTGCAAGAAGTGACAGTGAGAGGACAAAATTAAGAGATGATATAATTGCACATGTGGAAAAAATTCATAAGAATTATGAACCAAATTCACATATGCCAAGACATTCCACACCTTTAACTGAAGAGAAAAATTCTGTGAAAGGAAGTTTGACCCCTTTTCTAGGATAAAATGAAATATCTGCAAAATATATTCCCAAATTAGAAGAATGGCAAACATTCTCTTCTGAAGGTGAATATAATCATATTGAGCTCATAAGAACAATTGATATGTTTCAGGAATATTTTCATATACCCTATGGAACTATAGTGTGCAACTTGCACTCTTTGTTTACCAGAACTGCAAAGAGATGGTATTACAAAATGAGACAATAAAATGGAAGACATGATTGGTCTTTGTAGAAATCTGAAATAATCACCAAGTGGGCCAATAATTCTTGGAGGTTTAAAATGGAAACTTTTATTGAAATTGCCATTTTTAACTTGGACAAACAGAAACCACTGCCTTGGTCCCTCAAAAAAAAAGAAAGATTATCTGCTTTACACCCAGATATGTCTGACTCAATGATTAATATTAAAATATTAAGAAAATGTGGAGGAGAACTAGAACATGGTATCAAGTGTGAATATGTAGATCCCTGTTCAACAGAATACTACATTAATGCCATGGCAGCTATCATTACTAGGACAATAATTGGTAAAACCTGGATTAAAAACCCTATGGAATCAAAAATGATCCCAAAAACTCCCAAAGAATATGAGAAACCTCTCTTGAAGTGCCATAAATGTGGAAGCACCTCACATTTAGCCAATACATGAATCAAAAAGACTAAAATTAATGAATTTCAAGTTATTGAAGATTTTCAGTGTGCTGAAGAGAAAGCAGAATATGACCAAGATTCTGCAGTCTCTGAATACACACCAGTAAAGGACTATTCTATTGAGAACATTACAGCTTTCTTTGAAATGACTGAAGTCCATACTCACTTGCCACAGTATAGTGAAGATTTCTATAACCTAAGCAATATACAGGATTCTAGAATGTGTAAGAATAAACCTTTCTAGAGGCAAGGGATACACTTCTGGAGAATCTTGTATCACATTGGCTCTAATGAATTATGTTGAAGCCAAAGTCAATTTAGACACAGGGGCAATTTGCACTTTTATAGGCAAAGACTATCTTTAAATTATACTCCCTCAATGGAAAAACCATCTATTACCCATAGAAGGTGTGCAATTTAGGAGTGCCAGTAATAATATGTTTCCTTTGGGCATACTAGACACTAATCTTGTATTTCCACACCCTGCAGGAAGTGTAAGAATGAAGACAGAGATAGTAGTAATGGACAATTGTACATCTCAACATATAATTGTTGGAAATTTTTATTTGAATATTTATGGTGTTGATATCAATAACCATAAGGACAGATATTTTACCATTGGAGAAAAAAATAGCTTTTTCCAATATTCCAAAAAAATATCAATAGTATCTTCAAATAAAAATACTCATAAACAGGAATTTGTGAATAAAAAGCTTATTGAAGCACAGATTAATCCATAATTATCCCCAAAAATTAGGCATGGGATTGTTGATTTGTTGTATACATATAAAAATGCATTTCCCTCAGATAATGAACCACTAGGCGCTATTAAAGGAAATGAAGTTGATATGAATCTTAATATTGACAGACCCTATCCTCCAGTACTTAGAAGACCAGCTTATCCAGAAATACCCAGAGCTAGAAAAGTCTTGGAAAACCATATCCAAGAGTTAATGCAACTTGGTGTACTAAAGGAAGTAGGCCATAATGAGGAAGTTGAAGTGAAAACTCCTGTTATTATTCCTTGGAGTAATGACAAATCAAGGATGTTTTGAGATTTTAGAGCATTGAATACCTATACATTCCAGAAAGGTATCCAATTCCTAGAAGCCAAGAAACTTTAACGCAGTTGTCTAAAGCTAAGTATATAAAATCAATGTATTAATTAAAGGGCTTCCATCAGAGTGTTTTGACGCCCTAAGTGAAAGAAATAATTAGAATTATCACCCACTGTGGTATTTATAGGTATCTAAAAATGACATTTGGAATTGAAAATGCTTTATCTCATTATCCAATAATGATTAATTCCATCTTCCCCCCAGAATTATCTGAAGGATGGCTCATTATTTATATTTATCATATAATAATATGTTCAGACTCATCGTCTTTGCACCTTGAAAGACTTGCAAGAGTACTTAGAAAAATTTTGAGAGTAAGTATGAAGATTTCACTCAAGATGCACTACTTTGGCTTTGAAGAACTTAAAGCTCCAGGACATATTGTTTCTGTCTTAAGCTTGGGTATTGCCAAAAATAAAGTAGCAGCAGTATTACTTAAGCCAATACCCCAAAATTAGAAAGAAATGATGCCTTTTCTTGTATTTGAAAGGTATTACAGGAAACACCTGAAACACTCTGCAATTCTAGCCAAGTCACTCTATAGAATCTGTGATCAACAAACATTATTTCAGATGACATGTAAGATGTGTCTATGAAACTGATGATAATATTACTATTAATCAAAAGTACTATGACTGTTCTTATGAAATATAATAACAGAATGTTATTATAACCACAATAAAATAATTAAAGAATTATTTCTTTCATGTGTTAAACACTACTAGTGACTTTAAAAGTGAGCAAGTAATTGTCTACAAGAATCAATCGCAAGAAGATTTTCATAATAAAACTTCTTTTATTAAAATAATAAAATTATTTTAATATATAATTATCTTTTGCAAGAGTAATTATAATGATAATTCATGAAGAAAACTAATTTTAGAGAAAAACTTTAAGAATTAAAAATAAATCACTCACTAATATTCCAAAGAACTGATTGAAAGATAAGGTGAAGAGACTTGACATAAAATTGTGGATTTTAAGAATAAAAATGAATTTATAACAGCATTACAACAATATATAGTTGGATTATATGATTTCACGTCTTTCTGATTGATTTTGAAAGATTTAAAACACTTAAGAATAGCTATAACTAATACTTACTTGTTGGTAATAATGATTTAAATGATAATAAGATGATGATGTGGAAAAAACAGCAAGAGGAGGCCTCTTTTAACTCAACAACAGCTCACAGAGGCTTTCCATGGAGCAAACTAAAAGACCAGTGAGTTAGAAAACGATAAACCCTTTTGGATTATTGATTGCATCATCTGTTATCATGTAAGATTATCATAATTACTTAATTGATGGTTTTACATGACTACCAACCCCAATATCTTGAAGAATAATAGCAGTAACATCTGTAAATCTTCTTTTATTCCAAAATAATCATTTATTTCTCAAAGTTATCATTGCTATTGCCAATTTCATCCCAGGTTGTAATTACTGTGAATTTTTGAATATTCAGTGTTTCACGTAGAATAGTCAAAAATAGACTGTAAGTAAAACTTTGAATTTTACTAGTAAAACTGTAATTTTTTTGGTTTTACCATAGATAATACAGCTCTCCATTGGTCCTGAAAGTTTCAGGAAGATTCATTAATAATTGTATTTTTAATGAAGTTTTGAAGTTTTGAAGTTTTTACCTCATTTCTACGAAGAATTGCAAATATCAGTGTTTAACTGGTTGCTATGAGGTAATTCAATGGATACAAGTCCAAAAAGGGTTTTAATTACTCTTTTGGGGATTATCCATGGAAAAACATTAAGAATTGACATGGTTACAGGAGTCTAAGTAGCTTTTTGCCTCCTTAGCACGTCAAAATAGCAGGTTATTTGCTATCTTCTTAAGATTTACAGTAGTTGTGACATGGTAACCAAGTTCCCAAAAGGTTCTAGTTTACCAATCAGGCCAAGATCAGCCATGGATCCAAGTTTTGGAGCTGTCCACACCTCTGAGGCCTCAGAAGCTGGGTACCCTGGCTCTCTTTGATGTCTTTTGTCCCCCTTGCTTATTTGTTATGTCAAAATAGAAATTCAAGCTTCAAGTGAGATATCTACTATGGGTGTACCAAAAGTCCATGTAAGAATACCATGATATTAAGTGCTCAAAACATGCATAACACTATTGTTAGTGTATATGTAACATGGGATTTCTCACTTTTCCATTATTTTGGCGTGAAATTCAGAAAAATAAAAAGTTTCACGGATCTTTTATGTGATATTGAAGTATTTTCCATTTTACCCCCTCAAAGAGTTAATTTTAGCTTATTCACTCTATGGAGCTAACCTAGGTGAATTTTTGTGTAGAATCCAAATCTGGCCTTAAATCCATGGATTTACTTACTCAATAAAAAGTTATTCATCTTTTCTGAAAACAAAAATGATGAATTTTGGATATATGCATGACTTATGAGTTATGCATAATTCAAAATTTCTTTTTAAGATAATTGTGGCCTATTTGGGTATGTAAAATATACCTCAAGGCTCACATTCCCTCCCACCAAAAAATAAAATTGTACTACAATTTTATGAATGGTATAAAGAGTAAAAGGCCCCAAAGGGGGTTAATGTCCACTGTCCAACCTCTTTACATCACTCATATCAAGTAATTAAAGCACATTTATAGACATATTCAATCTTGTGGCCTTCTTTCATGTCTAAATCTTCTTAAGGGCTTATCTGAGTCAGGTATTTCTGATTCTGCCAGCCATTCATCTTCATGTACTTGGTTTCTATATCTGACAAGATATTCTCTTCGATTTTTACCCCTAAGTCTTCTTTCTTTAATGACTTTCTTTATCTTTTTGTCTTCATTCTGTTCCACTGGCGGTACATTTAAAGGAGTTGGGTTCCTCAGAGGAAACAATTCTTTATCAGCAGGTTGATAAGGTTTTATCAAGCTGACTGGGAAAGTGGGGTGTTTATTTTCCAATTCACCAGTCAATTCCACTTGAACTGCATTGGTTCCATGTAAGGCAACAATAAAAAAAGGTCCTACATAAGAACCTTTCAGCTTCTTTGGGCCTTTGATATTATTAAAATTCAAGGTTGAAACTAGAACTAAGTCCCCTACTTTGAAGTCTGGTACTTTATCACTCTTTCCCCACTGCTGTTTTGCATAATCAAAAGCATCATCCATACTTTTTTTTGCATGCTGTTTTACTTTATCAAGCAATATCTGAAAGCTGGAAGATGTAGGATGAATGTCAATGAAGTCTTTCCTGAGTGTGTCTGCTGGGAGTCTTGGATTCCATCCTTTTTCTAACATAGCAGGAGTTTGTCCTGTGGAAGAATGGACTAATGTCTTGTCTGTCAATTCTAGTGCAGGTATCAGAGTGCACCAGTCATGGGTAAAGCCATCTTAGTCTTTGAATTCTAACCCATAAGCACAAAATCTTCTAATCATGTCTTCTAAGGTTTGAATCATCCTCTCTGCTAGCCCATCTGTCTGAGGGTGATATGCTGTAGAGAATGATAACTTGGTCCCAAACAATCTATGAAGATTGGTCCAAAGTGCAGATGTGAACTTGGGATCTCTGTCACTTATGATATCCTTAAATGAACCTGTGTGAGAAATAACTCTACTCCATAGAAGATAAGCTGTATCCATAGCAGTGTCATCTTTATGACATGGTAAGAATATGGGAGTCTTTCTCTATCTGTCTACAATGATTAAACAAGCATTTTAACTTTTGTCACCACTTGGAGGAAGTGCTGTGACGCAATCCATGTGAACATCTTCCCAAGGGATTTTGGTTCTTGAATATGGATTATAAGTCCAAATTTCTTGCCTGTACTCCTGTTTGCTTTTTGACATCTGTCACAAGTATGGCAATATTCAATGGTTTCTTTTCTCCAAGATGGCCACCATGCACAGTTATTTACTTTTTCAAGTGTTCTGTCTTCTGACAGGTGTCCAGAGTAGATGCTATTATAGCATTCATGAAGAATGTTATGAATAAGCAATCTGCTACATAATGTCATTACACAAGAATGCTTGGTTCTGTGGTAAATAATCCCATCAAACAAGTATAATCTTCCTTCAGAGTAGGAATTTCTCCAAACTTCATCTAGTGCATTGACCAAAGATGTATCTTTGCAGTCTTTATCTAATAAAGAAGTCAAGATATGGCAATTCTTGTCCTGTTTATAAGATTCTCTGACCTCTTCAAAAATTCAGTCCCAATATCAGTTATGTTAATTCCCTCAATTGGAATTTGTGGTTCTGCTTCCAAAGTTACATAAGCTGGATTATCAGGAGTGTTGGCTAATGCCCACCTCCTAAGTCCATCAGCATTCTTGTGAATGTTTCCTGCCTTGTGGACTATAGTCATGTTTCCTCTATATTCTTGAATGGCTATTTGCCATCTCAACATATGTCTGTTGGGAGTTTTCATGTTAAGAAGTGCTTTTACTGAATTACAGTCAGTTATTACTTCAAAAACACTGCCATCAAGATAACAGTGTAATTTTTCAAGTGCCCATACCAAGCATAACCATTCCATTTGGCTTGCACCATATCTGGCTTCTGTTGGTTTGATTTGTCTTGAGATAAAACAAACTGGTCCTTCTGTAGGTTTGTCATCAATAATTTGGACTTGATGTAGGGCTGCCCCTAATCCATCTCCACATGCATCAATGTATAATTTAAAAGGAATATTCCAGTCAGGCATGAGGAGTAAAGGTGCTTCTGTAAGAGCTCTCCTTATCTTCTCATAAGCTTTAATTCTCTCCTGACTCATATCAAATACAGTCTGTTGATCACAGATTCTATAAAGTGATTTGGCTAGAATTGCAAAGTCTTTGAAGTGTTGCCTATAATAACTGGAAAACCCAAGAAAAGACATCATTTCTTCTTTATTCTGGGGTATTGGCTTAAGTAACACTGCTGCTACTTTGTTTTTGTCAATGCCCAAGCTTAAACCAGAAACAATATGTCCTAATGCTTTAATTTCTTCAAAACCAAAATTGCATTTCTTAAGTAAAATTTTCATATTCACTTCTGCAACCTTGTGAAGTACTCTTGCAAGTCTTTCAAGGCTTAAGGACCAAGAATGAGAGCATATGATAATATCATCAATATAAATGATAAGCCATCCTTCAGACAATTCTGTGGGAAAGATGGTATCCATCATTCTTTGATAATGGGATGGGGCATTTTTAATGCCAAATGGCATTCTAAGACACTCATAAATACCACAGTGAGTGATAATTCTAAGTAATTCATTAGCTTTGGGCGTCAAAAAACTTTGATGAAAGCCTTTCAATGCATCCATTGATCTTATATACTTGGCTTTAGATAATTGAGTCAAGGTTTCTTGAATTCTAGGGATTGAATACCTATCTGGAACTGTGTAGGTATTCAATGCCCTGAAATCTCCAACCATTCTTGAATTATCATTATGCCAGGCAATAATAACAGGTGTTGTTGCTTCAACTTCCTCATTATGGCCTACTTTCTTTAATACACCAAGCTGGATTAACTCTTGGATATGTTTTTCCAAGGCTTCTCTAGCTCTGGGATTGGCTGGATAAGCTGGTCTTCTAAGTACTGGAGGATATGGTCTGTCAATATTAAGAGTAATATCAACTTCATGTCCCCTTATAGCACCTAATGGTTCATTATCAGAGGTAAATGCATTATTGTATGTGTATAACCCATTAATAAGTTCATTCCTCATTTTTGGTGATAATGATGGATTAATTTGTGCTTCAACAAGTTGGTTAGACACAAATTAATCTTTATAAGTATCCTTGACATAGGATACTACAGATATTTGTCTTGGCATATTGGAAAAAGCAAATTTTTGTCTTTTGTTCTCCCCAATTGTGAAATATCTGTCTTTATGGTTATTGATGTCAATACCATAGATATTCAAGTAATCATTTCCAAGAATGATGTGCTGAGATGTGTAATTATCCATTACCACAATCTCAGTTTTCATACTTACACTTCCTGCTGGGTGGGGAAATACAAGATTAGTGTCTAATATACCTAAGGGGTACATATTGTTACTAGCACTACTAAATTGCACACCTTCTATTGGTAATAGATGGTCTTTCCATTCAGGAAACATAATTTGGAGATAATCTTTGCCTACACAAGTGTAAAATGCCCCTGTATCCAAATTTACTTTGGCTTCAATATCAATCATCAAAACTGATGTGATACAGGATTCTCCAGCAGTGTAACCCTTTCCTCTAGCAGGTTTTGTTTTATAAATTCTTGCATCTTGGATATTGATCAAGTTTCAGCAATCCTCACTGTACTGTGGCAAGTGGGTATGGACTTCTGTGACCTCAAAGAAAGCTGTAATGTTTTCAATGGGATAGTCCTCCACTGGTGTATCCTCAGAGACTGCAGAATCATGATCAGGCTCCTCTTTCTCTTCAGTACACTGAATTTCTTCAATGACTTGAACTTCATTGATTTTTGTCTTTGTGGTGCAGGTGTTTGCTAAATGTGAAGTACTTCCACATTTATGACACTTCAAGACAGGTCTTTCTGGTCTTTTATCTTCTCTGGGAATCTTTGGGACCATCTTGGATTCCATAGGGATCTTAGTCCATGTTTTACCAATCCTTGTTCTGGTAATGATATCTTCCATCGCATTAATGTAGTCCTCTGTTGAACAGGGTTCTGCACATCTGCTTTTGATAGCATGTTCCATTTCTCCTCCACACTTTCTTAATATCTTCATATTAATCATAGTGTCAGACATATCTGGGTTTAAGGCAGATAATCTGTCCTTTTTCTTGAAGAACCAAGTAATACTTATCTTTCTCTGAGTTGAAAATGGCACTTTCAAAGGCATTTTTCATTTTAAACCTCCAAGAATTGTTGGCCCCTTTGGTAATCACTTCAGATTTCCACCAAGACCAATCATGTTTTCCATGATCCATTCTCATTTTGTAATACCATTTCTTTGCAGTTCTGGTAAACAGAGAGTGTAATTTCCCTACTATGATTTCATCAGGTATATTCAAGTATTCCTGTAACATATCAATAGTCCTGATGAACTCAATATGGTTATATTCTCCTTCACCAGAGAATGTTGGCCATTCTTCTAATTTGGGAATATCTTTGGCAAAGACAACATTTTCTCCTAAAAGTGGGGTAAAACTTCCTTTAACAGAATTTTTTTGTTCAGTCAAGGGTGTAGAATGTCTTGGCATATGTGGTTCATAATTCTTATGAATTTGTTCTACATTTGCAATGATTTCATTCTTTAACTACTGCCTTTAACAGTCACTTTTTGCCAAATGTGTAGCAAATTGATTGGTATTCTCAACTATCTTTAAGACATGGTCTTGTAGAGTTTTAAATTGCTCATTCATTTCAAAAATGGAAAGATCTTCCATTTCATCATTCTGAATCTGACATGTACTCTCAATGCTGCTACAAGCATTGATAATTAAAGCAATTTTAGCATTTGTTATTTCATACCATTCAGTATATTTCTTGTCATGTTTCTTCAAGTCATTAATATCCAATGTTATCTTAGTTAGCTTTGAATCAAGTTTACCAATTTCTATGTTAATATCTCTTTGTAGATTATTTATTTGCGTGGAAAAGTCCTGTTCATCCTTTCCTGCTCCTTGGCTGTAAATTCCATGAGAGTTCTGGCCATATTGAATGCACTGTCCACGGCTGAAGGCTCTAATTGGGGATCCTGTACCCTTGTGGGTAAGGTCTGTGCCAATCGGCTTTGCCTTTGCCCTTGCCTTGATGGTTCTTGGGACCTCTCTGCTTCTTTTGAGGGCCTTTGGGCTTGTCTTTGGACATTTCTGGAGCTGGTTTGGAGCTGGTAGATGCCACTGGGGCTTCTGTCTCCAAAGCTGGAGTCATTTCCAGTGCCTTCTTCTGGTCTATGGATAAAAGACTTTGGTTCTTCAAACAATGCTTTATCTTTTTGACATTGTCTTTGCAAGACAGAGGGCTCCATCTTCCAAAGAGTTCTATGGTCTTCTCCTGACCCAGAAATCTCTTGATGTGTAAGTAGGAGTTCATGGCCCCCTGGGAAAGGCTTGGGCATGTTTCCCCACTCCTCTTCTTTGGCTGCTCTGAACCAATTTTTGTACTGGAATTGATATATTTCTATTTCTGCCACTTGAAAATGGTTCAGCCCTGGAAATATGGTCATGAATCAGTTCAGGCTCAGAATTCACGTCAACATCTGCTGGTACAGACCTTGGGGAATGGGGGGCAACTCTGGCATCCTCCAAATGTGTCTTTCTTGTGGAAGACTTGGCACTTTTGGATTTGGTCTTGCCTCTTCCTTGTCCACATCCATCTGGCTGGACTGAATAGTTGCTTCCATTTCTGGTATGCACCATTTTCATGTCAATAAAGATAAAAGGTGAAATATAAGATAAAATACACACCTTTTGGTGGTAATTTAGCTTTTTCTGAGTTGAATAAGGTGCCTCTTTTAGCAATTTGCACCTCAATACTGTCCTCAGATTCTGCTTCTGAAGATTCTGGACTAGTGATATATCTCTTGCTGAGTCTGTTCCAGCTGCACAGTATCTGATTAAAGACACTAAAAATTGATTATAAAAGAGAAAGAATTATTTTTTATACTTTTTAAAATATTTTTAAAGATTTTTTATAAGTTTTATATTTTATAATATTGAAAAAAATTATTCTTTTCAAAGAAAAAAAATTAAAATTTAAGATTTTGAATAAAAATTAATTCAGAGTAACTCAAAAAATAATTTCATAAGTTTTTGGATGTGAAAAAGCCACATGTAAAAACAGTATAAAATTAAACCAAATTCCTCAATGGAAAAGATTTCCAAAACACCTTCAAAAATAAGAATTATTTTAACTTCAAAATGAAAGAAAAAATTATTTAATTAATATATTTTAGAACTTAAAAATATATTAATTAAGGGTACAAGGTTCAAAAAACACAGCCAGGCCCCCAAATGTAAAATGTGTGTATGAATCTGATGATAATATTACTATTAATCAACAGTACTATGACTGTTCTTATGAAATATAATAACAAAATGATATTATACCACAATGAAATAATTCAAGAATTATTTCTTTCATGTGTTAAACACTACTAGTGATTTTAACAGTGAGCAAGTAATTGTCTACAAGAATCAATTACAAGAACATTTTAAAAATAAAACTTCTTTTATTAAAATAATAAAATTATTTTAATATATAAACATCTTTTGCAAGAATAATTATAATGAGAATTCTTGAAGAAAACTAATTTTAGAGAAAAACTTTAAGAATTAAAAATAAATCACTCACTAATATTCCATAGAGCTTATTGAAAGATAAGACAAAGAGATTTGACGTAGAATTGTGGATTTTAAGGATCAAAATGAATTTATAACAGTATTACAACAATATATAGTTGGATTCTATGATTTCACGCCTTTCTGATTGAATCTAAAAGATTCAAAACACTTAATAATAGCTATAACTAATACTTACTTGTTGGTAATAATGATTTAAATGATAATAAGATGATGATGTGGAAAAAACAGCAAGAGGAGGCCCCTTTTAAGTCAACAACAGCTCACAGAAGCATGCCATGGAGAAAACTTAAAAACTAGTGAGTGAGAAAAAAATAAACCCTTTTGGATTACTGATTGAATCATCTGTTGTCACATAAGATTATCATAATTACTTAATTGATGCTTTTAAGTGACTACCAACCCCAACATGGTTAAGAATAAAAGGAGTAACATCTGTAAATCTTCTTTTATTCCAAAAGAATCATTGATTTCTCAAATTTATCAATGCTATTGCCAATTTCATCACAGGTTGTAATTACTGTAAATTTTTGAAGATTCAGTGTTTCACGTAGAATAGCCAAAAATGGACTGTAGGTAGATCTTTTGATTTAACTAGTAAAAATGTAATTCTTTTTGGCTGTACCATAGATAATACAGTTCATCATTGGTCCTGAAAGTTTCAGAAAGATTCATTAAGAATTGTATTTTGAATGAATTTTTGAAGTTTTTACCTCATTTCTACGTAGAATTGCAAATATCAGTGTTTCACTGGTTGCTATGAGGTAATTCAATGGATAAAAGTCCAGAAAGGGTTTTAATTACTCTTTTGGGGTTTATGCATGGAAAGTAATCAAGAATTGACATGGTTACAGGAGTCTAAGTAGCTTTTTACCTCCTTAGCACGTCAAAATAGCAGCCTATTTGCTATTTTCTTAAGATTTACAGTAGTTGTGACATGGTAACCAAGTTCCCAAAAGGTTCTAGTTTACCAATTAGGCCAAGGTCAGCCATGGATCCAAGTTTTGGAGCTGTCCACGCCTCTGAGGCCTCAGAAGTTGGGTACCCTGGCTCTCTTCGATGTCTTTTGTCCCCCTTGCTTATTTTTTACATCAAAATAAAAATTTAAGCTTAAAGTGAGGTATCCACTATGGGTGTACCAAAGGTCCATGTAAGAATACCATGATATTAAGTGCTCAAAACATGCATAACACTATTCTTAGTGTATATGTAACATGGTATTTCTCACATTCCCATTATTTTGGTGTGAAATCAAGAAAAATAAAAATTTTCACGCATCTTTTATGTGGTATTGATCATATGGTATTGAAGTATTTTCCATTTTACCCCCTCAAAGAGTTAATTTGAGCTTATTCACTGGAGCTACCCTAGGTGAACTTTTGTGTAGAATCCAAATCTGGCCTTAAATCCATGGATTTACTTACTCAATAAAAAGTTATTCATCTTTTCTGAAATCAAAAATGATGAATTTTGGATATATGCATGACTTATGAGTTATGCATAATTCAAAATTCCTTTTTAAGATAATTGTGGCCTATTTGGGTATGTAAAATATACCTCAAGGCTCACATGACACAAGAAAGAATTAAGGCTTATGAGAAGATAAGGAAAGCTCATAAAGAAGTACCTTTACTCCTCATGCCAGACTGGAATTTACCTTTTAAATTGTAAATTGATGCATCTGGAGATGGATTGGGGGCAGCCCTACATCAAGTCCAAATCATTGATGACAAACCTACAAAAGTACCAATTTGTTATATCTCAAGGCAAATTGAACCAACAGAAGCCAGATATGGTGCAAGCCAAAAGGAATCCTTATTTTTGGTATGGCCACTTGAGAAACTACATTATTATCTTGATGGAAGTGTACTTGAAGTGATAACTGACTTTGATGGAGTGAAATCACTTGCTAATATAAAGAAGCCTAACAGAAATATGTTGAGATGGAAGATAGCCATCCAAGAATATAGAGGAAACATGACTATAGTCCATAAAGCAGGGAATATTAACAAGAATCCTGATCGATTTGGTAGGTGGTCTCGAGACAACACTCTTGATACCCCAGATTATGTGCCCTTCGAAGCAGAAACATAAAGTCCAATTGAAGCCATTAACATGACTGATATTGGGACTGAATTCTTTGAGTGTGCGCCTTGAGGTATATTTTACATACCTAAATAGGCCACAATTATCTTAAAAATAAATTTTTAATTATGCATAACTCATAAGTCATGCATATATCCAAAATTCATCATTTTTAATTTCAGGAAAAATGAATAACTTTTTATTGAGGAAGTAAGTCCATGGATTTAAGGCCAGATTTGGATTCTACCCAAAACTTCACCTAGGGTAGCTCCACAGAGTGAATCAGCTCAAATTAACTCTTTGAGGTGGTAATATGGAAAGCAGTTCAATACCACATCATCAATACCACATAAAATATCTGTGAAAAGTTTTGTTTTTCTTAATTTCACGCCAAAATAATGGGAATGTGAGAAATTCCATGTTACAAATACACTAAGAATAGTGTTATGCATGTTTTGAGCACTTAATATCATGGTATTCTTACATAGACTTTTGGTACACCCATAGTAGATATCTCACTTTAAGCTTGAATTTCTATTTTGACATGAAAAATAAGCAAGGGGGACAAAAGACATCAAAGGGAGCCAGGGTACCCAGCTTCTGAGGCCTCAGAGGCGTGAACAGCTCCAAAGCTTGGATCCATGGCTGATCTTGGCCTAATTGGTAAACTAAAACCTTTTGGGAACTTAGTTACCATGTTACAACTACAGTAAATCTTAAGAAACACAAAAATTCACCTAGGGTAGCGCCATAGAGTGAATAAGCTCAAATTAACTCTTTGAGGTGGTAAAATGAAAAATACTTCAATACCACATAAAAGATCTGTGAAAATGTTTGTTTTTCTTAATTTCACGCAAAATAATGGGAATGTGAGAAATCCCATGTTACATATACACTGAGAATAGTGTTATGCATGTTTTGAGCACTTAATATCATGGTATTCTTACATGGACCTCTCTTACACTCATAGTGGATATCTCACTTTAAGCTTGAATTTCTATTTTGGCGAGAAAAATAAGCAAGGGGGACAAAAGACATCAAAGAGAGCCAGGGTACCCAACTTCTGAGGCCTCAGAGGTGTGGACAGCTCCAAATCTTGGATACATGGCTGATTTTGGGCCAATTAGTAAACTAAAACACTTTGGGAACTTGGTTACCATGATACAACTACAGTAAATCTTAAGAAAATAGCAAATAACCTGCTATTTTGATGTGCCAAGGAGGTAAAAAGCTACTTAGACTCCTGTAACCATGTCAACTCTTAATGATTTTCCATGGATAAACCCCAAAAGATTAATTAAAACAATTTTTGGGCCTGCATCCATTGATTTACCTCATAGCAACCAGTTAAACACTGATATTTGCAATTCTACGTAGAAATGAGGTAAAACCTTCAAAAATTCATTAAAAATACAATTCTTAATGCATCTTTCTGAAACTTTCAGGACCAATGATGAACTGTATTATCTATGGTACAGCCAAAAAGAATTACAGCTTTACTAGTTAAATCAAAAGATCTACCTACAGTCCATTTTTGGCTATTCTACGTGAAACACTGAATCTTCAAAAATTTACAGTAATTACAACCTGTGATGAAATTGGCAATAAAATTGATAACTTTGAGAAATCAATGATTATTTTGGCATAAAAGAAGATTTATATATGTTACTCCTTTTATTCTTAACCATATTGGGGTTGGTAGTCACGTAAAAGCATCAATTAAGTAATTATGATAATCTTACATGACAACAGATGATGCAATCAATAATCCAAAAGGGTTTATTGTTTTCTCACTCACTTGTTTTTCAGTTTGCTCCATGGAACGCCTCTGTGAGCTGTTGTTGACTTAAAAGAGGCCTCCTCATGCTGTTTTTTCCACATCATCATCTTATTATCATTTAAATCATTATTACCAACAAGTAAGTATTGGTTAAAGCTATTCTTGAGTTTTTTAATTCTTTCAGAATCAATTAGAAAGACGTGAAATCATATAATCCAACTATATATTGTTGTAATACAGTTATAAATTTATTTTGATCTTAAAATCCACAATTCTACGTCAAATCTCTCTATCTTATCTTTCAAAAAGCTCTTTGGAATATTAGTGAGTGATTTATTTTTAATTCTTAAAGTTTTTCTCTCAAATTAGTTTTCCTCAAGCATTACCATTATAATTATTCTTGCAAAAGATAATTATACATTAAAATAATTTATTATTTTAATAAAAGAAGTTTTATTATTAAAATCTTCTTGTAATTGATTCGGGTAGACAATTACTTGCTCACTGTTCAAATCACTAGTAGTGTTCAACACGTGAAAGAAATAATTCTTTAATTATTTAATTGTGGCTATAATAACATTTTGTTATTATATTTCATAATAACAGTCATAGTACTGTTGATTAATAGTAATATTATCATCAGTTTCATAGACACACCTTACAGGTTGAAACCACCCAATACAGTCTGAAAAAACCATGCCCAAACTGTATGATCACTCAATACCACCACTCCTCTTTTACAGATCCTGTACATCTGTACAGGACCTGTATTGGCCAGAATCAATTTAATAATCGAATCTTCTCATGAAAATTCTCTGTCTGGATGAGGGCTGGTGATTCTCACATATACCAGCCCCTCTTTCTCCCCCTGGGGACTTTTCCCCAGTTAATGATTTAGTATATTTATTATTCTATAATTATTTTTATCCTTATTTTTGGTATTATACTTCTTTGATTTTAAGTTAGTCTTAGCCTTTTTTCTTTCTTTGCCTGTACAGTATGAGTTGGGTGGCCATATCCTTATTAACCCTTCTCTTTCCATTCTGACAGGTTGAAACAGTGGACTTGACTTTTTTATGGTTGGCTCTTTTAATCTTACTCTGATTATTTGTTGCTTCTTTTTTTATATTATTTTATTTAGTAATTCATCTCTTAACACTCTTCAGTGTACTCTTTTCTTACCATATGCTGAGCCCTCCATGAGTAAGTCCCAGCTTACTGAGTTCCAGGCCTTCTTCACTTAGAAGAGCTCCTGTGACAATTATTCAATACTTCTTGTAATCAATTCTTGTAGACATTTACTGCTTACTGTTATAATCAATAGTAGTGTCTAACAAGTAAATGGAATCATTAAGTAACTAATTGTTTAATTTTGGCTATAATAAATTTCTTTATTTTATTTCATAAGAACAGTCATACTACTCCTGATTAGTAGTATTATTAGTAAGAGTTTCATAGCCAAATCTTACATCTAAAATTAAGGGAAAAGTGGCACAGATCAGCCATTGCTATAATAATACTTGTTTCAAAGCATTCAAAACATGTCAGAATCTGTTTAAGAAACCTTAAGACCAGACAAACCTGTTTTTAATGAGATTTCTTTCAGTTATGGGTAGTTGTAACATCTTGGAAACAGTTAAAACTGAACTTTTTGGTATCAAAACTTCATTATCAATTGAGTCACAGACCCTGTGACTTTATTCCAGGCCAAAGGTGATGAAGTTTGGCATGAATTTTGACATCCCACACCTGTCAGCAAGGAATTTGGTGGAGTCTGGCACTCTTGAAGCCAAGAGCCCTTTCCCCCCAAAATTAAACTTTCCAAATTATTTTTTCTTTAATTCCTCATCATGTATTATAATTCTAATTCACATATGTGATTTAATTGAGTTTCTACAGTACACAACTGTAATAATTGATACCTCATATGTAAATCAAAGTTTACTTATTTAATAAATGAAATCATTTTGAGATTTCAATTGAAAATACTTCAATTCCTCATAAATTTCAAAATACACACCAAACCTCAATTTTAACACAAAATTTGATGGTTAACATCACAGGGGGGAATTCAATAAATTT
This sequence comes from Austropuccinia psidii, assembly GCA_023105745.1. Taxonomy (NCBI): domain Eukaryota; kingdom Fungi; phylum Basidiomycota; class Pucciniomycetes; order Pucciniales; family Sphaerophragmiaceae; genus Austropuccinia; species Austropuccinia psidii. Next base: position 32,548,582 of record JALGQZ010000005.1, on the reverse strand, counting down.
TGGGGGATTTTAAAATTTTCTTACAGAAAATACTAACGACTTAATTCAAGCTTATTTAGAGCTGAGTTACAGAATTTTCACTCAGAAGTGACCCCACCTGATTTTTGATGAGGAATCTAATGGTGAGTTAATTTTTATAAGTTTATTTTTTGGAAAATGTTATAATAATTCTTATTAAAACTTTTTCCAAAAATCCTTTTATTTGAATATTTTTGATAAAAAATTTTTTTTCATCAATTTTTCATGTAAAAACATATTTTCACATTTTTCAATTTGAATATAATTTCAATGTGAAATTATGATTAGAAATATAATTTTTGTCATTAAATTCTAAATTTATATTTATTTTTTTATAATACAAATAATTTTTTTTATTTATAACTTACTCTTATTCCTTGTGGTTTTTTGGGTATATGAAAATACCTCTAAGGCTCACATAAAATCCCCTTTACTTCTATCTCCTATTGCTGGAAGGGACCTTTTTCTTTCTCATCTTGTTTTTCTTTTCCTTTCTCATCTTATCTGCTTTTATTTTCTTCCCTTATTTTATTTTTCTTTTATTCATGTTCTTTCTTGTATCTCTCTCTTTTAAAACCACACCTATTGTAACTACCACTGGTGTGACCTTCTCTTTATTACTTCTAAAATGTATCGGAAAAATAAACTTTTCCTGGCCTTAATATAACCAGTCTGTTGTGGTGTCACCAGTATCTCAGTACCTATCAATAGGTGTCTTTATTGACATTACTTGTATTCCACCTTTAGGTACATACTTCTTCTCAAATCATTGTTTTTCTTATTTTTCATCCAAAACCTTTGGTTCTCTTAATTTTACATTTGGCACTAATCTCTAACCTCAATACACCCAAACCTTGCAAAACATTAGGTTCTGCTGTACATCCTGAACAAAAATGTGGTCTTTTGAATTGTAGTTCAAGCACAAAAAGTAATTGGAGACACAAAAGAAGATAAAAGATCATAGTCAAAATCTCAAATAAGCAGGGACTTGGAAGGTGAGCCATAAGGCCACAGACGTAATTTGCGGATTATATAGGGCAAATACAGCCCGGAGGGCCGAGGCATTGAGGGTATAAATCGATATATTCAACCCGGCAACTTTAGAGATTAATTTGATAAAAAAAACGAGAAACCGGAGTATTGATGATCAGTTAAGCGGTCTCAATCGCTGCAGAAATGATATTGATATGACTCATGGGAACTAGATGGAAGGCTTTCTGGAGCGTTGGGAAGAGTGAGCCAATAGCAGAAATGTATGAAAAACTCACTTTTCTCCTCCCTCCTCCCTTTCTCCCTTTTCTCCCCGGTGTTCTTTTCTTTCCGTGGGCAAGGCAAACACGTTGGCGGCACAGACAACTTTTCTCCATAGGAAGGTTGAGGTTGAAGAAAACTTTGGTGTTAGTGCCAAGGACAGAAGTGGAGGTACCATAAATGAGATCACTCAACTCATCAAAACTATAACTAAATGCACTTTAGTCTTCATGCTTATCGGTCTGATTATTTTATTTTATTTTATTTTAAGGAGCTGATGTAAAAGGAAGCGTGATGATGACTGGGATAAGAGACAAACGTGCGAGTGATGCTGAATGAGGGGGAAGCCTGAAGCTGGAATTATATTCATCGCTATAGGGCAATAAAAATGGCTTCGATTCAAGTTGCAATTCACCCTATGGCCCAAGCTTGAACGCCAATTTCTTCTGGAATGATTACTACGCCACGGCGTCCATACATCTTATGATGTCTCCAATCTCAAGATTCTGACTTCGAGAAGAGCCGATTGAAACCAGGAAATAAACAGACAGAAAGACCACTATGAGTCATTTATTCTAAGACGTAATTCATTACTTCACACAAATATCAGCCAAAAATCATAATAATGTTGTATCACGTGGGTCAAAGCTTTCACCAAACAAAATGTAAACCCAAATCATGCGGCTCATTTCTCTATCATGTGGTAACTTTTTATTGTAAAATATGGGTGACCTATGATTCAGCTGAGTAATTAAGGATACGGTAGTGAAGTTGTGTCGCTCCAAAAAAAAATGAAAATGTGGCTTTTTTTACTTGTGTTGTGAATCCATTCAGTTCTATGGAATTGATTATATTGTCGCTATGACGTCCTGGTTATTACAACCAAGTGCATCGACCATTCACACCATTTCCAAATCATTCCTTAAATCCTTGTTCGTAAAAAATAGGTAGGATATTTTATTTTAAACACTTGAAGCTATTATTTCTGCGTTAGAAGGGTATTTTCAGGAATGAATAGTCTGACCTTTTCTCATTTTTCCAATTGAGCTCTTATTTCTACCGAGCCAATTTTGTTTTAAAAAGCTAGATATATAGCAAAATGTGGAATATTCAAACAATAAAATCAGTGGATACCTTGTTGTATTAGTTAATGAAAAGATTTCCTAGAATAAGTAGGAAACCTCATAATGTCGATATGACTCAAAATTAATATGCATAACACTCAAAATATTTTCTATAGTAACATAAGTCGTCTCAAATTTTTTGAAACTCTCCCTCTCCAGGGGGCATCTCAGAAAATTTGTACAGTACTTGATTATTATTCGTGATATTTGCTACAGGGGAGGTCTAAGTATTAAGATCTGTTACAGAATTAGGTCTTGTACTCAATTGTATAGAGATGTAGCCAGGTGTAGCGAAGCTCGCTCGCCAATCAGTTCCTTGTCCGTCACCTCCAATGGTTAGAGGTGGGGAAAGTGCATTACCTATAGAGATGTAGCCAGGTGTAGCGAAGCTCGCTCGCCAGTCAGTTCCTTGTCCGTCACCTCCAATGGTTAGAGGTGAGGAAAGGACTTTTGGTAGGTTCGGCGAGTGGCTTATAAAGTACAACTAGACAGCTGCGGCGCATGAGGCGCGCGCAGCGTAGGTATCTATTTACAGGTAATGTTTTTCTACTAACATGATTGGTCGTCGCGTCGTTGCGACGTGTCAATCTTAACACCCCCCCCCAAAAACTTTAACTGTTACCCACTCACACATAAGAAAGGCAGGGCTTGCTGAAGCGCTTGCCCTGAGAGTCGCTTAGTGAGCGCGTCCGCCTGCATTTCCTTTGTCGGGACCCAGGTAATCTTGATGCCGTACTTCCTGATGGTGTCGTTGACAAAAAAAAATGCTCGATCCAGGTATCGCATCCGTCTCCTGGAGTGGTTGTCGATCGAGACCTGGACGGCAGCCTGGTTATCACAGAAAATTTTCTTTTCGAAACTTTCCGCGAGCTGACTGAGTTGATTAATCGCCTGCACAAAATGTTGAGTTGAATCAGACAGAGCCACGTACTCTGCTGCGCAGGTAGACAAAGCAACTACCCCCTGTCGTTTCGATGTCCAGAGAATCGGGGCATCTCCCAGCTTCAGCATGAAACCTGACTGGGATCGCTCCAGGTTGCCGCCCCATCCTGCATCGCTCCATAAGTTGAGAGAGATATTTTTGGGGCGCAGCATCAACCGGTGGGATCGCGTCTTCAACAGGTACCCCATTACATGGTCCAGGGTGTCCCAGTGTTGTGCTGATGGGGACATGGAATGTCGAGCCAGATAGTTGACTGCAAATGCTAGGTCAGGGCGCGAGCCGCTGACGAGGTACGCCAGAAACCCAATGACCAATCAAAATGGTGTTGCATCCACAACTGTATCCCCCGGAACAGAGTTGCTTGTTGGTAGAGTCGGTAGTGGCGAGTCGGCCTTGACAATCGTACGCGGATAAGCCTCGATTATACTGTCCGTGAGTCGTCGTTGAGCGATGGTTACTTCACCTTCACCAACCTCACATTCTAACCCTACAATTCGAGCGACGGTGTCATGCCACTTGATTTCTACTTCGGCACACAGTCGTTGTCTGAAATCTGACAGTGCCGCCGGTGAGTTCGACGTGATGACACCATCGTCGACATGGATCCATATCGCAATTGTGATCTCACCGCTACGAAAAATGTAGAGGGACTGGTCGACCTCCATCGCCGTGAAACCCATCCGGGAGAGTATGTCAGACAGGAACAACCACCAGCACCGTCCCGCTTGCTTCATGCCGTACAGTGCCTTCTTAAGTCGTAAGACTTTTCCTTTGAGATGTGGCCAAAAGTGCAGAGGTGGCTCCACGAACACGGTTTCCTCCACCGGGCTATAGAGATAAGCACCACTCACTTCGAAAGATGCCATAGACCAGCCATGGTGGACGGCATATGCCAGGAGCAGACGCAGGGACATCAAGGAAGCTGTAGGTGCATATGTTTTGGTGCAGTCAATCCCAGGGCGCTGCCTATCCCCCCTGGCTACCAGACGGGCTTTGAATTTTTCAACTTTTCCGTTGGCATGCTGTTTGATGTCGAAGACCCAACGATGACCGATTGTCTTCATATCCCTGGTTTTGGGGACTTCCTCCCATACATCACGTGCCAGCATTTGATTTAATTCACGTTCGCATGCTGCCTGCCAATGGTCGCGATACTTCCCGTATAGAGCTTGACCAAGGTGGTCCGGGATGGTGATATCCTTGGTTAATGGGAGGGTGTCAATCGCGGTGTTCTCGTTGCGAAAGTATTGCTCTGTAGGCACATCCCCGAGCGTCGCCCTGTTGACGATGTGAGACAGAGACCCCTTCGAAACACCAGTGACCATGCTGGCTGCCGATTGGAATTGAGGAAAAACCACGCTTGCGGATTGTATCATCTTGTCGCTCTTGGGTTCCCACAGTAGCCAACCGCCCGTCATCAGCGGTTTGAGTAAACGGCAGGCAATACCTCGTGGTGCCAGCTTGTGGGGCTGTTGCACGGCGGGTACATGCACAATCGCCTCGGCTCCGAAAGGGTAGAGCGTCCCGATTGAGGGAGGGCGTCCAAAAAGGCGCTCATGTGGTGATGACTTGGGGCACCGTGAGTTAGGTAGTCGATTGTGTAAGAAGCAAGCCGAGGCGTACGCGAAGCGCCAAAAATGATCGGGCATTTGGCTCTCCAAGATCATGGATCGAGCCATGTCTCCCAGTGTCCGATTAAGTCGCTCAGCCTCTCTGTTTTCCTGAGGTGAGTACGGGAGGGACGGACAAAAGGACACCCCCAATTTTTCCAAGGCTGTCGCGAAGGAAGAGGAGGTAAATTCCCGGGCGTTGTCTGTTTGTAGCACTCTCGGTATCGATTGCAGTCGTACTTGTAACTGTCTAATGGCGTCTAGTATGGCTTCCGGGGCGTCAGAGCGAGCCTTCAGGGGATAGACCACGCTATACGTTGATGCGTGGTCCCGCAAAGTGACGAGGTATCGGAAACCCTGAGGATCCGTAGCAAAAGGACCCATGACGTCGGATACCAGTAGGTCAAGCGGATTGTCTTTTGGGATATCCATGCGGGCTTTCGCAAGCCTGTGAGTACTCTTGGCGACGGCACATGTATCACAATAGAAAGGGTGCCATGTCTTGTGATCGAAAGATGGCACGTGCTGCTTAAGGAAGGAAATCACCGTCTTATCACAGGCGTGACCAAGTCGCACATGCCACTTGCGCGAGTTCAAGCTCGCAGAAGATGGGAGAGATATCGGATTCATTTCAACGGTATACAAGCTATTCGGAGGGGTCACAGCCGCCGACCCTTTGGTCCCTCCCGCAGACAAGACATCCAACCACCAACAGTTGTTGCTGAAGGTGGTGGTTACAGGAAAGCCGGAAACAAGAAGTGAAAGCGCTAAGTTATCAAAAACGGGGACTACGCCTGAAGTACATAAACGCCCGACCGACAGAATTGTACCCGCGATCTTGTCGGAATAGGCGACGTCTTGAACGACAACTGTCCCATTTTTGACAGGTAGTTTAAGGGTGATCATCTGTGTGATAAGGATGGATGAGTTGGAATCGGCGAAAAATATGCGGAAGGGAAAGACAGGGCGCATGAGCGACGCAAAGCACAGTGCTCCAGATAGGTGAATGGACGCACCCGAGTCAATCAACACCTTGTCGGACTCCCCATGCTCGACAAAATGCACCTGGGAAACTCTTTCCCGCTGATAGTGCGCACCCGAATTCGCTTGAGAACGCCGGTCAGGAGTAGCTGGTCTTGTCGGGCGAAAAGGGGTCGGCGAGGGTGATCGTGCACGAGGGTTTTCTGGGCCCCGTATGACTGGACAGTCGGCGCGCCAATGCCCGCGACACCCACAGTGAAAACAAGATGCGCCAAAACGATCAACAAGGTGATCTGGCGGACGGCGTACCTCAGCCTGCGTAGTCATGGGGTGAGGGTTTGAAGTCGTCGCCGGTTTGGAGAAAAACGGTGTCAAGGGTCGCACGTCAGATACCCCATAGACGAAAGGAGAGGGCGCTCGTGATTGACCATCCTGCCGGTGAGAGGCATTGATGATCACCTGCCCGACAAAAGTTGATGATGGCTTTTCATCGCCCTTCGATATGATGGCTGCCGTGACCAGTTGATCAAAAGCGCCTTGGTCAAGAGTCGGTGGGGCGTGGCAGGCGACCTGCACAAGCAAACCTTCGAGTTCGTCGGCGTCGACGTTTAGCTTCTTGAACATGGCAAAAGTGCGTCGGAGTGATAGAACAATGCTGGTGTTCGGTTTGGGGTCATCCGAGGCGTTCCCGACAAGCGTATCGAGAAGATTGTGAGTCACCTTCAGCTTCTGGAAGCGACTGCTCGGGCAGCAGCGCGCCTTAATAGCTTCGAAAAAAGACTTCGCCGAGGTACGAGATGGAATAATTCCGATGCAAAGAGCAAAATCAGCAGGTATAGACACATCGATAAAGTGTGAAATGGCACGGTCTTCCGGCGGAGAGCGATTGTCAAGTAAAGAAGGGGAGTCGTCAATCAACATCTCGGAGTTGAAAGCGATGCACAGAACGCGATTCAGGCAAGCGACCCACTCAGTGAAGTTACTGCCATCGCTTTGGAGACGGTCGAAGCGGTCGGCCGCCCGGTATGGCTCTTGCATGAAACGCTTGTAGGCTGAAAAGGTAGAGCGCGGAGCAGATGAAAAGGAAGAAATGGGTGGTGGTGGCGATGATAGCACCATCCTTAGTGACTGCATTTCGGCAGCATCGGAGTTGCGAGCAGATTTCAAAGACTGCACTTCCGATTTCAAGGAGTTCAAAAGTTGACAGACTTCTTCATTCGAAAGGGGTTTTGCTTCGGCGTCGTCGTCTGCAGCTTTCTTCGACCGGGTAGAAACCGACATCTTGAAGGCGGCCTATCGCTGGAGCTCGGTAGAGGCAGGCTTTTAACCTATAGAGATGTAGCCAGGTGTAGCGAAGCTCGCTCGCCAGTCAGTTCCTTGTCCGTCACCTCCAATGGTTAGAGGTGGGGAAAGTGCATTACCTATAGAGATGTAGCCAGGTGTAGCGAAGCTCGCTCGCCAGTCAGTTCCTCATCCGTCACCTCCAATGGTTAGAGGTGAGGAAAGGACTTTTGGTAGGTTCGGCGAGCGGCTTATAAAGTACAACTAAACAGCTGCGGCGCGTGAGGCGCGCGCAGCATAGGTATCTATTTACAGGTAATGTTTTTCTACTAACATGATTGGTCGTCGCGTCGTTGCGACGTGTCAATCTTAACAAATTGTATTAGTCATAAAACCTTATCAATAATACATTGAAAGAAGTTTCAATTAAAAAGTACGACAAAAGCCTAACTCCGCGAAAAATCTACTAGATTATTCTGAAGACTTTGTTTAATATTATCCTTGTTCAAACTTTTTTCCCTCACATGCAGTACAAATATTGAAGATTCTTATCTTTTACTTTTAATTATCATTATTTTCGTGAATATCGCCCTATCTTGATATGTTTGCACCTCAATATTGGATTTCTCAAACAGAAATTTAAGAAAAACCTTCCCCGCTAGATCGAATGGGAGTGACGTTTCTAATTTTTGAATTATGAAGACTCAAAATAAAGAAACAATGCTGTCTCCCCAGCTGAAAACAGGCTGCAATATTGCAATCATTTCCTTCAACTGATGAGCTATTGAGAGTTCTGATTTTCATATCTTGTTTTGGAATATGATTCACAAATTAATCTCATGCTTCATTTAAAATAATACTAATTTCAAGCAATATAAGAATGATATGGGTTTTTGTTAAAAAATGCCTTCTTTATCGTTTATTCAATATAGTTTTATAAAGGCTTTTTCAGACTCTGACATTTCCCAATTGACCATGGTAAATGCTCAAGTGGTGTACTGTGCAATAAAATGTTTCTTCTGTTGAACATTTGCCCAAAAGACACTGTTCAAAAAAATCGACCAAAAAATGAAAAGGTTATATAAAGTCACACTCCTAGCGCAAACATTTCAAACGAAAAAAAAACTAACTGTGTCAAAAATGAAAGTCTTGTTATTCCAGGAAAAAAATGCAGATAATGAATGAATCTGTTGTAAATAAACAAAATTCTTCCATCCTAAACAAAATATTCATTATGAAAGATTGGGGAGCACACCTCCATGAATAAAAAATGAACGACGTACTCAAAACAGGATGGGGGAAACATCATACTTGGCTATAAAAAAAGATCCCTCTCCTCAGAAAAAAAGAGGGACACGTGTAGAAATTTATTAATCAGAAAAAGTATTGTAAACATAAAATAAAACCAAAAAAGCTCTGAACTTACTGCTTAGAATTCAACTATATTCTTTCCTACTCATATCTACATTAACTAGAGCTCAGGTAGGCTTCGCCACCTTACAGCCTATCATATCATGCGAGTAAGAAGATAAATTGATTTTGTATTATATTATTATTATTATTATATTTAATAAAAATAAAATATATAATAATTTTCATAACTTCATAGAAAATGATTATACCAAAACATTTCTACATACAATATTGATGGTTCTATGTCCTTAGACTGGCCCTATTGCTCCAAGCAGAATACCGGCCACATTCCTTGTTTTTAAGAGAGTAAAATATGACTGCCCATGATAGAAAGCAGGAGAGTAAAGATGAATTCCTATAATCTTGATTGATTGACCTTGAGAGTTTTTTAGATTTATTGTTAGAGAATTTAACCGTTGAAAAAGTGCTTTGCCTTTCTATTATTTGTACTTTTTGTTTAAAATACTTTTCATCAAAAAAAGTAAAATACTATTGTGTATTTCTTATTGTACAGTGCCCTGCCATAAGTATGCAAACAAAAAAAATACAGGCAGGCAACTGTATTTTTTTTTTTTTTGCTGCGCAGTTGGCATCTCACACGCATGGGGCATTTTTTCGCAAAGTCAATCGCAAACCATTTTTTTTTATATTTCAGCTTTTTGTAACTACAAGTAATCAAGCCTCTAAGACTTTGTAAGAAAAAACAATGGCCAGTATGAGTAAAAGATAACAAAACATTTTTTTTAAAAACACATTGTAACAAAAAAGGAACTGGACAAGACATGAGAAAACAAATAGGAGATGGAGTCAGCAATCGGCAATTGATTGTTTACCATGAGCAAGTGAAAAACTCACCATTTATGAATGGAGGTCCTAGTAAGAAGTTGGACCTCCATTCATCTCAATGACCATCGCCATCCGTCGTGGCATTGAATCAAGGAGGTCGTTCAGGAGATTAAGGTGGAAATCGGTCCAGGCTGCGTTAATCGCCTGTTGTAGCTCTTCGACCGTCTGTGGTTGGTAGAGTTTACTGATTTGGCTCTTCATTGCCTTCCAGACATTCTCGATTGGGTTCAAGTCGGGAGAATGTGCTGGCCAATTGAGTTTGATAATATCGTGCCGATTTCGCCAATCGGTGCTTGCTCGGGCAGTGTGGATTGGGGCGTTATCCTCCATTAGTAAGAGGCGGTGGCAACCATGAATCCAGGGGGCCTGCTCCATCCAGGCTATGAATGGAAGCAGGCCCGGCCGATAGACTTGCTGCACCATCTAGGTCGAGGTCATTTGACCGTTGAGGAAAACTAAGGGGGCTCGCATTGCTGCACAAAAAGCCCCCCAGACCATGACCAATTGACGTCCCGATCAATGATTGACTGCAAGGTTCTCAAGCTTCCACTTCTCTTGAGGCGTCCTCCAGACTCGCACCCGATCGACCTTCTTCCTGAGCTCAAATGCAGACTCGTCCGTCCAAATCACCCGCACCCAATCGTTGATCGTCCAGTGGCGGTGGGCTTGGGCAAAGGCAAGGCAATGTTGGAAATCTTGAGGCAGGAGGTAGGGTTTTTTGGGAGCGATGCGTGAGTGCTTACCTAATTTGTGGATCTTGCGCTGGACTGTGCAAGTCAAAACTTGGTGAGTCATCAGGTTGGTGACCTGTGCGACTGTTAAGCGACGACCTCGAGTGATGATACGGTCTCGTTTGGTCATGATTGGTGGTCGTCCGGTTTTTTTTTGGGTCCTCACAGTGCCAATCATCTGGAATTTGGCGACCATATCGTTGACAGTCGAGAGCGGTATCCCAACTAAATCCAAAATTGCTCAAAATGGGAGGCCTGCTTGGCACATCCCAACAATACGTCCCCTGGTTTCTATATCGAGGTAAGCCATGAAAATCTGTTATTATAAAAAAAATCAATATTTGCTTTTTGTCTTTTGGAATTCAGAGAAAGACGACTGCTTACATCTCAATCGTCCTCCTCAGTGTCAGTAGTTTCGAAGCAGGTGAGGTCGTTGTTGGCCAGCACTGGTGAGTGCTGGCCATCTTTTATGTTGTGAGATGAAGGAGCCGTGGTTGTTGTTGTCATCGTTAAGATGACGAATAAGCGAAATATTAAAAAAAAAAAAAAAGACAAATAAGAAAAAAGTAAAAAAAAAAAAGAGTTGAAGTCCAGAGCCGGAGCGCGACCTCTGACAAATGAGAGTTGGCCACGGCGACTCGCATGTGCAGCAGCCGCGAGCATACAGCTTCCCTGCCCGCGTTCGCATACTTTGGGCAGGGCACTGTACATATTTTACTAAAATTATTGTACTCCTTAGTATTTAAAGAGACATTACTTTGTTGTAACTTAGACTATGAAAAATATATATTTTTATAAAATAAAAATAATTAAATCAATTTCATACCAGTCGTCCTCGTATACTTAAAAGCTATTCCAAAGGCTAGAGTAATTGGAAATTGATATCTTGTAAAAGAGATACCAAGATATTCATCATTCTCATATGTAATTGTGATTTTTAGAATCAACTAGAGTTCAGAATCGGCTTCGCTGACTTGCAAAAAGAGGAAAAGTTTTGCAGTACAACCAAAGCAATAGCCTAATCTAATGTGCGAATGACTTTAAAACAACCTTTGTCACAGATTGCACATTTGCTTTCCCATGCCCACACACCAAGACATTTTCTTTGCTATGTGCTCATGAGAGTGCCACATACATTTGTCCATGAGAAAATACATCTGTACTCAATAATACCCCTACATGCTTGAATCAATGAACTTGTGCCTAATTGACTGGGATGAAGAGAATGAGTCATGGGTTGTGTTGGTAAGTACGTCAAATGTTTGAACTAAATACCATTACTTAATCTTCATTAATGATATAGGTGTCATGAATAACAACATTGGGAAATAACAACCGTGGGAACTCAGATTGCGAAGTGATACAGTAGTGATGATAAAATAAATAAAAAACAATACAACATTGAGAAAAGCAACATAGGAAAGGACGAAAATCATGCAGAACTGGGATTGAGGTTAGAAACAAAAGAGGTGGACACAAAAGGGTTAGAGATAAGAAAATTAAGAAAATAAGTTGTAAATAATTGTGAATAGAGAGTGGGAGGAAACTTTCCTCATCGAAATATTACATTGATTACCTTTACTATTATAGCTTTCTGACAATAGGTCACCGGTGTGAGCCTATTGTCAGCACAACAGTCTATGAAATCATTCATCAGTAATCCCCAGGTTGAAGATAAAAAACAAAATAACATACAAAGAGTGTAGGTATTGATTCATAACTTAAACCTTTGTTGTGATATTCCCAGACACCGGAAGCCCAGCCATGCACCTTTGAAAACCATAAATTTTCCCAGGTGGAAGATCGGTAGGGAATTGCAATGTTATCATTGTCATCAACATCATCAGTCAATAAGCCATTTGTGTTGTAAGTCGATTTTTGCTGTTTGCTAACCTCTTCAAGGATGCGTGAAATTGAAACAATTTCAAATCCATGGGTAAGCTTGCGACCATTCAACATTATCTGAGTTTCTCAGTTATAAAAAATTTCTGGGCTATTATAATTTTGTTGGTTCAATTTGGTTCGGAGAGGCACAGCATTAGAATGTAAGTAACATTTATATTCATTTGTGTTATCATCTGTTTGATTGTCTTTGATACACAAATGAAGTTCTTGGAAAGGTAATTCTTCATTGTCTAGCTAAAGCAAAATAAATAAATTTCGCTTGATAAGGTAATGTTCTGTTGGAAAATTGATTTCAGTCACTTAATTCTTGGTCTTGAAAATGGACTTTTGCTGCAGTAATCATTCTTATGTGTAGTCCCTGTTTTGGAATTTTCCCAAAGCTTCTGGATGAGGATGTAATGTCTTGCAAAAAAGTGGATTGTCTGGTTAAAGCAATGGGTTATATTTTGCTTAATAAATGAATGGCTACGTTGTAAGCTCAATTCAAATGATTAATTATTGTTCTTGACAATAACTTTCACTCCAGTTGTCTTTCTCATTCATATGTGTGGTCTCCTAAATTTGGCATTTGACCGAAATTTCCTAATGAGGAAATAATGTCTTGGGTCATTTTCAATCATTAGCATTTTAATTCTGTATTCTCTTTTTCAATTTCAGAGTTCTAGCTTTTCATTAACAATCAGGAACCTATTGAAGAGAATATGCTGTCCTTAGCATCATACAAATTCACAATAGTGTTCCCTAAAAGGCAACGTTAAGGTGGCAATCCAAATTCTTTGTTCTGGTCACGGTTTATTGAATCAGCAAAAGGCATGTCTCTCCAATTAAAATTTTGAAGATATAAGAAGGTCATAAGAAGTGCCACCCAATTTGACAATGCAATTGTTTAAGGGTAATAAAACTATTGTCAAATTAATTGACACCTTAGGTCTTTTAATATATTTAGATATTTCTTGTCTCTTTCTTTCCCCAGTCATTCTTTTACACCTCAGTACATGAGGCGTAATATCTTGGATTAGTAGGTGTGTTCCATTGCATGAGCCTTTTCAAATTTTGAGCTTTATTGAAAATAGGACTAGAATTTATTTTTTAAGTTGCACTTGTTTTTCATAAAAACCAGGTGCATTGATTCCATGAAATACCTCTTCAGGTAATAAGATTTGTCCTTCTTCCAAACCGTTTTCGATTTCTTTTGATACATACTTTCTCCTTGGCACTATATCTAACACAGACTTATTAATCTTGGTTGGGTTGGTATGAAATGGTGAGACAATGAATATTTCTTCAAAATATTGAAACAGTTCTTTTTTGAAAAGAATGTTGAATCATTGTATTAGTATTAATATAAACAAACTTGAAAATCTGACAAATGTAATGTTGTTCAATGAGATGAAATAAATAATTGGAATTATGTAAGCAGATTGAATCCACCTGTTTTTCTTGTGTGCTGCAATCTCTAATTTTTTAAAGCCATTGAGAATAGCTTACATTTTGACTTTCAAATGTAGGATTATTTGGCAAATTCAAGTTGATTTTCAACTAATGCACATGAAATAACAACCAAACGGATGAGTTTTTGAACAAAACTAATGACTGATAATAGATAGAGCCACCTTTAAAGGTGGGTTCTATTTGGCGCAAATTCCATAATAATATGAAGGAAATTCTATCAAAAGGCTTATCTGTCTGCATTAAGTCTTGTAGAGATTGTTCTACAGCCTCTACCAAATTTTTGTGTTACACTTAAATTTCATCCCAAATAATTGATTTAACTTGTGCTAGTTATCTTTATTTTTTATCATTTTGAATCCATCTACAGGTTGACTCAAAATGAACTATCAAAGGAATAGCAAATTTCAAATGGGTAGTTTTACCCCCAGTGAGTAAAAACATGGCTACACCCAAAGATACGGAAGTGGATTTTTGATTTGAGGCACTTCACTATTTTAGCATTTTATTCAATAGATAGTTCTCTCAGGAAACCCCTTGTTCATTGATAAATGACAGAACTTGAGCTTGATTTTTCAAATTTGACATTGTTTTTTTGATGATTTTTTTGACTTAGCTTCAATTTATCCTTTTGCAATGTATTAGAGCGTTCATTAAAGTAATAATAATGCAATGGAACATTGGTGAGATAAATAATGAATAGCTGTAACAAAACCAACTCAACACACTAAAAATTATATTCATGAGAGGACAAGCGTTTCTTTGAAAAATCAATTCATAAAAGTCTGACATCCATGTTTTATGGCTCCTGAACACCTGATATTTTATCAAAAAAGTATTTGAAATCATCCACAAGAAGATCAAGGTTGTGATTGGATTAAGAAAGGGGATTTGATGGAGTACTGTGTGCCACAGTAAAGAAAAATATCTCTCATAACAAATGGCCAGTCATCCAAGATCCTGCTTCTTACAATTAACAACTATAATTCTCATAAGATAAGAGAGATCCAAGCATTTCATATGCTTGAAAATATGTTTCTAATTCAATTCTGTAAATATTACTTATGTCCTTGAAGGAAGTAATTTTTCTACAATGAAATAAAAGAAAATATAAGAAGTAACGTGAGCCTTAGAGGTGATTCCATACACCCAAAAGACCACAAATACAAAATTAACATATAAATATAAATAAAATAACTTTATTTATATTATTAAGATAAAAATCAAAATATAAATATAAAATTATATTCAAAATTAAAAATTTAATTACAATTTGAAAATAAAATTACATTAAATTTTGAAATTATAAAATTACATTTATACGTGCAAAAATTAAGTAAAAATGAATTTTTAACAAAATTGTAAAAAAAAAAAAAATTTGGAGAAATGTTAAATGAAAATATAATAACTTTTTATCCAATAAATAGACATATAAAAATATTTCACCATTGTATTCCTCATAAAAAATCAGGTGGGGTCACCTCTGAGTAAAGTTCTTGTAACTCAACTCTAAATAAGCTTAAATTAAGTTTTTAGTATTTTCTGTATGAAAATTGAAAATCCTCAAAACTTTAATTTAATTCACATCAAATTTAGTGTTAATCACCAAAATTTGTGTTAAAATTGAGGTGTTGTGTATATTTTAGAAGTTATGAGGAATTAAAGTATTTTCAATTGAATTCAATTGAAATGTCAATATGTGCACATGTATTACATAAGTGAGATTTAATTTACATATGAGGTATCAATTATTACTTGAACTGTACAACTCAATTGAATTACATATGTAAATTATATGTATAATACATGATGAGGAATTCAAGGAAAAATAAATTGGAAAGATTAAATTTGGGGGGGGGGGAAAGGAACTCTAGCTCTAAGGGGGAGCTAGACCCCCAAAATCCTTTCTGACAGGCGTGTGGTGTCAAATTTAACGCAAACATTCATCACTTTTGGCCTGGAATTGAGTTACAGGGTCTGTGGACTCAATTGATGATGAGGTTTTGATACCAACTAGGGTAGTTTTAGCTGTTGCCAAGAGGGTAAAACTACCCTTAAGATGAAACGATAATAGTAAAAACAGTTTGAACTGGTTTCTACATCTTTTACACACATTCTGACGTGTTTCAAAGGCTCTAGACCAGGTATTTCTATAGTAATGGCTGATTTAAGGGTCTAAAATGGCTAAAAATGGCTACAAATGGCTTAAACCAGGGTTCAATGATGCCATAATTGGCTTTTCTGTTGTCAGACTGTTTTTCACGACCGACAAGAGTAAATTTTACTTTTGGAGTAAGAAAATTGATGGCTATAAAAGAATGTCTTCTTTGCCCCACTTTTCTCTTCATGTTAGAATCTTTTCCTTTTATAATTAGTTTAAACATTGTTAAACCAATCAATAAAAGATTCCAACCACCTTTCTTCAATCATTTTAAACATTTTAACCACGTGAAAAAATCATGATAATCATTGTTTGTAACTTTTATAATCATTTTTACCCCTGAACCACTCCAAAAGTGAATTAAAGCATCTTTCATCACTGTAAACTTTGTCACTTTGTTTCCAAATTCACTCTGGTCACTTTTGGGCATGTTTTCTCTTTAATATTATTTTTAAAGACTCTGTTCTTTACATAATTTCTTGCAGTTCATTGCTCAATTAATTCCAATTGAAATTGCTCTTGAAGAAATTTCTTTGGTAGCCTTAAAATATCTCTTGTAGAGTATTTTTTTGGATAAATTTTTATTTTTGGCAAAACAATAAATCTTGATAATATTATTTTTTCATACTACTAAAGTTATAACCAATAAAATTGGCATGTTTTCATTTAAAAATAATATTTCTTACTATTTTTAACTGATTTTTACCTTATACAAATTTTGAGGACAGGAACAGTACTTGATTTTTAATCAAAGTTTCATATCCACACATTACAAGTAACATTCTCCGCCAGAACTCTTGTAAAAAATAACCATACAATTGTTGTATCTGTGGAATTTGCCTTACCCATTCCTTTTTGATATGAAACCAATGGAAAAATTGGGAGATTTTTTGTTATAAAAATCCTTTTTCCTTCTGGCCCCTTCCAATTTCATTTTTATGATTTAAATCACAAAACATGTTAAAATTGTTTTTCCAGAATTTACAGACATTACTTCAGCAATTGAGCCTTGTTTACATTGGAATGAGACAAGTCAGTTGATATCAAAATGAAAGGATAAATTCTGAATAAAATTTCACAATAAGACCTTTTGAATTGGAAAATATGCCAGGGAGCTGGCGTCAAAAGTTTATGAATCATTCATAGTCATAAAAACAAGGAGAGTAATGGCAACTTATTGTCAAATGTTACTATAAATCTAGAATGACAAAATTCCTTTGTTTTGTCAGTTAATTAAGCATTCGGGAACCTTTGATATTCAACTTTACAAATTTATTTTCAAAAAGATTTCAAAGCTTTAATAACATGAGGAACCTCAGTATTGATATGAAAATCATATCATAATAATAAGTATTTATTGTATGGAAAAAAGTACTGATTAATAAATTTGTGACAACAAATTTCAAATGTTTGACCCTCAAAGTTTTGATAAGCTGGCTAAGCATAATTGCAAAAAAGAAGTCTTTTCAACGTAGCTTTTTGAATACCCATACTTACAGCCATTCTTTCCCCAGAAGCAAGGACCATGAAACATTGTGCGCCTTGAGGTATATTTTATATACCCAAATAGGCCACAATAAGAATTAAAATAAATTCTGAACTATGCATAACCCATAAGTCATGCATATATCTAAAATCTATCATTTTTTGAAAAAAGATGAATAATGTTGTTGTGAGTAGGTAAATCCATGAATTTAAGGCCACATTTGGATTCTACGCAAATGCTCACCCAGGGTAGCTCCATGGAGTGAATAAGCTTAAATTAACTCTATGAGGCAATAATATGGAAAATACTTCAACAACACATCATCATTACACACAAAATAATTGTGATTTTTTTTTCTCAATTTAATGCCAAAATAATGGGAATGTGAGATATTCCATGTTACATATACACTAAGATTAGTGGTATTAATGTTTGTGGCAATAATAATTACAGTCTTTGTAAATACAGATTTGCTACACCCATAGTGGATATTAGTCTTGTATCCTGATTTAATTTTTTTAATGTGAAAATAGCAAAGGGGGACAAAAGACATCAAAGAGAGCCAGGGTACCCAACTTCTGATGACTCTGAGGAATGGATAGCTCAAAAGCATTGATTAATGGATGATCATGGTCCAATTAGTATACTCAAAACTTTGGGAAGCTTGTTTACCAAGTTGAAGTCACATTAAGTCATAAGAAAATATTAAATAAGGTGCTATTTTGATCTGACAAGGAGTTAATGAGCAACTCTGACTCATATAGCCATGTAAACTATTAATGATTTTCTATTGATGAACCATAAAACAGGAATTAAAACCCTTCCTGGACTAGTACCCATGCATTTACCTCATGGCAACCAGCTGTCACAACCATGGCAATTCACCTCCCTGGATCTCCATATGGCATATAAAGCCACAGTCCTTTTATGGCCAATTGGCCATATCCATCACCAGTGGCCAATATGGCCACTTCATTATTGTATAGACCATATATGGCCATTTGTCTTTTGGGGCCTTCATGGCCCTTCAACTCAATCCAGAAGCCATAGCGGCAATTTATGCCCAATTGGGTATTTCTGATCAGTTCCCTCAAAAGCAGGGGAAATGGCCGAAATGGCTGTTTTGGCCATTTGGTCTCATAATTTTCATTTGCTCATTTCTGCGCATTTGCGCACTTTTTGTGCATATTTACGCACTTTGACACAAAGTGTCCAAAAGACACTTTCCCGCCCTTTGGGCCAGTTTTTGGCTCAGAACCCAAAAGTGGCCAAAACCCCAAAGGACCCAGAAACACCCTTCCAAGCTCTGAAGCCATCACATCCATCTTTTTCCCCTCTGTCTTTCCATCTCAAGACCTTTGGACGTAATCTTCTTTCCAATGAACCAATATGCCATAAATGATGTTATATATCATTATGCATGATTTTTCAACAGCAATTCAATGGTACCAATATCAAATGGTCATTTCAATATTCCAAAATATCATCACACCATCAAGGCACCCAAAAGTTCAGAGGACTCATCAAGGCTCAAGAGCAAGTGTTTCAGCATCAAAGACCAATCACGCCATCAAGACGTCATTGGATAATTTCATTCACAGTATTCCTCCAAGGCAATACTGTTAAACCATTGTCGAGGGATTCAAGAGGCTGTTAATTCATTAATTCATTCATTAATTTGTCAAGTGTCAAAGCTCCACTCAATCCATCTTGGCAACCACCTTCATTTCAATACAGTCTGGATCCATCAAGACCTGTATTTCATTTTCAAGTATGGGAAATTGATTCAACCCATTTCAATTTCAATATTAGCCAGCTGTATCAATTCCCAAAACAATCAATACAGCCTCAAGGACCAAAACAGATCAGCTTTCAGCCTGAAGAACTCAAGCTCCCAGCTTTTCACATATACTGGCTACCCTTTCCACCCTGGGGGGGTTTTTCCCCAGTTAATTAATAAATTTTGATTTTATTCTATGTTTATTTATCTTATGATTTTGTTAGGTGAATACTGATATTATCAAGTCAGTCATTTAGCACCTTTTCTCTTTCTTTCTTAGCCTGTCAATGGATATTTTGTGGTCATATCCTTACTAATTCCATTGTTCATTTGGCAGGTTGAAACAGTGATTAAGAACTTACTTGGTTGGCTCTTTGGCCATTTGGCTTCTCTTTCCTCTTATTGCATCTCATCTTGTACCTGCATATTTATTAGAGGAATTAAATTCTTTATTTTAGGTTCTTTATTCTTTTGGAGTTTTCCAAGTGAGGTCCCTGATTGCTGAGTGCCAGGACACTCTTGTTTTTCTGTCCAAGAGCCCCTGTGACATCATATTAATTAACTCATAATTTATTTTCATTCTGTTCATTCTTTCTTTATAATTTCATTCACTCATTTCATTGATATTATGACTTTTTAATGCTTATGAACCTTATGATTCATTGTCACCTCTCAATTTTCTCTCATTCATTCTTCATTCTGAAAATTGAAAGCTGACCCCAATTTTATTTTTTTTGTTTGTCTTTTAAAATCTTATTCAAATCATCAAATGTTTAATTCATTTATAATTCAGGCTTCATCTTAATTTTCTTTTGATTTTCAAATTTTTCATCAAGTTATTGTGAGCCTTAGAGGTAATTTCATATACCCAAAAGACCACAAATACAAAAATAACATATTAATATAAATAAAATAAATTTATTTATATTATTAAAATAAAAAAAACATAATATAAATATAAAATTATATTGAAAATAAAAAATTAATTACAATTTAAAAATAAAAATACATTAAATTTTGTAAGTATACAATTACATTTATACTTGAAAAAATTAAGTAAAAATGAAATTTTAACAAAATTGTGAAAAAATAAATAAATTTGGAAAAAGGTTAAAAAAAAATGATTATAACTTTTTATTCAATAAACCAACACATAAAAAATATTTCACCATTGGATTCCTCATTAAAAATCAGGTGGGGTCACCTCTGAGTGAAATTCTTGTAACTCAACTCTAAATAAGCTTAAATTAAGTTTTTAGTATTTTCAATACAAAAGTTGAAAATCCTCAAAACCTTAATTTAATTCACACCACCTGTGGTGTTAACCATCAATTTTTGTGTTAAAATTGAGGTGTTGTGTTTAGTTTAGAAGTTATGAGGAATTGAAGTATTTTCAATTGAATTCAATTGAAATGTCAAAATGTGCGCGTGTATTACATAAGTGAACTTTGATTTACATATGAGGTTTCAATTATTACTGTATTTTACTGTACAATTGAATTTAATTACATATGTAAATTATAAGTATGATACATGATGAGGAATTAAAGGAAAAATAAATTGGAAAGATTCAATTTGGGGGGGAAAAGGAACTCCAGCTCTAAGGGGGAGCTAGACCCCCAAAATCCTTCCTGACAGGCGTGGGATGTCAAAATTCACGCAAAAGTTCATCACTTTTGGCCTGGAATTGAGTTACAGGGTCTGTGGACTCAATTGATGATAAGGTTTTGATACCAACTGGGGTAGTTTTAGCTGTTGCCAAGAGGGTAAAACTACCCTTAAGATAAAACAATCATAGTAAAAACAGTTTTAACTGGTTTCTACGCCTCTGACACACATTCTGGCGTGGTTTGAAGGCTCTAGGCCTGGTATTGCTATAGTAATGGCTGATTTAAGGGTCTAAAATGGCTAAAAATGGCTAAAAATGGCTTAACCAGCCCTTTTTGGTCTAAACCAGGGTTCAATGATGCCATAATTGGATTTTCTGTTGTCAGACTGTTTTTCACGACTGACAAGAGTAAATTTTACTTTTGGAGTAAGAGAATTGATGGCTATAAAAGAATGTCTTCTTTGCCCCACTTTTCTCTTCATGTTAGAATCTTTTCTTTTTATAATTAGTTTAAACATTGTTAAACCAATCAATAAGAGATTCCAACCACCTTTATTAAATCATTTTGAACCTTTTAACCACGTGAAAAAATCATGATAATCATTGTTTGTAACTTTTATAATCATTTTTACCCCTGAACCACCCCATAAGTGAATTAAAGCATCTTTCATCACTGTAAACTTTGTCACTTTGTTTCCAAATTCACTCTGGTCACTTTTGGGCGTGTTTTCTCTTTCATATTCTTTTTAAAGACTTTTTTCTTTAATTAATTGCTTGCAGTTCTTTGCTCAATTAATTCCAATTGAAATTGCTCTTGAAGAAATTTCTTTTGTAGCCTTAAAATATCTCTTGTAGAGTATTCTTTGGATAAATTTTTATTGTTGGTAAAACAGTAAATCTTTAAAATATTATTGTTTTATACTAATAAAGCTATAAACAATAAAATTGCTGTGTTTTCTCCTAAAAATAATATCTTTTACTATCTTCAATTGAATTTTTACCTTATACAAATTTTGAGGACAGGAAAAGTACTTGATTTTTAATCAAAGTTTCATATCCACACCTGACATTTTGGGGCCCAGCCGTGATATTTTACCTGTGACATATTTTTTTTCTCTTTTCAAATCTTTTTCTTATATTGAAAAATTTAAAAACATATAAAAAATACTTATAATTCAAAAAAACCCATAAAAATAATTTTTTTCATATTATAAGTGAGGCTTATATTTTTATTTCTTTTTTGAAATATCCTTTTTTTAATTAATTGGTTTTCTCATCAATTTTAGTGTCTGACAATGTGTTAAGCCAAGAAAACATTGAAACAGCCTCAATCGTCACTAGCATTATTCCTGCTAGTACTATCAATTCAGACCATAATAGTACTGTTATTGTGACTCAAAATAACCAACCTGAACCAATATTTTCTGAATTGATCAACTTGGAAATAAGTAATACCCTTCAGAAAGCTAAGAATTTGGCCATTAGTAAGTTTTTTGACATAAAAATACTATTTTAAGCCTTTTTAACCATAATTATGCCGTCAACGAGGTCAGGAGCCTGCTACAACCCCTCAAGCAGCTCCCAAAAAGGTAATAGACGTGATTATGGCAGAGGCCAATCAGGTACAGAAGGAAAAGGGTCAGTTGATGACTTCCAAACAACTAAATTGGGTCATTCTGAAGCTGATAATACTATTTTACCTTTAAAAAGAGCTGACACCGCCACAACAAGCCTCTGTGGACATATACAAAGCCAGCCACAGTACATACAACAATGCACTTCAATTCAAGGAGTACCAGATCCTTGCAGACCTGTGGAAGAATTGCATGAATTCTTACCTGACAGTAAGAAAATTCCTGGGCCATCCCAACACTTGCAAATTGCTCAATGGATGGCATCCATTGATGGAGAAGAAAAACATGATGCTGTTGTCACTAGAATGGAGGAAAAACAACCCTCCACCACCCAAACCAGTGCCAAAAATAGCCCCAGTGGCCAGAAGCAGCAATTCCATTGTGAAAAAGCAGCCCCAAACTCCAAAGAAGGGAAAAGGGAAGGCACCAGCTCCAAAACCTTACAGCCAGGGCTACAGAATCCCAAAGATTCAGCAGGATGCCATGGAAAATGTATTTCAGATGGCCAGAACCATGATGGAATTACAGAAGAAGGAGGAAGCCAGATTAAGATTCCAGAAATGATTTCTGATATATTTGATTCCATCCCAGAATTGCATGATGCTATAAATGATGTGAAAAAACATATTTCTGATAAAAACGAAACCATTTGTAACAACATTAAAACAAACAACCTGAGTCTGTGCCGAATTAATGAAACACTTATGTGTTTTGAAAAATTTTTAAGAACAATTAAAAATTCCAATAATGATAATTCTTCTAGTAATAAAATAAATGAACAATCTGCCATTATTAAAGAATTAACAGATAAATATTCTAAATTCAATATTGATGACATAATTGAAACAAGAATTAAAAAAGACATAAATATTATCAAAAAAGATAACAAGAAAGTCCTTGATGACATTTTAAATTCATTTACTGAAGTAAAGACATATACCATTGCCTTGAAAAAGTGTTTTGATGCTTCACAAGAAGAAGTATCAAAATTATCAATGAAATTGAATCAAGTCACTGCTGATAATACAAGACAGACAGAGTTATGGCAAGAACTGACACATAAAGAAGACATGTATAAAATTGAAGTAATAAATTTAATACAAAGATTCAAACATGAACACAGAAATTCCCAAAGGTGTAGCAACAGTAAAATGAATGACATTGAACAAATACTAAACACCTTACCAAGAATGTCTACACCTCTAAATCAAAATGAGGTCACAAGAATTCTAAATCCACAAGTATTGGATCCTGATAATTCACAATCAAAAAATGAATTATCCACTTCTTTTTATAACTTGGAACCATCAATGGGCCAAGCACTCTTGAAAGAAGTTCCAAAACTTAAAGAATGGCCTCACTTCAGTGGTGAAGGAGAGTATGACCATATGGAATTCATTAGAGGTATTGACATGATCAAAGAGGATTTTGAATTACCAGACAGATTGGTAACAGCCAGGTTTAACACCTTGTTTACCAGATCAGCTCACAGATGGTACATCAAAATAAGACAAGCACATGGACACCAGAGTTGGACTTGGTGGAAACCCCAAATCATCAACAAATGGGAAAATGATGCTTGGAGGTTTAAAGTTGAAACAGCCTTTGAATCTGCCAAATTTAATGCTGATAAAGACAAAGCTTTACAATGGTTTTGCCAACAAAAGGACAGATTAACAGCATTATATCCTGACATGTCAGAATTTATGATCCATAGGAAAATTCTGAGACAATGTGGAGGTGACTTAGAGCATGCTGTCAAAAGCAGGACTACTGAACAATCTTCAGCAGAGGATATTATCAATATACTAGAAGAAGTAACCACCAGAACCAAAATTGGTTCTAGTAGGGTGAATCTCAAAACAAGGTTTAATACACCTTGGAAAGATTTAGTGGACAAAAACCCCAAAGAAAATTCTAGTAATATTAAGTATAAATCTGCAGATACACTCAGAAAGTGCCATGTTTGCCAAAGCACCACCCATTTAGCCAATACATGTCCAAAAAGGGGGAAAATCAATGAAATTGACATTGAAAAGGAACCAGATGTTGAAAAAGAAGACATAATTGAAGACAATTCAGATGATAAGTCATCCATATTTTCTGAATCTTCAAAAGATATAGAAAATATCAATGCCACTTTTGACATCATGGAATCTTATTCCCACTTGCCACAACTGAGCAATGGTCAAGTTTATTTATCAAAAGCTCAAGATGCACAACTTATGAAGACAAAACCAAACAGAGGGAAAGGTTATACAGCTGGTAACTCCTGTATAACAGAAGTGGTGATTGACAACAAGCCCACCAAACTTTTGCTTGACCCAGGAGCCTTCTGCTCTTGTGTTGGAAAATCTTTTCTTAAGACTTGTGTACCAAATTTTGAAGACCAATTGTTACCAATTGATGGATTAAAATTCAACAGTGCAAGTAACCCAATGAAAGCATTAGGAATCTTTGAGACCAATGTCATATTACCACACATAAATGGGAATTTAAGAATCACAGTTGAATTTGTTGTTATGGAAAATTGCTCTAGTACCCATTTTATATTGGGAAATGACTATTTAATCATGTATGGAATAGATTTACATAATAACAAAGACAGATACTTTACTATTGGAGACAATAAGCTCCAAAAATTTGCCTTTTTACCATTTAAAAGACAAATTACAGTAAACAAAGTATCACCAGTCAACTTAGAGTTAGAGAAATTCAAGTCTGAACAGTTAAATGAGGCTGAAATAAGCCTTCATCCGACTGATAAACAAGAAAATGAACTTTCTTCCCTTTTGTATGACCACAGAGGAGCATTTTCTACAGACAAAGAGCCTATAGGAGCAATTATTGGTCATGAAGCTGACATCATTCTTAACATTGAAAGACCTTATCCACCACTCTTAAGAAGACCTTCTTATCAAGCAAGTCCAAAATCAAGAGAAGCTCTAGAAATTCATATCAAAGAACTTCTGGACCTTGGTGTAATAAGAAAAGTAGGCCACAATGAAGAAGTAGAAATAACTACACCAGTCATAGTGGCGTGGCATAATGGAAAATCCACAATGGTTGGGGACTTTAGAGCTCTGAACACTTACACTGTTCCAGACAGATACCCAATACCAAAAATCCAAATTGCCCTTACTCAAATATCTCAAGCAGTGTATATAACCACTATGGATGCCCTTAAAGGATTCCATCAAAATGTGGTGACACCAAGAGCAAGAAAATACTTGAGAATTATTGTTCATTGTGGAGTGTATGAATACTTGATAATTCCCTTTGGTATCAAAAATGCACCTTCACACTTCCAAAGAATGATGAATGAAATATTCCCTGAAGAACTCTCAGAGGGATGGTTAATCATTTACATTGATGACATTATTATCTGTTCCAAGACTTGGGAGGAGCACATGTACAGATTATCCAGAGTTTTGACAAAAATTCAATCAGTAAACATGAAAATCTCCTTGAAAAAATGTAATTTTGAATTTAAAGAACTTAAAGCACTAGGACATGTTGTATCTGGTTTATCCCTTGGAATTGACAAAACCAAAGTTGCAGCAGTATTGCTAAAACCCATGCCTCAGAACAAAAAGGAAATTCAGTCATTCTTAGGTTTTGCAGGATATTACAGGCAACACATTAAAGATTTTGCATCCATAGCAAGACAACTTTATAAATTGTGTGACAAAGACACAGTATTTGAAATGACTGTTGACAGAGTCAAAGATTTTGAGTCTCTAAGAGAAGCATTGACCACTGCTCCACTCTTACTGATGCCAGACTTTAAATTGCCTTTCAAACTGTATATTGATGCCTCAGGGGATGGACTAGGTGCTGCACTTCACCAAGTTCAGATCATAAATAATAAACCTGTAAAAGGACCCATATGTTTCATATCCAGGCAAATCAAACCAACTTAAGCCAGATATGGAGCAATTCAGATGGAATATCTATGCCTTGTCTGGGCCTTGGAGAAATTGAACTACTTCTTAGAGGGATTTATTTTTGAGGTGATAACAGATTGTACAGCTGTCAAATCACTTTTGAACATGAAAACACCCAACAGACATATGCTAAGATGTCAAATAGCCATACAAGAATACAGAGGCAATATGACTATTGTCAATAAGGATGGGAATATTCATAAGAATGCAGATGGGCTCAGCAGATGGCCATTACCAAATAATATTGATAATCCTGCTTATGTGCCAGAAGGAGCTTCACCACAAATTCCAATAGAAGGAATAAGTGTTACAGACTTGAAAACCACCTTCTTTGAAGAAGTCAGAAGTAGTTACACTCAAGATAAGAATTGTAGCATCTTATGCCAATTGCTTAACAAAGACTGTAAAGACAACTCTCTAATACATGCCTTGGATGAAGTATGGAGAAAATCTTATGATGAAGGAAGATTTCACCTACTGGATGGTATAATTTACCACAGAACCAAGCACACATGTGTCATGACAGTTGTGGACAGGTCATTAATAAATCTTGTACTGAAAGAATGCCATGATAGTCCCTTTTCAGGACATCTGTCTGAAGACAGAACAAGAGAGAAAGTAAAGACCTGCATCTGGTGGCCAATGTGGCAGAAAGATGTTTCAGAATATTGCAAAACCTGTGACAGATGCCAAAAGGCAAATAAATCCACTGGCAAGAGACTTGGAAATATGATAAAAATCCAGAAACCAAACAGACCTTGGGAAATTGTCCATATGGATTGGGTAATTGGCCTACCACCAGGAGGTGATAGAAGCTATAATTCTTGCCTAGTAATTGTGGACAGATTCAGTAAAACTCCAATCTTTTTACCATGTCACAAGGATGATACAGCCATGGATACAGCTCTTCTGATATGGAATAGAGTAGTGTTACGGACTGGGATATTTACAAATATCATCAGTGATAGAGATCCCAATTTCACTTCAGCACTATGGACAAATCTTCACCAATTATTTGGCACTAAACTGTCTTTCTCTACAGCCTACCATCCACAAACTGATGGCCTGGCTGAAAGGATGGTCCAAACCTTAGAGGACATGGTGAGAAGATTTTGTGCATATGGCCTTGAATTCAAAGATTGTGATGGATTTACCCATGTTTGGTGTACTCTGTTGCCAGCACTGGAATTAGCATAAAAAACATCAATCCATGCCAGTACCAATCAGACTCCTGTTATTCTAGAAAAAGGATGGAACCCCAAGTTACCCCAAGATTCCTTGAGGAAAGACTTAATTGAAATACATCCCACAGCTGCTAGCTTCAAAGGAATGCTAGACAAAGCTAGAAAGAATGCAGTAAGGTGCATGGAGGACTCTTTTGCATATGCTAAAGACAAATGGGATAAATCACATGCAACTCCAGATTTCAAAGTGGGGTACCTAGTTCTTGTATCCACCACTAACTTCAATAACATCAAATGATGTAAAAAGCTGAAAGACTCCTTAGCAGGAACTTTTGTGATTAAGGCCCTCCATGGAGAAAATTCTGTTGAAGTAGAGTTATCTAAAGAACTTAGCAATAAGCATCCTACATTTCCAGTGAGATTGATAAAGCCATATAAATCTAGTGATGCTGAGAAATTTCCCTTGAGGAATTAGATTCCCCAAGTTATACCTCCTATTGAGACATCTGGTACTAAGAAAATTACCAAAGTTCTTAAAGAAAGGAAATTAAGAACCAAGAAAGTAAGGGAATACCTTGTTAGGTACAGTGACCCAACTTGTGAAGATGAATGGTTAGAAGAAAAAAATATACCAGAAGCTACCAAAATCCTCAGGAGATTCAGACACACTAGAAACACCAATATTACAAAGTAATATTCTTTTTTAGGGGGAGGGAATGTGAGCCTTAGAGGTAATTTCATATACCCAAAAGACCACAAATACAAAAATAACATATTGATATAAATAAAATATATTTATTTATATTATTAAAATAAAAATAAAAATATCTTGAAAATAAAAATTAATTACAATTTAAAAATAAAAATACATTAAATTTTGTAAGTATAAAATTACATTTATACTTGAGAAAATTAAGTAAAAATGAGATTTTAACAAAATTGTGAAAAAATAAATAAATTTGGAAAAAAGTTAAATAAGAATTATTATAAATTTTCATTCAATAAATAAATACATAAAAATTATTTCACCATTGGATTCCTCATAAAAAATCAGGTGGGGTCACCTCTGAGTGAAATTCTTGTAACTCAACTCTAAATAAGCTTAAATTAAGTTTTTAGTATTTTCAATACAAAAGTTGTGAATCCTCAAAACCTTAATTTAATTCACACCACATGTGGTGTTAACCATCAATTTTTGTGTTAAAATTGAGGTGTTGTGTTTAGCTTAAAAGTTATGAGGAATTGAAGTATTTTCAATTGAATTCAATTGAAATGTCAAAATGTGCGCGTGTATTACATAAGTGAGCTTTTATTTACATATGAGGTGTCAATTATTACTGTATTGTACTGTACAATTGAATTGAATTACATATGTAAATTATAAGTATAATACATGATGAGGAATTAAAGGAAAAATGAATTTGGGGGGGAAAAGGGACTCCAGCTCTAAGGGGGAGCTAGACCCCCAAAATCCTTGCTGACAGGCGTGGGATGTCAAAATTCACGCAAAAGTTCATCACTTTTGGCCTTGATTTGAGTTACAGGGTCTGTGGACCCAATTGATGATGAGGTTTTGATACCAACTGGGGTAGTTTTAGCTGTTGCCAAGAGGGTAAAACTACCCTTAAGATAAAACAATCATAGTGAAAACAGTTTAAACTGGTTTCTACGCCTCTGACACACATTCTGAGGTGTTTTGAAGGCTCTAGGCCTGGTATTGCTATAGTAATGGCTGATTTAAGGGTCTAAAATGGCTAAAAATGGCTAAAAATGGCTTAACCAGCCCTTTTTGGTCTAAACCAGGGTTCAATGATGCCATAATTGGCTTTTCTGTTGTCAGACTGTTTTTCACGACTGAAAAGAGTAAATTTTACTTTTGGAGTAAGAGAATTGATGGCTAGAAAAGAATGTCTTCTTTGCCCCACTTTTCTCTTTATGTTAGAATCTTTTCCTTTTATAATTAGGCTAAACATTGTTAAACCAATCAATAAGAGATTCCAACCACCTTTATTAAGTCATTTTGAACCTTTTAACCACGTGAAAAAATCATTAAAATCATTGTATGTAAATTTTATAATCATTTTTACCCCTGCACCACCCCAAAAGTGAATTAAAGCATCTTTCATCACTGTAAACTTTGTCACTTTGTTTCCAAATTCACTCTGGTCACTTTTGGGCATGTTTTCTCTTTAATATTCTTTTTAAAGACTTTGTTCTTTAATTAATTGCTTGCAGTTTTTGCTCAATTAATTCCAATTGAAATTGCTCTTGAAGAAATTTCTTTTGTAGCCTTAAAATACCTCTTGTAGAGTATTTTTTGGATAAATTTTTATTGTTGGTAAAACAATAAATCTTTATAATATTATTGTTTTATACTAATAAAGTTATAAACCATAAAATTGGCGTGTTTTCTCTCAAAAATAATATCCTTTACTATTTTTAATTGAACTTTTACCTTATACAAATTTTGAGGACAGGAAAAGTACTTGATTTTTAATCAAAGTTTCATATCCACACCTTACAGTTATTCAGACACATTCTTCACATCAAGATTCATATTTGATTCATTCTTCAAGAATTTTGATTTTTAAAGAAGAACTCACTTGATTTTGATTTGATTGATTGATTTGAAATAAATTGATATTGACCTCAAGAAAATTGATTGACCTGAAGAGTTCACTGATTTTGCTGATTTTTCACATCAACAACTTCGACATAAATTGTTTTTTCCTCAAGAATTCATTTGATTGATTGATTGATTTTGCAAGATTTTGAATTTTTTTGATTTGAAATATTTGATTCATTGACTTCAAGTTTTCATTTGATATTTAATTGATTGATTTACCTAAAGATTCAACTTGATTTATTTATATTTATTGATTTTCCTCAAGATATTTTTTTTGACTTTGACTTCAAGCATTATTTCAAATTGCCTCAAGTTTTCATCTTCAAATTTTGACTCTTGTTCATTTTTTTTATCCTGAAATCATGCCACTCCAACACTCACCTCCTGTAAGGCGGACAAGATCTGAGGCCAGAACTCAAGCTGTTCTCACTCCAACTTCCAGGGATCCTCTTGATGGCACCCCAGCAGTTTCTCAACTGAGGGCCAAATTCGACAGAGGACCCATTTTGGAAGGAGCAGCACCATCCAGGAAGGAAGGAAGAGGGCCAAGAAGATCAAGTTCATTTTCAGGAGTAGTTGGCGGATTCCCAGGAACTTCAGGGACCATTTTCAAGGGTCGAGGTGAAGATGGTGAAGAGGAGGAGGAGAATTCTGTGGAAGAGGAAGAGTCTGATGGTACTGAAGGTGTCCTTGCTCCTGTGGAGGCATCCCAAGGTACTGGAGGGCCAGCTATAGCCCAGTCTAATCAGCCTGTCTCTCATCAGTCTGGTCCATCTTTATTGGCCATTATGCAGCAAAAGACTCAAATTATGGCAAATCTTCAAGAAGCTTCATCCTCTGAAGCATTAAGACCACCAGCCTTCAAGACTCCATCTGATAAGGAACCAGAATGCTTTGATGGGACTCAACCCTTCAACGTTAGAAGATTTATTCAGTTTAGTCAACTGATTTTTCATAATGATCCGGCAAACTTCTCTCAAGACAGAAAGAAGGTCCTTTATTCCACTTCATTTCTCATTGGCAGGGCTGCAAAATGTATTGAGCCTTATCTTTCCAACCTCACCAATCAAGATCCCAATTACCTTCTAAATTCATGGAAATTATTTGAATCTCAATTCTTCACCCTATTTGGGGACCTCAATGAAGTCAGAAAAGCTGAAGCAGAATTGGATTATTCAATAATGAAAGAAGGTATGCATATATCTTTATAAATTGCTGATTTCAGAAGTCTTGTCTCAAGAATTGGAGATTGGGGTGAAAGAGCTTATATACATCATTTAAGGAAGGGATTGCCATCCAGGATTTTGCATCAATTGGCCTCCCATCCTTCAAGAATTGGTTCTCTTCAAGACTTGATGGATATTACCCTGGAGCTTGATACCAGGTACCATGAGAGGCAAAATGAAAAGATTCATCATCAAGAGAAGAAGCCCAAATCCTCAAAGTCAAGTTCTTCTCATCCTCAAAATTCTTAAAGCTCAAGTCAAAAGAAGAAGAAGAATTACCAGAAGAGGGACAAGCCACATTCTTCTTTATTGAATAAAGATTTCAAGTTGATGAATTCTGAAAAAGAAAGAAGAATCAAGGAGTTTCTTTGTACCCATTGTGGTGGGAAGCATAGTCTTGAGTCCTGTTTCAAAAGGCCTCAAAACAAGCTTACCCAAGCGTCAGGAAATTTCCCCAGCCAGGGAAAAGCCTGAGTGAAGATCATGTTGTGTTCAATGGTCTTCACTGTTCTCCATCCAGAGCACAATTGTGCATTCTGAATACTGGTGTCAAAAATTCTCTTAAATTTTCTGTTTTTTCTTCTCTCTCTGATATGTTTTACAGTATTCTCATTGATTCTGGTGCTACCAACTCATTAATTGCAAAGCAGTTTGTTCAAAAGTATTCTTTGACCATGTCAGAACTCCCAGAGAAGATTCCCCTTATTATTCTTGACTCCTCTGAGTCTCCTTCTTTATTTGTGACTCACCATACTAAATATATGGTTGATCTCCCTTCCTTCCCAATATTTGAATGGGACTTTTTAGTCATTGATACTCCCAAGGAAGACGACCTCATATTGGGCTTTGACTTTCTCAATAATTTTAATCCAGCTATTTATTGGAGGCAAAGGCTGATCACCTTTAATGCAGATCATAAGGACTATTATGATCCTTCAAAATCTTTCAGTAATGACTTTTCTTCTGCCAAATCATGTGCAGCTCTGGTTGGTGATTTTAGAACACCATCATTTCCATCTTCTGTCCATATTCCTTCCCTTAATTCCCATCATTCATTATTATCATATAGAGATGAAGTCTTCAAAGAGATTCAAGATGTTGGAGAAGATAATTCTGTATCTTCACTTCATCTCTTCTTTGGGAATATGGACCTCCCTCCTTCATCTTATCATTACTCCCTGGAGGAGTTGGGGGAAGAAGAGGAAGAGCTAGAAGAAATAGAAACCGTGATGAAGGTTGTTCTTCCTGTCTATCACCAGTAATTGGATGTATTCTCCAAGGTGAAAGCAGAGAAACTTCCTCCTCACTGCGCCTGTGATCATCATATTGAGCTGGAGGGGTCTCTACTTCCAGTTGGAGTGATCTACTCTTTATCAAACCAAGAGTCAGATACACTCAGGGCCTACATTTCAAAAAATTTAGAGAAAGGTTCCATCAGGCCAAGCTCCTCTTCAAAAGGAGCACCTGTCCTCTTTGTCAAAAAGAAATATGGTGGCCTCCATTTGTGTGTTGATTACCGCAAACTCAATGCTGTTACCAGCAAGAACAAGTATCCTGTTCCTCCTATGAATCAGCTTCTTACTGTTTTCAATGGTTCTTCTATCTTCCCCAAAATTGATTTGCGTGGTGCATATAACCTGCTCAGAATCAAGGAAGGTGATGAACACTTGACATGTTTTAGAACTAAATATGGCAGCTATGAGTATTTGGTTATGCAATTTGGGCTCACCAATGCTCCTGCCTCTTTCCAAAACTTTGTCAATGATATTTCTTATGATCTTCTTGATATTTATGTTGTGGTTTATTTGGATGACATTATGGTCTTTTCCAAATCTGAAGAAGAACATGTCACTCATGTGTCCATTGTTCTTTCCAGAGTCAGAGCCAAGAACCT
Organism: Austropuccinia psidii; assembly: GCA_023105745.1. Taxonomy (NCBI): domain Eukaryota; kingdom Fungi; phylum Basidiomycota; class Pucciniomycetes; order Pucciniales; family Sphaerophragmiaceae; genus Austropuccinia; species Austropuccinia psidii. The sequence continues at coordinate 32,515,483 of JALGQZ010000005.1, read as the reverse complement.
CTTTGCTAAGGCCTCCAAGTGCCTGTTTCATGTTACTAGTGTAGAGTATTTGGGTTATGTTGTTTCTTCTGAAGGCCTCAAGATGGACCAAGCAAAAGTCCAGCAAATTCTCAATTGGCTACCGCCAAGAAACCTCAAGGATCTTCAATCAATCCTTGGCTTTGCCAATTTTTACCACCGTTTAATCAAGAATTATTCAAAGAAGATTAGTTCACTCACAAGTTTCCTCAAGTAAGATTCCCATTTTCCCCTAAAAGAGGAAGCTCTTAGACAGTTTCATAAGCTCAAAGAGGAATTCACCATTGCTCCAATCCTTTCTACCCACCATTGTAGAGAATGATGCTTCTGATTATGCCTTGGGTGCTGTACTGAGTCAGATTTCTGACTCAGGAAAACATCCCATTGCATTTGATAGCCACAAGCTTCTCCCAGCTGAGCTCAATTATGAGATTAATGACAAGGAACTCCTTGGCATAGTCTGGGCTCTCAAGCCCTGGAGAGCTTTTCTCCTTTCTCTTTCTTCCTCTTTTGAAGTACTCACCAATCATTCATCACTTCAGTATTTTATGTCATCAAAGATTCTCACTCGCCTTCAAGCCGGCTGGGCTGAATTTCTCTCTGAATTTCATTTTTCAATCACTTAACGCCCTGGCCGCCTGGCCACCCTTCCAGATGCATTGTCATGTCGGGACAACGTTTACCCAGAGAGGGGGGAAGATTTCATCAGCAAGAATCCAATGAATTATCAAAAGATAATCAAGCAAGATGAAATTCAAGACTCAAAGTTCTTTGCAGTCAAGGTGGAAGCATTTTAAAATTTGATTGAATCAATTCAGAAGGCATTATGGCAAGATCCTCAATATAGAAGTACCCTTCAAGATTTGGGTAAAGGTAAATCTGTCCAATATTATTCTCTTGATTCCTTTTCCCAACTTCACTTGTTCAAAGATCAGGTGGTGGTCCCAAATGACCCCACAGTTCAACTTAGCATACTTCAAAAAAGGCATGATTCTCCTCTAGTTGGACACCCTGGCCCAGAGAAGACTCTCAAACTTGTCAAGTGGGATTTTCACTGGTCTGGAATTACTCAATTTATCAAGGATTATGTATCATCCTGTCAACAGTGTTCAAGAAACAAAAATATTCACCATAAGAAGTTTGGACTCCTCAAACCTCTTCCAATTCCAAATGGTCCTTGGATTTGTCTTTCAATGGATTTCATCACTCAATTGCCACTGTCCAATTCCTTTGACTCAATCCTTGTCATAGTGGACAGATTCTCAGAAATGGCAGTTTTCATTCCAACAATGTATTCATTAACTTCATTATATTTGGCCCATTTATTCATCAAGAACATTTTCTCAAAGCATGGCCTTCCTTCAAGAATTGTCAGTGATAGAGGTTCTCTTTTTGTTTCTTCCTTTTGGACCAATCTTTGTCAGCAGCTCAAGATTTCAAGAGATTTGTCAGCTGCTTATCATCCAGAAACTGATGGACAGACAGAGAGGGTAAATCAGATACTAGAACAGTACCTTTGGATGTATGTCAGTTATCATCAAGATGATTGGAACACCTGGCTCCCTCTGGCTGAATTTTCCTACAATAACTCTGACCACTCTTCAACAAAACAATCACCGTTTTTCACTGTTTATGGAAGAGATCCACATTTTGACTCAGCTCACATTACTAAAGATACTCCTGCTGGAAAGTTATCAACAAAAATCCAATCAGTACAGAAAGATGTCAATAGAGAATTTGAAGTTGCCATAAACAGGTTTAAGAGGTATGCAGATAAAAGTAGAGCAAGTCCCCCTGTTTTCAATCCTGGTTACATGGTATGGATTTCCTCCAAGAACATAAAATCAACTAGACCAACCAAAAGACTGTCTGAAAGATGGCTGGGTCCTTTTTGAATCTTGAAGAAAGTCAGCACTCATGCCTACCACCTCAAGCTCGCATCTCAATGGAATTCCATCCACCCAGTCTTCCATTTATCCCTCCTGGAACCAGTCAAGACATCAACAATCCCAAATCAGCATCAAGAGGCTCCTCCTTCAACCATAATTGAATAAGAAGAGGAATGGGAAGTCTCTCAAGTAATGTACTCAAAGCTCAAGAGAAGAAAATTATGGTATCTGGTGGAATGAAAAGATTTCAGTCAAGACCCTGAAAGATGCACTTGGGAACCAACCAAAAACCTCAAGAATTGTCCTGAACTTGTCAAAGATTTTCATTCATTAATTCCTGACAAGCCTGGGCCCAATTCTTCAAAAGCTTGATTCATTATGGTGCTTGGTGGGCAGAGTAATTACCAAAAGTAAGTCCCACTCCTGGTATGCATCTTTAGGGGTATTCTACTCTTTTTTTTGCTCTAAGCATCACCTTGGCCACTCTGTGAGCACTTTGCAGTTTTGGACACAGATCTTTGGCATGGCTTTCAACTTTATTTCCAATCTTATGGCCATTTTCACTTGGGACAATGGGCCATTCACTTTTAAATTAATCTCCAAGACTTGAAAATTCAAATTCATTCCTTCAACATTTTTTGTTTTTATTTTTATGGCATTGGTGGGAGTGGTAACTACCAAAAGTAAGTTCCTCTCCTGGTGTGCACTTCCCTGAGGGGTCTACAATCTTGTTAAAACATTCCCTTGGGCACTTTGTGAGCACCTGGCATCAAATTTCTCTTTCCAGGTCCTTGGCCAATTTCAAAACAGTTATCAACCTCCATTATGAAGATTGGAACCTCTTCAAGATTGAATTAATTTTTCTTTTCTCTTTTCTCTTTCTTTTATTTTTATTTTCATTCTTTATATTTTATTTTATTTGCATTTTCATTTTATCATATCAAAAATTCATCTCAAAGAATTTCATTCATTACAACATCATCAATCATGAAGCCAATCTCAAAAGAAGATCAAGCAAGTCCTGCGTCATATGACAGATTTTTAATATAAGTTATTATTTCATTTTCCTCTTGAAAGAACTTTCCTCTATCCCACTCTCAATCCTTTCCAATAGCCTCAACAGGCTTCACCTTGTATTGGTGCTGTAAGGTTTGACTATAAAACAATAATAAAAATTACTAATATTTTACTTATTGTACTATGAATGTCCTTATGAATGAAATAAATAAGATAAAAGTAATTATAATAATAAATAATTATTATAATTATGGTGTAAAGATAATTATATTATTAATAAAATATAATAATATAGTTTATATTATAAAATATAATATAATAAAATAAATATATTAATATAAAATAATTAATATATTTAATAGCACTTTATTATTGTTACAAACAAATAATAAAGGCGTAAAAAATTGTTTTTTATTAATGAAAAACAATTAATAGCAATAATATTACCAATATTAAAGCTATAAATTAATATAAATACTATTTATATTAATTAAAGAATTATTAAAAGAATAATATAGAGAAAATTATTAATATAAGAGAAAATAACCTACTTTTAACACTTAATATAATATTTTTGAGATATTTTACGCCAAATAATGTAAATACAACTTATACAAATTGTATTTACAAGAATAAATAGAGAAATTACAAATATTCTTGATTTTTTACGTGGAAATGAGTTTTAGAGAGATTTTTAACAAAAACAATTAAACAAATGATTTAATCATATAATGAAGATGAACTTTGGTCTTTAAAAAAATAAAAGTTTTATATATAAAGAATAAAGATTCCACCTTTTTGTTTGTATTTATGTAAGATGTGACTATGAAACTGATGATAATATTACTATTAATCAACAGTACTATGTCTGTTCTTATGAAATATAATAATAAAAGCTATTATAACCACAATTAAATAACTATAAAATTATTTCTTTCACGTGTTATACACTACTAGTGATTATAACAGTGAGCAGTAATTGTCTACTAGAATCAATTACAAGAAGAATTTAATAATAAAAACTTCTTTATTAAAATAATAAAATTATTTTAATATATAATTATCTTTTACAAGAATAATTATGAATATAATTCTTGAAGAAAACTATTACTAGAGAAAAACTTTAAGAATTAAAAAATAAATGACTCACTAATACTCCAAAGAACTTATTGATAGATAAGATTAGAGAAATTTGACGTGGAATTGTGGATTTAAGGGATCAAAAGGATTTATAACAGTATTACAACAATATATAGTTGGATTCTATGATTTCACGTCTTTCTGGATGATTTTGAAAGATTTAAAACACTTAAGAATAGCTTTAAATAATACTTACTTGTTGGTAATAATGATTTAATAAATTGATAAGATGATGATATGGAAAAAACAGAAAGAATAGGCTTCTTTTAAGTCAACAACAGCTCACAGAGGCGTGCCATGGAGCAAACTGAAAAACAAGTGAGTGAGAAAACAATAAACCCTTTTGGATTAATGATTGCATCATCTGTTGTCACGTAAGATTATCATAATTACTTAATTGATGCTTTTACGTGACTACCAACCCCAATATGGTTAAGAATAAAAGGAGTAAAATCTGTAAATCTTCTTTTATTCTAAAATAATCATTGATTTCTCAAAGTTATCAATGTTATTGCCAATTTCATCACAGGTTGTAATTACTGTGAATTTTTGAAGATTCAGTGTTTCATGTAGAATGGTCAAAAATCGACTGTAAGTAAAACTTTTAATTTTACTAGTAAAACCATAATTCTTTTTGGTTGTACAATAGTTAATACAGTTCTTCATTGGTCCTGAAGGTTTCAGGAAGATTCATTAAGAATTGTATTTTTAATGAATTTTTGAAGTTTTTACCCCATTTCTACGTAGAATTGCAAATAGCAGTATTTTGCTGGTTGCTATGAGGTAAATCAATGAATATGGATCCTAAAAGGGTTTAATTACTCTTTTAGGGTCTAGTCATGGAAAGTCATCAAGAATTGACGTGGTTACAGGAGCCTAAGTAGCTTATTACCTCCTTGGCACGTCAAAATAGCAGGTTATTTGCTATTTTTCTTATGATTACAGTAGGTGTAACTTGGTAACCAAGTTCCCAAAGAGTTTTAGTTTACCAATTGGTCCAAGATGAGCCATGGATCCATGCTCTGGAGCTATCCATGCCTCTGAGGCCTCAGAAGTTGGGTACCCTGGCTTTCTTTGATGTCTTTTGTCCCCCTTGCCTAATTTTTACGTCAAAATAGTAATTTAAGCTTAAAGTGAGATATCCACTATGGGTGTACCAAAGGTCCATGTAAGAATACCATGATATTAAGTGCTCAAAACATGCATAACACTATTCTTAGTGTATATGTAACATGGGATTTCTCACTTTCCCATTATTTTGGCTAAAAATCAAGAAAAACAAAAATTTTCACGGATCTTTTATGTGGTATTAATGATGTGGTATTGAAGTATTTTCCATTTTACCACCTTAAATACTTAAATTGAGTTTATTCACTCTATGGAGCTACCCTAGGTGAAATTTTGTGTAGAATCCAAATCTGGTCTTAAATCCATGGATTTACTTACTCAATAAAAAGTTATTCATCTTTTCTGAAATTGAAAATGATGAATTTTGGATATATGCATGACTTATGAGTTTTGCATAATTCAAAATTTCTTTTTTTAACATAATTGTGGCCTATTTGGGTATGTAAAATATACCTCAAGGCTCACATTCCCTCCCACCAAAAAATAAAATTGTACTACAATTTTATTAGTGTTAAAAGAATAAGGCCCCAAAGGGGGTTAATGTCCACTGTCCAACCTCTTCACATTACTTAGATCAAGTAATTTAAAGCACATTTATAGACATATTCAGGCTTGTGGCCTTCTTTCATGTCTAAATCTTCTTAAGAGTTTATCTGAGTCAGGTATTTCTGATTCTGCCATCCATTCATCTTCATGTACTGGATTTCTATATCTGACAAGATATTCTCTTTGATTTTTACCCCTAAGTCTCCTTTCTTTAATGACTTTCTTTATCTTTTTGTCTTCATTCTGTTCCACAGGTGGTACAGTTAAAGGAGTTGGGTTTCTTGAAGGAAACAATTCTTTATCAGCTGGTTGATAAGGTTTTATCAAGCTGACTGGAAATGTGGGGTGTTTATTTTCCAATTCACCACTCAATTCCACTTGAACTGCATTGGTTCCATGTAAAGCAACAATAAAAAAAGGTCCTACATAAGAATCTTTAAGTTTCTTTGGGCCTTTGATATTATTAAAATTCAAGGTTGCAACTAGCACTAAGTCCCCTACTTTGAAGTCTGGTACTTTATGACTCTTGTCCCACTTCTGTTTTGCATAATCAAAAGCATCATCCATACTCTGTTTTGCATGGTGTTTTACTTTATCAAGCATTAATTTGAAGCTGGAAGCTGTAGGATGAATGTCAATCAAGTCTTTCCTCAGTGTGTCTGCTGGGAGTCTTGGATTCCATCCCTTTTCTAACATAGCAGGAGTTTGTCCTGTGGAAGAATGGACTGATGTCTTGTATGCCAATTCTAATGCAGGTATCAGAGTGCACCAGTCATGGGTAAAGCCATCTGAGTCTTTGAATTCTAATCCATAAGCACAAAATCTCCTGATCATGTCTTCTAAAGTTTGAATCATCCTCTCTGCTAGCCCATCTGTTTGAGGGTGATATGCTGTAGAGAATGATAACTTAGTCCCAAACAATCTATCAAGATTGGTCCAAAGTGCAGATGTGAACTTGGGGTCTCTGTCACTTATAATATTCTTAAATAACCCTGTATGAGAAATAACTCTACTCCATAAAAGAAGAGCTGTATCCATAGCAGTGTCATCTTTATGACATGGTAAGAATATGGGAGTTTTGCTATATCTGTCTACAATGACTAAACAAGCATTATAGCTTTTGTCACCACTTGGAGGAAGTGCTGTGACCCAATCCATGTGAACAACTTCCCAAGGGGATTTTGGTTCTTGAATATGGATCATAAGTCCAAATTTCTTTCCTGTACTCCTGTTTGCTTTTTGGCATCTATCACAGGTATGGCAATATTCAATGGTTTCTTTTCTCCAAGATGGCCACCATGCACAGTTCTTTACTTTTTCAAGTGTTCTGTCTTCTGACAGGTGTCCAGAGTAGATACTATCATGACATTCATGAAGGATGGTATTGATAAGTAATCTACTACATAGTGTCATCACACAAGAATGTTTTGTTCTATGGTAAATAATCCCATCAAACAAGTGAAATCTTCCTTCAGAATAGGAATTTTTCCAAACTTCATCTAGTGCATTAACCAAAGATGTATCTTTGCAGTCTTGAACCAATAAAGAAGTCAAGATATGGCAATTCTTGTCTTGTTTATAAGACTCTCTGACCTCTTCAAAGAATTCAGTCCCAATATCAGTTATGTTAATTCCTTCAATTGGAATCTGTGGTTCAGCTTCCAAAGGTACATAAGCTGGGTTATCAGGAGTGTTGGCTAAAGCCCATCTACTAAGTCCATCAGCATTCTTGTGAATGTTTCCTGCTTTATGAACTATAGTCATGTTTCCTCTATATTCTTGAATGGCTATTTGCCATCTCAACATATATCTGTTGGGAGTGTTCATGTTAAGAAGTGATTTTACGGCATTACAGTCAGTTATCACTTCAAAAACACTGCCATCAAGATAATAGTGTAGTTTCTCAAGTGCCCATACCAAACACAAGCACTCCATTTGGCTTGCACCATATCTGGCTTCTGTTGGTTTGATTTGTCTTGAGATATAACAAACTGGTCCTTCTGTAGGTTTGTCATCAATAATCTGGACTTGATGTAGGGCTGCCCCTAGTCCATCTCCACATGCATCAATTTACAATTTAAAAGGAATATTCCAGTCAGGCATGAGGAGTAAAGGTGCTTCTGTAAGGGCTTTCTTTATCTTCTCATAAGCATTAATTCTTTCCTGTGTTATCTCAAATACAGTGTGTTGATCACAGATTCTATAGAGTGATTTGGCTAGAATTGCAAAATCCTTCAAGTGTTTCCTATAGTAACTAGCAAATCCAAGGAAAGACATCATTTCTTTTTTATTCTGGGGTATTGGCTTAAGTAACACTGCTGCTACTTTATTCTTGTCAATACCCAAGCTCAAACCAGAAACAACATGTCCTAATGCTTTGAGTTCTTCAAAACCAAAATTGCATTTCTTAAGTGAAATTTTCATGTTCACTTCTGCAACTTTATGAAGTACTTTTGCAAGTCTTTCAAGGTGCAAAGACCATGAGTCAGAACATATAATAATATCATCAATATAAATGATAAGCCATCCTTCAGACAATTCTGTAGGGAAGATGGTATTCATCATTCTTTGATAATGAGATGGAGCATTTTTAATGCCAAATGGCATTCTAAGATACTCAAAAATGCCACAGTGAGTGATAATTCTAAGTAATTTCTTAGCTTTAGGCGTCAAAACATTTTGATGGAAGCCTTTCAATGCATCCATTGATGTTATATACTTGGCTTTAGACAATTGAGTCAAGGTTTATTGAATTCTAGGGATTGGATACCTATCTGAAACTGTGTAGGTATTCAAAGCTCTAAAATCTCCAACCATTCTTGACTTATCATTATGCCATGCAATAATAACAGGTGTTGTCACTTCAACTTCCTCATTATGGCCTACTTTCCTTAGCACACCAAGTTGGATCAACTCTTGGATATGTTTTTCCAAGGCTTCTCTAGCTCTGGGACTGGCTGGATAAGCTGGTCTTCTAAGTACTGGAGGATATGGTCTGTCAATATTAAGAGTAATATCAACTTCATGTCCTCTTATAGCGCCTAATGGTTCATTATTAGAGGCAAATGCATTTTTATATGTGTATAACACATTAATAAGCTCATTCCTCATCTTTGGTGACAATGATTGATTAATTTGTGCTTCCACAAGTTGATTAGTCACAAATTCATCTTTGTAAGTATCCTTGACAGAAGATACCACAGATATCTGTTTTGGCATATTGGAGAAAGCAAATTTTTGTCTCTTGTTATCTCCAATTGTGAAATATCTGTCTTTATGGTTATTTATATCAATACCATAAATATTTAAGTAATCATTTCCAAGAAGGATGTGCTGAGATGTGCAATTATCCATTACTACAATCTCAGTTTTCATTCTTACACTTCCTGCTGGATGTGGGAATACAATATTAGTGTCCAATATGCCCAAGGGGTACATATTGTTACTGGAACTACTGAATTGTACACCTTCTATTGGTAATAGATGATTTTTCCATTCAGGAAGTATAATTTGGAGATAATCTTTGCCAACACAAGCGCAAAATGCCCCTGTATCCAAATTTACTTTGGCTTCAATATCACTCATCAGAACTGATGTGATACAGGATGCTCCAGCAGTATAACCCTTTCCTCTAGCAGGTTTTGTTTTACACATTCTGGCATCTTGGATATTGATCAGGTTGCAGCAATCTTCACTGTACTGTGGCAAGTGGGTATGGACTTCTGTGACCTCAAAGAAAGCTGAAATGTTTTCAATGGGATAGTCCTCTACTGGTGTATCTTCAGAGACTGCAGAATCTTGATCAGACTCCTCTTTCTCCTCAGTACACTGAATTCCCTCAATGACTTGAACTTCATTGATTTTTGTCTTCTTAGGACAAGTGTTGGCTAAATGTGAAGTACTTCCACATTTATGACACTTCAAGACAGGTCTTTCTGGTCTTCTTTCTTCTCTAGGAATCTTTGATACTATTTTGGACTCTATTGGGTTTTTAATCCAAGTATTACCAATTCTTGTCCTGGCCATGATATCTTCCATAGAATTAATGTAGTCCTCTGTTGAACAAGGTTCCACACATCTGCTTTTGATAGCATGTTCCAGTTCTCCTCCACACTTTCTTAATATTTTCATATTAATCATAGTGTCAGACATATCTGGGTGTAAAGCAGATAATCTGTCTTTTTGTTTGAAGAACCAAGTAAGTGGTTTGTCTTTTTCTGAGTTAAAAGTGGCACTTTCAAAAGCATTATCCATTTTAAACCTCCAAGAATTATTGGCCCGTTTGGTAATCACTTCAGATTTCCACCAAGACCAGTCATGTTTACCATGATCAATCCTCATTTTGTAATACCATTTCTTTGCAGTTCTGGTAAACAAACAGTGTAGTTTTCCCACTATGATTTCATCAGGTATATTAAAGTCTTCTTGCAACATATCAATAGTCCTGATGAATTCAATATGGTTGTATTCTCCTTCACCAGAGAATGTTGGCCATTCTTCTATTTTTGGAATATCTCTTGCAGAGTAGGCATTTTCTCCCAAGAATGGTGTAAGACTTTCTTTAACAGAGAGTTTTTCTTCAGTTAAAGGTGTAGAACGTCTTGGCATATGTGGTTCATGATTCTTATGAATTTGCTCCACACTTGCAATTATATCATTCTTCAATTTCTGCCTCTCACTGTCACTTTTTGATAAATGTATAGCAAATTGATTGGTGTTCTTAACTATTTGTAAGACATGGTTTTCAAGAGTTTTAAGTCTATCATTTACTTTAAAAATGGAAGGATCCTCTGTGTCATTATTTTGACATTGGTTCTCAATTCTTTCACAAGCATTGCTAATTGACTCAAGGGTGACAGTTGTCAATTGATGCCAATCAGAATGTTGCTTGTCATTTTTCTTTAAATCATTGATGTCTAATGTAATTTGCTTCAACTTTGACTCAAGTTTGCCGATTTCTATACTAATACTTCTATGTACATCATTTATTTGCGTGGAAAAGTCCTGTTCATTCTTTCCTGCTCCTTGGCTGTGAATTCCATAAGAGTTCTGGCCATATTGAAGACACTGTCCACGGCTGAAGGCTCCAATTTGGGGATCCTGTACCCTTGTGGGTAAGGTCTGTGCCAATTGGCTTTGCCTTTGCCCTTGCCTTGATGGTTCTTGGGACCTCTCTGTTTCTTTTGAGGTCTTTTGGGCTTGTCCTTGGATGCTTCTGGAGCTGGTTTGGAGCTGGTAGATGCCACTGGTGCCTCTGTCTCCAAAGCTGGAGTCATTTCCAACTCTTTCTTCTGGTCTATGGATAAAAGACTTTGGTTCTTCAACCAATTCTTTATCTTTTTGACCTTGTCTTTGCAAGACAGGGGGCTCCATCCTCCTAAGAGTTCTATGGTCTTCTCCTGACCCAGAAAGCTCTTGATGTGTAAGTAGGAGTTCATGGCCCCCTGCCAAAGGCTTGGGCAGATTTCCCACTCCTCTTCCTTGGCTGCTCTGAACCAGTTTTTGTACTGGCATTGATATATTTCTATTGCTGCCACCTGAAAGTGGTTCAGCCCTGGAAATATTACCATAAATCAGTTCAGGCTCAGAATTTACGTCAAAATCTGTTGGTACAGACCTTGGGGAATGGGGGGCAACTCTGGCATCCTCCAGATGTGTCTTTCTTGTGGAAGATTTGGCACTTCTGGATTTGGTCTTGCCTCTTCCTTGTCCACATCCATCTGGTTGGACTGAATAGTTGCTTCCATTTCTGGTATGCACCATTTTCACGTCAATTTAGAGATAAAAGGTGAAAAATATAAGATAAAATACACACCTTTTGGTGGTAATTTAGCTTTTTCTGAGTTGAATAAGGTGCCTCTTTTAGCAATCTGCACCTCAATACTGTCTTCAGATTCTGCTTCTGAAGATTCTGGACTATTGATGTATCTTTTACTGAGTCTGTTACCAGCTGCACAGTATTTGATTAAAGACACTTAAAGAGAAAAAAATATGATAAAAGAAATTATTTTTGTGTTTTAAGATATTTTTAAAAGATTTTTTATGAATTTTATTATTTTTTAATATTAAAAAATTATTCTTTTTAAAGAAAAAAAAATTAAAATTTAAGATTTTGAATGAAAATTAATTCAGAGTAACTCAAAGAATAATTTTGTAAGTTTTTGGATGTGAAAAAGCCACATGTAAAACAGTATAAAATTAAACCAAATTCCTCAATGAAAAATATTTCCAAAACAATTTCAAAAATAAGAATTATTTTTGACTTCAAAATGAAAGAAAAAAAATATTAAATTAATATATTTTAGAGCTTAAAAATATATTAATTAAGGGTACAAGGTTCAAAAAACACAGCCAGGCCCCCAAATGTAAGATGTGACTATGAAACTGATGATAATATTACTATTAATCAACAGTACTATGTCTGTTCTTATGAAATATAATAATAAAAGCTATTATAACCACAATTAAATAATTATAAAATTATTTCTTTCACGTGTTATACACTACTAGTGATTATAACAGTGAGCAGTGATTGTCTACTAGAATCAATTACAAGAAGAATTTAATAATAAAAACTTCTTTTTTAAAATAATAAAATTATTTTAATATATAATTATCTTTTACAAGAATAATTATGAATATAATTCTTGAAGAAAACTATTACTAGAGAAAAACTTTAAGAATTAAAAATAAATGACTCACTAATACTCCAAAGAACTTATTGATAGATAAGAGTAGAGAAATTTGACGTGGAATTGTGGATTTAAGGGATCAAAAGGATTTATAACAGTATTACAACAATATATAGTTGGATTCTATGATTTCACGTCTTTCTGGATGATTTTGAAAGATTTAAAACACTTAAGAATAGCTTTAACTAATACTTACTTGTTGGTAATAATGATTTAATAAATTGATAAGATGATGATACGGAAAAAACAGCAAGAATAGGCTTCTTTTAAGTCAACAACAGCTCACAGAGGCGTGCCATGGAGCAAACTGAAAAAACAGTGAGTGAGAAAACAATAAACCCTTTTGGATTAATGATTGCATCATCTGTTGTCACGTAAGATTATCATAATTACTTAATTGATGCTTTTACGTGACTACCAACCCCAATATGGTTAAGAATAAAAGGAGTAACATCTGTAAATCTTCTTTTATTCTAAAATAATCATTGATTTCTCAAAGTTATCAATGATATTGCCAATTTCATCACAGGTTGTAATTACTGTGAATTTTTGAAGATTCAGTGTTTCACGTAGAATGGTCATAAATGGACTGTAAGTAAAACTTTTAATTTTACCAGTAAAACCATAATTCTTTTTGGTTGTACCATAGATAATACAGTTCTTCAATGGTCCTAAAAGTCTCAGGAAGATTCATTAAGAATTGTATTTTTAATGAATTTTTGAAGTTTTTACCTCATTTCTACTTAGAATTGCAAATAGCAGTATTTTGCTGGTTGCTATGAGTTAAATCAATGAATATGGAGCCTAAAAGGGTTTAATTACTCTTTTAGGGTCTAGCCATGGAAAGTCATCAAGAATTGACGTGGTTACAGGAGCCTAAGTAGCTTATTACCTCCTTGGCACGTCAAAATAGCAGGTTATTTGCTATTTTTCTTATGATTACAGTAGGTGTAACTTGGTAACCAAGTTCCCAAAGAGTTTTAGTTTACCAATTGGGCCAAGATGAGCCATGGATCCATGCTCTGGAGCTATCCACGCCTCTGAGGCCTCAGAAGTTGGGTACCCTGGCTCTCTTTGATGTCTTTTGTCCCCCTTGCCTAATTTTTACGTCAAAATAGTAATTTAAGCTTAAAGTGAGATATCCACTATGGGTGCACCAAAAGTCCATGTAAGAATACCATGATATTAAGTGCTCAAAACATGCATAACACTATTCTTAGTGTGTATGTAACATGGGATTTCTCACTTTCCCATTATTTTGGCTAAAAATCAAGAAAAACAAAAATTTTCACGGATCTTTTATGTGGTATTAATGATGTGGTATTGAAGTATTTTCCGTTTTACCACCTTAAATACTTAAATTGAGTTTATTCACTCTATGGAGCTACCCTAGGTGAAATTTTGTGTAGAATCCAAATCTGGTCTTAAATCCATGGATCTACTTACTCAATAAAAAGTTATTCATCTTTTCTGAAATTGAAAATGATGAATTTTGGATATATGCATGACTTATGAGTTTTGCATGATTCAAAATTTCTTTTTTTTAAGATAATTGTGGCCTATTTGGGTATGTAAAATATACCTCAAGGCTCATAATTTATTTAATGATTTTGATGCGTGTGAGGGCAAAACAGAGCAGAAAGAGCTCTATTTATAGTAAATACCTCCCTCCTAGAGTCCAACAGGCTTCTAGTAGACGTATACTGATCATATCCACTGGAATTGATCAATAATTTAAGGTTTGGTGATGATTACATCATGATCAAACCTCATTACATCACTATTGCGCCATTATTTAGAGTTATCACTATAACTCTAAGTCTGATGACGTCAAAGGCTTGGAAGAACCCCAAATTTTGTGAATTTTATTAGTTTTAATCATAAACTAATAGTTTTCACCAATTTTATCATTTATATGACTGTTGAACTTAATTTGAGGTTACAGTGAGTGATCATAAATGATCAAATTAAGCTCAAACTTTGATCCTTACTAGCTTTTAAGATTTACACGCTACAGAAATTCAGAGAGTGAATTCTGAGAGCTTGGAATAACCGTATCATGCTTCCAAGAGAATTTCATTACATCATCAAAATCTATTTTTGATGATTTTTCTTGTAACTCATCTTTTCTGTCGAAATTTAATATTTTAAGCTTCAAACTATGATTTCAAGGGGTTATACCTTGAATATTATAGTAAAAAATACATAATTATTCACGAATGAACTAGTAGAAACCAACTGTCTACTTTTTTTAAGTTTGGACCACTTTCACAACAAAGTGGTCAACAGCTCTATTGATTTTAATCAATAATTCCTTACAGGTTTTAACCTTGTTTATAGCTTGTAAAATAAACTTCATATCTTTATTTCTACAGTAATTACGTGATTACTTTCTTTTTGGTTCATCACTCTATTATGCATAATTCAAGAGATATTGGCTAAAATCCTTGAATATATGCGTTGACCCAAAAAGTGCATATATTCAGGTTAACTCCTTAATTATTGGTTTTGAAGCTTAGATTATCAATTGTTCTATGTGTGGTTTTGTATGGAGAATTCAATGGTACCATTTATTTTACATGTTGTTTCATTGGGTTTTGAAATAAATAAGGATTTGTGTCTTTTATAAGGTATTATTACTTATAACTTATTAAATATTGACTTTACAGATATGCCATAGGAATGGTATATGTGTATTTCAACATGGGGAATCTAATGGTGTAATTTATATCACATGTTTCTTCATTGGTTTTTAAGTTAAACCAAGTTTTATACCAATTTATGGTATTTTTGTAGTTTTAAGGTACTTATTTTTAATGTATAATTATATTAAACATTTCTTGTGACCTTTTTGGGTATGTGGTCATATCTCAAAGGTTCACAGGCTCTCAGGAGCTCACCATTTCAAGGTGGGGGGTACTATCACAACCATAGCAATTCATCTCCTTGGATCTCCGTATGGCATATCAAACCACAGTCCTTTAATGGCCGATTGGCCATATCCATCACCAGTGACCAATATGGCCATGTCATCATCTTATGGGCCATTTATGGCCATTTGTCTTTTGGGGCCTTCATGGACCTTCACCTCAATCCAGAAGCCATAGCAGCAATTTATGCCCAATTGGGTATTTCTGGTCATTTCCCTCAAAACCATGGGAAATGGCTCAAATGACCGTTTTGGCCATTTGGGCTCATAATGCGCATTTTGCGCAATTCTGCAAACTTTGATTCAAAGTGTCCAAAAGACACTTTCCCGCCCTTTGGGCCAGTTTTTGGCTCAGAACCCAAAAGTGGCCAAAAACCCCAAAGGACCCAGAAACACCTTTCCAAGCTCTGAAGCCATCACATCCATCTTTTCCCCTCTGTCTTTCCATCTCAAGACCTTTGGACGTAATCTTCTTTCCAATGAACCAATATGCCATAAATGATTTTATATGTCATTATGAATCATTTTTCAACAGCAATTAAATGGTGGCAATATCAAATGGTCATTTCAATATTCCAACATATTATCAGGTCATCAAGGCACCCAATCATTCAGAGGACTCATCAAGGCTCAAGAGCAAGTGTTTCAGTGTCAAAGACCAATCATGCCATCAAGATGTCATTGGATAATTTCATTCACAGTATTCCTCCAAGGCAATACTGTTCAACGCTTCTCAAGGGATTCAAGAGGCAGTTCATTCATTTTTCAAGTGTCAAAGCTCCACTCAATCCATCTTGGCAACCACCTTCAATTCAATACAGTCTGGATCCATCAAGACCTGTATTTCATTTTCAAGTATGAGAAATTCATTCAACTCATTTCAATTTCAATATTAGCCAGCTGTATCAATTCCCAAAACAATCAATACAGCCTCAAGGACCAATACAGATCAGTTTTCAGCCTGAAGAACTCAAGCTCCCAACTTTTCACATATACCGGCTACCCTTTCCACCCTAGGGGGGTTTTTCCCCAGTTAATTAATATATTTTTATTTTATTTTATCTTTATTTATCTTATGATTTTGTTAAGTGAATACTGATATTATCAAGTCAGTCATTTAGCAACTTTTCTCTTTCTTCCTTCGCCTGTCAATGGATATTTTGCGGTCATAGCCTTACTAATTCCATTGTTCATTTGGCAGGTTGAAACAGTTATTAAGGGCTTACTTGGTTGGCTCTTTGGTCATTTGGCTTTCCTTTCCTCTTATTGCATCTCATCTTGTACCTGCATATTTATTAGAGGAATTCAATTCTTTATTGTATGTTCTTTATTCTTTTGGAGTCTTCCAAGTGAGTTCCCTGATTGCTGAGTGCCAGGCCACTCTTGTTTTTCTGTCCAAGAGCCCCTGTGACACCAGCTATTAGTGTGCTATTTTCTTTTCTACATAGAAATAAGGTAAGAACTTCCAAAATTCATTAAAAATATGATTTGTAATAGATAATTCTCAAAACATCAGGACCAATGAATAAATAGATAGTTCATATAAATACCAAAAATAATTAGGAATTCATAATACAAATTAAAAGCTTCAACATACAGTCCATTTTTGATGATCCCATGTGAAATACTGAATATTCAAAAATTCACAGAGGATACAATTGCAATGAGTAGTTGTTAATCAATCTTATAATTGCTATGATAATTATAAAACCAGTAATTAGTAATACTAGAAACAAGAAGTAAGCAGAGTGTTACGATTATCAGAAATAGTGTATATAAATGAATGTACCTATGGGAAACAGTCTATATTGTTAATTCTAATAAACTACTAAAAGGCTTAACATAGCTATTACACCTAGTACTCTAGATCAAGGGTGATGATTAGTTGATTAAGCTAATTGAAAAGTAAATCAACACCACTGTACCTATACTCCTCCAGAACTAAACGTACGAGTATTAGTGTAATAGATATGAACAATAGATATAAGAATAATAACTTGATTGTTCTTGTAGAAATATTAATTCAATTAATAGGCTCTATTTATATCATTGACAAACCCAATGATTAGTTTTTTCATTAAATACGCATTACTTAAATCATAAAATCTACAAATGAGCATGTGTATTATCCTCTATGAGTATTGCTTGAAAAGTGATCTTCACAAGTTAATGATCAACCCTTATCTAGCCAAGATGATTCTCTTATGCTATTAATAATCTACCCAAGATGATTCTCTTCTGCTTTCAACACTCCTCCAGAATCTTTGAGGTGTAATTGCTTGTATACTTCCTGTAATTTAACCACTCCAAGTGGCTTTGTCAATACATCAGCTATCATATCATTGGTTGAAACTTGAACCACCTTGACCAATTTCTTCATTACACAGTCACGAACATATTGATATCTTACTTCAATATGTTTAGTATTGGCATTCAGTGATGCTTGCTTTGATATAGTGACTGCTCCTCAGTTGTCATTAAATAGGATAGGTTGATGTGAGGCATAACCTAAATCATTAAACACAAAGGTGAGCCATCGTAGCTGCTTTGAACAGATGTTCATTGCAATGTATTCAGCTTCAGTGGTAGACTGAGCCACCACCATCTGTTTCTTGATAAGCCAAAATATTGGATTACTGAATGCTAAAGTAACATAACCTGTGATTGACTTTCTATCTTTGCTGTCATTTTCGTAGTCTGCATCGGCCCATCCGGTCAATGCTTCTTTAATTGATTGTTGTCTATAAACTAAGCTCTTATCCTTTGTTCCATTCAGATAGCAAAAGAGGTGTTTCAGAGCATTCCAGTGAGGTTGACTCAGCTTAGTTGAGTACTTCGAGAGCTGATTCACAGTAAAAAGCACATCTGGTCGAGTATGGTGGGCCAGATAGTTAAGACTTCCGATGGCCTGTTGAAATAAGGTTACTTTGATAATGGCATTGGATGATTTACATCCTATTTCGTTGAGGAAATTCCCATTACAGGGGGTCTTAACTGACTTACAATCCTCCATACCAAACTGTCTGAGAAGCTTAACAATCAGATCCATCTGATTGATTTTGAGCTCATTGTTGCACCATTTAAGGTTATAGCCAATGTGTTGCGTAGGTCTCTTTTTGAACTTCAATTTGAGAATGTTGTTTAATTTATCGAGGAAGACAATGATAGCTTTTTCTGACTTGCTAATAATGAATCCATCATCAACGTGGACGTGGAGGAGAATAGTTTTATCACTATTAACGAACAATGACTCGTCTGATTTTGCACTGGCTAATCCTAGATTGTTCAAGGTTGCTGTAAGCTTTGCCTTCCACATGCGTGGGGCTTGCTTGGTACCATATAATGATTTTCGGAGTCTCCAGACCCAGTTTTCTTTTCTCTTCACCTCATAGCCTTTTACCTGCTTAACATACACCAGTGCATCCATTTCGCCATGGAGAAAAGCAGTCTCTACATTGAATTGATAAGGAATATAGTCAAAATTTATGACTAATGACAACATAACCTTAAAGGTTTCGTTCCTACCCACGGATGCCCAAGTATCATAGTAATGCAACATGTTTCCTTGATGGTTTCCTAGCACGACCCATTGAGCCTTGTGTCGATACACTTTGCCATGTTCATTTTGTTTGCGGGAGAGTCGCCACATTCCTCCAATTACTTTTGCTAGTTTAGCTGGATACGGTACGAGTTCTCCAGTATTGTGTGAGGTTAGTGAGTGGTACTCTTCAGCCATTGCTTTTTTCCATTCAGGTGCTTTGATTGTATCAATCAAAGCTTTGGAGTAAGGGACTATGTCGGTAAGAAACACATTATCTCTATATTGTGAGTGTCTTTTCCCTGTAATGATGTTGCCTTTATTAATTGAGCTAGAGATGTTTCTTGGAGCTTCCTTGTAATACGGCACATATTCATAGTTCTTTGAAGATTCTAGTGCAGCTGAGGTACGAGCTTGTATTGAAGGGTTTGGAGGGTCGGAGGGTTGTATTGATGACTCTATATGAATCTATTTGTTAGGTGGATCACTTGGTCTTGAACCAGGGATTTGCAACTTGATTGGTACAGATGAATCACTGGGAAGCACCGATGCTGGCTGATTCATGGACAGAGTAGGATTACGCCCTGAAAATGTGTAATCACGCGACACTCTGATCTTCCCTGTTTCATGATTGAGGAGCCACAATCCATCCGAGTATTTTTCAAATTTCAAGGCTCTCAATACTTCACCTTGGGGTTCAATTTTTGAAAAAGTATTAATTAGTCATACGGTGACCTTTATTCCAAAAGGAATAAGTTTTCTGAGATCCACCTCAGGTTCAATTAGAGAGTTTCTGTTGTTTAACACACTGAACGGTGTTTTCATTTTCAAATGCTTATGTGGAAGTAGGTTAAGAAGCAGAGATGCATGCGCTGCGGCTTGATCCCCATAACGTACAGGTATATTTGAATGTCCGAAAAGACATCGTATCTTTGATAAAAATGTCTGATTGAACCTTTCTGCGACACCATTGGTCTGAGGTGACTCAGGAGGTTCTTGTTCAAGAGAAATCCCCTGAATTGTGATGAAATCAATAAACACTTGGGAGCTGAACCCTCCTCCTTGATTGGTGTGGAGAAATGCAGGAGTGATGTTGAGTTTGTTCTTTATTTCCATCAAATATGACTTAATGTACTCTGTTGCTTGGCTTTTTTTTGAGAGGAGATATATACGATTAAAATGACTAAAGTCATCAATAAGAACAAGAACATATTTATGTCCTTTACGGGTTTGTGGGTTAATCTGTAATGTATCCATATTAATTTTGAAAAAAGGTGCATCAGCACAAGGCAAGACTTGTGAATGAGGACGATTTCTGATCTTAGCTTGATGACATACTGGACAGTTGGACGAGTGTGTAAAATATCCATTTATCTTTTGATCCTTCAGTAGTGCTTCAATATAAGGATCAGAAGGATGTCCAAGAATCAAGTGCCAATCCAGGCAAGCAGTTGGAAGAGCATTGATTGATTCTGAATTTGAAGATAATTTAGAGACAAACAAACTTCCTTGCCGATGGAAAGTGTCAACGATTCGATTGTGGTATTTGATTAGAAACAGATTGCTTTTAGCAATCAGCTTCCTTCAATGATCACAGAGCTGTGATACAGAGAGAAGGTTGACCGGGCCGTTAGGAACATAATAGACTGGAAAAAGCTTTATCCCCTTGAACAGGAGGGTTCCCTGATGGGTGATCTTGACCGGATTCAAGAAAGTGTTGATTGGAGTAGGGTTTTCTAACAGTGTTAAGTCATTAACGACAGTTCTTCCAGCCCCGGAGTCAAGGTATATTAGTTTTTGAGAATTTTTACCAATCATTGCATTGACTTCTTCTATTATAAATGCATCAGAGTCTGACCCTGATTGTCGGATGAGTTCCCTCGATTCTGATGCTGCATTAACTGACGTTGACTGAACAGTATGCTTAAGTTTTTCTAGGAGCTGCTCAATTCTCTCGATTCTATTGTTCGTGTCTTGTTCTTGAGAGGTTCTCTTCATAGCTCCTTGATTGTTATTTTTCCCTTTCTTTTTATCTCTGAACCCAGTCTTCTTGTGTCCTCCTTCTGGCTTGTTTTTCTCTTTAGTTTTTGACGACTCGGCCTGCTTGTTATTGTTGATCAATAGTGCCTGGTCACGAGAGGATTCGCAACGAGCGTGCTCGATTGACACTCTATCGGTGATAGTGGTGAGCTCAAAAGGTTTTAAATCATTAAGAGTTTGACACAAACTACTCAGTTCTTTGTCATTGTCTAGGATTTGAATAAAGAATGCTGCAGCCATACTGGACGAAAGATTCATGCTAATAGAGGAGTCAACTGAAATAGACAGATAACTGGCATGGATCTTATGGAAATCATCAATGTGCTTTTCCAGAGATGTTCCAGGTTCGTACCTCAAGTTAACAAGCTTGTGAAGTGTTCGACAAATGACGACCACTGAATTTTTACCACAACAGTTTCCCAATCCTACCCAGCAGTTGTAGAACAATGATTTATTATTTAAAAGAACACCTTCAAACTCGGTGCTGACGCTGGACCACAGTAGAGTGAGTGCTCCACCATTTCTTTTTTTGAACTTGCTGGTCTTTTTCACATCTTCAGTCGGTGGATCTAATAAATCCTCCATGCCTTTGCTGATGAGATAGTTTTCAAATTGACAACTCCATTGTACCCAGTTGGTACGTGTGAGTTTTGTCATTTTTGCCTTGATTACTTCCTCGTCTGAGGAAGAATCCTTGATATCCCTCGGAATTTCTGGCATTATTCTAGATGCAAATGTATTCTAATTCTGGTTTCAAAATTATAATGAGCAATTACACAACTAACTCTCGCTACCATGCAATGAGTAGTTGTTAATCAATCTTATAATTGCTATGATAATTAGAAAACCAGTAATTAGTAATACTAGAAACAAGAAGTAAGCAGAGTGTTACGATTATCAGAAATAGTGTATATAAATGAATGTACCTATGGGAAACAGTCTATATTGTTAATTCTAATAAACTACTAAAAGGCTTAACACAGCTATTACACCTAGTACTCTAGATCAAGGGTGATGATTAGTTGATTAAGCTAATTGAAAAGTAAATCAACTCCACTGTACCTATACTCCTCCAGAACTAAACGTACAAGTATTAGTGTAATAGATATGAACAATAGATATAAGAATAATAACTTGATTGTTCTTGTAGAAATATTAATTCAATTCATAGGCTCTATTTATATCATTGACAAACCCAATGATTAGTTTTTTCATTAAATACGCATTACTTAAATCATAAAATCTACAAATGAGCATGTGTATTATCGTCTATGAGTATCGCTTGAAAAGTGATCTTCACAAGTTAATTATCAACCCTTCTCTAGCCGAGATGATTCTCTTATGCTATTAATAATCTACCCGAGATGATTCTCTTCTGCTTTCAACAACAATCTGTGATTAATTTTCTAATAAAATTGATAAAATTAAGAAATTGACTTTTAGCTTGAAGTAAAAAAATATTTACAGTTTTTACTTCTTCATTTTTTAACCATAAATAGGTTGGTAGTCACTTAAAATGACTTCATTAATTATGAAGGGCTTACATGACAACAAGTTATTTAATCAATAATTCAAACAGAATTGATGTTTTATCACTCATCAGATTTTGAGTTGCCTCCTTGGTATTCCTTTGTAAGCTTTTTTTGAATTAAAAGAGGCCTCCTTTTTCTGGTTTTCCAAAATAATCTTATTATTCAACCAAATCATTGGTACCAATAAGTAAATATTAGTTAAATACTTTTTTGAGTGTTTCAATTCTCAAAGAATAAATAATGAAGATGTGATCAAATAGAAATATACCATTTACAATAGCATTTAGCTGTTATATTGCTGTATTACTGTTATAGCTCAAGTTTGATCCTTTCAATCCACTATATTTCCGTCAAATCACTCTACAAATTCTTTTCAAGATATTATTGCAGTATTAATGAGTTTTTTTACTTTATTCCTAGATTTTTTCTCTTGTCATAGTTTTCTTCAAGAATTATCTTGATAATTATTACAGTCAAAGATAATCATAAATTAAAAGAATTTTTATTATGAAATATTTCTTGTAATTCATCATAGTAGACAATTTCCTCTTGATGTTAAATAACTAGTATTGTATAGCAAGTAAAAGTAATAATTAAGCAATTAATTTTTTAATTGTGGTGATCAAAAAATTATTTATCATATTTTATAAAAAAAGTCATAGTACTCTTATCAAAGGCTTAATAGACACATCTTACAAGCATAAAGGCAGTAAAAACTTCATTTAAGTAATATTCTGATGATGGATTCGGCATTTTGGAAGAAACTAATGTATCAACTACTTTAATTGTTTTAGGTATGGAGAATTCAGCCAGAATAATAATGATGTGAGCATTTGGAAGTCCTTGCTTTTGGAATTCAACTGTATAAATATATTTCTTGAAAAATCATGATTGATTGTTTGTAACCAAATCTCTGATCAACCATTGAGTTTTGGGGGTTTAATACTCTGGAAATTTTATCAAGTCTGTCAGCTGAAATTTGATTTTCTCTTGGTAAATTCTGAATTTTTGATTATTTTTATAGGAGGTGCAGGTTTTCCGAGAATGTTCACCATTGCAATACCATTTTGATATAGTAGTACTGTTTCCTGGGGGCCACCAATGAAAGTTGAATGTAAAAAAATTGTTTCCCTGGAATATTTCTATCACCATCTAATTCCTTGGTTATTCCTTCATATATCAGAAATTTGATTTTTTTTCATTCAATTGGATGAATTCAAGGAAACCTTTCTTAATGCAAAAATATAAGTCAATGATAAAGTCCTGGAAGAGCCATTTTGAACAAAGTGGCAATGAAATTACAGAGGTGAAATCAAAAAATAAGTAGGTGTACTACTCCAACTGACCAAACGTAGTTTTTATAGCAAATGTAATAGCCTGTCAGAAGAATTCATAAGCATTTCTTTATATATACAAATTATTTCAATGATCACAATCACTATTTAGTTCATTTGTCTGAAAATTGAGATGACAATTTTGTTCCCCTCAAGGAGACAAAATTTGATATTGTGGAGCTAAATATATGGAATTACAATAATAAATGTTTATTTTTTTACCTCCTATTAATTGCATTTATATGTCTCTTGTGGTATTGTTTTATTTCTGTTGAGAAAATATTGAAATTTGATTAATTTTTGGTTTTCTGTAAGGGTTTTTATGATAATTTTTCATCTCTTAAGGTTTCAATAATAAATTTTCAATTGGGGCTTTCTGAAATATATGAAAAGATGACTTAAATATTTTTGCATATGGGCTGTGTTGAGCTCAGAACATTTTCCCCTCAAGTAAGGTTTGTGGACTTGCTAATTGCTGTAAATTTATATTACATTGCTTTGCTTCTTGTGAATCATTATCACTATCAAGAAAAACTTTTGGAAATTTTCAAACATGCCATCTATCAGGAAATACTGGTACAATAAGATTATCAATTTCCTCTAATACATGGCAGCAATAGGTCCCCAATCCCTGAAAACTTTCATAAATATTTATGCCAACCAATGCAAAGAGTAGGGAATTAGTATAAGATCTGAATTTAGTGAGAGCTGAAATGGAATCTATATTGATTAGTAAGTATCCTATATTCTTCATTATATCATATTAGAGAAATGTAGCAAAACAGACAAAATTAATTACTTATCACAATAATTATTCAACTACATTCTGTATGAAGGTGGATCCAGGTTTGCAATCTCCATCATGGAGTTGACAGAAAAAAGAATTTGGAAATTTTGCCAGAATTAAGAATTATTTAAATTTTATTTCAGAAAATAGGCTCTTTTCCTCCATTGTCTCCAATGAAGGCGCCAAGTGAATTGCATTTATCATTGCACTCTTCCACATTTAAAGTTGATTACCAAGAGAAATTTGATTTGAGATTTTGTTCAATATTTTGTTGATTATTTATCACGAAAATGAATTAAAAAACCATGCTGGAACAACACACAAATGATTTTCTTTAGTATTAGAAATATGATGAAAAGTTGCACTGGTTCAAGCAACAATTATTTTTGAATATTGAGTTTGAAACAATGTAAGAAAGCCTCTATATTAGGGAGGATTATAGTTCTGAATCTTACTTAATATTTTTCATTTTATCATTATTATCTTTAATATTATGAATCATAAATCTAAAATATTAAGCTTGTTGAGGGTTTTGTATCAATATTGAAATTGAATGTATTTTTTCAGAAGGTTGTTTTGACTGATTTCAAGGAAAAATATTGAAATAAATCAAGTGCTGTATGAGATTTCAAATCAAAAAATATTATTGTGATGGGAAAAAGGACAAGTAAGACTTAAACAAAAACTAATATTTCTTCAAATTGATGAACTTGATGTTAGAATGAGAAAATTAACTCTTTATTGTCACACAATGGAGTAAGGCTATCATGGGAGAGGTAAGTGACTAAATGTTAGTTCATAGAATTGATGTTATGACTTGCGCAATGTGGATAACCAACTGGTCTATGTGTGATTAATTTTAGGATAAATATAGATGAATAATGGCATTTCATAAAGAGAGAATTTTGAACAAAAAGTTTTTTTTGATTATTTTTTTCAGTATTTTTGTCACTTATCTCAAATTTTAATTTCCAGCCATACATAATTGCTTTACCGAATTGGGAGGAGAAGAGGTGAGGAAAATTGGCTATATTGTTTGATTTTGAGTTATTAATCAACTTGGTATCTATATTAGAGTAACGTTCTTGAAGAAGAAATTTTGATTAGTCCTCTTACTCAAATTGTGATTAAAGCTTACTCTAGTCATAATACTGCTACTGGTTCTGCTAGAGCCTCAAAGCAATAAAAATCTTCAATTGATTTTGTTGGGGTTGATTTCAATGATCACAAAAAGGGTCATGACTGATTAATGGTTGATAAAAAATGTGAAAAAGCATGTTTTTTTAAGTCAAATTTTGAATATATTACCTAATATTTCAACAAGGTTTTGATAGCTAATTCCAAAACTGTTTCAGCTATATTTTGAAGGAAAAAATACCCCATTACTTTTGATATAGCCCATAAGATGTACATATAGGGCTTATATGATTATGAAGGTTGATTATTGCTGTCCATTTGAGACCCACTTAAATTAATACCTGAAGGTCAAAAATGGGATGATTTTATAATATGTGAGCTCAAAATCAATGGTAACTATGTAATGGTACAAGCATGAATTTTTTATTAGAGTAAATGTGAGCCTTGAGGTATATTTTACATACCCAAATAGGCCATAATTATCTTAAAAATGAATTTTTAATTATTCATAACTCATAAGTCATGCATATATCCAAAATTCATCCTTTTTAATTTCAGAAAAAATGAATAACTTTTCATTGAGTAAGTAAATCCATGGATTTAAGGCCAGATTTGGATTCCGCACAAAACTTCACCTAGGGTAGCTCCATAGAGTGAATAAGCTCAAATTAACTCTTTGAGGTGGTAAAATGGAAAATACTTCAATACCACATCATCAATACCACATAAAAGATCTGTGAAAATTTTGGTTTTTCTTGATTTCACGCCAAAATAATGGGAATGTGAGAAATCTCATGTTACATATACACTAAGAATAGTGTTATGCATTTTTTGAGCACTTAATATCATGGTATTCTTACATGGACCTTTGGTACACCCATAGTGGATATCTCACTTTAAGCTTAAATTTCTATTTTGACATAAAAAATAGGCAAGGGGGACAAAGGACATCAAGGAGAGCCAGGGTACCCAACTTCTGAGGCCACAGAGGCGTGGACAGCTCTAAAGCTTGGATCCATGGCTGATCTTGGCCTAATTGGTAAACTAAAACCTTTTGGGAACTTGGTTACCATGTTACAACTACTGTAAATCTTACTCCTGTAACCATGTCAATTCTTAATGATTTTCCATTGATAAGCCCCAAAAGAGTAATTAAAACCCATTTAGGACTTGTATACATTGATTTACCTCATAGCAACCAGTTAAACACTGATATTTGCAATTCTACGTAGAAATGAGGTAAAAACTTCAAAAATTCATTAAAAATACAATTCTTAATGAATCTTGCTGGAACGTTCAGGACCAATGGAGAACTGTATAATCTATGGTAAAACCAAAAATAATTACAGTTTTACTAGTAAAATTCAAAGTTTTACTTACAGTCTATTTTTGACTATTCTACATGAAACACTGAATCTTCAAAAATTCACAGTAATTACAACCTGTGATGAAATTGGCAATAAAATTGATAAATTTGAGAAATCAATGATTATTTTGGAATAAAAAAGTATTTGCAGATGTTACTCCTTTTATTCTTAACTATATTGGGGTTGGTAGTCACATAAAAGCATCAATTAAGTAATTATGATAATTTTACATGACAACAGATGATGCAATCAATAATCCAAAAGGTTTTATTGTTTTCTCACTCACTGGTTTTTCAGTTTGCTCCATGGCATGCCTCTGTGAGCTATTGTTGACTTAAAAGAGGCCTCCTCTTGCTCTTTTTTACACATCATCATCTTATTATCATTTAAATCATTATCACCAACAAGTAAGTATTAGTTATAGCTATTCTTAAGTGTTTCAAGTCTTTAAAAATCAAGCAGAAAGACCTGAAATCATAGAATCCAACTATATATTGTTGTAATACTGTTATAAATTCATTTTGATTCTTAAAATTCACAATTCTACGTCAAATCTCTCTCTCTTATCTTTCAATAAGTTCTTTGGAATATTAGTGGGTGATTTATATTTGAATTCTTAAAGTTTTTCTGTAAAATTAGTTTTCTTCAAGAATTACCATTATAATTATTCTTTCAAAATATTAAAATTTAATGATAATTTTATTATTTTAATTGAAGAGCTTTATTATTAAAATCTTCTTGTAATTGATTCTTGTAGACAATTACTTACTCACTGTTAAAATCACTAGTAGTGTTTAACACGTGGAAGAAAAAATTCTTTAATTATTTAATTGTGGTTATAATAACATCTTGTTATTATATTTCATAAGAACAGTCATAGTAATGTTGATTAATAGTAAGATTATTATCAGTTTCATAGACAAATCTTACAGTAAAATTGAAATAAAACCCAAAACTGAAATAAAATATAATCAGAAAAAAACTTTACTGTTGAATTTTTGTTATATTCATTATTAATATGATAATATAATTGATGATCTAATGATAAGAATCGATACTTATTATTAATAATCAAAGTAAAATTGAGGGACAGATATAGGTTATTGTGATGTTTCTATATACTCTTTTTTATTATATATACCTTTATCAAAAATTCCAATGAAAAAACAATCATTTCTCTTTTTTTAAAACAATTAAGACATTACAGAAGGTAACACCAAAAGCTCACATCATCATATAAATATAAAGCAGCTGCTCTGAGAAGATAGAATCAAAAGATATATTTCAGACTGATGAGATTAGAAAACCTATTTCCTTGCTAATATAACCTCAATCAAAATAACCAAGAAACAAACCCGATATTTTAGAAATTACTTCAGAGTGAGGTTGTATTCTTTAAAAATAGTCAGAAAGAATTTAAAAGCAATTTCTTGTTGTTTTTTGGAATAAAGTAATAATTTGAAAGATTAATTTATGAATTGAGTATGAGTGTTTTTGTTGGAATAGGTATTTTGAGATGGTAAGCAATTAACTTCAACACTGTCCATGGCTTCACTTTCCTCACCAGCAGTGATTTGGTTATCATTATCATTATTTATATCTGTGCCTTATTTGAATTTAGCTAAAGGGATAGATTTATTTCTGATTTTAGGTTATAAATCATCAAATATATCTTTCGGGAAGTGAACTAACTATTAATTGTTGCTCGCATGTCTGGCTTGATTACAAACGCCTTTGTATTTCTGGTTGAACTTGTTGGATGGATTCAAGGGAACACTACATCAGTTGATGTAATCAAATTGATAAAACTATTTCAGCACTATTGAAAAACATTGAGTAAAAGGAATGACTTGCAAGCTTTGTTTATGTGTTAAATCATTTGTAAATCTGTTGGTATTGCTATCATTAATGTGTGACAGTGGATATTGGGGAAAGCAAGAGTGGCCTGGAACTCAGGAATCAAGAGCTCACTTGGATGGCTCCAAAAGAATAAAGAAATGATTGAAATACATATTTCTTCAAAAACATGAGAGCAAGTACAAATATGCCAAAGATAAGAAACAAAAGCAGAGGCGAAAGGTAATAAAGAAAAGCCAAATAACAAAGAGGCAACCAAGTGAAGCCTCAAATCACTGTTTCAAACTTACAGAAAGAAGAATGTAATTAATAAAGGACATGACCACCAAAATCATTTGACAGGTGAAGAAAAGGCACAAATGAATGACTTATCAGTTTCAGTATTTACTTTCAAGAATGAGAAGAAATGATGATAAAAGATAAATCCAACTATATTAATTAACTGGCAAAAAAGGGTGGTCACTATCTATAAAAAGTTGAAAGACTGATCCTGGAGTTTTGATCACCTAATTTTATTGACTGTTTTGGAGGAATAAAGGTCTAGCCATGTTGATAATTGAACTGTGTGTCATGAATTCCCACAGTGGAATATAGATTGTCCCAAAAGGGTCAATTCAATGCAGGTTGACTGAATACATCCTGTGTGTACCAATTGAGTTGTCCAAGAAGTGCTGGAGCTGTTTATGGCTTGAAAACTGATTTTTTTAAAACAAAATCCTCTTGAAATTTCCCTTGAATAATACTGTTCAATTGAAATAATCAACACCTGAAGGGCCAGGTGGTTGGGCCCCCCAAACAGTCTTCTGTATTACACAATGGATTGCATATTGAGTCACTGGAGTATTCGTTAGAAATACAATGATGGACTGGTGGCTTTACAGAAAATGATGAGATGGAGTCTTAGGAGTGTCACCATTTGATTTATGAGGAAAAATGGTGCATAATGGTATAGAATACAATATATTCCCCATCCCTATTCTCTAGAGCCCCAGCTCCATGGCTGTGGAAAAGTTTCCCTTATCTTGAGGTGAAACCCTTCTGAAGGTTACTAGTGGCCTCTGGTGACTTCCAGAGGCCATGACTTTCATACTGGGGTCCCATTGCCAATTGTTGTTTTTAGACATTTTGGTCTTTTTGGATTTATGGAAAAAAATTGGGGCCAGGTGGACCCACTTGGTATTGAAGCCAAAGACCTTCCCCCTTTTCCCCTTTTGGCCTCATTATATTTAAGCCAAAAGGGGGCTACAGTGCCAATGGTCCCCAGGGTGTAGAAGCTGTAGGGGGGGTGAATAGCCCAAAAAGGCCATTTAAGCCAAAACCCCTTAATAAAGGTTGGTGGGCCAGAGACCCTGGAGATTTCTCAGGGGGCCAAAGACCCCCAAGGACAAAAATATATGGGATTGAACTGGGGTTTGGTGAGGTGGAGAATTGGTTAAGAATGCCAATGGTGAAGGATATGGCCAGGAATGGTGGGTGTGCACAGAAGGACAATTGGCCATAATTTGACAATATGGCCTATTGGACATAAATTGTTTCAGGCTAGAATTTCTGTAAACACCAATTTGGCGGTTCTTTCCAGGGTTGTGACAGTACCCCCACCTTGAATGGTGAGCTCCTGAGCACCATGAAAAGGTAAAAGCCTGTTAAGTGGATTGAGATGGATTGGATGTAGGAATTCCTGTCAGCCTGTGACTCAAAACCAGAGCACAAGCATGACAGCCAAAATACCATAAACCAATGGTATAGCCAAGATACCACCAAAACATGGAGCTGAGCAAAATCAGCTCAAAAGGTATCAAAAGAAAGAGGAAACTCACCTCTTTCTGAAAAAATAAGTCCAATCACCATAGGACAAGAAATAACAAAGTTATTCCTGCTTAAAGTTATTGCTGAGCATAAACCTTAATTTTCACCTCTCATCTAAAATCTAGAAGGAGAGGCTTAACCCCATCAAATGGGTATTCAAAATGAATCTCTAAGTCAGGGCTATCCAATGGTTCCAGCCAAACGGAGCTGGCACCAGTATTACTTGAGTTATGGTCAAATTCAGGCTAAATAAGGGTGGACAAAACATTCACCTCTCATCTAGCTTCTACATTTTGAGTGTGGGATACTTGAAGTGGGGTCTTTTTGGAAAGAGCACAATCACGGCTATCCGATGGTGCCATCCACTTCTTTATATCTCACCTATAACAAACGTTATGAAGCAAACAAGCTCAATACAGCTTTTTGTCCAAACCACACCTATGTACAAAAGCCTTGTACATGGGATAACTTTGTCGTATTTAATAATAGCCATACCAAATTGAGTACCATTGTGTAGAGCTCATACAGGGCTATTCAATGAACCAACTTTGAGCATTATATCTCAAAAACTGACAGAGTTCTGGCCATTTGAAGGTTATAATCCCACAGTATGGCCAGTACAACTGTATTATGATGGGATACAGTTGTACTCTGATTATGAGGTGTCAAATAGACAAAAAAGCATGTTAATACTTCAATACCTCATAAGTCAGTCAATACTGGGGTCCCATACAGTTTCTGTACAGCATTCTATGTGTCATACACGTCAGAATCAGGCTGTGAGGTCCCCAGATGAAAACATTCACCCTGTATTGGTGAAAACTGCCCAGATGTAGTTTCAAAGCCACATCTGGGCCCAATACAGGGTATACAGACTGTTTGAAAACCACAAGTCAGTCCTAGAGAGTGAAAAATCTTCACTTCCTCTATGTGGAAAGGTCTAGCACCCTTTCCACCCCATTTCACTATAAAAAGGAGGCTTTTCACAGCCAGAATTGTCTCCTCATCCTGCTCTTGAATACCCTACGTAGTAAACTGTCAAAAACAGTTTTACTCTTGGGTAATCAACAGGTATACTCTTAAATTGAAGTATTGTAGTCTTTATTATTGTAACCCACAGGTAAAGCTGCACCCAGGGCTTTCAACAGCGCTCACCACCACTATATTCATTATAGTAAAGCCCTTTTTATATTAATTGAATCCACATTTAACCCTTAGAAAACATTTTTAAACTATTTTCCATGTGTCACAGTCATAGTTCTAGTTTTAAATAGCTTTATTACCACTTCAACATAGACTCATGCTGACAATTCCAGAGGTTTTGATTTTTGAAGCAGAATTGATCACTGATACTTATTTTGGCACATGAAT
Organism: Austropuccinia psidii; assembly: GCA_023105745.1. NCBI lineage: Eukaryota > Fungi > Basidiomycota > Pucciniomycetes > Pucciniales > Sphaerophragmiaceae > Austropuccinia > Austropuccinia psidii. The sequence continues at coordinate 32,483,355 of JALGQZ010000005.1, read as the reverse complement.
TCAGGGTGATTTGGTCTTCCTTCAACATTTGGCTTTGTAATTATGTAAATTGAGTTTACATAAAACTATGGCATTAAGAGTAGCAAGAAAACAAGAATAGTAAAGAAATTTGATGAAATAAAATGAAAGAGAACATAAAATAAAGGGAATAAATGAACAGAAATTAATTTTGAGGAGGTTCAAATCTTGATCATAGAAGTTGATAATTGAATTGAATTGGCCAAGGACCTGGAAAAGGAGATTGGTTCCAGGTACTCACATAGTGGCCAAGGTGATGCTTTGAAAGATTTTATACCCCTCAAAGAAGTGCACACCAGGAGACAAACTTGTTTTTGGAAGTTACCAATCCTGCCAGTGCCATAAAATTATAAAACAAAAGGAAATAACGATTTACTTGAAGTATAGAAAGTTTGGGAATTCAATTGAAAGATGGATGGTCCATTTTCCCAAGTGAAAATGGGCATGAGGATTGGAATAGATGTTGAAAGCTTGGCTAGAGACCTGTGTCCACAAAATTGACAAGTTATCAAAGAGTGGCTCAGGTGATGCTTACAACAAGAAGGGTAGAATACATCTAAAGGTGCATACCAGGAGTGGGACTTGATTTTTGTAATTCCTCTCCCCACCAAGCACCATAAAAAAATCAAGCTCTTGGAGAATCTTTGACTGACTTTTCAGGATATAATTAATGGAAATATGTGACAGATGCAGGGCAATTCTAAAGGTTTTCAGATGGTTCGCCAGTGGGTCTGTCTGGATCTTGACTGAAACCTTTCCAATCCACCAGATACCATAACTTTCTTCTCTTGAGCTTGGAATGCAGGATTTGAGAGACTTCCCATGCCTCTTCTTCTTCAATAATAACTGGAGGAGGAGGTTCTTGATTCTAATTTGGGATTTTTGATGTCTTGACTGGTTCAAGGAGGGAAATATAGAATACTGGATGGATAGATTGACATTGGAATGAAGGCTTGCAGTGGTAAGAATGGGTACTGACTTTCTTCAAGATTGGAAAAGGACCCAGCCATCTTTCTGAAAGTTTTTTGGTGGGTCTAGTTGATTTAATGTTTTTAGAAGAAGCCATAACATGGCACCAGGATTGGAAAAAGGTGGACTTTCTCTACTTTTATCTGAATAACTGTTAAACCTTTTTATGGCAGCTTCTAGTTCCCTCTTGACATATTGCTATACTTATTTGATTTTTGTGAATACCTTTACAGAAGGCACTTCTTGGGTAATGTGAGCTGAGTCAATTTGAAGATATCTTTTATAAACAGTCAAAACAGTGATTGTTTTGTTGAAGAGTGGTAAGAGTTATTTAAGGAAAATTCAGAGAGGGAGCCAGGTGTTCCAATAATCTGGATGATAACTCAAAAATATCAGATGTTACTTTTATAGCATCTGATCTACACTCTCTGTCTGTCCATCAGTTGTGGGTTGATAAGCAGTTGAATGATCTGTTGAAGTATTGAGCTGCTGAAAAAGGTTTTCCCAAAAGAAAAAAACAGAAAGCAAACCTCTATCACTGAAAATTATTTAAGGAAGGCAATGCTTTGAGAAAGAAATCTTGATGAAGAAATGGGTCAAATACAGTGATATTATTGAAGACATTTTTGAAATAAATACTGCAATTTTTGAGAATTGGCCTACTATGACCAGAAGTTAGTTAAAGGAATTGGAAATTGGAAATTGAGTGATGAAGTCCATTGAGAGACAAATAGAGGGACCATTTGGAATTGGAAGAGGCTTGAGAAGTCCAAACCTCTTGTGATAAATATTCTTCTTTCTTGAGAATTGCTGACAGGATGAAACATAATCCTTGATTATTTGAGTCATTTTTGACCAGTGGACATACCCCTTGACAAGCTTGAGAGTCTTCTCTTGGCCAGGGTGGCCTGATAGAGGAGAGTCATAGCACTTTTGCAGTATGCTGAGCTGAACTGTGGATTCATTTGGTACCATCACCTAATATTTGAATAGAAGAAGTTGGGAAGGAGGATCAAGAGAACAATCTTCAAGAGATTCACCTTTTCCAAAATCTTGCAGGATACTTCTATACTAAGAATAATGCCATATTTCCTTCTGAATTAAATCAATCAAATTTGATTAAGAGTTGATCTTGACTTCAAAGTACCTTGAGGGTTGGAATTAATCTTCCTTAATTATTTTCTGAAATTTCATGGATTATTGCTGATGAAATCCTCCCCCTCTTTGGTTAAAGAATTTCCTGACTTGATAAGGCATCAGGAAGAGTAGAAACGTTTCCAGGGTGGTAAGTGATTGAGAAATGGAACTCAGAAAGGAACTCCCCTAGCGGGCTTGATGGTGATTAAGGACATTTGAATCCATGAATTATTGAAGAGAGGAAGTAGTGCTGAGAACTTCAAAAGGAAAAGAGAGAGAAAGAAGAAAATCCCTGCAGCACTTGAGAGCACATACTATTCCAAGGACTTCCTTGAAATAAATCTCATATTTGAGCTCTGCTGGAATAAACCTGTGGCTATCAAATGCAATAGGATATTATCCTGAGTCAGAAATCTGACTCAGTAAAGCACTCAAGGAATAATATGATGAATTGGTCTCTACAATTATTGGTAGAGAAGGGTTGAAGTGGTGGTGAAAGCCTCTATGAGTTGGTGAAAATAGCTGAGAGCTTCCTCATTTAGGGGGAAAAATGAATCTTTCTTGAGCAATTTGTTGAGTGAACTGATTGCCTTTGAATAATTCTTGATGAATTGTCAGTAGAAGTTGGAAAAGAAAAGGAATTATTGAAAATCCTTGGAGTTTCTTGGAGAAGGCTAAGTAAGAATTTGCTGCACTTTTTATTTTTCTATCTTGAGACCTCTAGAAGAAAAGAAATAACCCAAGTACTCAAACCTTGAAGCATGAAAAAAGAACTTCTACACCTTTTCAAAAAGATTATTAGCCCTTAGCCTGGAAAGAGCAGTTTCAAAATGAGTGACATGCTCTTCCTCAGACTTGGAGAATACCATAATATAATCCAGATAAACCCCAAAATGAACATATAGGCAATCAGAGAAAATATCATTGATAATATTTTGAAAGGAGGCACGAGCATTGGTGAGCCAAAATTGAATAGCCGAGTACAAATAGCTATCATATGTAGTTCTAAATGCTTTCAGGTGTTCATCACCCTCCTTTATTCTGAGCAGGTTATATGCATCACACAAATAAATCTTAGAGAAGATGGAGGAACCAATGAAGAAAGTGAGAAGCTTATTTGTTCTTCCTACTGTCAGCATTGAGTTTGTGGAAATCAACACACAAACAAAGGCCATCATATTTTTTTTAGAAAATAGGAAAGGTGCTCCTGTTTCAGAAGAGCTTGGATGGATGAAACCTTTCTCTAAATTCTTTGAAATTGAGTCCCTGAGAGTTTCTGACTCTTGATTTGATATATATTAGATCTCCCTAACTGGAGGGAGAGGCCCCTCAAGTTCAATATCATGATCACAGGAATTGTGAGGAGGAGTCTTTCTTCTTTCAGCTTTGGGGATACACCCAAATGATGGTGAGAAGCAGAAGTAACAACATTTTTCATGCTTCAATTTATTCTGTCTCTTCCACTTCATCCCACAGCTCCTCATGGAATTCATGATAAGATGAACAAGGAAGGTTCATATCCTCATGGAAAAGGTGAAAAGAAGATATAGAATTATCTTCTACAACACCTTTTATATTTTTAAAGACTTCATCTCTAGAGGGTAGTAATTACTGATGAAAATTAGGGAAAGGAATACGGACAGAAGTAGCAAATAATGTTTTTCTAGAATCACCAACCAAGGATCCACATGTATTGGCAGAAGGAAGGTCATCACTGCAAGAATTAGAAGGATCATTATAGTCCTTATGATAAGGATTAAAGGTGATCAGTCCTTACCTCCAATGAATAGATGGATTTAAATGATGAAGAAAGTCAAAGCCCAATATGAGGTCTTCTCCCTTGGGAGTATCAATGACTAAAAATTCCCATTCAAAGCTTGGGAAGGAAGGGAGCTCAGCCATATACTTAGTATGGTGAGTCACAAAAAAAGAAGGGGACCCTGAGGAGTCCAAAATTGAAAGAGGAATCTTCCCTGAAAGTTCTGCAATTGTCAAAGAATAATTTTGAACAATGTGCTTTGCAATATATGGCTTGGTAGTACCAGAATTCATGAGAAAACTGTAAAAAACATCAGAGAGAGATGGAAAAAAAATTTGGGATACTTTTTGACACCACTATTCAGAATGCACAATGTTTCTCTGGGTGGACAATAGTGAAGACCATTGAACACAACATGATCTTCACTAAGGCTTTTCCCTGGCTAGTAAATCTGCCTTCTGGGGGGAAAGCTGACTTTGAGGTCTTTTGACACAAGCTTCAAGACTAGGCTTCCCACCACAATAGGCTGACAAGCCCTCCTTGCCTCTTCTCTCTTTTTCAGAACCCATCAACCTGTGGTCCCTATTCAAAAGGGGAGAATGGGGCTTGTCCCTTTTCTGAACCCTGAAATTCCTCTTCCTAAAACTTGAGATTGAAGAATTTAGGTTATAAGAAGAGGTTAACTTTGAGGCTTTGGTATTCTTTTCTTGAGGATTATTCTTCTTCTTGTTCCTCTCTTGGTACCTGTATCAGGTTCCAGGGTAACATCCATTAGTTCTTGGAGAAAGTCAATATTTGAAGGATGGGAGGCTGTGAGCCTTTGGGATATGACCACATATCCAAAAAAGGTCTTAAGAAAAATTCTATAATAATTATCATAAAAAAAAGTGAAAATACCATAAATAGGTACAAAATCTGAATTGAATAAGAATTTCATAAGTAAGCATGTGGAATAAATTACAACATTCAATTCCTCATGGTAAAATACACATATTTCATCTTTAGGGTATATCTGAAAAGTCAATAATTAGTGAAGAATAAGTAATAATGCCCTAAAAAAGATACAGAAACTTATTTAACTCAGAAATAAATGAAAACACATGTAAAATAAGTTTTAAAATTGGATCCTCCATAAAAGCGCACACATAAAACAATTATATGGCAATTCTCTAAAGTAAATAATTAAGGAATTAAGCTGAATATATGCACTTTTTGGCCAATGCATATATTCATGGTTTTTAGGTAATATCTCTTGAAATATACAAGATAGATAGTTAAGAGAAACAAACATCACCACATAATTACTGCAAAAACAAAGATATTAACTTCATTTTACATGTTATAAACAAGGTTAAAACTTGTAGTGGTTTGTTAAACACAATCACTGGAGCTGTTGACCCCTTTGGTGTGAAAGTGGTCCAAACTTGAAAAAAGTAGAAAGTCAGAATCTACTAGCTCATACATGAATAATGATGTAATTTTTATTCTAATATTCAAGCTATGACCCCTTGAAATCCAGGTTTGAAGTTTAAAATATTGAATTTTGACCAAAAAAATGAGTTACAACAAAAATGATCAAAAATAGAGTTTCGGTGATGTAATGAAATTCTCTTGGAAGTTTAATAGGGACATGTCAGGCTATCAGAATTAACTCTAAGAACAGTTTTAGCATGTATAACTTAGAAGGTATTAGTGATCAAAGTTTAGGCTTAAAATTGATCATTTATTATAACTGACTGTAATCTTATTTTAAGTTTAACAGTTATGAAAGTGATAAAACTGGTGAAGAAGGTTATCATTAATACTAATAAAATACACAATGTTTAGGCTTCTTCCAAGCCTATGATGTCATCAAACTTAGAGTTATAGTGATAAATCTAAATAATGGCATAATAATGAGATAAAAAGGTTTGATCATGACAGAATCATCACTAAGCCTTCAAGTACTGATTTATTCCAGTGGATACCATCAGTAAATGTCTACTAGAAGCGTCCTGGACTTCAGAAGGGAGGTATTTACTATAAATGGAGCTCTTTTTACTCTGTTTTCCCCTCAGATGCATCAAAACAATTAAACAATTGAAGCCAAAGGTAAGGTAAAATCTTTTATTGTTTATATAAATCTCTTATATTATCAAAGAACAAAAGTTATATTTATTGTAATAATCACTTTTGATGTGATTACTCCAATTGGTCTATTGTTTTGTTATAATTCTCTTAAAAATCTCATTTACATGTAAAATCAAGAAAATTTGTAATTTCTTTTATTTTTATTTGTAAATACAATTTAAAGAAGTTTCATTTTCATTATTTGGGGTAAATTCATCCAAAATTATTATATTAAGCGTCAAAAGTAGGTTATTTTCTCTTATTATAATAATTTCTCTTTATTATTACTATCAATAATTCTTTTATAAATAAAAATGGTATTTATATTAATATATAACTTTAATATTAGTAATATTATTGTTATTAATTGGTTTCTATTAATAAAATACAATTTTTTACACCTTTATTATTTGTTGGTAGCAATAATAAAGTGCTTTTAAATGTATTGATTATCATAGATTAATATATTTACCTATTATGTTATTTCTTCATAATATAAAATATATTCTTATATTTATTTAATAATATAATTATTTTTTAGGCCATAATTATAATTATTTTTTATATTATTTATTTTATTTGTAAGAACATTTATAGTACAATAAGTAAAATATTATTAGTTTTTGTTTTTTTTATCTCATAGTCAAACCTTACATTTGGGGGCCTGGCCATGATATTTACTGAAAAATACCTTTGAAAAAGATTCTAATTGGGTTTATCCAATAATAAATTATAATTATAGCCATAAAATTATATTTATTGATTTTAAAAGCTATTGAGGCATTTGGAAAGAAATTGACTTTCTTACATGTGTTTTCTCACATCCTTAGTGTCAGGATGAATCTATGATAAAGATGAAATAAAGCTATTTACAGCTTTACCTATGACTGTGACACTGATAAAAGTATTTTAAAAAGGTTTTATTAAAGATATAAAGAGCTTTACTAATGTGCATTAGTGGTGGTGAGCGCTATTGAAAGCCCTGGGTGCAGCTTTATCTGTTGGGTTACAATAATAAAAGACTACAATAATTAAGATTTATAATTATAACTTATTATTAACCAAGAGTAAGACTGTTTTTGACAGTTGTACTACATAGGAATTCAAAATCAGGATGGGGAGTCCTTTTCTGGCAGTGAAAAGGCCTCCTTTTATCCTGGAATGGGGTGAAAAGGCTGCTAGACCTTTTCACATGGAGGAAGTGAAGATTTTTCACTCTCAGGGACAGGCTTGTGGTTTCCAAAAGGCCTTTATAGCCTGTATTGGGCTCAGATGTTATTTTGAAACCACATATGGGCAGTTTTTACCAAGACAGGGTGAAAGTGTTCATCTGGGGACCACACAGCCTGATTCTGACATGTATGATGCAGAGAATGCTGTACAGAACCTGTATCGGACCCCAGTATTGAATGAACTATGAGGTATTGAAGTAAAAACAAGCTTCTTTGTCTGTTTGACACCTCATAATCATGGTTATGGGATATTATTTCATGGTGAGGCTGTATTAGCCAAACTGTGGGATTTTGACCTTGAAACAGCCATACCTTTGTCAGTTTTTGAGATATCAACCTCAACTTTGGTTCAGTGTGTAGCCCTGTCTTTTTTCTACACAATAGTACCTCATTTGGTATGTTTATTATTAAATATGGCAAAGGTATCCCATGTACAAGAGTTTTGTACATATGCATGTTTTAGGAAAAAAAGCTGGATTGGGCTCATTTGCATTAGAACATTCGTTCTGGATGAGATATGGGGAAATGAAAGGCACAATCAGATAGCCCTGTTTTTGCTCTTTCCAAAAAGACCCCACTTTAGGTACCTCAGACTAAAACTGTAGAAGTTAGATAGGAGGTGAATATTCTATTAACCCTTATTTGACCGGAATTCGGCCATAACTTCTGTAATACTGGTGCTAGCTCAGTTTGGATGGTACCATTGCATAGCCCTGACCTAGCGGTTTTTTCTAAATTCCCATTTGATGGGGTTAAGCCTCTTACTCTGTATTTAAGATGAGAGGTGAAAATTAAGGTTTATGCTCAGCAACAAGTTTGAGCAGGAATAACTTTATTATTCTTTGTCCTACGGTGACAGGACTTGAATATTTAGAGAGAGGTGAGTTTCCTCTTTGTTTTCATAATTTCTGAGCTGTTTGGCTCAGATCCATGTTTTGGTGGTATCTTGGCTATACCATTGATTTATGTTACTTGGCTGTCATGCTTGTGCTCTGGTTTTGAGTCACAGGCAGAAATACCCTCCCGCTAAAAAAGGCTCATCATTGATGAGACTGTTCAGTCCTCCTAGAGTCTCCGAATCTCCTACAATGAAGGCTCCCATCTGGTATGGCATCTTCTGCCAACCATTTGTCTTTATCAGCTGTTTGGTTCTTGAATCTGACTAAGTATTGTCTCTGATCCTTACCATTAAGTCTGATCTTCCTGGCGTTGATAGTTTTCTTCACAGGTCCAGGGAAGTCCTCCACTTTAACTATTTCTGGTGGTGTGGGTCCCTTCTTCATGGAGGGCACTCTATCCTCCTCTGTCTGGAAGTATGGCTTGACTAAACTCAATGGAAAGACTGGGTGTTTCCTGGAAAATTCTTCTGTGAGTTTTACTTACACTGCATTTTTCCCTATCAATTGAATGATAGTGAAGGGCCCTACAAATGAGTCTTGCATTTTTCTGGGTCCTTTGAGATTATTAAAGTTAAGTGTAGACACTAACACTTGGCCCCCTTCTTTAAAGTCAGGTTCCATGTGTGATTTGTCCCACCTCTGCTTATTTTATTCTTTTGCCTCAGCTATGCATTTGGAAGCTGTGTCACAAGCTCTCTTCCACATTTAATGGAAATCTTAGAGTGTGGGGTGGATGGTCAGAAGTGCTTTCTTCAGGTGATCCCCTGGCAATAGGGGATTCCACCATTCTTCTACCAGTGCACGTGTCTTTCCTGTGGTAGAGTGCTGACTTGTGTTATAAGCCAGTTGGACTTCTTGTAGAAGAGTAACCCAGTCATGGGTGTAACCTTCATAGTCCTTTTATTCCATGCCATAGGCACAGAAATTTCTAAGGATGTCCTCCATTTTCTGGATCATCCTTGCAGCTAATCCATCTGTTTGTGGATGGTAAGCCATATAAAAAGCAAGTTTAGTACCCAGCATGTCATAGAGGTTGGTCCAAATTTAGATGTAAACTTTGGGTCCTTATCACTGATGATGATCTTAGGGACTCAACAGGTGGATATGATGTTGTTCCAGAATAAAAGAGAAGTATCCATGGCTGTGTCCTCTTTATGGCATGGTAGACACCTCATAGTCTTAATGAACCTATCATGTATGATTAAGCAGGAATTGTAGTTTTCTTTGCCCCCTGGGACAAGTCCTGGAGCCCAGTCCATGTTAATGATTTACCATGGGTGTTTGGGCTCTCCTATGTGTTGAATTAATCCATACTTCTTCCCATGTTTTCTATTTGCCTTTTGGCATCTTTCACAAGTGTTGATGTATTCACTCAACTCTTGTTCCCATCTGGGCCACCAAGCAGTGCTTGCTACCCTTTCTTTGGTCCTGTCTTCACTCATGTGTCCTATATAGGGGAAATCATGGCATTGCTGTAAAATCAAAGATATATGGTCTCTGTCTATTGTTTTGAGTGCACTAGTGTGCTTCTCTCTATGTTAGAGCAGGCCATCTATAAGGAAAAACTAATTGTCATTATAGTCCCTCAACCAGGGTTCCTCTAACTGGGATTCCAGTTCTGGGCTCCTGTGTTTTTGTTGAAGAATTCATAACAATATTCCACACTGTTTGTGTTTGTAATATGTCTTCATCACTGAATTGAAGAATTCAGTGTGCAGTTCTGAGGAGCTTATTCCCAGTATGGGAGTTTCTGTTCCTTCTGAGTTAGTGTTTCCACTATCTGGGGTACCACTTTCTGGTGCCCACTCAGAAAATCTGAAGTTTTTCTTCCTGTCTATTTCAATGAAATGGATAGGAATCTTGGCTGCTACTTCAGGGTCATAGCCTGGATTGCTTTTGACATTATCCAGTGGCCATCTGCTGAGGTCATCTGCATTGGAATGACATTTAACTTCTTTGTATATGATGGTCATATTCCCTCTATACTCCTGGATGGCTATATGCCACCTCAGCATGTGTCTATTGGTAGTCTTCATGTTCAGTAAAGACTTCAAGGCTTTGCAGTCTGTGTAGACCTCAAAGACTGCACCCTCCAAATAATTATTGAGTTTCTCCAGAGCCCAGAATAGACATAGACATTCAGTCTGGGTGGCCCCATACCTGGCTTCTAAATCTTTCAGCTTCCTAGAGATGTAACATATTACTCCCTCTCTTGGTTGACAATCCACAATTTGTCTTTGGTGAAGGGCTGCTCCCAAGCCTTGGCTACATGCTGCATCTATGCAAAACTTGAATGGTAGCTTAAAGTCAGGAAAGATGAGCACAGGTGCATTTGTGAGCTCATATTAGATCCTCTCATATGCAACCCTTCTCTCCTTGGTAATTTCAAAAACTACATCTTTTGAACATAAATTGTATAAACTACTAGTAATGTGGGCAAAATGTTTGATGTGGTTTCTATAGTAGCTAGCAAACCCAAGGAAAGATTGCATCTCTTTGATGTTTCTTGGTACTGGCTTTTGCAGTACTGCTGCTACTTTGTTCTGGTCAATTGCCAGACTAAGACCTGAGACTATATTTCCTAGAGCTAGTAGCTGTTGTTGGCCAAAATTGCACTTCTTAAGTGAAATTTTCAGATTTATGGGTATGCATTTACTTAGGACTCTGTCTATGTATTGCACATGGTCTTACCATGTCTCTGAGTATATAATGATGTCATCAAGATATAATACCATCCAGTCTTCCAATATTTCTTCAAGAAATATGGTGTCCATCATCCTTTAAAAATGGGCTGGTGCATTCTTGATTTCAAATGGCATCCTGGTGTACTCATATATGCCCATATGACATATTATTCTGAGTATTTTCATGGATTTTGGTTTGAATCCATTCTGATGGAAGCCTTTCATACAATAAATTTTGGTTATGTATCTGGATTTTGCCAGTTTATCTAAGGCATGAGGTATCCTGGGTATAGGGTACCTTTCAGCTTTGGTGTAGTTATTCAGAGCTCTGAAATCTCCAAACATCCTTGACTTGCCATCATGCCAGGTGATCAGGACAGGAGTGGTAATTTCCACTATCTGATTATGTCCAATATTTCAGATGACATACATGTCCAGGAGTTCATTGATATGTTTTTCAATTTCCTTCCTGGTTTCCAGACTTTCTGGGTAAGGAGGTCTCCTGAGAATGGGTGGATAAGGTCTTTCCACATCCAGATATAGTTCTATATCATGGCCTCTAATCTTTCCTAATGGTTCTTTACCAATGGAAAATGCTGGTCTATTTTTTCTCAGAATCTTTAGTAAACTTACTTTTTGTTCACTGGTGAGGCTGGTACTAAACTGTCCCTCTATGAATTCATTCAGTAGTTCTCCTAGAGGGTCTTGGGCAGATATTTGGTATATGTCAATTGAAAATTTCTTTTCCTTATTGCTACCAATGGTAATGTGCCTGTTTTTACTATTGTAAATATCTACACCATACATCCTCTGGTAATCTGTTCCCAGTAAAAACCCTTGGATATGGGCATCATCAAGCACAAAAAACTCTGGGTTGAGTCTGATTTTACCTTTGCTGTGAGGTATAATTATCTCTTTGATAATTGTCCCAATGGAAGTCATCTTCCCTGATGCACTCTTGAAGTTACTTGTTTTGGTGGGCAAGAGCTGGTTTTCCCAGTTTGGGAGGCAGTTGTCCAGGTAATTTCTGGCCACGATGGAGCAGTTTGCCCTCTATAAGTGATCAATTGGTGTTGAGCATTGTCAATGAAAACAGTCATGTTTTTGGCTGTTCCATGTATGTACTTCATTTCTTTGTTTGATGTAACCAGGAATGTTTGTGCATTTTGTGTGTGTTTGCACAAGTTTTTGTTGGCAGTGTCTTGTGGCATGCCTGCTTCTAACTGTATGTCCAGGATTTCTAGTGGGGTTAATTCTTTGTATTTCACTAGGAATACTTCTATTGGGTCTCCCTCTTAATCAGATTGTTCTCTGATGGCATGTCCCATAGAGTCTGAGTCAGATTCCTCTGATAGGGATTCCTCCTCTTGGACTTTCTCAATGGCATTGACCTTTCTCTTTGCATTTGGACTGTTGTAGGCATAGTGGTATGTTGAGCCACAGTTGTGACAAGAATTCTTTTTCTTTGCCACCTCTGCCACTCTTTCCTTGGGTTTGTCTTTAAACTCCACCCTGAAAGGTTTTTTCTCCTTGAAACCACTGCTTTTACATGGGGTGTATTTCCCTATATTAGTTCTTTTCCTTACATCTTGTGAGGTATTTTCAATATCACCTGGATTGCAATTGTGGTTGCATCTGCATTTCACTTCATGCTCTAGTTCTCCTGGCATTTGTCAGCCTGTGACTCAAAACCAGAGCACAATCATGACAGCCAAATACCATAAATCAATGGTATAGCCAAGATACCACAAAAACATGCAAGTGAGCGAAATAAGCTCAAAAGAAATCAAAAGAAAGAGGAAAATCACTCCTTTCAAAATATGCAAGTCTCATCACCATAGGAAAAAGAATAACAAAGGTATTCCTGCTCAAAGTTGTTGGTGAGCATAAACCTTAATTTTCACCTCTCATCTGAAATACAGCGTAAGAGGCTTAACCCCATCAAATGGGTATTAAAAATGAGGCTCTAAGTCAGGGATATCCAATGTTGCAAACCAAACTGAGCTAGCACCAGTATTACAGAAGTTATGACCAAATTCAGGCCAAATAAGGGTGAATAAAATATCAACCTCCTATCTAACTTGTACAGTTTTAGTGTAAGATACCTAAAGTGGGGTCTTTTTAGAAAGACAGCAATCAAGGCTATTTGATGGCGCAATTCATTTCCCAATATCTCATCTGGAACAAAAGCTATAAGGCAAACAAGTGCAATACAGCTTTTTGCCTAAACCATGCATATGTACAAAAATCTTGTACATGGCAAATGTTTGCCATAATTAATGATTACCATATCAAATGAGGTATCATTTTGTAGAACACATAAAGGGCTACACACTGAAAAAATTCTGATGTTGATATCTCAAACACTGAGAAACGTATGACTGGTTTAAGGTCAAAATCCCACAGTTTGGCTAATACAGCCTTACCATGTGATAATATTGCATAACCATGATTATGAGGTGTCAAAAAAACATAGAAACTTGTTTTTAGTGCAATACCTCATAGTTCATTCAATACTGGGGTCCCATACAGGTTCTGTACAGAATCCTACGCGTCATACTTGTCAAATCAGGCTGTGTTGTCCTCAGATGAAAGTTTTCTCCCTGTATTGGTGAGAACTTCCCAGATGTGGTTTCAAAACCACATAAAAGCCCAATACAGGCTATAAAGGTCTTTGAAAACCACAAGCCTTTCCTAGTGAGTGAAAAATCTTCACTTCTTTTATGTGAGAAAGTCTAGCAGCCTTTTCAACCAATTTCAGGATAAAAGGAGGCCTTTTCACTGCCAGAAAAGGAATTCCCATCCTGCTCTTGAATTCCTACGTAGTACAACTGTCAAAAACAGTTATACTCTTGAAAAATAATCAGGTTATACCATATACCTTAGTATTGTAGACTTTATTATTGTGATCCAACAGGTAACGCTGCACCCAGGGCTTTCAACTGTGCTCACCACCACTAAGAATAATTAGTAAAGCCCGTTAATTTTATTAAAACCAATTCTTTAACATCATTTTCCATGTAACAGCCATAGTTTATGGTTGTAAATAATCTTTATTATCACCTCTTCATAGACTCAGCCTGACACCATTTGTGTCAGGAGTTTGTGATTCCTCATCTTAATGTTCATTTGAGGATCAACGGCTTTAAGTATTTTAGACTGTCTGAGACACCACTCATATGGATCTTTGTCCACAGAGTATTTGTTATTTTCAAATGACATGGTCTTCTGCCATATCCAAGTACCATTGCTGTACTTTTGGATGATTTGACTCTTCCCCCATGGCCAGCTTCTTCTGGCATGGAGTTCTTTCATTTCTGTGTACCATATACTTGCATGTCCTTTAAATGCTGTATTAAGTCTAGCAGTAATCCAGTAGTCTGGTATTCCTGGTACATCAATGAAGAGTTCATCCATAGAATATATGAGTTCCATACAATCATACTCTCCAGTTCCACAGAATTTGGGCCAGCTTGAGGCCTCAGGAAGCTTTCTAAAGGCTCCCTTCTCTGAATAAGACATATTATCTTCATCCTGGTATTGTGATGGAGATCTTGTCTTATTCATCAACAAGGCATCTGGTTTGATGTCATCTTGATTATATGGATTATCCATTACATAGCCTTGTGGTTTGGGCCTCATGCTATGATAGACATTAAATAGTTTGTTTATGTCTTGATCCAGAAGCTCCCGGTCCTTTTTGCTGTGGTGTTGTTCTTCAAAGACTAGATTCAGACTTTTGTTGGTCTCTTCAGAGGATTTGCTCAACTGTGCATGTCTCTCTTGAAGAGGTTTGACAGTTTTATCCATGGAGGCTGTTAGTGTTTTAATCCTTTCATGGCTTGCTTGGAGTTCTGAAAATTGAGTTTTCTCGGAAAATTGGGACATTTGTAACCACAGTGCATCACATTTTGGGTTACTCTCAGTGTGAGCCTGTGAGGTATGTATGACATACCCATAAGGCCACAAATGATTTTATAAACAGTTAATTTTGTCTTAAACAGACTTTTTAGTTGAATTTAAAATAAAAAATAATAAAAAATAAGTATAACTTTTTTTTTGGATAAACAAAGTTATAAATATTATGTCATTTTTGGATTCTACACCAAAAATAACCTAGGGTACACCCATAGGGTGTTATACCCAAAACCACTTATTTTTTATGTTATTGGAGGATTTAAGAATCTCACAGTACCAATGTAACTTTTTTAACATTTTTTTAAAATTGTTAAATTTAAGCTTAATTAAGCTTAAATTTAAAGTTGCATAAGGTTTATGCAAACTTACCAAAATTTTAGTTAAAATTGAGGTGTGGTGTATATTTACTGAATTGGCTAAGGATTTGCCATACAGAATGTAAATCCTGCGTGAGCTCAATTTAAAAGGGTTTCAGGCCATAGTATGGCTTTAAATAAATAAAAGAGCAAAATCCATGCAGAAAGGTGGGACAAAGGAAAAAGACCAAATAGAGCTGGGGTACCCAACTTTTTTGGATCTGCAAGGATTCAATTAAGGTTGTCCACCTGTATTGGAGGATTTTCAACCTTATTTAAACTTTAAGATTAGACTTTGATCCAACCTTAAGGTTTAAACTGGTTTTATCCCAATTTGGACAGGAATTTCAAGCTGCCAGAGGGTAAATCCCAATATGCAGGTTTGAAATCAAGGTTTTAAGAACTGTCAAAGCTTAAGTAAGCTTAAAACTTTAAAGCTTCAAGCATTAAAACCTTATTAAAACTTGAGGTTTGGTGTGTATTGCTATTTTTACGTGGAAAAATAGCAACAACTTCAAAAATTCATTAAAAATCCAATTCTTAATCGATTTGCTTGAAAATTTCACACAACTTAAAATTTGATATTATCAATATATAAAACAAATTTTAAGTACCTTTTATAAATAAATTTCCTAGGTAATTAGCCTGGAAATTTACTCTTTTAATTAATCTCAAAGAGAATTATGATTTCTTTAAAAATTAATTAAAAATTGAGTTTAAGAGATTTCTGTTTGAAACTCTAATTTTAAGTTTTTCATTTGATGAACTTTAATATAAATAAGTTTCTTTATATTAAAAACTTAAAATAATTAGTTTAAATGAGGATTAAAGTTACATGGAGTTAAGAATAACACTGGTAACTTTAAATTGGAAGTAAAAATAAGTTGCCTTAAGTTAAGAACTTTATTTTTAATCATGGTTTTTCAGTTTTGACCTGAGCACGCCCTCTAAATCCATTATGAATCATGAGAGCTGCTCTGAAGACATAAAAGGAGTCTTTTCATCACTGTTTTTGTCCATCATTCATTATCAATCCAATCATATTAGAAATTTAAACAGGTAAAGTTTTATTAAATATAAAATCTTTTTATTAAAAGTAATTCTTAGGCAATTTTTATTCTTTATTTATTAAATTAAAGAATTGAAGTCATAGAATTTAGATTATTGTTGTAATCACCAATAATATATTTTATTATATAAAATTATCATTTTAAATATCTTTTAAAATCCACAAATTCCTCTCAAAAAACTCTTTAATCATAATTTATATTATAAAAAGTTGTTGTATCTTTAAATTTATTGATTTTTGACGTGTTTTTAGCTTATAATCTTTATTTAGTATAATAACTGTTGTATTAGACTTGTTGTATTAAATAAATCTTATAAGTAAGCTTTCTTTAAAGTTCTATATTTTTTTTATCTAAATATTAGTTTTTTTATATAATATTTTTATTCTAAAAGAATTATTTCTGCACAGTGTGTGTTTAATCCTTTTTATAAATAATATTTATATTATTTATAAGTGGTTAATATTCATATTTTCCACGTGTAATTGTCTCATTAAGAGCTTTACACTTCTTATTGTTATAACTGTCAGTGACTATAACAATAATAGAATAATTATAATTCATTATAATTATTATATTTTTTTTATTATTATATTTTTATAATAATAATTAAAAATTATTTCTTTATATATAATTATTTCTAATAATTATATTTAAATTTGTGGTTGTAATATTTCATTATATTATATTTTTCTACTGAGGACAGTCATAGTACTCTTGATGTTGTTACTATTATCAAGAGTTTCATAGACAAAACTTACATTTGGGGGCCTGGCCGTGATTTTAAACCAATTTTTGGGACATAAATCATATTTTAGACCTTATTTTACTGTTTTTTGACGTAAAACTGCCATATTTGTCTAAATACTGGCTTTTTTGGGACTTATCCCTTATAAATAATCTTTATAATATTAATAAAGTTATTTCCTTCTTAAGAATATTGTTTGAAAAAATATACTATTGAGTGATTTGGAATAAATTTCTTTTGTCTAACTAGTGGCTTCTTCACATCACAGACTTGAAATTTATTCTTTGAGTTATTCTAGTATAAAGTGAATAATAATACAATTTTGATTAATTAACTTGTTAATTGCATAATTATTATTTCTTCAAAGAAAATAATAAATCAAATAAAGAAAATCTTTAAAAATAAAAATCTTTACTAAAAACATTTTTTCTTTTATCTTAGACATTTTTCTTTATTTTTGACATAATTTGCCATAAAATTACATTAAAACAACTTTATTTAATAAGTTGAGTTTATAAGTTATTTTCATTATTTGATAAAATAACTTATATTTTTAATTTTCTCTAGTGTCTTCCATCAGAGAAAATTCTTCAGACTATGAAGCCTCAGAGTCCAGTATTGAAATTCAAACCAGTCCAGCACCAAGGGGTTTAATAATCAAAGAGCCCTTTAAAGGTCGTGCAGGTGAATTCAATTCAATTTTACTCTATTTTTTATTAAAATTGACGTGAAATGACTCCTACTAGAAGTGGAAGTAACTACTCCATCCAATCAAATGGATCTGGACCAGGACATTCCAGCCACAAATCCAAAAGGCAAGAATGTCCTCCCAGAGGAGAGGCACAAATGGAGGATGCCAGAACTTCCACCAGTTCCCAAAGGTTAGCCAGCACCTTTGAACCTCTTCTTGAGAGTCCAGAAACTGACATAACTGCTATTGCTGTTAGACCTGAACCATTTCCAACAGGCAGCTGTGGAAATTTATCAATCCCAATGGAAAAACTGGTTCCTGGCGTCAAAACAACAAGAGTGGGAACTCCTTCCAAGTCTTTGGATAGGCACCATGAACTCTTATCTTCAAGTGAAGAAGTTCATGGGACCAGAAAAGACAGAAGATCTTCTGCTGGGTTGGACACCAATGTCTGTCGAAGGACAAGTCCAACAGATCAAAGCTTGGTTGAAAAACCAAAGCATGTTGTCAGAGGATCAGAAGAAGAAATTGGCTCAAGGCAAGGACAACAGCCCAGTGGAATCTCCTCAAGCATCCACCAGCAAAAATCCGCCTCAACAAGTGCCAAACAAGCCCAAGCAAGCCCCAAAGACCAACCAGAAGGGCAAGCAAAAGGCAAAGGGAAAGGAAAAGCCCAAGTGGAACAAACCTTACCCTCAGAGTTACAGAATCCCAAAGAAGGAAAAGACAGCCATGGACAATGTGTTCAATATGGCAAGAACTTTGATGGAATTCAAAAACAAGGAGGAGGAAAGATTGAACCAATCCTTTCCCAAGAAGTAGATCTTGTAAAACTTGTAACTTACTTTGAATCTTGTAATAAAGAAATTATGGCAAAATTTAAAGCATTTGATCATGTCCAACAAAAGTTGGGTAATGAGTTACTACAAGTAAAAGACCAACAAAAGACCATAATTGGCCTTGAGAATGTTAATAAGGCAAATATTTTGTCTTTGACGCAAATTTGTGAAAGACTTGAGTTTAAAGTTACCTTCCTCAATCAACCAGATGAACATTCAATTTCTTTTATAACTGGACAGTTAAAAGAATTGAAAATACAATTACAAAACTTGGAAAATTCAACTGGTCACAATGCAGATCTTTTTCAAGAACAATTAGAAAAAGTGATAAAGAAAGACTTGAATTGAAAGAAGACATTCAGTCAAGTATTAAGAATATATCACTAAAAAATGAATTGCCAAGGCAATCCACACCAATTCTTGACAGAAATGTCCTTAACTTGAATAATGATTTACATCATACAATTTGACGTCATGATGTGGAAACTGATTGCAATTATAAGGAAATTCCAAGATTAGAGGAATGGCCAACCTTCAGTGGTGAAGGAGAATATAATCATATGGAATTTATGAAAACAATTGATATGTTCAAAGAAGACTTTAACATACCAGATGAATACATAAGTGCCAGATTACACTCATTATTTACCAAATCAGCAAAGAAATGGTATTATAAAATGAGACAAGACCATGGTAAACATTCTTGGCCTTGGTGGAAAGAACAAGTTCTTTCCAAATGGGCAAATGATTCCTGGAGTTTTAGAATGGAAAATCCTTTTGAAGAAGCCATTTTTAATATTGAAAGGGACAGGCCCATGACTTGGTTTCTTAAACAGAAGGACAGATTAACTGCCCTTCATCCTGATATGTCTGAAACAATGGTACATAAAAGGATATTAAAAAAATGTGGTGGTGACCTTGAGCATGCTATAAGAAGCAAATGTATTGAGCCTTGCTCTACAGAAGATTATATCAATGCTATGGAGTACATCACTACTAGACCAAAAATTGGAAGAAATTGGTCCAAAACCCCAATAGACAACAACACTAGTGGGAAACCAATTTCAAAGCCAAATAAGCCACATGACAGACCTCCTTTGAAATGTCATAAATGTGGAAGCACATCTCATTTGGCAAACACTTTTCCAAAAAAGACAAGAGTCAATGAGATAAATGTTGAAAAAGTGGAAGACACAAAAGAAACTGATGTATCTTTACATGAAAGTGATTCTGAGCCTTCAGAAAAAGAAGAAGTATCAGAAGAACTTAGTATAGAGAACATTAATGTCTCTTTTGAGGTCACTGAGGTACATACTCACTTACCACAGTATAGTGATGAATTTATGGATCTCATACATGTGCAAGATGCCAAGATGCAAAAAACAAAACCTGCCAGAGGTAAAGGTTATACAGCTGGGTCATCTTGTATCACTAATATTGTGATAAATAACACAGAAGCCAAGATACATCTTGAATCAGGTGCATTTTGCACTTGTGTTGGAAAAGATTATCTTGAAACAATTTATACCAATTGGCAAGACAAGTTGATGCCAATTAAAGGTGTAAAATTCAGCAGTGCTAGCCAGAACATGCACCCTTTGGGTATATTTGAAGCAGCAATAATATTTCCTCATCCAGCAGGGAGTACAAGATTGAAAGCTGAATTTGTTGTTATGAACAATTGTACTTCACAACACTTTATACTTGGAAATGATTATCTCAATATCTATGGTATTGATATTAATAATCATAAGGACAGGTATTTCACTATAGGGGAAAATAAAAGGCAAAAATTTGCTTTTTCTCTAGAAAGAAAAGAAATTACTGTCATCCAACAAGTAAAGAATGTTAAAAAAGAAAAATTTGTGTAAGATCAGCTAAGTGAAGCACAAATTAGTCCTGAATTAACACCAGAAATGAAGGAAGAACTTATTGAAGTTTTATTTCAATATAGAGAAGCCTTTTCTTCTGATAATGAACCACTTGGGGCTATAAAAGGCCATGAAGTGGACATCATGCTTAATGTGGAAAGGCCTCATCCTCCACTATTAAGAAGACCAGCTTACCCAGCTAGCCCTAGGGCTAGAGAAGCATTAGAAAATCATATTAATGAACTAATTAAACTGGGAGTTCTTAGAAAACTTGGAAACAATGAGGAAGTTGAAGTCACAACTCCAGTAATCATTACTTGGCATAATGATAAGTCAAGGATGGTTGGTGATTTTAGAGCACTGAATACCTATACTATTCCAGACAGGTATCCAATGCCTAGAATTAATGAGACTTTGACTCAATTATCCAAAGCAAGATTCATCACTTCTATGGATGCTCTAAAAGGCTTTCACCAGAATGTTTTGACACCTCATGCTAGGAAATTATTGAGAATAATTTCTCATTGTGGTATTTATGAATATTTGAGGATGCCTTTTGGTATTAAAAATGCACCCTCTCATTACCAGAGGATGATGAATACTATCTTCCCACATGAATTATCAGAGGGATGGTTAATCATTTATATTGATGACATTATCATTTGTTCAGAAACCGGGCAATTACATTTAGAGAGACTTTCATTAGTACTTAAGAAGATTCTACAAGTGAACATGAAAATTTCTCTTAAAAAATGTAATTTTGGGTTTCATGAGTTAAAAGCTCTAGGGCATGTAGTCTCAGGACTAAGCCTTGGTGTTGATAAAAACAAAGTGGCTGCAGTTTTACTGAAAAAAATGCCCCGGAACAAAAAAGAAATGATGTCTTTCTTAGGGTTTGCCAGTTATTACAGGCAACACCTTAAAGATTTTGCAATCCATGCCAGATCATTATACAGAATTTGTGATCAACAAACTGTTTTTGAGATGACACAGGAGAGAATTCAAGCATATGATAAAATCAAGTATGCCTTGACCAATGCACCGTTATTATTGATGCCAGATTGGAAACTTCCTTTCAAGCTGTATATTGATGCATGTGGTGATGGTTTAGGAGCTGCTCTTCATCAAGTTCAAATTGTCAATGACAAGCCTTATGAAGGTCCAATTTGTTTCATTTCTAGACAAATTAAACCTACTGAGGCCAGATATGGAGCTAGCCAAATGGAGTGCCTTTGCCTTGTTTGGGCTTTGGAAAAACTTCATTACTATCTTGATGGTAGTGTGTTTGAAGTAATTACTGATTGTAATGCAGTTAAATCACTTCTTAACATGAAAACTCCAAACAGACACATGTTAAGATGGCAGATTGCTATACAGGAGTATAAAGGCAATATGACCATAGTACATAAAGCTGGAAATATTCACAAGAATGCTGATGGCTTGAGTAGATGGGCATTACCCAATACACCTGACAATCCCGCCTATGTTCCTACAAGTGCAGAACCTCAAATTCCAATTGAAGGAATTAATATCACAGATGTTGGAACAGAATTCTTTGAAGAAGTCAGGGAAAGCTACAAGCAAGATAAGAACTGTCATATTCTTACTGCTTTACTTGACAAAGATTGTAAAGATGCAGCATTGGCTAATTCTCTGGATGATATTTGGAAAACATCTTATGATAATGGAAGATTCCATTTGTTTGATAGTATACTATATCATAGATCTAAACACACATGTGTCATGGTCCTATGTAGTAGAATGTTGATTAACACAATACTACTAGAATGCCATGATAACATTTATTCTGGACATCTGTCTGAAGACAGAACAATGGGAAGAATTAAGACATGTGCCTGGTGGCCATCTTGGAGAAAAGATTTCATTGAGTACTTTCATAGTTGTGATAGATGCCAGAAAGCCAATAAAGCTACTGGTAAAAGATTTGGCCTGATGATCCATATCCAAGAACCAAGTACCCCATGGGAAGTGGTTCACATGGATTGGGTAACTGCATTACCACCTGGAGGTGATAAAAGTTACAATTCATGTCTTGTTATTGTAGACAGATATAGCAAAACACCAATCTTTTTACCATGTCACAAAGATGACACAGCTATTGATACAGCTCTTTTAATCTGGAATAGAGTAATATCAAATACTGGTCTCTTTAAAAACATCATTAGTGACAGAGACCCAAAATTTACATCAGCCTTATGGACTAATTTACATAAGCTTTTGGGTACAAAATTATCATTCTCAACAGCATACCATCCACAAACAGATGGGTTAGCAGAAAGAATGATTCAAACCCTTGAGGACATGATCAGAAGATTTTGTGCTTATGGCCTGGAGTTTAAAGATTCTGACGGCTTTACCCATGATTGGTGTACTCTTATACCAGCATTGGAATTAGCCTACAAGACCTCCATCCATGCTTCAACAGGCAAGACCCCTGCAATGTTGGAAAAAGGATGGAACCCCAAACTTCCAGTTGATACTTTGAAAAAAGATCTGGTTGACATTCATCCAACTGCTTCAAGCTTTAAGCTATTGCTTGATAAAGTAAGGCATCATGCAAATCAAAGCATGAATGATGCCTTTGAATATGCTAAGCAGAAGTGGGATAAAAGTCATAAGACCCCAGAATTCAAAGTAGGCGACTTAATACTAGTTTCAACCTTGAACTTTAATAATATTAAAGGTCCAAAGAAATTGAAAGATTCCTTTGCAGGACCATTTATTATTAAAGCCCTTCATGAGACATATGCAGTACAAGTAGAACTGTCAGGAGAACTGGAGAATAAACATCCAGCATTCCCTGTCAGTCTAGTAAAGCATTACACTTCAAGTGACAAGGAATCATTTCCTTTAACAAATGAAACACCCTTAGAAGTACCCCCACTGGACCTAAGTGAGGAGAAAAAGGTACTGAAAGTCTTGAAAGAAAAAAGAATTAGGGGAAAAAATGAAAGAGAATACTTGGTCAGGTATAAAAATCCACAACATGAAGGTGAGTGGATTGTAGAAAACAAAATACCTGATTCCCAAAAGTTTCTCAGAAGATTCAGACATGAGAGAAGACCAATTGCTCAATAAAAAGTTTGAATTGTGTGCTTTACATACTTGAAAGTATAAGTAGAGAGGTTAAACAGTGGATTATACCCCCCCAAATAACTTGGGGGTACACTACAAAAGAAAAATTGTGGTACAATTTTTTTTTGGTGGTAGGGAATCTGAGCCTGTGAGGTATGTATGACATACCCATAAGGCCACAAATGATTTTATAAACAGTTAATTTTGTCTTAAACAGACTTTTTAGTTGAATTTAAAATAAAAAATAATAAAAAAGAAGTATAACTTTTTTTTTGGATAAGCAAAGTTATAAATATTATGTCATTTTTGGATTCTACACCAAAAATAACCTAGGGTACACCCATAGGGTGTTATACCCAAAACCACTTATTTTTTATGTTATTGGAAGATTTAAGAATCTCACAGTACCAATGTAACTTTTTTAACATTTTTTTAAAATTGTTAAATTTAAGCTTAATTAAACTTAAATTTAAAGTTGCATAAGGTTTATGCAAACTTACCAAAATTTTAGTTAAAATTGAGGTGTGGTGTATATTTACTGAATTGGCTAAGGATTTGCCATACAGAATGTAAATCCTGTGTGAGCTTGATTAAAAAGGGTTTAAGGCCATAGTATGGCTTTAAATAAATAAAAGGGCAAAATCCATGCAGAAAGGTAGGACAAAGGAAAAAGACCAAATAGAGCTGGGGTACCCAGCTTTTTGGATCTGCAAGGATTCAATTAAGGTTGTCCACCTGTATTGGAGGATTTTCAACCTTATTTAAACTTTAAGATTAGACTTTGATCCAACCTTAAGGTTTAAACTGGTTTTATCCCAATTTGGACAGGAATTTCAAGCTGCCAAAGGGTAAATCCCAATATGCAGGTTTGAAATCAAGGTTTTAAGAACTGTCAAAGCTTCAATAAGCTTAAAACTTTAAAGCTTCAAGCATTAAAACCTTATCAAAACTTAAGGTTTGGTGTGTATTGCTATTTTTCCACGTAAAAATAGCAATAACTTCAAAAATTCATTAAAAATCCAATTCTTAATGGATTTGCTTGAAAATTTCACAAAACTTAGAATTTATTATTATCAATACATAAATTAAATTTTAAGTATCTTCTATAAATACATTTCCCAGGTAATTACCCTGGAAATTTACTCTTTTAATTAAACTCAAAGAAAATTATGATTTCTTTAAAAATTAATTAAAAATTGAGTTTAAGAAATTTTTGCTTGAAACTCTAATTTTAAGTTGTTCATGTGATGAACTTTAATATAAATAACCTTATTCTATATTAAAACTTAAAATAGTTAAACTAAATGAGGATTAAAGTTAGTTGGAGTTACGAATAACACTGGTAACTTTAAATTGGAAGTAAAAATAAGTTGCCTTAAGTTAAGAACTTTATTTTTAATCATGGTTCTTCAGTTTTGACCTGGTCACGCCCTCTACATCCATTATGAATCATGAGAGCTGCTCTGAAGACATAAAAGGAGTCTTTTCATCACTGTTTTTGTCCATCATTCATTATCAATCCAATCATATTAGAAATTTAAACAGGTAAAGTTTTATTAAATATAAAATATTATTATTAAAAGTAATTCTTAAGTTATTTTTATTCTTTATTTATTAAATTAAAGAATTGAAGTCATAGAATTTAGATTATTGTTGTAATCACCAATAATATATTTTATTATATAAAATTATCATTTTTAAATATCTTTTAAAATCCACAAATTCCTCTCAAAAAACTCTTTAATCATAATTTATATTATAAAAAGTTGTTTTATCTTTAAATTTATTGATTTTTGACGTGTTTTCTAACTTATAATCTTTATTTAGTATAATAACTGTTGTATTAGACTTGTTGTATTAAATAAAGCTTATAAGTAAGCTTTCTTTAAAGTTCTATATTTTTTTATCTAAATATTAGTTTTTTTATATAGAATTTTTATTCTAAAAGAATTATTTCTGCACAGTGTGTGTTTAATTCTTTTTATAAATAATATCTATATTATTTATAAGTGGTTAATATTCATATTTTCCACATGTAATTGTCTCATTAAGAGCTTTACACTTCTTATTGTTATAACTGTCAGTGACTATAACAATAATAGAATAATTATAATTTATTATAATTATTATATTTTTTTTATTATTGTATTTTTATAATAATAATTAAAAATTCTTTTTTTATATATAATTATTTCTAATAATTATATTTAAATTTGTGGTTGTAATATTTCATTATATTATATTTTTCTACTGAGGACAGTCATAGTACTCTTGATATTGTTACTATTATCAAGAGTTTCATAGACAAACCTTACACTCAGGCATCACAACATTATGTTCAATCTGAGTGGGGGTAATATTTCTATTAATAGGACTACTGATTATACAGTTATTTACAACTACTTCTGGTTCTTGTGCACTTCTTTCACCAAATCCAACAGCTTCTGGATCATTGGGTCTGACTCTCCCTTCCACTTGCTGAAGGTGGTCTTTTTAAGGTTTGACCATGAAACAATAAGTAAAAATTACTAATATTTTACTTATTGTACTCTGAATTTCCTTATAAATAAACTAAAAAAGATAAAAACATTATAATAAGAAAGACTTATTATAATTAAGGCGTAAAGATAATTATATTATTGAATAAATAAGATAATATAATTCATATTGTAAAAAAATAATATAATAAATGAATCTATTAATATACAATAATTAATATACTTAAAGGCACTTTCTTATTGTTACCAACAAATAATAAAGGCGTAAGAAATTGTTTTTTATTAATAAAAAACAATTAATAACAATAATATTACTAATACTAAAGTTATAAATGAATAAAATACTATTTGTATTAATTAAAGAATTATTCAAAGGAATAATAAAGAGAAATTATTAAAATAAGAGAAAATAAACTACTTTTAACACTTAGTATATTAATATTGAATACTTTTACACCAAATAATATAAATACAACTTATTTAAATTCTATTTATAATTGAAAATAAGAGAAATTACAATTTTTCTTGATTTTACATGGTTTGAGATTTTTAAGAGAATTATAACAAAACAGCAGAAAAATTGAAGTAATCACGTCAAAAATGATGATTATAACAAAATTTATCTTTCGTCTATAATAATATAAAACACTTATATATATAGAATAAAGATTTTATCTTTGAGTTAATGATTTTAATGTTTCAATGTGTCTGAGGGGAAAATAAAGTAAAAAGAGCTCTATTTATAGTAAATACCTCCCTTCTGGAGTCCAGTAAGTTGCTAGTAGACATGTACTGATGGTATCCACCGGAAATAATCAGTATTTTAAGGTTTAGTGATGATTATGTCATGATGAAACCTTTTTATCTCATTATCACGCCATTATTTAGAGTTATCACTATATGTGAGCCTTGAGTTATATTTTACATACTCAAATAGGCCACAATTATATTAACAATAAACTCTGCACTCTGCATAACCCATAAGTCATTCATATATTCAAAATTCATCATTTTTGATTTCAGAAAAGATGAATAGCTTTTTACTGAGTAGGTAAATCCATGGATTTAAGGACAAATTTGGGCTCTACACAAAATTTCACCTAGGGTAGCTCCATAGACTGAAAAAGCTCAAATCAACTCTTTGAGGTGGTAATATGGAAAATACTGCAATATCACATCATCGATACCACATAAAAGTTTTGTTTTTCTCTATTTCACACCAAAATAATGGGAATGTGAGAGATCCCATGTTAAATACACACTGAGAATAGTGTTATGCATTTTTTGAGCACTTAATATCATGGTATTCCTACATGCACTTTTGGTAAACCCATAGTGGATATCTCACTCAAAGCTTAAAAATCTATTTTGACGTAAAAAATACGCAAGGGGGACAAAAGACATCAAAGAGAGCCAGGGTACCCAACTTCTGAGGCCTCTGAGGTGTGGAAAGCTCCAAAGATTGGATTCATGGCTGATCCTGTCCCAATTAGTAAACTAAAGCCTTTTGGGAACCTGGCTACCATGTTACAACTAAAGTAAATTATAAGAAAATAGAAAATAACCTGCTATTTTGATGTGCCAAGGAGGTAAAGAACAACTTAGAATCCTGTAACCATGTCAATTCTTCATGACTTAACATGAATTAACCCCAAAAGAGTAATTAAAACCCTTTTTGGACTAGTATCCATTGAGTTACCTCATAGCAACCAGCCTTATACTGCTATTTGTAATTCTACGTAGAAGTGAGGTAAAAACTTCATTCAAAATACAATTCTTCATGAATCTTACTGAAACGTTCAGGACAAGTTGAGCGCTGTATAGTTCATATAAAAACCAAAAAAAATTATAATTGTATATCTAAAATTAAAAGTTTTACCTACAATCCATTTTTGATGATTCCATGCAAAACACAGAATCTTTAAAAATTTACAGAAAATACATTCTGTGATGAAATTTCCAATAACATTGATAAATTTTAAAAGTCAATTATTATTCTGGAATAAAAGAATATTTACAGTTGTTACTCCTTTTATTCTTCACCATAAATGCGTTGGTAGTCACGTAAAAGCCTCAATTAAGTAATTATGATAATCTTACATGACAACAAATGATGAAATCAATAATCCAAAAAGGTTTATTGTTTTCTCACTCACTGTATTTTCAGTATTCTCCATGGCACGCCTCTGTGAGCTGTCTTAGACTTAAAAGAAGCCTCTCCTTGCTGTTTTTCCACATCATCACATTATTACATTATACCTTTATTACTAAACAAGTAAGTATGAGTTAAAACTACTTCTTAAGTGTTTTATTCTTTCAGAAATTAATCAGAAAGACGTCAAATCAGAGAAATCAACTATAATTTGTTGTAATACTGTTTTAAATCAGCGTTGATCCATTAAAATCACAAATCCACATCAAATTGCTCTACTATTATCATCTAAAAGGTTCATTGGATTAATAGTGAGTAATTTATCTCAATTCTTAAAGTTTTTCTCTAGTAATAGTTTTCTTCAAGGATTATCCTTATAATTATTTTTGTAAAAGATAATTATATATTTAAATAATTTTATTTTAACAAAAGAAGTGTTTATTATTAAATTCTTCTTGTAATTGATTCTTGTAGACAATTACTGCTTACTGTTATATTCACTAGTCGTGTATAACACCTAAAAGAAATAATTCTTTAATTATTTAATTGTGGCTATAATAGTTTTTTATTATTATATTTCATAAGAACAGTCATAGTACTGTTGATTAATAGTAATATTATCAACAGTTTCATAGACACATCTTACATTTGGGGGCCTGGCTGTGTTTTTTGAACCTTGTACCCCTAATTAATATATTTTTAAGTCTTAGAATTTAATAATTTAATAGTGTTTTTTCTTTCAATCTAAAGTTGAAACTATTTTTATTTTTGAAAATGTCTTAAAATCTTTTTCATTCAGGAATTTGGTTTAATTTCATTCTGTTTTTACACATGGCTTTTTCACATCCAAAAACTTATAAAATCATTGTTTGAGTTACTCTGAATTAATTTTGATTCAAAATCTTAAATTTTAATTTCTTTTTCCTTTAAAAAGAATAATTTTGTAAATATTAAAAAAACAAAATTCATAAAAAAATCTTAGGATTATCTTAAAAGCATAAGGAATAATTTTCTTTTATTCATTCTTTCTCTATCATCTTTAATCAAATACTGTGAAGCTGGTAACAGACTCATTAAAAGATACATTAATAGTCCAGAATCTAAAGAGGCAGAATCTGAAGGCAGTATTGAAGCTCAAATTGCTAAAAGAGGCACTTTGATTAAAAAAGAACAATCCAAACAACCACCAAAAGGTGTGTATTTTGTGTTTCCAATTCTTATTTTGTCTTGAATTGACGTGAAAGTGGTGCGTACCAGAAATGGAAGCAACTATTCAGTCCAACCAGATGGATTTCAACAAGGAAGAGGCAAGACCAAATCCAGAAGTGTCAAATCATCCTCAAGAAAGACACATATGGAGGATGCCAGAGTTGCCCCCATTCCCCAAGGTCTGTACCCACAAATTTTGACGTGAATTCTGAATCTGGACTGATTCATGATAATACTTCAAGGGCTGAACCACTTTCAAGTGGCAGCAATAGAAATTCATCAATTCCAATACAAAAATTGGTCCAGAGCAGCCAAAGAAGAGTAGTGGGAAAAATGCCCAAGCCTTTGGCAGGGGGCCATGAACTCCTACTTACACATCAAGAGCTTTCTGGGTCAGGAGAAGACCATAGGACTCCTAGGAGGTTGGAGCCCCACGTCTTGCAAAGACAAAGTCCAAAAGATAAAGAATTGGTTGCAGAACCAAAGTCTTTTATCCATAGACCAGAAGAAAGAGTTGGAAATGACTCCAGCTTCGGAGACAGAAGGCCCAGTGGCATCTAGGAGCTTTAAACCAGCTCCAGAAGTGTCCAAGGACAAGCCCAAAGGACCTCAGAAGAAGCAGAAAGGTCCCAAGAACCATAAAGGCAAGGGAAAAGGCAAAGCCAATTGGCACAGACCTTACCCACAAGGGTACAAGATTCCCAAATTGGAGCCTTAAGCAGTGGACAGTGTCTTCAATATGGCCAGACCTCTTATGGAATTCACAGCCAAAGATCATGAAAGGATGAACAGGACTTTTCCATGCGAATAATAGATGAAATACACTTTGTTAAATCTATTATTGATGTAGAAATTGGCAAATTTGATGCAAAATTAAATAAAATCATATTGGACATGGGTGAATTGAAAATAAATGACAAAAAGTATACTGAATGGTTACAATTAACAAATTTCAGACTTGATTGAATTCCCAATACATGTGACAGAATTGAAAGTAAATGTCAAGTTCAAAATGATGAAGTGGAACATCTTTCCATTTTAAACATTAATGATCAACTTAGAATTTTGAACTAAGCTTTATTGGAAATAACTAAAAATACCAATTAGTTTGCCACACATTTGGCAAAACGTGACAGTGAAAGGCAGAAGTTAAAGAATGAAATAATTGCAAAGGTAGAACAAATTCATAAGAATTATCAACCACATATGCCAAGGGCTTCTACACCTTTGACTGAAGAAAAACCTCCTGTTAAAGGAAGTTGAACCCCATTGTAGGAGAAAATGTTATCTCTGCAAAAGCTATTCCCAATTTGGAAGAATGGTCAACATTTTCTGGTGAAGGAGAATATGATCATATTGATCTCATCAGAACTATTGATATGTTGCAAGAAGATTTCCACATACCAGATGAAATTATTGTGAGCCTTGAGGTATATTTTACATACCCAAATAGGCCACAATTATCTTAAAAAATATAATTTGAATTGTGCATAACTCATAAGTCATGCATATATTCAAAATTAATCATTTTTGATTTCAGAAAAGATGAATAACTTTCTATTGAGTAAGTAAATCTATGGATTTAAGGCCAGATTTGAATTCTACACAAAAATTCACCTATGGTAGCTCCATAGAGTGAATAAGCTCAAATTAACTCTTTGAGATGGTAAAATGGAAAATACTTCAATACCATATCATCAATACCACATAAGAGATCTGTGAAAATTTTGGTTTTTCTTAATTTCACGCCAAAATAATGGGAATGTGAGAAATCCCGTGTTACATATACACTAAAAATAGTGTTATTCATGTTTTGAGCACTTAATATCATGGTATTCTTACATGGATGTTTGGTACACCCATAGTGGATATCTCACTTGAAGCTTAAATTACTATTTTGACGTAAAAATTAGGCAAGGGGGACAAAAGACATCAAAGAAAGCCAGGGTACCCAACTTCTGAGGCCTCAGAGGCATGGAAAGCTCCAAATCTTGGATACATGGCTTATCTTGGCCCAATTAGTAAGCTAACACACTTTGGGAACTTGGTTACCATGTTACAACTACAGTAAATCTTAAGAAAATAGCAAATAACCTGCTATTTTGACGTGCCAAGGAGGTAAAAAGCTACTTAGACTCCTGTAACCATGTCGATTCTTAATTATTTTCCATGGATACACCCCAAAAGAGTAATTCAAACCTTTTTTGGACTTGTATCCATTGATTTACCTCATAGCAACCAGTTAAACACTGATATTTGCAATTCTACATAGAAATGAGGTAAAAACTTCAAAAATTCATTAAGAATACAATGCTTAATGAATCTTTCTGAATCTTTTGGGACCAATGTTGAACTTTCTTATCTATGGTAAAATCAAAAATAGTTACAGTTTTACTAGTAAAATTCAAAGTTTTACTTACAGTCTATTTTTGACTATTCTACCTGAAACACTGAATCTTCAGAAATTCACAGTAATTACAACCTGTGATGAAATTGCCAATAACATTGATGACTTCAAGAAATCAATGACTATTTTGGAATAAAAGAAGATTTACAGATGTTACTCCTTTTATTCTTGACCATATTGGAGTTGGTAGTCATGTAAAAGCATCAATTAAGTAATTATGATCATGTTACATGACAATACATGATGCAATCAATAATCCAAAAGGTTTTATTGTTTTCTCCCTCACTGGTTTTTCAGTTTGCTTCATGGCATGCCTCTGTGAGCTGTTGTTGACTTAAAAGAGGCCTCCTCTTGCTGTTTTTTCCAAAGAATCATCATCATCTTATTATCATTTATAACATTGCTACCAACAAGTAAGTATGAGTTAAAGCTATTATTAAGTGTTTTAATTTGTTCAGAATCAATCAGAAAGACGTGAAATCATAGAATCCAATCATAAACTGTTGTAATATTCTTATAAATTCGTTTTGATCCTTAAAATCCACAATTCTACATCAAATCTCTCTATCTTAACTTTCAATAAGTTCTTTGGAATAGTAGTGAGTGATTTATCTTTAATTCTTAAATTTTTTCTCCAAAGTTAGTTTTCTTCAAGAATTACCATTATAATTCTTCTTGCAAAAGATAATTATATATTGAAATAATTTTATTATTTTAATAAAAAGAAGTTTTATTATTAAAATCTTCTTGTAATTGATTCCTGTAGAAAATTACTTACTCACGGTTAAAATCACTAGTAGTGTTTAACACATGAAAGAAATAATTATTTAATTTTTTGATTTTGGTTATAATAACACCTTGTCATTATATTTCAGAAGAACAGTCATAGTACTGTTGATTAATAGTAATATTGTCATCAGTTTCATAGACACATCTTACATTTGGGGGCCTGGCTGTGGTTTTTAAACCTTGTACCCTTAATTAATATATTTTTAAGCTCCAAAATGTATTAATTTAATAATATTTTCTTTAATTTTGAAGTTAAAATAATTTTTATTTTTGAAATTTTCTTAAAATCTTTTTCATTGAGGAATTTGGTTTAATTTCATATTGTTTTTACACGTGGCTTTTTCACATCCAAAAACTTATAAAATCATTCTTTGAGTTACTATGAATTAATTTTGATTCAAATTCTTAAATTTGAATTTTTTTCTTTAAAAAGGATAATTTTAATACTGAAAAATAAAAACTTATAAAAAATCTTAAAAATATTTCGAAAAGTATAAAAAATAATTTTTTCTTTTATAATTTTTCTAGTGTCTTTAATCAAATACTGTGCAGCTGGTAACAGGCCCAGTAAGAGATATATTAACAGTCCAGAATATTCAGAAGCAGAATCTGAATACAGTATTGAGGTGTAAATTGCTAAAAGAGGCACCTCATTTAACTCAGAAAAGAATAAATTACCACCAAAAGGTGTGTATTTTATCTTATATTTTCAGTTTTTATCTTTAAATTGACGTGAAAATGGTGCATAACAGAAATGGAAGCAGCTATTAATTCAAACTAGATTGATGTGGAAAAGGAAGAGGCAAGACCAAATCCAGAAGTGCCAAGTCTTCCTCAAGAAAGACACATTTGGAGGATGCCAGAGTTTCCCCCCATTCCCCAAGGTGTGTACCCACAGCTTTTGACGTGAATTCTGAGCCTGAACTAATTCATGATAATATTTCCAGGGCTGAACCATTTTCAAGTGGCAGCAATAGAAATATATCAATGCCAATACAAAAATTGGTCCAGAGAAGCCAAAGAAGAGGAGTGGGAAATATGCCCAAGCCTTTGGCAGGGGGCCATGAACTCCTACTTACACATCAAGAGCTTTCTTGGTCAGGAGAAGACCATAGAACTCTTAGGAGGGTGGAGCCCCCTGTCTTGCAAAGACAAGGTCAAAGAGATAATGAACTGGTTGAAGAACCAAAGTCTTTTATCCATAGCCCAGAAGAAGGAACTGGAAATGACTCCAGCTTTGGAGACAGAGGCCCCAGTGGCGTCTAGCAGCCCCAAACCAACTCCAAAAGTGTCCAAAGACAAGCCCAAAGGACCTCAGAAGAAGCAGAGAGGTCCCAAGAACCATTAAGGCAAGGGCAAAGGCAAAGCCAATTGGCACAGACCTTACCCACAGGGGTACAGGATCCCCAAACTGGAGCCTTCAGCTGTGGACAGTCTGTTCATCATGGCCAGAACTCTGATGGAATTCACAGCCAAGGAGCAAGAAAGGATGAACAGGACCTTTCCACGCAAATAAATCATGTACAAAGAAGTATTAATGTAGATATTGGTAAACTTGATTCAAAGTTAACTGAAATAACATTGGATATTAATGATTTCAAAAGACATGACAAGAAATATACTGAATGGTATGAATTGACAAATGACAAATTTGATTCAATTATCAATTCTTGTAGCAAAATTGAGAGTACATGTCAAGTTCAGAATGATGAAATGGAAGATCTTTCCATTTTTGAGATGAATGATCAACTTAAAATTCTGAAAGATCATGTCTTAGAAATAGTTGAGAATACCAATCAGTTTGCCACACATTTAGCAAAAAGTGACAGTGAAAGGCAGAAGTTAAAAAATGAAATCATTGCAAATGTAGAACAAATTAATAAGAATTATGTACCACATATGCCACGAAATTCTACACCTTTGAATGTAGAAAAACCTTCTGTTAAAGGAAGTTTTCCATGACTTTTAGGAGAAAATGTTGTCTCTGTTAAAGATATTCCAAAATTGGAAGAATGGCCAACATTCTCTGGTGAAGGAGAATATAACCATATTGAGTTCATCAGGACTATTGATCTGTTGCAAGAAGACTTTAATATACCTGATGACATCATAGTGGGTAAATTACACTGTCTGTTTACAAGGACTGCAAAGAAATGATATTACAAGATGAGAATGGATCATGGAAAACATGATTGGTCTTGGTGGAAATCTGAAGTGATTACCAAATGGCCAATAATTCTTGGAGGCTTGAAATGGAAAATGCTTTTGAATGTGCCATTTTTAACTCAGAAAAATATAAACCACTTACTTGGTTCTTCAAGCAAACAGACAGATTATCTGCCTTACACCCAGATATGCCTGACACTATGATTAATATGAAAATATTAAGAAAGTGTGGAGGAGATCTGGAACATGCTATCAAGAGCAGATATTTAGAAACCTGTTCAACAGAGGACTAAATTAATGCAATGGAAGATATCGTTACCAGAACAAGAATTGGTAAGACTTGGACTAGAGTCCCTATGGAATCCAAAATGGTCCAATACATCCCCATAGAGGATAAAAGACCAGAAAGACCTGTCTTGAAGTGTCATAAATGTGGAAGTACTTCAAATTTAGCCAACACTTGCACCAAAAAGATAAAAATTAATGAAGTTCAGGTCATTGAGGGAATTCAGCGTATTGAAGGGAAAGAGGAATCTGATCAAGATTCTGTAGTCTCTGAGGATGCACCAGTGGAGGACTATCCCATTGAAAACATTATAGCTTTCTTTGAGATCACAAAAGTCCATACCCACTTACCACAGTAGAGTGAGGATTGCTGCAACCTGACCAATATTCAAGATGCCAGAATGTGTAAGACAAAACCTGCTACAGGTAAAGGTTACACTGCTGGATCATCTTGTATGACATCAATTTGATGGGTGATATTGAAGCCAAAGTAAATTTGGATACAGGGGCATTTTGCACTTTTGTGGGTAAAGATTATCTCAAAGTCATACTTCCTGAATGGAAAAACCATCTATTACCAATAGAAGGTGTGCAATTTAGTAGTGCCAGTAACAATATGTACCCCTTGGTAATATTAGACACCAATCTTGTATTTCCACACCCAGCAGGAAGTGTAAGGGTGAAAGCTGAGATTGTGGTAATGGATAATTGCAAATCTCAGGATATCATTCTTGGAATTCATTACTTTAATATTTATGGTATTGACATCAATAACCATAAAGACAGATATTTTACAATTGGGGATGACAAAAGACAAAGATTTGCTTTTTCCAATATGCCAAAACAAATATCTGACGTATCTTCTGTCAAGGATACTTATAAAGATGAATTTTTGTCTAATCAACTTGTTGAAGCACAGATTAATCCATCATTGTCACCACAAATGAGGGATGAACTTATTTATGTGTTATACACATACAATAACGCATTTGCCTCTGATAATGAACCATTAGGTGCTATAAAAGGACATGAAGTTGATATTACTCTTAATATTGACAGACCATATCCTCCAGTTCTTAGAAGACCAGCTTATCCAGCCACTCCCAGATCTAGAGAAGCCTTGGAAAAACATATCCAAGAGTTAATCCAACTTGGTGTACTAGAGGAAGTAGGCCATAATGAGGAAGTTGAAGTGACAACACCTGTTATTATTGCCTGGCATATTGATAAGTCAAAAATGGTTGGAGATTTCAGAGGACTGAATACCTACACAGTTACAGATAGGTATCCAATCCCTAAAATTGAAGAAACCTTGACTCAATTGTCTAAATCCAAGTATATAACATCAATGGATGCATTGAAAGGCTTTCATCAAAATGTTTTGATGCCTAAAGCTAAGAAATTACTTAGAATTATCACTAACTGTGGTATTTATGAGTATCTTAGAATGCCATTTGGCATTAAAAATGCTCCATCCCATTATCAAAGAATGATGAATACCATTTTTCCCACAGAATTTTCTGAAGGATGTCTTATCATTTATATTGATGATATTATCATATGTTCTGATTCTTGGTCCTTACACCTTGAAAGACTTTCAAGGGTACTTCACAAAGCTGCAGAAGTAAACATGAAAATTTCCCTAAAGAAATGCAACTTTGGTTTTGAAGAACTCAAAGCATTAGGACATGTTGTTTCTGGTCCAAGCTTGGGTATTGACAAAAACAATGTAGCAGAAGTGTTTTTATAGGCAACATTTGAAAGACTTTGCAATTCTAGCCAAGTCACTATATAGAATCTGTGATCAACAGACTGTATTTGAGATAACACAGGAGAAAATTGAAGCTTATTAGAAGATAAAGAAAGCTCTTACAGAAACACCTTTACTCCTAGTTCCTGACTGGAATATTGCTTTCAAATTGTACATTGATGCATGTGGAGATGGATTAGGGGCAGCCCTACATCAAGTCCAAATTGTTGATGACAAACCTACAGAGGGGCAAGTTTGTTATATCTCAAGACATATCAAACCAACTGAGGCCAGATATGGTGCAAGCCAAATGGAGTGCTTATGTTTGGTATGGGCACTTGAGAAATTAAACTATTATCTCGATGGCAGTGTTTTTGAAGTGATAACTGACTGTAATGCAGTAAAATCACTTTTTAACATGAAAACTCCCAATAGACATGTTGAGATGTCAAATAGCTATTCAAGAATATAGAGGAAACATGACTATAGTCCACAAAGCAGGAAACATTCATAAGAATTCTGGTGGACTTAGCATGTGGTAATTAGCCAACACTCCTGATAACCCAGCTTATGTACCTTTGGACGCTGAACCACAGATTACAATTGAAGGAATTAACATAACTGATATTGGGACTGAATTCTTTGAAGAGGTCAGAGAATCTTATAACCAAGACAAGAATTGCAATATCTTGACTTATTTATTAGATAAATACTGCAAAGATATATCTTTAGTCAATGCACTAGATGAAGTTTGGAGGAATTGCTATTCTGAAGGAAGATTTCACTTGTTTGATGGGATTATTTACCACAGAACCAAACATTCTTGCATAATGCCATTATGCAGCAGATTGCACATCAATACAATTCTTCATGAATGCCATCATAGCATCTACTCTGGACATCGGTCAGAGGACAGAACACTTGAAAAAGTGAAGAACTGTGCATGGTGCCCATCTTGGAGAAAAGAAAACTTTGAATATTGCCATACCTGTGACAGATGTCAAAAAACAAACAGGAGTATAGGCAAGAAATTTGGACTTATGATCCATATTCAAGAACCAAAATCCCCTTGTGAAGTTGTTCACATGGATTGGGTCACAGCACGTCCTCCAAGTGGTGACAAAATTTATAATGCTTGTCTAGTCATTGTAGACAGATATAGCAAGACTCCCATATTTTTACCATGTCATAAAGATGACACTGCTATGGATACAGCTCTTCTTCTATGGAGTAGAGTTATTTATCATACAGGACTATTCAAGCATATCATAAGTGACAGAGATCCCAAGTTCACATCTGCACTTTGGACCAATCTTCATAGATTGTTTGGGACCAAATTATCATTCTCTACAGCATACCACCCTCAAACAGATGGGCTAGCAGAGAGGATGATTCAAACTTTAGAAGACATGATCAGGAGATTTTGTGCTTATGGGTTAGAATTAAAAGACTCAGATGGCTTTACCCATGACTGGTGCACTCTGATACCTGTATTAGAATTGGAATACAAGACATCAGTACATTCTTCCACAGGACAAACTCCTGCTCTGTTAGAAAAAGGATAGAATCCAAGACTCCCAGCAGACACACTGAGGAAAGACTTGATTGACATTCATCCTACAGCTTCCAGCTTGAAGATATTGCTTGATAAAGTAAAACAGCATGCAAAAAAAAGTATGGATGATGCTTTTGATTATGCAAAACAGCAGTGGGGGAATAGTCATAAAGTACCAGACTTGAAAGTAGGTGACTTAGTTCTAGTTTCAACCTTGATCTTTAATAATATCAAAGGCCCAAAGAAACTTAAAGATTCTTATGCAGGACCTTGTGTTATGGTTGCCTTACATGGAACCAATGCAGTTCAAGTGGAATTGAGTGGTGAATTGGAAAATAAACACCCCACCTTTCCAGTCAGCTTGATAAAGCCTTATCAACCAGCTCACAAAGAATTGTTTCCTTTAAGGAACCCAACTCCTTTAACTGTGCCACCAGTGGAACAGAATGAAGACAAAAAGATAAAGAAAGTCATTAAAGAAAGGAGACTTAGGGGTAAAAATCAGAGAGAATATCTTGTCAGATATAGAAACCAAGTACATGAAGATGAATGGGTGGCAGAATCAGAAATACCTGCCTCAGATAAGCTCTTGACAAGATTTAGACATGAAAGAAGGCCACAAGCCTGAATATGTCTATAAATGTGCTTTAAATTACTTGATCTGAGTGATGTAAAGAGGTTGGACAGTGGACATTAATACCCTTTGGGGATTTTTATTACTTATACCATTAATAAAATTGTAGTACAATTTTATTTTTTGGTGGGAGGGAATGTGAACCTTGAGGTATATTTGACATACCCAAATAGGCCACCATTATCTTAAAAAATAAAATTTGAATTGTGCATAACTCATAAGTCATGCATATATTCAAAATTCATGATTTTTGATTACAGAAAAGATGAATAGCTTTTTATTGAGTAGGTAAATAAATGGATTTAAGGCCAGATTTGGATTCTACACAAGACTTCACCTAGGGTATCTCCATAGAGTGAATAAGCTCAAATTGACCCTTTGAGGTGGTAAAATGGAAAATACTTCAATACCACATCAAAGATCCATGAAGATTTTGGTTTTTCTTAATTTCATGCCAAAATAATGGGAATGTGAGAAATCCCATGTTACATATACACTAAGAGTAGTGTTATGAATGTTTTGAGCACTTAATATCATGGTATACTTAGATGGACGTTTGGTAAACCCATAGTGGATATCTCACTTTAAGCTTAAATTTCTATTTTGACATGAAAAATAAGCAAGGGGGACAAAAGACATCAAAGAGAGCCAGGGTACCCAGCTTCTGAGGCCTCAGAGGTGTGGACAGCTCCAAAGCTTGAATACATGGCTGATCTTGGCCCAATTAGTAAGCTGAAACACTTTTGGAATTTGGTTACCATGTTACAACTACAATAAATCTTAAGAAAATAGCAAATAACCTGCTATTTTGACATGCCAAGGAGGTAAAAAGCTACTTAGACTCCTGTAACCATGTCAATTCTTAATGAATTTCCATGGATAAGCCCCCAAAGAGTAACTGAAACCTTTTTTGGACTTGTATCAATTGATTTACCTCATAGCAACCAGTTGAACACTGATATTTGCAATTCTACGTAGAAATGTGGTAAAAACTTCAAAAATTCATTAAAAATACAATTCTTAATGAATCCTTCTGAACCGTTCAGGACCAATTGAGAACTGTATTAGCTATGGTAAAACCAAAAATAAGGACAGTCTTTTAGTAAAATTGAACGTTTTACTTACAGTCCATTTTTGACTATTCTATGTGAAACACTGAATCTTCAGAAATTCACAATAATTACAACCTGTGATGAAATTGCCAATAAAATTGATACCTTTGAGAAATAAATTATCATTTTGGAATAAAAGACAATTTACAGATGTTACTCCTTTTATCCTTGACCATATTGGAGTTGGTAGTCACGTAAAAGCATCAATTAAGTAATTATGATATTTTTACATGACAACAGATGATGCAATCAATAATCCAAAAGGGTTTATTGTTTTCTCACTCACTGGTTCTTTCAGTTTGCTCCCTGGCACGCCTCTGTGAGCTGTTGTTGACTTAAAAGAGGCCTCCTCTTGCTGTTTTTTCCAAAGAATCATCATCATCTTATTATCATTTATAACATTGTTACCAACAAGTAAGTATTAGTTAAAGCTATTCTTAAGTGTTTTAATTCTTTCAGAATAAATAAGAAAGACATGAAATCATAGAATACAACTATGCACTGTTGTAATACTCTTATAGATTCATTTCGATCCTTTAAATCCACAATTCTACGTCAAATCTTTCTATCATAACTTTCAATAAGTTCTTTGGAATATCAGTGAGTGATTTATCTTTAATTCTCAAGGTTTTTCTCTAAAATTAGTTTTCTTAAAGAATTATCATTATAATTATTCTTGGAAAAGATAATTATATATTAAAATAATTTTATTACTTTAATAAAAAGAAGTTTTATTATTAAAATCTTCTTGTAATTGATTCTTGTAGACATTTACTTGCTCACTGTTAAAATCACTAGTAGTGTTTAACACGTGAAAGAAATAATTCTTTAATTATTTGATTGTGGTTATAATAACACCTTGTTATTATATTTCATAAGAACAGTCATAGTACTGTTGATTAATAGTAATATTATCATAAGTTTCATAGACAAATCTTACAATTATAGTGGGAAAATTACACTCTCTGTTTACCAGAACTGCAAAGAAATGGTATTACAAGATGAGACAGGATTATGGAAAACATGATTGGTCTTGGTGGAAATCTGAAATGATTACCAAATGGGCCAATAATTCTTGGAGCTTTAAAATAGAAAATGCTTTTGAAAGTGCCACTTTCAACTCAGAAAAGGATAAACAACTTGGTTCTTCAAGCAGAAAGACAGATTACATGCTTTACACCCAGATATGTCTGACATCATCATTAATATGAAAATATTAAGAGAATGTGGAGGAGAGCTGGAGCATGCTATCAATTTCAAATGTGTAGAACCCTGTTGAACAGAGGACTACATCAATTCAATGGAAGATATCATTACTAGAACAAGAATTGGTAAAACTTGGACTAAAATCCCTATGGAGTCCAAAATTGTCCCAAAGATTTCCGGAGAGGACAGAAAAGCTGAAAGACCTTTCTTGAAGTTTCATAAATGTGAAAGCACTTCACATTTAGCCAACACTTTCACCAAAAAGACAAAAATCAATGAAGCTCCATTCATTGAAGAAGTTCAGTGAACTGAAGAGAAAGAATCTGACCTACATTCTGCAGTCTCTGAGGATACACCACTAGAGGACTATCCCATTGAAAAAATTAAAGCTTTCTTTGAGGTCACAGGAGTCCATACTCAC
This sequence comes from Austropuccinia psidii, assembly GCA_023105745.1. Lineage (NCBI taxonomy): Eukaryota > Fungi > Basidiomycota > Pucciniomycetes > Pucciniales > Sphaerophragmiaceae > Austropuccinia > Austropuccinia psidii. The sequence goes on along the minus strand of JALGQZ010000005.1, from coordinate 32,441,778 downwards.
TTCCCACAGTACAGTGAGGACTGTCATAACCTGATCAATATCTAAGATGCCAGAATGCGTAAAACCAAACCTGCTAGAGGTAAAGGATACACTTCTGGAGCATCTTTTATCACATCAATCCTGATGAATGATATCGAAGCCAAAGTGAATTTGGATACAGGGGCATTTTGTACTTGTGTAGGCAAAGATTAACTTCAAACCATACTCCCTGGATGGAAAAATTAGCTATTACCAATAGAGCGTGTACAATTTGGTGGTGCCAGTAATAATATGTACCCTTTGGGTATATTAGACACTAATCTTGTATTTCAAAATCCAGAAGGAAGTATTAGAATTAAGACTGAGATTGTAGTAATGGACGATTGCAAATCTCAGCACATTATTCTTAGAAATGATTGCTTGAATATTTATGGTATTGACATCAATAACCATAAAGATAGATATTTCACAATTGGAGAAAACAAGAGACAAAATTTTCTTTTTCCAATATGCCAAAACAAATATAACTAGTATCTTCTAAAAAAGATACTTATAAGGAAGAATTTGTGACTAATCGGCTTGTTGAAGCACAGATTAATCCATAATTGTCACCAAAGATGAGAAATGAACTTATTGATGTGTCATACACATATAATAATGCATTTTCATCCAATAATAAGCCATTAGGTGCTATAAAAGGACATGAAGTTGATATTACTCTTAATATTGACAGACCATATCCTCCAGTACTTAGAAGACCAGCTTATCCAGCAAGTCCCTGGGCTAAAGAAGCCTTGGAAAAACATATTCAAGAGTTGATCCAACTTGGTGTACTAAGTAAAGTAGGCCATAATAGAGAAGTTGAAGTGACAACACCTGTTATTATTGCTTGGCATAATGATAAATAAACGATTGTTGGAGATTTTAGATCATTGAATACCTACACAGTTCCAGATAGGTATCCAATCCCCATAATTCAAGAAACATTGACCCAATTCTCTAAAGCCAAGTATATAACATCAATGGATGCATTGAAAGGCTTTCATCAAAATGTTTTGACGCCTAAAACTAAGAAATTACTTAGATTTATCACTCACTATGGTATTTATGAGTATCTTAGAATGCCATTTGGTATTAAAAATGCACCATCTCATTATCAAAGAATGATGAATACCATCTTCCCCACAGAATTAACTAAAGGATGGCTTATCATTTATGTTGATGATATTATCATATGTTCTGATTCATGGTCTTTGCACCTTGAAAAACTTGCGAGAGTACTTCACAAAGCTGCAGAAGTGAATATGAAGATTTCACTCAAGAAACGCAATTTTCGTTGTGAAGAGCTCAAAGCATTAGGACATATTGTTTCTGGTTTAAGCTTGGGTATTGACAAAAATAAAGTGGCAGCAGTGTTACTTAAGGCAATGCCCCAGAATAAGAAAGGAATGATGTCTTTTCTAGGATTTGCCAGTTATTATAGGAAACACTTGAAAGACTTTGCAATTCTAGCCAAGTCACTCTACAGAATCTGTGATAAACAGACAGTATTTGAGATGTCACAAGAGAGAATTAAAGCTTATGAGAAGATAAGGAAAGCTCTTACAGAAGCAGCTTCACTCCTTATGCCTCACTGGAATATACCTTTTAAATTGTACATTGATGCATGTGGAGATGGATCAGGGGCAGCCCTACATCAAGTCCAAATTATTGATGAAAAACCTACAGAAGGACCAGTTTGCTACATCCCAAGACAAATCAAACCAACAGAAGCCAGATATGGTGTAAGCCAAATGGAGGGCTTACGTTTGGTATGGGCACTTGAGAAATTACACTATTATCTTGATGGCAGTGTTTTTGAAGTGATAACTGACTGTAATTCTGTGAAATCACTTCTTAACATGAAAAATCCCAACAGACATCTGTTGAGATGGCAAATAGCCATTCAAGAATATAGAGCAAACAGGACTATAGTTCAGAAATCCGGAAACATTCACAACAATACTGATGGACTTAGCAGCTGGGAATTAGCCAATACTCCTGATAATCCAGCTTATATACCTTTGGAAGCAGAGGCACAAATTCCAATTGAGGGAATTAACATAGCTGATCTTGGGACTGAATTCTTTGAAGAAGTCAGTGAATTTTATAAGCAAGACAAGAATTGCCATATACTTACTTCCTTAATAGATAATGACTGCAAAGATACATGTTTATTCAATGCACTGGATGAAGTTTTGAAAAATTCCTGATTTGAAGGAAGATGTCACTTGTTTGATGGTATTATTTACCACGGAACCAAACATTCTTGTGTAATGACATTGTGTAACAGATTTCTTATCAATACTATTCTTCATGAATGTGAACCTTTCAGATATGATCGCATAACCAAAAAAGGTCACAAGAAATATTTAAAATAATTATACATTAAAAATAATTACCTTAAAGCTACAAAAATACCATAAATTGGCATAAAACTTGGTTTAGGTTAAAACCCAATGAATAAACATGTGAAATAAATTAAACTATTGGATTCCCCATTGTAAGATACACATATATCATTTTTATGGCATATCTGTAAAGTCAACATTTAATAAGTTATAAGTAATAATACCTTATAAAAAACACAAATCCCTATTTATTTTAAAGACCAATGAAACAACATGTGAAATAAATGGTACCATTGGATTCTCCATAAAAATCCACATATAAAAGGATTAAGAAGGTAAGCTCCAAAGTCAATACTTAAAGCATTAACCTGAATATATGCACTTTTTTGGTCAATGCATATATTCAAGGATTTTAACCAATATCTTTTGAAAATATGCATGATAGAGTGATGAACCAAAAATAAAGTAATCACGTAATTACTGTAGGAATCCAGAAATGAAGTTTCTTTCACAAGTTATAAACAAGGGTAAAACCTGTAAGGGATTATTGATTAAAATTAACAGAGCTGTAGACCACTTTGTTGTGAAAGTGGTCCAAACTTAAAAGAAGTAGGCAGTTGGATTCTACTAGTTCATTTGTGAATAATGATGTATTTTTTCTTATAATATTCAAGGTATAACCCCTTGAAATCATGGTTTGAAGTTTAAAATATTAAATTTTGACAGAAAAGATGAGTTACAAGAAAAATCATCAAAAATAGAGTTTTGATTATGTAATGAATTGCTCTTGAAACCATAATTAGGGTATGTCAAGCTATTAGAGTTCACTCTCTGAATTGCTGTAGCGTGTAAATATTGAAAGTTATTAAGGATCAAAGTTTGAACTTAATTTGATCATTTGTGATCACTCACTGTAACCTTAAATTAAGTTTAACAGTCATATGAGTGACAAAATTAGTGAATACTGTTAGTTTATGATTAAAACTAATAGAATCCACGAATTTTTGTGTTCTGCCAAGGCTTTGACATCATCAAACTTAGAGTTATAGTGATAGCTTTAAATAATGGTGTAGTAATGATGTAATTATCACCAAACCTTAAAATATTAATCAATTCCAGTGGATATGATTGGTACACGTCTACTAGAAGCCTGTTGGACTCTAGGAGGCAGGTATTCACTATAAACAGAGCTATTTTCACTCTGTTTTCCCCTCAGACGCATCAAAAACATTAAATCACTAAAATTAAAAAGGTAATCTCTTTATTCTTTATATATAAAACTTTTATATTATCAAAGACTAAAGATCATCTTATTATAATCATCAATGTTGACGTGATGATATAATTTATTTAATTTTTTTTGTTAAAAATCTCTCTAAAATCTCATTTCTACGTAAAAATCAAGAATATTTGTAATTTTCTCTATTTTTATTGTAAATACAATTCGGACAAGTTGTATTTACATTTTTTTTGGCATAAAATATCTCAAAATTATTATATTGATTATTAAAATTAGGTTATTTTCTCTTATTATAATGATTTTCTCTTTATTATTACTTTAATAATTCTTTAATTAATATAAATAGTATTTATATTACTTTATAACTTTAATATTGGTAATATTATTGTTATTAATTGTTTTTTATTAATAAAAACTAACTTTTTACGCCTTTATTGTTTGTTTGTGACAATAATAAAGTGCCATTAAATATATTGATTATTTTATATTAATATATTTATTTTATTATATTATATTTTATAATATAAATAATATTATAATATTTATTTAATAATATAATGATTTTTATGCCATACTTATAATAATTATTTATTATTATAATTATATTTATTTTATTTATTTCATTTATAAGGACATTCATAGTACATTAAGTAAAATCTTAGTAATTTTTACTTATTGTTTCATAGTCAAACCTTACAATGAATGCTATGGTAGCATCTACTCTGGACACCTGTCAGAGGCCAGAACATTTCAAAAAGTGAAAAACTGTGCATGATGGCCATCTTGGAGAAGAGACAATTGAATATTTCCATACCTGTGACAGATGTCAAAAAGCAAACAGGAGTACAGGGAAAAAATTCAGACTTATGATCCATATTCAAGAACTAAAATCCCTTTGGGAAGTGGTTCACATGGAGTGGGTCACAGGACATCCTCCAAGTGGTGACAGAAGTTATAATGCTTGTTTAGTCATTGTGGAAAGATATTGTAAGACTCCCATATTCTTACCATGTCATAAAGATGACACAGCTATGGATACAGCTCTTCTTCTATGGAGTAGAGGTATTTCTCATACAGGACTATTCAAGCATATCATAAGTGACAGAGATTCCAAGTTCACATCTGAACTTTGGACCAATCTTCATAGATTGTTTCGTACTAAGTTATCATTCTCTACAGCATATCACCCTCAAACAGATGGGCTAGCAGAAATAATGATTCAAACTTTAAGAGACATGATTAGGAGATTTTGTGCTTATGGGTTAGGTTTCAAAGATTCAGATTGCTTTACCCATGACTGGTGCACTTTTAAACCCAAATTAGAATTAGAATAAAAGACATCAGTCCATTCTTCCACAGGTCAAACTCATGCTATGTTAGAGAAGGGATGGAATCGCAGACTCCAAGCAGACACAGTGAGGAAAGAGTTGATTGACATTCATCCTACAGATTTCAGCTTCAAAGTAATGCTTGATAAAGTAAAAAATCTTTCAAAACAAGAGATGAATGATGCTTTTGAATATGCTAAACAGAGGTGGGACAAGAGTCACAAAGTACCAGACTTCAAAGTAGGGGACTTAGTTCTAGTTCCAAACTTAAATTTTAATAATATCAAAGGCCCAAATAAACTTAAAGATTCTTTTGTAGGAACTTTTGTTATTTTTGCCTTACATGGAACAAATGCAGTTCAAGTGGGATTAAGTGGTGAATTGGATAATAAACACCCCACCTTTCCAGTCAGCCTGATAAAACCATATCAAACAACTGACAAATAATTGTTTACTTCAAGGAATCCAACTCCTTCAACTGTACCACCAGTGAAAAAGAATGAAGACAAAAAGATAAAGCAATTCATTAAAGCAAGGAGACTTAGGGTTAAAAATCAAAGAGAAGATATTGTCAGATATAGAAATCCAGTACATGAGGATTAATGGCTGGCAGAATCAGAAATACCTGACTCAGATAAACTCTTAAGAAGATTTAGACATGAAAGAAGGCCACAAGGCTAAATATTTCTATAAATTTTCTTTTGATTACTTGATCTGGGGAATTGTGAGCCTTAGAGGTAATTTCATATACCCAAAAGACCACAAATATAAAAAATAACATATTAATATAAATAAAATAAATTTATTTATATTATCAAAATAAAAATCAAAATATAAATATAAAATTATATTAAAAATAAAAAATTAATTATAATTTAAAAATAAAAAATACATTAAATTTTGTAAATATAAAATTACATTTATACTTGAAAAAATTAAGTAAAAATGAAATTTTAACAAAATTGTGAAAAAATAAATAAATTTGGAAAAAAGTTAAATAAAATTTATTATAACTTTTTATCCAATAAATAAACATATAAAATTTATTTCACCATTGGATTCCTCATAAAAAATCAGGTGGGGTCACCTCTGAGTGAAATTCTTGTAACTCAACTCTAAATAAGCTTAAATTAAGTTTTTAGTATTTTCAATACAAAAGTTGAAAATCCTCAAAACCTTGATTTAATTAACACCACATGTGGTGTTAACCATCAATTTTTATGTTAAAATTGAGGTGTTGTGTTTAGTTTAGAAGTTATGAGGAATTGAAGTATTTTCAATTGAATTCAATTGAAATGTCAAAATGTGCGCGTGTATTACATAAGTGAACTTTGATTTACATATGAGGTGTCAATTATTACTGTATTGTACTGTACAATTGAATTGAATTACATATGTAAATTATAAGTATAATACATGATGAGGAATTAAAGGAAAAATAAATTGGAAAGATTAAATTTGGGGGGGAAAAGGAACTCCAGCTCTAAGGGGGAGCTAGACCCCCAAAATCCTTGCTGACAGGCGTGGGATGTCAAAATTCACGCAAAAGTTCATCACTTTTGGCCTGGAATTGAGTCACAGGGTCTGTGGACTCAATTGATGATGAGGTTTTGATACCAACTGGGGTAGTTTTAGCTGTTGCCAAGAAGGTAAAACTACCCTTAAGATAAAAAAACCATAGTAAAAACAGTTTTAACTGGTTTCTACGCCTCTTACACACATTCTGACGTGTTTTGAAGGCTCTAGGCCTGGTATTGCTATAGTAATGGCTGATTTAAGGGTCTAAAATGGCTAAAAATGGCTAAAAATGGCTTAAACCAGCCCTTTTTGGTCTAAACCAGGGTTCAATGATGCCATAATTGGCTTTTCTGTTGTCAGACTGTTTTTCACGACTGACAAGAGTAAAATTTACTTTTGGAGTAAGAGAATTGATGGCTATAAAAGAATGTCTTCTTTGCCCCACTTTTCTCTTCATGTTAGAATCTTTTCCTTTTATTAATTAGTTTAAAACTGTTAAACCAATCAATCAAAGATTCCAACCACCACTTTTAAATCATTTTAATCCTTTTAACCACGTGAAAAAATCATTATAATCATTGTTTGTAACTCTTATAATCATTTTTACCCCTGAACCACCCCAAAAGTGAATTAAAGCATCTTTCATCACTGTAAACTTTGTCACTTTGTTTCCAAATTCACTCTGGTCACTTTTGGGCGTGTTTTCTCTTTAATATTCTTTTTAAAGACTTTGTTCTTTAATTAATTGCTTGCAGTTCTTTGCTCAATTAATTCCAATTGAAATTGCTCTTGAAGAAATTTCTTTTGTAGCCTTAAAATATCTCTTGTAAAGTATTTTTTGGATAAATTTTTATTGTTGGTAAAACAATAAATTTTTATAATATTATTGTTTTATACTAATAAAGTTATAAACAATAAAATTGGCGTGTTTTCTCTTAAAAATAATATTTCATACTATTTTTAATTGAATTTTACCTTATACAAATTTTGAGGACAGGAAAAGTACTTGATTTTTAATCAAAGTCTCATACCCACACCTTACAGGAATGAAAAGAGGTTGGACAATGGACATTAACCCCCTTTGGGGCCTTTTTCTTCTTGATACCATCAATAAAATTGTAGTACGATTCCAATTTTTGGTGGGAGGGAATGTGAGCGTTGAGGTATATTTTACATACCCAAATGGACCAAAATTATCTTAAAAAGAAATTCTGAACTATGCATAACCCATAAGTGATGCATATATTCAAAATTCAACATTTTTGATTTCATAAAAGATGAACAACATTTCATTGAGTAAGTAAATCCATGGATTTCAGGCCAGATTTGGATCCTACACAAACATTCACCTAGGGTAGCTCCATAGAGTGAATAAGCTCAAATCACCTCTTTGAGGTGGTAATACAGAAAATACTTCAATACCACATCATCGATACCATATAAAAGATCCGTGAAAATGTTTGTTTTTCTCTATTTCATGCCAAAATAATGGGAATATGAGAAATCCCATGTTACATACACACTAAGAATAGTGTTATGCATTTTTTGAAATGCTGTGCAATTAGAACTCACAGGTGAACTAATGAACAAACACCCAACTTTCCCTGTAAGTCTGATAAAACCTTACAGTTCAAGTGAAAAGGAGTTATTTCCACTAAGAAATAAACCCCCACTTGAGATTCACCCCTTGGAGGAAGGAGAGGAAAAGAAAATAGTAAAAGTCCTTAAAGAAAGAAGGACAAGAAACAAAAAAGAAAGGGAATACCTTGTAAGGTATAGAAATTCAACTCAGGAAGATGAATGGCTACTTGAGAAAGATATAACAAATGCTGATAAATTACTAAGAAGATTCAGACATGAAAGAAAACCTGAAAAATAAAAAGTTAAGCATTATTGAGCTTCAAGACTAACAAAGTCTATTGAAGAGGTAGGACAGTGGATGATACCCTAATCACAAATATCAGATTGTGGTACAATCTTTTTTGGTGGTAGGGAATGTGAGCCTTTGAGATATGACCACATACCCAATAAGGTCACAAAAAGACTCAGAATAATTAGACTTTTAATATAATTATATTAAAATTACTTAAAATAATTATACATTAAAAATAATTAATTAAATATACAAAAAATACCATAAATTGGTACAAAAATTGGTTTAACTTAAAAACCAATGAATCAACATGTAAAATAAATTATACCATTGGATTCCCCATGGAAAAATACACATATACCATTTTTATGGCATATCTGTAAAGTCAATATTTAAGGAATTATAAGGTATAATACCTTATAAAAACCATAAAACCTTATTTATCTCAAACCCTAATGAAACAACATGTAAAATAAGTTGTACCAGTGGATTCCCCATAAATATCCACACATAAAACAATTAATAAGCTAATTTCCAATGTTAATACTTAAGGAATTATCCTCAATATATGCACTTTTTTGGTCAACGCATATATTCAAGGATCATAGCTAATATCTTTGAAACTATACATGATAGAATGATGAACCAAAAATAAAGTTACAACGTAATTACTGTAGGAACACAGATATGAACTTTATTTTACAAATTATAAACAAGGTTAAAACCTATGATGAATTATTGATAAAAATCAACAGAGCTGTTGACCACTTTGTTGTGAAAGTGTTCCAAACTTAAAAAAAAGCACACAGTTGGATTCTCCTAGCTCATTCGTGAAGAATGATGTAATTTTTATTATTAAATTAAGGGTATAACCCCCTGAAATCAAGGTTTGAAGTTTAAAATATTGAATTTTGACAGAAAAGATGAGTTACAAGAAAAATCATCAAGATTAGAGTTTTGATGATGTAATGAAAAGCTCTTGGCAGCATACTAAGGTTATGGCAGGCTATCAGAATTCACTCTCTGAATTGCTGTAGCGTGTAAATCTTAAACGTTATTGAGGATCAAAGTTTGAGCTTAATTTGAGCAGTTATGATCACATACTGTAACCTTAATTTAAGTTTAACAGTCTTAAGAGTGATAGAATTGGTGAATACTATTATTTTATGATTAAAACTAATAAAATCCACGAAATTTGGGGTTCTGCCAAGCCTCTGATGTCATCAAACTTAGAGTTATAGTGATAACTCTAAATAATGGTGTAATAATGATGTAATATGGTTTGATCATGATGTAATCACCCTCAAACCTTAAAATATTGATCAATTCCAGTAGATATGATCAGTACACGTCTACTAGAAGCCTGTTGGACTCTAGGAGGGAGGTATTTACTATAAATAGAGCTCTTTTTACTCTATTTACCCCTCAGACGCATCAAAAACATTAAATCAATTAAATAAAAGGTAATTTCTTTATTCTTTATATATAAAACTCTTATATTATTAAAGACCAAAGATCATCTTAATATTAATCACTATTTTTACGTGATTAAATCAATTCTTTAATTGTTTTTGTCATAAATCTCTCTATAAACTCATTTCCACGTAAAATCAAGAATTTTAGCAATTTTCTTTATTTTTTATTGTAAATACAATTTGAAAAAGTTGTATTATATTCTTTTGGCATAAAATATCTCAAAATTATTATTTTAAGTGTTAAAAGTAGGTTATTTCATTTTATTATAATAATTTCTCTCTTATTATTACTCTTAATAATTCTTATTTAAGATAAATAGTATTTATATTAATATATAACTTTAATATTAGTAATATTTTTGTTATTAATTGTTTTTTATTTATAAAAAACAGTTTTTTACGCCTTTATTATTTATTGGTAACAATAATAAAGAGCTTTATAATATATTAATTATTTTATATTAATATATTATTTATAATATTATAATTTCATATAATATTAATTATATTATTATATTTATTTAATAATATAATATTTTTACGCCATAATAATAATATTTCTTTATTATTATTATTATTATTTTAATCTTATTTATTTCAATTATAAGGACATTCAGAGTACAATAAGTAAAAAATTAGTAATTTTTTACTTATTGTTTCATAGTCAAACCTTACATTTGGGGGCCTGGCCGTGATATTTACTTAAAAGACCTTTAAAAAGATTCTATTTGGGTTTATCCAATAATAAGTTATATTTATAATCATAAAATATATAATAATTTTATATTTTATTGATTTTAAAAGCTATTGAGGCATTTGGAAAGCAATTGTACTGTCTTACAGGTGGTTTTTCACATCCTTAGACTTGCAAGAACTTTCTTTGAGTGACTCTAGTGATTAAAAGAGATATTTTATAAATTAAAAATAATTTTTATTATAATTTAATTTTATAAGAATCATATTCATTTTTATCTTATTCTTTAAAAATAAAAAATATATAAAAAATATTAAGAAATATTAAAAACAAATAAAAAAGTTATTTTTATTCATTTTTATTCATTTTTATTCATTTCTTAATTTATTTCAATTTCTCAAAGATATAAAAGCAATTTCTACGTGGAAAATTGCCATATCTTGCCAAAAATAACACTTCTTATAAAAAGACTTATATTTATTTGTCTTTTTTAGTGTTTGAAGATAACCCAACAGAAGACAACCAAGCTACTGTTGAGAGATTGGTGGAAGAAACTTGTCAAAGTTCTCCAACACCAGTTATCACCAAAAGGAAGAAAGCTAAGAAATTAGACTTTCCAGGGCCCACCATTCAAGACTCTGAAGGTGAGCACCTCTTTTTAAATTGCCATAAAAGAATTTTATTCTAAAAATACTTTTATTTTTTTCTTATTCTTTAAATTATGACTACCAGAAGAGGTTCCCAATACTCCATCCAATCAGATGGAGCTGGACTCAGAGGTAGAATTGATCCCTCAAAAGGGAAAAGAAAGGGCAATATCCCCAGTGGAACAAAATCCACACAAGGAAGTGCCTTATCCCAAAGGCAAGTCCCAGAAATGCCAATGATATCTGAGCCTGAATTGGAACTAAGTATGAGTAACTCAAATAGGTACAAATCACATTCAGAGGGCTCAAATAGACATCTACATGAGCCAGTACAAGCAGTATTGCACAGTGTACAAGGACAAAGACTGGGAAATGCTGCCTCAAATATACCAAGGAGTGATGAACTCCTGGCACATCCTGAAAAAGTTCCTCAAAGAGGAGGAGATAGTGAAATACTCCAATGGATGGAATCCACTGTCATCCAAACCTCAAATCAAACAAATCAAGGATTATCATTCCAAAAAGAGGGAGGCAACCAAGGAAGAAGCCCCAGTAGCCTCTACCAGCAAGCCTCAAGCCAACCCACTTCCCCAAGAAGGGAAGAAGAACAAGAAAAAGCATTGGAGGAAACCATATTCCCCAAGCTACAGAATCCCAAAAATCCAAAAGGATGCCATGGACAATGTTTTCAACATGGCCAGAACCTTAATGGAATTCAAGGACAAGGAAGAGCAAAGAATGAGACAACCTCATTTCCCAAAGAAATAACCTTGTCCAAAGATGTTGTAAATACTTTAACAGAAATTAAAAATAGTATATTACCTCTAAAAGAAATTAAAGATAGTTTATTATCACTACAAGAAATAAATAACAATTTATCTTCTTTAACAAAAATTGTTGTGCAAAACAAAAAAGAAATTGACAACATTAAGTTTATTGTTGAAAATAATAAACCAAAGAATTTGATTAACAATACTCAAAAATTAATACAAGGACAACAAGAATTGTATAAATACATAAAAGATATCAAAGACAAGACTTTGACAATCAATTATGATGTGAGTATTGACAATATTACAGAAAAATTAAATAAATTAAGTATTTCTGTAGAAAAATTTGAAGAAAAGACTTCATCACACCAAAAATTACTTTTAGACCATGTGGAAAAAAGTGATGAAGCAAGAATGCATCTGAAAGATGATATTCAAAGTGAAATAAGGCTTATTACAGAAAAAATGGATAAAATTAATGAGGCTAATTTAAATATGCCAAAGTTATCAACACCATTTTCTCATATAAGAAGCCCTGTTAAAACAAAGGAGGAATTGTCAAATCCTTTTATAACAGACTTGAGTCACCAAGACAATAACCAAGTCTTAATGAAAGAAGCACCTCAACTGAAGGAATGGCCAACATTCACAGGAGAAGGTGAATATGACCATATGTCATTTATCAAAACAATTGACATGCTACAAGAAGATTATGCCATACCAGATGAATTAATCACCACAATATTACATTCATTGTTTGAAAAATCTGCAAAGAGATGGTATTATGGCATAAGGCAAACAAATGGCAAAAATACTTGGTCTTGGTGGAACAAGAAATAATGACCAAGTGGGCTGATGATTCCTGGAGGTACAAAATAGAAAATGCATTTGAAAATTCTTTCTTTGACCCAGACAAAGACAAACCTTTAACTTGGTTCTTGAAACAAGTTGAAAGACTTAATGCATTGTACCCAGAAATGTCACAAAAAATGGTGCATATGAAAATACTCAAGAAATGTGGAGGAGAGCTAGAACATGCCATAAGAAGCAGGTGTATAGAGCAATGCTCCGCAGAAGAGTATATTAATGCACTAGAAGACATAGTGACAAGAACAAGAATTGGAAGGACTTGGAAGAAATTGGACATTAAAAGCCCAAATAAACCATTTATCAAAAAAGATAAATCAAAAGAATCCTTCAAGCCCAATACATCCAACAATAATGAGCAAAGAAAATGCCATAAATGTGGAGCTATTGGACACTTAGCCAATAATTGCCTTAAAAAGGCAAAGATTAATGAAATTGTGGAAACAGAAAACCATAATGACAAAGAAGAGGAATATGACTCTGAAAAAGAGACAGAAGAGTCAGAAAGCTCTGAAAATGATTAAATCAATATAATTAATGCACAAATTAATAATATTGATATAATTTATGAAGTACTGGATGTTAACTCCAACTTAACACAAGTTGAGACATCTGACACATACCTAAAAAACATACAAGATGCCAAAATGTATAGAACCAAACCTGCAAGAGGAATGGGATATACAGCTGGAAAATCAAGTATAAGTATTGTTATGGTTGATAACCAAGAAGGAAAAGTTAACGTAGATACAGGAGCATATTGCACCTGTGTTGGTAAAAGTTATTTAAAAACCATTGTCTTAGACTGGCAAGAAAAACGTATGCCAATACAAGGTGTCAAATTTAGTAGTGCAAGTGAGAGCATGAAGCCCCTTGGAATAATTGATTTAACACTAGTTTTTCCTCATCCCTCATAATGTGTCAGAATCAAAGTAGAGTTTTTAGTAATGGACAACTGTACTAATAATCACTTCATACTTGGGAATGAATACTTATCAATTTGTGGTATAGATGTCTCCAACCATAAGGATAGATATTTTACCATAGGAGACAACAAAAGACAAAAGTTTGGCTTCTTAAATAACAAAAAACAAATCACAGTTATTAAGAATGAAGAAAAAATTCCAGAAAAGGAACTTTTTATATCTGAACAACTCAAAGAGGCAGAATTCAATCAAGAATTAACAGAAAAAATGAAAGAAAAAATGATTGATCTCTTATTTAAGTATAAAAATGCCTTTGCAACTGACAAAGAGCCACTAGGTGCCATAATTGGACATGAAGTGGATATAATTCTTAATGTAGAAAAACCTTACCCACCTTTATTAAGAAGACCTGCTTATCCAGCCAGTCCAAGAGCTAGAGAAGCCTTAGAGGTGCACATTAAAGAATTAATGGACCTTGGAGTATTAAGAAAGGTTGGACATAATGAACAAGAAGAAGTTACTACACCTGTCATTATAACTTGGCATAATGGAAAATCAAGGATGGTAGGAGACTTCAGAGCCCTGAATACCTATACCATTCCAGACAGATATCCAATACCCAGAATCCATGAGACATTGACCCAATTGTCACAAGCTAAGTTCATCACAGCTATGGATGCTCTTAAGGGTTTTCATCAAAATGTCTTAACAGAAAATGCCAAGAAACTACTAAGAATAATAGTCCATTGTGGAATTTTTGAATACTTAAGAATGCCATTTGGAATAAAAAATGCACCTTCCCATTATCAAAGAATGATGAATACCATATTCCCTGAAGAATTATCAGAAGGATGGTTGATTATCTATATTGATGATGTCATAGTTTGCTCAGAAACTTGGGAAAATCACCTTACAAGACTAGAGAGGGTACTACAGAAAATATTCCAAGTAAATATGAAACTTTCCTTGAAAAAATGTCATTTTGCATACAGTGAATTAAAGGCACTAGGACATGTAGTATCTGGCCTTAGTCTAGGCATAGACAAAAATAAAGTAGCAGCAGTACTACTTAAGCCAATGCCTCAAACCAAAAAAGAAATGCAATCATTTCTAGGATTTGCTGGTTACTATAGACAGCATATAAAGGACTTTGCAAAGATTGCTAAATCCTTGTATAAGCTATGTGACCAACAAACAGTCTATGAGATGACAGAAGAAAGAGTCAAGGCATATGAAGAATTGAAAAATTCCTTAACAAATGCCCCATTTCTTCTGATGCCAGATTGGAAACTACCCTTCAAACTGTACATTGATGCTTGTGGAGAAGCACTGGGTGCTGAACTACACCAAACACAAAATATCAATGATAAACCAGTGGAAGGACCAATTTGTTTCATTTCAAGGCAGATGAAGCCAACAGAAGCAAGGTATGGAGCAAGCCAAATGGAATGCTTATGCCTAGTATGGGCTTTAGAGAAACTGCATTATTATTTGGATGGCACAGTATTTGATGTAATCACAGACTGTAATGCTGTGAAATCACTATTAAATATGAAGACTCCAAATAGACATATGCTGAGATGGAAAATTGCTATCCAAGAATATAGAGGAAATATGACTATTGTTCATAAATCTGGAAATATTCATAAAAATGCAGATGGTCTTAGTAGATGAGCTCTAGCAAATACCCCTGACAATCCAGCATGGGTACCACAAGAGGAGCACCATATAGAAGGAATATGTGTTACAGACATTGGCACAGAATTCTTTAACCAAGTTAAAGAAAGCTATAAGACAGACAAAAATTGCCATATCTTAAGCCAACTTCTAATGAAAGACTGAAAAGATCCATCACTTTCATCAAAACTAGATGAAATATGGAAAAAGGCATATGATGAAGGAAGATTTCACCTCCTTGATGGAATCCTTTACCATAGAACAAAACACACATGTGTTATGGCCTTAACAGATAGAACACTAATAAACACTATTTTACATGAGTGTCATGATAGTGTTGCATCTGGACATCTCTCAGAAGATAGGACACTAGAGAGGGTGAAAACCTGCTCTTGGTGGCCAAATTGGAAGAAAGATGTTGCAGAATACTGCCAAACCTGTGACAGATGTCAAAAAGCCAACAGAGCCACAGGAAAGAAATTTGGAATGATGATCCAAATCCAAGAACCAAAATCCCCATGGGAAAAAGTTCATTTGGATTGGGTAACAGCCTTACCTCCAGGAGGAGACAGGAGTTATAATGCATGCCTAGTGTTAGTTGACAGGTACAGTAAAACTCCCATGTTCTTACCATGTCATAAAGATGACACAGCTATGGATACAGCCATAATGATATGGAATAAAGTCATTAGCCACACAGGCTTATTCCAAAATATTATAAGTGACAGAGACCCAAAGTTCACTTCAGCATTATGGACAAATCTCCATAACTTGTTTGGGACAAAATTATCATTCTCAACAGCTTATCATCCTCAAACTGATGGTCTAGCAGAAAGAATGATACAGAGCCTAGAGGATATGATCAGAAGATTCTGTGCTTATGGGCTAGAATCCAAAGATTCTGATGGTTTTACCCATGATTGGTGTACACTAATACCAGCACTTGAACTGGCATATAAGACATCAATCCATTCTTCTACTGGCAAAACACCAGCAATGCTAGAGAAAGGTTGGAATCCAAGACTTCCTTATGATACCCTCAAAAAGGACTTAGTGGATATACATCCAACAGCAAGCAGTTTCAAAATAATGCTTGACAAAGAAAGACACCATGCAAACAGATGCATGCAAGATTCTTTTAAATATGCAAAAGAAAGATGGGATAAAAGTCATAAGCCACCTGATTTCAAAATAGGAGACTTGGTTTTAGTATCAACCCTTAATTTCAATAACATAAAAGGCCCAAAGAAATCGAAAGATTCCTTTGCAGGACCATTTATGATAAAAGCACTCCATGGACCCAATGCTGTGCAATTAGAACTCACAGGTGAACTAATGAACAAACACCCAACTTTCCCTGTAAGTCTGATAAAACCTTACAGTTCAAGTGACAAGGAGTTATTTCCACTAAGAAATAAACCCCCACTTGAGATTCCCCCCCTGGAGGAAGGAGAGGAAAAGAAAATAGTAAAAGTCCTTAAAGAAAGAAGGACAAGAAACAAAAAAGAAAGGGAATACCTTGTAAGGTATAGAAATTCAACTCAGGAAGATGAATGGCTACTTGAGAAAGATATAACAAATGCTGATAAATTACTAAGAAGATTCAGACATTAAAGAAAACCTGAAAAATAAAAAGTTAAGCATTATTGAGCTTCAAGACTAACAAAGTCTATTGAAAAGGTAGGACAGTGGATGATACCCTAATCACAAATATCAGATTGTGGTACAATCTTTTTTGGTGGTAGGGAATGTGAGCCTTTGAGATATGACCACATACCCAATAAGGTCACAAAAAGACTCAGAATAATTAGACTTTTAATATAATTATATTAAAATTACTTAAAATAATTATACATTAAAAATAATTAATTAAATATACAAAAAATACCATAAATTGGTACAAAAATTGGTTTAACTTAAAAACCAATGAATCAAAATATAAAATAAATTATACCATTGGATTCCCCATGGAAAAATACACATATACCATTTTTATGGCATATCTGTAAAGTCAATATTTAAGGAATTATAAGGTATAATACCTTATAAAAACCATAAAACCTTATTCATCTCAAACCCTAATGAAACAACATGTAAAATAAATTGTACCAGTAGATTCCCCATAAAATACCACACATAAAACAATTAATAAGCTAATTTCCAATGTTAATACTTAAGGAATTATCCTGAATATATGCACTTTTTTGGTCAACGCATATATTCAAGGATCATAGCTAATATCTTTGAAACTATACATGATAGAATGATGAACCAAAAATAAAGTTACCACGTAATTACTGTAGGAACACAGATATGAACTTTATTTTACAAATTATGAACAAGGTTAAAACCTATGATGAATTATTGATAAAAATCAACAGAGCTGTTGACCACTTTGTTGTGAAAGTGTTCCAAACTTAAAAAAAAGTACACAGTTGGATTCTCCTAGTTCATTCGTGAAGAATGATGTAATTTTTATTATTAAATTCAGGGTATAACCCCCTGAAATCAAGGTTTGAAGTTTAAAATATTGAATTTCGACAGAAAAGATGAGTTACAAGAAAAATCATCAAAATTAGAGTTTTGATGATGTAATGAAAAGCTCTTGGCAGCATAATAAGGTTATGGCAGGCTATCAGAACTCACTCTCTGAATTGCTGTAGCGTGTAAATCTTAAACGTTATTGAGGATCAAAGTTTGAGCTTAATTTGAGCAGTTATGATCACATACTGTAACCTTAATTTAAGTTTAACAGTCTTAAGAGTGATAGAATTGGTGGATACTATTAGTTTATGATTAAAACTAATAAAATCCACGAAATTTGGGGTTCTGCCAAGCCTCTGATGTCATCAAACTTAGAGTTATAGTGATAACTCTAAATAATGGTGTAATAATGATGTAATATGGTTTGATCATGATTTAATCACCCTCAAACCTTAAAATATTGATCAATTCCAGTAGATATGATCAGTACACGTCTACTAGAAGCCTGTTGGACTCTAGGAGGGAGGTATTTACTATAAATAGAGCTCTTTTTACTCTATTTACCCCTCAGACGCATCAAAAACATTAAATCAATTAAATAAAAGGTAATTTCTTTATTCTTTATATATAAAACTCTTATATTATTAAAGACCAAAGATCATCTTAATATTAATCACTATTTTTACGTGATTAAATCAATTCTTTAATTGTTTTTGTCATAAATCTCTCTATAAACTCATTTCCACGTAAAATCAAGAATTTTAGTAATTTTCTTTATTTTTTATTGTAAATACAATTTGAAAAAGTTGTATTATATTCTTTTGGCGTAAAATATCTCAAAATTATTATTTTAAGTGTTAAAAGTAGGTTATTTCATCTTATTATTACTCTTAATAATTCTTATTCAATATAAATAGTATTTCTATTAATATATAACTTTAATATTAGTAATATTATTGTTATTAATTGTTTTTTATTTATAAAAAACAGTTTTTTCCGCCTTTATTATTTGTTGGTAACAATAATAAAGAGCTTTATAATATATTAATTATTTTATATTAATATATTATTTATAATATTATAATTTCATATAATATTAATTATATTATTATATTTATTTAATAATATAATATTTTTACGCCATAATAATAATATTTCTTTATTATTATTATTATTTTAATCTTATTTATTTCAATTATAAGGACATTCAGAGTACAATAAGTAAAAAATTAGTAATTTTTTACTTATTGTTTCATAGTCAAACCTTACAATGGCAGAGTGGGTATGATTTCCCTCAGTGTCTTGCCATCCACCACTGTGTCCAAGGTGTCCTCTTCCAGGTCTTCTGGTTCTTGAAAATCCTTCTATCCCCTCTGTTTGTTTCCTTTGGAAGCCAAGGTTTCTGAGGTGTACAGGTGACATATCAGTATTTTCAAGAAGTCAAAAACTTTATTTTCTTAGGGTATTTACCTTTTACTGTGCCTTGTACAAATTTGTTGTCTGCTGATTTTGACAATTTACCTGTAGAGGTTACAACTGGGTTTATTAGCATAATCTTCCCTGTACAAGTGGTTAAGGTTGGTTTACCTTGTATTGAAGCAGAGTTTCGTGGTTTTCTATCCCTCTGAGTGGCAATGGGTGTCCACTTCTTTTCTGTAATGAGACCTTCACTATGCCTCTTTCCTTTGTTCTTGCTGCCCTCTGGTTGTGAGGGTGTCATTGGTGTGTTGGCCTTTGACTGGGTTTCTAGTGGGATGTAGTTTTCTTCAATGAAATTAAACAGGAAGAGAGGGTTTAATGTCAGCTAAGACTTCTTAAAATGCTGTTTTTGCATGTCTAAGAATGGCCTCTGGGCTTGTATGTTACTAAAATATTCCCTTGGGTGATGACAGTGTAATTGAATTAAAAATTTCACATCAGAAATACAGCTCACAGATATCTGGTACACTGTTTGTATGCCAGTATCTCACAGAATAACTTGTAATCAGCAAGTATAATCTGCTAGAAAGGGGTATGTAAAAGGGTAATTAAATTAACAATACACCCAACCATGCATCAATTGTTGGTTTTACAGTAATAGGTGTCCTTATTTAATTAAAAAAAGGAGTTTATTAATCACTTAAATTGGTTTTATATTTAAAACACACTGAAAATAAGGGTCTTGTGGTGATTAAATTATAATCAACCAGGCCACAATGTGATTAAAAAAGGTAAGAAGTAGTGGTATGTAACATATACCACTTGAAAATATATAAAAGATATGTGTTTTATATATCTTTTTTTGAAAAAAAATTACGCCTAAAAAAATAAAACAAACTGTCAGAATAGAGAACGTAAGAGAAAAAACTTACTTGTATGATCCAGAAAAGGCTAAAAAACATGGCCAGGCCCCCAAACGTTCAGGCTGAGTCTAGAATAAAGATGAAATAAATCTATTTAAAAATTTAACTATGACTGTGACATGGATAAAAGTATTTTAAAAAGGTTTTATTAAGTATATAAAGGGCTTTACTAATGTGGATTACTGGTGATGAGCCCTATTGAAAGCCCTGGGTGCAGCTTTACCTGTTGGTTTACAACAATAAAGACTACAACATCAAAATTCATACTATAACCTGTTTATTTTCCAAGAGTATAGCTGTCTTTGACAGGTGTACTATGTAGGAATTCAAGAGCAGGATGGGGATTCCTTTTCTGGAAGTGAAAAGGCCTCCTTTTATCCTGAAATGGGGTGAAAAGGCTTCTAGACCTCTTAACATAGAGGTGGTGAATATTTTTGACTCTCAAGGACAGGCTTGTGGTTTGCAAAAGGCCTTTATAGCCTGTATTGGGCTAAGATGTGGTGTTGAAACCACATATGGGCAGTTTTTACCAATATAGGGTGAAAGATTTCATCTGGGGACCACTGTCACAGGAGCTCTTCTGAATGAAGAGGGCCTCGCACTCAGTGAACAGACTTACTTATGAAGGGCTCAGAATAAAATACTCAAATGATAAGAGTAATGAAATAAGGGGAGAGATTCCTAGTCATAAAAAAATGAGTATTCAAAGATATGAGAGAAAACAAAAGCAATAATAAAGAGCCAACCACAAATAATCCTGCACCACCGTTTCAACCTGTTCAGAAAAGAGAAAAGGATTAATAAAGGATATGGCCACCAGGACCCTACTGAACAGGTGAGGGAAGGCAAAGACTAACTTGATAAATAATAAAATAATATTTCTTAATGAGAAATAAAATAATATTAAATAATAAATCCAATATTTTAATTAACTGGGGGAAAAATCCCCAGGTGGATGAAGAGGGGCTGGTATATGTGAGAAATACCAGCCTTGCAGTTTGAGCATTGAAATACTTGCCTGTATGCTGGAAGAAGTTGGATGTGGGATTTAATCCTGTATTGGTGAATCCAATACAGGTTATACAGTCAATACAGCTATTTGCGCCTGTATTTGGTAAATCCTGTATTTGGGTCTTGCCTGTATGAAACTGTATTGAGGTCTGAAGACTGTATTTGGAGAATGTTGAATGAAACCCCCTTGCTGATTGGATTTTGAAGGGTATCAATGAAGTAATGATTGTTGAAGATGATTGGTAATGCCCCTGCCTCCTTGGCTGTGACAACCACACAGCCTGATTCTGATGTGTATGATGTGTAGAATGCTGTACAGAACCTGTATGGGACCCCAATATTGAATGAAATATGAGGTATTGAAGTAAAAACAATTCTCTTCATCTGTTTGACACCTTGTAATCATGGTTATGGGATATTATCCCATGGTAAGGCTGTATTAGCCAAACTGTGGCATTTTAACCTTAAAACAGTAATACGTTTGTCAGTGTTTGAGATATCAACCTCAGAATTGGTTCAGTGTGTGGCCCTTTATGTGTTCTACAAAATGATACCTCATTTGATATGGTTATCATTAATTATGGCAAAGTTATGCCATGTACAAGATTTTTGTACATATGCATGTTTTGGGCAAAAAGCTGTATTGCAGTTGTTTGCCTTATAGCTTTTGTTCAGGATGAGATATTGGGAAATGAATGGCACCATCAGATAGCCCCGATTGTGCTCTTTCCAAAAAGACCCCACTTTAGGCATCTCACACTAAGACTGTAGAAGTTAGATGAGTGATGAATATTTTATTCACCCTTATTTGGCCTGAATTTGGCCATAACTTCTGTAATACTGGTGCTAGCTCAGCTTGGCTGGTACCATTGGGTAGCCCTGACCTAGAGCTGCATTTTGAATACCTATTTGGTGGGGTTAAGCCTCTTACTCTGTATTTCAGATGAGAGGTGAAAATTAAGGTTTATGCTCAGCAACAACTTTGAGGAGGAATAACTTTGTTATTCTTTGTTCTATGGTGATGGGACTTGTATATTTACAAAGGGGAGAGTTTCCTCTTTTGTTTTATACCTTTTGAGCTGATTTAGCTCAGCTCCATGTTTTGTTGGTATCTTGGCTGTACCATTGATTTATGGTATTTGGCTGTCATGCTTGTGCTCTGGTTTTGAGTCACAGGCTGACACTTAGACTTGCAAAAACTTTCTTTGAGTGGCTCTAGTGATTAAAAGAGATATCTTATAAATAGAAAATTATTTTATATTTTATATTCATTTTATATAAGACTCATCTTCATTTTTATTTTATTCTTTAAAAATAAAAATATAAAACATTAAAAAATATAACAACAAGATAAAAAAGGTTTTTTTTATTCAATTTTTTATTCATTTCTTCATTCATTTCACTTATTCTGAGATATAAAAGCCATTTTCACATGCAAAATTGCCATATATTACCAAGATATAACACTTTTTACAAAAGCCTTATATTTATTTGTCTTTTTTAGTGCTTGAAGACAATCCAACAGAGGACAATCAAACCACTGTCAAAAGCTTGGTGGAAGAAACTTTCCAAAGTTCTCCAACACTAATTGTCATCAAGAAAAAGAAAGCTAAGAAATTAGACTTCCCAGGACCCACTATTCAGGACTCTGAAGGTGAGTACCTCCTTTATAAATTGCCATAAAAAGATATTTCTGTCCTGAAATCTTTTTATTTCTTTTTTCCTAAATTATGAATACCAGAAGAGGCTCCCAATACTTCATTCAATCAGATGGAGCTGGAATCAGAGATAGAATTGATCCCTCAAAAGGGAAAAGAAAGGGCAAAATCCCAAGTGGAACAGAATCCACACAAGGAAGTGCCTTATCCCAAAGGCATGTCCCAGAAATTCCCATGATATCTGAACCAGAGTTAGAACTAAGTATGAGTAACTCAAATAGGTACAAATCACATTCAGAGGGCGCGGATAGACATTTACATGAGCCAGTACAAACAATACTACACAGTGTACAAGGACAAGGACTGGGAAATGTTGCCACATATACACCAAGGAGTGATTAACTCCTGCCACATCCTCAAAAGTTTCTTGAAGAGGAGGAAATAGTCAGATACTCCAATGGATGGAATCCACTATCATCCAAACCTGAAATGGAAAAGATCAAGGATTACCATGCCAAAAAGAAGGAGGCAATCAAGGAACAAGCCCCAAGCCAACCCACTTCCCCAAACAGGGAAGAAGAAAAAGAAAAACAACTGGAGAAAACCATATTCCCCAAGTTACAGGATGCCAAAAATTCAAAAAGATGGCATGGACAATGTCTTCAACATGGCCAGAACTTTGATGGAATTC
The DNA here is from genome assembly GCA_023105745.1 of Austropuccinia psidii. Classification (NCBI taxonomy): domain Eukaryota; kingdom Fungi; phylum Basidiomycota; class Pucciniomycetes; order Pucciniales; family Sphaerophragmiaceae; genus Austropuccinia; species Austropuccinia psidii. The sequence continues at coordinate 32,418,208 of JALGQZ010000005.1, read as the reverse complement.
AAGGACAAGGAGTAGCAAAGAATGAGACAACCTCATTTCCCAAAGAAAGACACTTGTCTCCAGATGTTTTAAATCCTTTAACAGAAATAAAAAATAGTATCTTACCTCTCAAAGAAATTAAAAATAGTTCATTATCCTTACGAGAAATAAATAATAACTTATCATCTATAACAAAAATGGTTGTACAAAACAAAAAAGAAATTGATAATAGTAAATTTATTGTTGAAAATAATAAACCTAAAGTCTCAATTGACAATACTCAACAATTGATACAAGGACAACAGGAATTGTATAAGTATATAAAAGACATCAAACATAAAACTTTGACAATCACTTATGACATGAGTAATGATAATCTTACAGAAAAATTAAACAATTTAAGTATTTCTGTAGAAAGATTTGAAGAAAAAACTTCATAACCTCAGAAATTACTTCTAGACCATGTGGAAAAAAGCGATGAAGCAAGAATGAATCTGAAGGATGATATTCAAAGCAAAATGAGGCTTATTACTAAAAAAATGGATAAAATTAATGAGGATAACCTAAATATGCCAAAGTTATCAACCCCATTCTCTCATATTAGAAGCCCTGTTAAACCAAAAGAGGAAATAAAAAATCCATTCATAACAGACTTGAGTCATCAAGATAATAACCATGTCTTAATGAAGGAAGCACCTCAATTAAAAGAATGGCCAACATTCACAGGACAAGGTGAATATGACCATATGTCATTTATTGAAACAATTGACATGTGACAAGAAGATTATTACATACCAGATGAATTGATCACTGACAGATTAGACTCACTGTTTGAGAAATCTGCAGAGAGATGGTATTATGGAATAAGGCAAACAAATGGCAAAAATACCTGGTCTTGGTGGAGACAAAAAATAATTACCAAGTGGGCTCATTATGCCTGGAGGTACGAAATAAAAAATGCATTTGAAAATTCCTTCTTTGACCCAGATAAGGATAAGCCTTTGACTTGGTTCTTGAAAAAATCTGAAAGGTTGAATTCACTATGCCCAGAAATGTCACAAAAAATGGTACGCATGAAAATACTTCACAAACGTGGAGGATAATTAGAAAATGCCCTGAGAAGAAGGTGTGTAGAGCCATGCTTCACAGAGGAGTATATTAATTCACTAGAAGACATAGTGACAAGAACAAAAATTGGTAGAACTTGGAAGAAATTGGACATTAAATGTCCAAATCAACCATTTATCAAAAAGGATAAGCCAAGAGAAACTTTCAAGCCCAATACATCTAACAGCAATGAGCAAAGAAACTGCCACAAATGTGGAGGCATTGAACACTTAGCCAATAATTTCCTTAAAAAGGAAAAAATCAATGAGATTGTGGAAACAGAAGGCCACAGTTATAAAGAAGAAGAATCTGATTCTTGTCACAACCACAAAGCCTGCAACCAAGTTACGTCCAATTGATCACACCATATCTTTTATAAACAATTGGCCCCCTATGGTGCTCTATGGCCTTTTGGTCATAGCACTTTTCCTCTGGCCATTTCTGGCCCCAATCATCATTGATGGCCTCGGGCCATATCCTGCCATCATTGGCCTCCCTGGCCAACTTCCACCTCACCAACACCCAGGCCTTTATCTTTGTTTTTGGGCCTGGGGGGTCCTTTCAGCATTCTAGGGCTCTAAGGACCCTCTAGCCACCATCAGGCCTCTTGGCCCAACCCCTTATATTAGGGGCTTTTTGGGCCCTTTAGGCCCCCTATGGCCTCTATGGCCTGTGGGCTGTAATCCATGGCCCACAGTCCGCAGTCTGTGGGCCCTTTAGGCCCCTTCTGGCCTAATATAATGAGGCCAAAGGGGGCAGTCTACTAACCCCCAAGTCCAGGTGGGTCCCAAACCACAAGTGGGCCCACCTGAGCCAGTTTTTGACCATGGACCCAAATCCACCCATTTTGGCCAATAACCCAAAGGACCCAATTTCCAACCAAGGAGTACCTTTGGTCCATTTTCAGCCATGACCTCTGGTAACCCCCAGAGGCCACCAGCTCAGCTCAAATCCACTCTTCCCCTCAACTCAAGGGGAAGATTTCCATTCCTCCATGCACTCCATACTCAAGGATGCAGGAGTGGTGCATATATGGTATTACATACCATCATGCAAAATTTTTGCTCAGCAATCCAATGGTGAATTTTTCAGGACCCAATTACATGATTCCAAATTAAGGTCCCAAAATCCCCCACCAATTTCAAAGGAGGAATTTTCAGCTCATCAGTCTGGCAATCCATGGCGGCTATCAGAAGACCATACCAGGACCCCAACCACCTGGTTCTGCAGGCGTTGGGTTGGCAATTCTTCCAGGATTGTTCCAAGGGCCATTCTCAGAGGTTATTCATCATTCAATCAGCTTTCAAGGCAGCAAGTACTTCAATACTCCTTGGACAACTCAATCGGTCCATACAGGACGCAATCAATCAACCTGTATGTCCTTGGCCCAATTGGGCCAATTCATATTCTGCTGTGGGAATTTAATCACACAGTTCAATTTTCAAGATGGCCAGAACTGTATTGACCCAATTCAGACAATACAGCCAGATTATTTACCATCCAGGATCAGCCTCTCAGTTTTTCACATATACTGGCCACGTTTCATCACCTGGGGACTGGCTCCCCAGTTAATTAATATACTGGATTTATTTTTATCCTTATTTTTTTTACCTTATCAAAGTAAATACTGATAATTTTAAGTCAGTCATTTGCACCTTTTCTTCTTTGCCTGTCAGTGGATTATGGTGGTCATGTCTTTAATAATTCCATTGTTCTTTCTGGCAGGTTGAAACAGTGAATTGAGGATTCATATGGTTGGCTCTTTGGCTTTTGGCTTCTTATTATCCTGGCCATTGGCTTCCTTTTCTTTTATCTTTGGCACACTTGTCTTTACCCTTTTTATTCTTCTTTCAAGAAATATATTCTTTTATTCCTTTATTCTTTTGGAGCCCTCGGAGTGAGCTCTTGATTTTTGAGTGCCAGGCCACTCTTACTTTCATAAGAGCCCCTGTGACATTATATTCATTAACTCATAATTCCTTTCCATTCTGATTCACTCATTTCATCCAGATTATGACTTTTTAATGCTTATGAACTCTATGCTTCTTTGTAACCTCTCAGCTTTTTCTCATTCATTCTTCATGTTGAAAATTGAAATCTGACCCAATTTTATTTTTTTTCTCTTTTAAATCTTATTCAAATCATCAAATTCTTAATTCATTCATAATTCAGGCATAATCTTAATTTTCATTTGATGCTCAAATTTCCCATCTAAATTCATTCAGACACATTATTAACATCAAGATTCATTTTGATTCATTCCTCAAGAATTTTTATTTTCAAGAAGAACTCACTTGATTTGAATTGATTTATTTGACATAGATTGATATTGACCTCAAGAAAATTGATTTACCTGAAGATCTCATTGATTTTGATGATTTTTCACATCAAGAATTTTGACATAAATTGATTTTGCATCAAGAATTCATTTGATTGAGTGATTGATTTTGCAATATTTTGACATATTGATTTATTGATTTTAAGATTTCATTTGACTTTGATTGATTTATTACTTCAAGATTTCATTTTTATTGGTTGATATTCCTCAATATTTGATCATTGACTTTGACTTCAAGCAAATTTTAATTTGTTAGTTCATCTTATTTCATTTTTATCCTGAAATCATGCCCATCCAACACTCACCTCCTGCAAGGCGGACAATATCTCAGGCCAGAACTCAAGCTGTTCTGACTCCAACTCCAAGAGATCCTCTTGATGGCACCCCAGCAGTTCCTCAACTGAGGGCCCAATTGTATAGAGGATCTCGTATGGAAGGAGAAGCAACATCCAGGAAGGAAGGAAGAGGGCCCAGAAGCTAAAGCTCATTGTAAGGAGTAGTTGGTAGATTCCCAGGAACTTCAAGGGTCCAGGTGAAGTTGGTGAAGAGGAGGAGGAGAATTCAATGGAAGAGGAAGATTCTGACGGTACTGAAGGTGCTCCTGCTCCTGTAGGGGTACCCAAAGGTACTGGAGGACCAACTGTAGTGCATTCTGAACCATCCTTGTTGGCCATTATGCAGCAGATGACTCAAAATATGGCCAATCTTCAAGCAGCTTCATCTTCTGAGTCATCAAGACCACCAGCCTTCAAAAATCCATCTATGAAGGCACCAGAATTCTTTGATGGGTCTCAACCCTTCAAAGTCAGAACCTTTATTCAGTCTTTTCAATTGATCTTTAATAATTATCCAGAAAATTTCTCTCAAAAAAGAAAGAAAGTTCTCTATGACACTTCATTTCTTATTGGCAGGGCCGCGAAATGGATTGAGCCTTATCTTTCCAACCTCACTAATCAAGACCCAAGATACCTTCTTAATTCTTGGACATTATTTGAATCCCAACTCTTTACTTTATTTGGGGACCCAAATGAAGTCAGAAAAGCTGAAGAAGAGTTGGATTCCTTAAGAATGAAAGAAAGTGGGCATGTATCTTTTTACATTTCTGATTTTAGAAGCTTGGTGTCAAGAATTGGGGGTTGGGGTGCAAGGGCTCTCATTCATCATTTCAGGAAGGGATTGCCATCCAAGATTTTGGATCAATTGGCTTCCCATCCTTCAGGAATCGGTTCTCTTCTAGACTTAATGGATATTACCCTGGAGCTTGATACCAGGTACCATGGGAGGAAAATAAAGAAGAATAACTATCAAGAGGAGAAGCCTGAAGCCTCAAAGTCAAATTCTTCAAGCTCAAGTCATGTAAGATGTGACTATGAAACTGATGATAATATTACTATTAATCAACAGTACTATGTCTGTTCTTATGAAATATAATAATAAAATATTATTATAACCACAATTAAATAATTAAAGAGTTATTTCTTTCACGTGTTAAGCACTACTAGTGATTTTAACAGTGAGCAAGTAATTGTCTACAAGAATCAATTACAAGAAGAATTTAATAATAAAAACTTCTTTATTAAAATAATAAAATTATTTTAATATATAATTATCTTTTGCAAGAATAATTATAATGATAATTCTTGAAGAAAACTAAATTTTTAGAGAAAAACTTTAAGAATTAAAGATAAATCACTCACTAATATTCCAAAGAGCTTTTTGAAAGATAAGATAGAGAGATTTGGCGTAGAATTGTGGATTTAGAGGATCAAAATGAATTTATAAATGTATTACAACAATATATAGTTGATTTCTATGATTTCACGTCTTTCTGATTGATTCTGAAAGAATGAAACACTTAAGAAACGTTTTAACTAATACTTACTTGTTGGTAATACTGATATAAATGATTAATAAGATGATGATGATGCGGAAAAAACAGCAAGAGAAAGCCTCTTTTAAGTCAAAAACAGCTCACAGAGGCGTGCCATGGAGAAAACTGAAAAACCAGTAATTGAGAAAGCATTAAACCCTTTTGGATTAGTACATACATCATCTGTTGTCACGTAAAATTGTCATAATTGCTTAATTGATGCTTTTACGTGACTACCAACCCCAATATGGTTAAGAATAAAAGGAGTAACATTTGTAAATCTTCTTTTATTCCAAATTAATCATTGATTTTCCAAAGTTATCAATGTTATTGACAAATTCATCACAGGTTGTATTTACTGTGAATTTTTGAAGTTTCAGTGTTTCACATAGAATAACCAAAAATGGACTGTAGGTAAATCTTTTAATTTTACTAGTAAAACTGTAATTCTTTTGGTTTTACCATATATAGTACAGTTCTCAATTGGTCCTGAAAGTTTCAGAAAGGTTCATTAAGAACTGTATCTTTAATGAATTTTTGAAATTTTTACCTCATTTCTACATAGAATTGCAAATATCAGTGTTTGACTGGTTGCTATGAGGTAAATCAATTGATACAAGTCCAAAAAGGGTTTTAATTACTCTTTTGGGGTTTATCCATGGAAAGTCATTAGTAATTGACATGGTTACAGGAGTGTAAGTAGCTCTTTACCTTCTTGGCATGTCAAAATAGCAGGTTATTTGCTATTTTCTTAAGATTTACAGTAGTTGTGACATGGTAACCAAGTTCCCAAAGAGGTTTAGTTTACCAATTGGGTCAAGATCAGCCATGGAACCAAGCTTTGGAGCTATCCACGCCTCTGGGTCCTCAGAAGTTGGGTACCCTGGCTCTCTTTGATGTCTTTTGTCCCCCTTGCCTATTTTTTACGTCAAAATAGTAATTTAAGCTTCAAGTGAGATATCCACTATGGGTGTACCAAAAGTCCATGAAAGAAAACCATGATATTAAGTGCTCAAAACATGCATAACACTATTCTTAGTGTATATGTAACATGGGATTCCTCACTTTCCCATTATTTTGGCGTGAAATTAAGAAAAACAAAAATTTTCACGGATCTTTTATGTGGTATTAATGATGTGGTATTGAAGTATTTTCGATTTTACCACCTCAAAGAGTTAATTTGAGCTTATTCACTCTATGGAGCTACCCTAGGTGAATTTTTGTGTATAATCCAAATCTGTCCTTAAATCCATGGATTTACTTACTCAATAAAAGGTTATTCATCTTTTCTGAAATCAAAAATGATGAACTTTGAATATATGCATTATTTATGAGCTATGTATAATTCAAAATTTCTTTTTAAGATAATTGTGGCCTATTTGGGTATGTAAAATATACCTCAAGGCTCACAAGTCATAAGAAGAAGAATTTTCAGAAGAGGGACAAGCCCCATTCTTCTTTGCTGAATAAATATTTCAAGTTAATTAATTCTGAAAAAGAAAGAAGAATCAAGGAGGGTGTATGTACCTATTGTGGTGGCAAGCATAGTCCTGAGTAATGTGCCAAAAGGCCTCAAAACAAGCTTACCCAAGCATCAGGAAATCTTCCCAGCCAGGGAAAGGCCTGAGTGAAGATCATTTTATGTTCAATGGTCTTCACTGTTTTCCATCCAGAGAACAATTGTGCATTATGAATACTGGTGTCAAAAATTCTCTCAAATTCTTTGTTTTTTCTTCTCTCTCTGCTATGTTTTACAGTATTCTCATTGATTCTTGTGCTACCAGCTCATTTATTGCAAAGCAGTTTGATCACAAGTATTCTTTGACTTTTTCAGAACTCCCGGAGAAGATTCCTCTTATTGTTCTTGACTCCTATGAGTCTCCTTCCTTATTTGTGACTCACCATACCAAATATATGGTTGAGCTTCCTTCATTCCCAAGCTTTGGATGGGATTTTCTATTCATTGATACTCCCAAGGGAGGAGAACTCATATTGAGCTTTGACTTTCTTAATCACTTTAATCCATCTATTGATTGGAGGCAAGCACTTATCACCTTTAATGCTGATAAAAAGAACTACTCTGATCCTGCAAATTCTTTCAGTAATGACTTTTCTTCTGCCAAATCATGTGCAGCTCTGGTTGGTGATTCTAGAACACCATCATTTCCATCTTCTGTCCATATTCCTTCCCTTAATTCCCATCAGTCATTACTATGATCTAGAGATGAAGTCTTCAAAGAGATTCAAGATGTTGGAGAAGATAATTCTGTATCTTCACATCATTTCTTCTTTGGGAATATGAACCTCCCTCCTTCATCTTATCATAAGTCCCTGGAGGAGTTGTGGGATGAGGAGGAAGAGGCAGAAGAAGTCAAAACAATGTTTAAGGCTGTTACTTCTGTCTATCACCAATATTTGGATGTATTCTCCAAGGTAAAAGCAGAAAATGTCTTCCTCACTGCGCCAGTGATCATCATATTGAGCTGGAGGGGTCCCTACCTACAGTTGGAGTGATCTACTCTTTATAAAACCAAGAGTCAGGTACACTCAGGGCCTACATTTCAGAGAATTTAGTGAAAGGTTTCATCCGGCCAAGCTCTTCTTCAACAGGAGCACCCATCCTCTTTGTTAAAAAGAAGGATGGTGGCCTCCGTTTGTGTGTTGATTACCCCAAACTCAATGCTGTGACTAGGAAGAACAAGTATCCTATTCCTCCTATGAATCAGCTTCTCAATTTCTTTAATGGTTATTCTATCTTCTCCAAAATTGATTTGCGTGGTGCATATAACCTGCTCAGAATCAAGAAGGGTGATGAACATTTGACAGCTTTTAGAACTAAATATGACAGTTCTGAGTACTTGGTTATGCCATTTGGGCTCACCAATGCTCCTGGCACTTGTCAGCCTGTGACTCAAAACCAGAGCACAAGCATGACAGCCAAAATACCATAAACCAATGGTATAGCCAAGATACCACCAAAACATGGAATTGAGCCAAATTAGCTCAGAAGGTATCAAAAGAAAGAGGAAACTCACCCCTTTCTGAAAATATAAGTCCCATCACCATAGGACAAGAAATAACAAAGTTATTCCTGCTCAAAGTTATTGCTGAGCATAAACCTTAATTTTCACCTCTCATCTAAAATCTAGAAGGAGAGGCTTAACCCCATCAAATGGGTACTCAAAATGAAGCTCTAAGCCAGGGCTATCCAATGGTACCAGCCAAACTGAGCTAGCACCAGTATTACTTGAGTTATGGTACCATTGTGTAGAGCTCATATAGAGCTATTCAATGAACCAACTTTGAGCTTGATATCTCAAAAACTGACAGAGTTATGACCATTTTAAGGTCAAAATCCCACCTGCTGTCATATACAGCCTTACCATGGGATAACACCCCATAATCATGAATATGAGGTGTCAAATAGACGAAGAAGCATGTTTTTACTTCAATACCTCATATGTCAGTCAATACTGGGGTCCCATACAGCTTCTGTACAGCATTCTACGCGTCATACACGTCAGAATCAGGCTGTGAGGTCCCCAGATGAAAATTTTCACCCTGTATTGGTGAAAACTGCCCAGATGTGGTTTCAAAACCACATCTGAGCCCAATACAGGGTATACAGGCTGTTTGAAAAACCACAAGCCAGTCCTGGAGAGTGAAAAATCTTCACTTCCTCTACGTGGAAAGGTCTAGCAGCCTTTCCACCTCAATTTCAGGATAAAAGGAGGGCTTTTTACAGCCAAAAACCTTTCCTCATCCTGCTCTTGAATAACCTACGTAGTAAACTGTCAAAAACAGTTTTACTCTTGGTTAATAATCAGGTATAATTATAATCTTAATTATTGTAGACTCTATTATTGTAATCCAACAGATAAAGCCTGCACCCAGGGTTCTCAATAGCGCTCACCACCACTATTCCTCAATGGTAGAACTCTTTTATTTTATTATAAAACCCTTATAAATCTTTTTTAAATTATTTTCTACCGTTTCACATACACAGTTAAAGTTGTAATTAGCCTAGTTATACCTTTATCATAGTATCATCCTGACATTTTGGGGGCCTGGCTGTGTTTTTTTTGACTTTTTGGACCTTACAAGTAAGTCTTTTCTCTTTTTTATGACTTATTAACCATTGTTTTTATCTTTTTTAGGCGTAATTTCTTTGTTTAAATATATATATTATATATATTTATTCTTTTTATACATACTCATATTTTAAAGAGTATTATTCACGTGGCTAATACCCACTGAATTTGATTATTTTTGGCGTGTTTTGTATATAAAAACACATAAGCCATCAATACAGTCCTGTATTCTTGACTGAATAAGGACACCTCTGACTGAAAAACCATCAGTTGAGGCGTGGTCAAGTGTATTGTTAATTCAATAACACTTGTATACAAACCACTTTTACAGAGCACACTTGCAAACCACAAGTGTATCTGTGGGATACTGGCACACAAACAGTGTGACAGGGCACCATAAGCTGTATTTTTGACGTGAAATTGTTAATTCAATTACACTGTCATCATACAAGGGCATATTGTAATAATATACAAGCCCAGAGGCCATTCTTAGACGTGCAAAACCAGCCTTTTAAGAAGTCTTAACTGACATAAGCCCTCTTTTTCCTGTCTTGATTCAGTGGAAGAAAACTACATCCCACTTGAAACCCAGTCACAGGCCAACACACCAGTGACACGCTCAGAACCAGAGGGCAGCAAGGGTAAAGGAAAAAGGCTTAGTGAAGGCCTCATTACAGCCAAGAAGTGGACACCAATAGCCACTCAGAGGAGTAGAAAACCACAAAACTCTGCTTCAATACAAGGTAAACCAACCTTAACCACTTGTACAGGGAAGATTACAATTATTAACCCAGTTGTAACCTCCAAAGGCAAACTTCCCAAATCAGCAGATAACAAATTTGTACAAGGCACAGTCAAAGGTAAATACCCTAAGAACATAAAGTTTTTGACTGCTTGCAAACACTGATATGTCCCCTGCATACCTCAGAGACCTTGGCTTCCACAGGAACCAGCCAGAGGATAGAGCAGGAATGTCTAGAACCAGAAGACCTGAAAGAAGACACATTGGACACAGTGGTGGATGGCAAAACAATGAGGGAGATAATATCAACCTTGCCATTCACACTCCAATTCAACAGAAACCTCAAACCAGAGGACTGGAAGGATATGGATCAAGTTCTTCAAATCCACCAACTCCTCAAAGATTTGTTTCAATGGAGTATGGACAACAAGAGGTTCAACCTAGCAACTCACTGGGCAGAACTGGGATCAAGTTGCCAGAAGATCTGTCTCAAAGAGATAGACTTCAAAGACCTTATGGTAATCACCAAGGGTTGGAATCCTACCAGGCAGCACAGACTCCTGGAGGCAAGGGCACAGAGGATAAGGGAGAATCAAGCCACTATCCAAGCTATAGAAGAACAGTTAACCCAGACAGGGCCTACTCAGATTCCTTCAGGTTCACAAGGAGCATGCCAAATCAGCTCTCCAGTGGCTTCACACCATTCAGAAACCAGCAGATCAGTGGCCAAGAGTCACCATTCTTCACAATTCCAGGAAGTTTCCAGGAGAAGACAAGGCAACAAGGGCAAAAACAAAGCCTCCTTCAACCAGAGGAGGAAAGAGTCAGACCCCATGATCCAGAAGCTGTTAGATTTGGTAAAAGAAGTACACAAGAACCAGAAGTAGTTGTAAACCACTCTAGTATCAGTAGTCCTAGTAATAGAAACATTACCCCCACTCAGACTGAAAATAACATTATCACATCTGAGAGTAACATCAACAGTGACACACTGTGGTTACAAATGTCCCAATATGCTGAGCAATCTGCAAAGCAGGCTACAGAATTTGCAGCTGCCCAAGAGAGGATGAGAAAAACTCAAGCCTCATTGGAGCAGATAATTAAAAACCTTCAGGAAGGATATGCTCAACTGAGCAAAGCCTCTGAAGAAACCAACAAGAGACTGAACCAAGTCTCTGAAGAACACCATAGTAGCAGGGACAGGGAGTGTCTGAACCAAGACATCAAAAAATTGTTTGATGCCTACCATAGCTTAAAGCCCCAACCACAAGGCCAAGCTATGGAGAATCCATATCAACCAGATGACATCAAACCAGATGCCATGTTGTTGAATAAGGCAAGATCTCCATCACAATACCAGGATGGAGATGGCATGTCTTATTCAGAGAAGGAAGCCTTGAAACAGCTTCCTGAGGCCTCAAGCTGGCCCAAATTCTCTGGATCAGGAGAATATGATCATATGGAACTCATAGATTATATTGATGGACTCTTCATTGATGTACCAAGCATACCAGATTACTGGATTACTGCTAAACTGAATACTGCATTTAAAGGTCATGCAAGTATATGGTACACTGAAATGAAAGAAATCCATGGCAGAAGAAATTGGCCATGGTGGAAGAGTCAAATAATCCAAAAGTACAGTAATGGAACTTGGATATGGCAAAAGACCATGTCATTTGAAAATGACAAATACTCTGTGGACAAAGATCCATATGAGTGGTGTCTTAGACAGTCTAAAAGACTTAAAGCCATTGATCCTCAAATGAACATTCAAATGAGTAATCATAAACTTCTGACACAACTGCCAGGAGAACTAGAGCATGCAGTAAAGTGCAGATGCAACCAAAATTGCACTCTAGATGATATAGCCAATACCTTACAAGACATAAGGAAAAGGACTAATATAGGGAAATTCACCCCATATAGAAGCAGTAGTTTCAAAGAGAAACAACCTTTCAGGGTGGAGTTTAAAGACAAACCCAGAGAAAAAGTGGCAGAAGTGGCAAAGAAGAAGAATTCTTGTCACAATTGTGGTTCAACAGACCACTATGCCAACAACTGTCCAAAAGCAAAGAAGAAAGTCTATGCTATAGAAAAGGTCCCTGAAGAAGAACCTCCAACAGAGGATTCTGAATCAGACTCTATGGGTGATGCCATTAGAGAACCATCTGATGAGGATCAAGACCCAAGAGAGGAATTTCTAGTGGAATACCAAGAGGAAACCCCACTAGAAATCCAGGATATACAGTTGGAAGCAGGCATGCCACAAGACACTGCAAACAAGAACTTGTGTAAACATACACAAGATGCACAAACATTCCTGGTTACACCAACCAAAGGAATGGCATATATACATGGAACAGCCACAAAAATGACTGTATGTATTGACAATGCTCAGCATCCACTGATCATTGAAAGTGGAGCACACTGCTCCATAGTGGCCAGAAATTATCTGGATAACCACTTCCCAAACTGGGAAAAAGAACTCTTGCCCACCAGGGCAAAGAACTTTAAGAGTGCATCTGGAAAGATGACCTCTATTGGGACAATTATCAAAGAGATAATTATACCCCACAGAAAAGGTAATATCAGACTCAACCCAGAGTTTGTAGTGCTTGAAGATGCCCACATCCAAGGGCTTTTACTGGGAACAGATTACCAGAGGATGTATGGCATAGATATTTACAATAGTAAAAATAGGCATATTACCATTGGTACTAACAAGGAAAAGAAATTTTCTCTTGATATATACCAGATATCTTCTCAGGACCCACTGGAAGAACTTCTGAAAGAATTCAGAGAGGGACAGTTTAGCACTTCCCTCACCAGTAAACAAAAGCTAAGTTTACTAAAGATGCTGAGGAAGAATAGACCAGCATTTGCCATTGGTGAAGAACCATTAGGCAAGATCAAAGGCCATGATATAGAACTATATCTGGATGGGGAAAGGCCTTACCCACCCATGTTAAGGAGACCTCCTTACCCAGCAAGTCTGGAGACCAGGAAAGAGATTGAGAAACACATCAATGAACTCCTGGACATGGATGTCATCAGGAAGATTGGACACAATGAAATAGTGGAAATCACCACTTCTGTCCTGATCACCTGGCATGTTGGCAAGTCTAGATTGTGTGGAGACTTCAGAGCCCTGAACAACTACACAAAAGCAGACAGGTATCCTATACCAAGGATACCTCATGCCTTGGATAAATTGGCCAAAGCCAAATACATAACCAAGATGGATTGTATGAAGGGCTTCCACCAAAATGGAGTTAAACCAAACTCCATGAAATTACTCAGAATTATATGCCATATGGGCATATATGAGTACACCAGGATGCCATTTGGCATCAAGAATGCACCAGCCCACTTCCAAAGGATGATGGACACCATATTTCAAGAAGAAATAATGGAAGGCTGGATGGTAGTATATATTGATGATATCATTATATACTCAGAGACATGGGAAGACCATGTACAATACATAGACAGAGTGCTAAGTAAATGTACACCCATCAATCTGAAAATTTCACTTAAAAAGTGTAATTTTGGCCAACATGAGCTACTAGCTCTAGGACATAAAGTCTCAGGCCTTAGTCTGGCAATTGACCAGAACAAAGTAGCAGCAGTACTGCGAAAGCCAGTACCAAAGAACATCAAAGAGATGCAATCTTTCCTTGGGTTTGCCAGCTACTATAGAAACCACATCAAAAACTTTGCCCACATAACTAGTAGTTTATACAAGTTATGCTCAAAGGATGTAGTTTTTGAAATTACCAAGGAAAGAAGGGATGCATATGAGAGGATCAAATATGAACTCACTAATGCACCTGTGCTTATCTTACCTGACTTTGAACTACCATTCAAGTTATATATAGATGCAGCATGCAGTCAAGGCCTAGGAGCAGCCCTTCACCAAAGACAAATTGTGGATGGTGAACCAAGAGAAGGTGTAATATGTTACATCTCCAGGCAGCTGAAAGATTCACAAGCCAGGTATGGGGCCACCCAGACAGAATGTCTATGTCTAGTCTGGGCTCTAAAAAACTCCATTATTATTTGGAGGGTGCAGTCTTTGAAGTCTACACAGACTGCACAGCCTTGAAGTCTTTACTAAACATGAAGACTACCAATAGACACATGCTGAGATGGCAAATAGCCATCCAGGAGTATAGAGGGAACATGACCATCATATACAAGGAAGGTAAAAGCCATACCAATGCAGATGGCCTTAGCAGATGGCCACTGGACAATGTCAAAAGCAATCCAGCTTATGACCCTGAAGTTGCTGCAAAAATTCCTATCCATTTTATGGAAATAAATAGGAAGAAAAACTTCAGATTCTCTGAATGGGCACCAGGGAGTGGTACCCTTGACAGTGGAAACACTGATTCAGAAGGGACAGAAACCCCCATACTGGGAATAAGTTCCTCAGAACTGCACAATGAATTTTTCAATACAGTACTGAAATCTTATGCCAAACACAAACAGTGTAGCATACTACTCCAACTCCTTCAACAAAAATACAGGAGCCCAGAACTGGAAACCCAGCTGGAGGAACCCTGGTTGAGGGCCTATAAGGACAATAAATTCTTCCTTATAGATGGCCTGATTTATCACAGAGAAAAGCACACCAGTGCACTCACAGTGATAGACAGAAACCACATCTCTTTAATCCTGCAGGAATGCCATGATTGCCCCTATATGGGACACATGAGTGAGGACAGGACTAAAGAGAGGGTAGCAAGCACAGCTTGGTGGCCCAAGTGGGAGCAAGAGTTGAGTGAATACATCAACACTTGTGAAAGATGCCAAAAGGCAAATAGAAAACATGGGAAGAAATATGGGTTACTTCAACACATAGAAGAACCCAAACACCCATGGGAAACCATCAACATGGACTGGGTCACAGGACTTGTCCCAGGAGGCAAAGAAAACTACAATGCCTTCCTAATCATAATTGCTAGGTTCAGCAAGAGCATGAGATGTCTACCATGCCATAAAGAGGACACAGCCATGGACACTGCTCTGTTATTTTGGAATAACATCATATCCACCTGTGGAGTCCCTAAGATCATAATTAGTGATAGGGACCCAAAATTCACATCTGAATTTTGGACCAATTTATATGACATGCTAGGCACCAAGCTTGCTTTTTCCACAGCTTACCATCCACAAACAGATGGCCTAGCTGAGAGGATGATCCAAACGATGGAGGACATCCTCAGGAGGTTCTGTGCCTCTGGCATGGAATACAAGGACCATGAGGGATATACCCATGATTGGGTCACCCTCTTACCAGAAGTCCAACTGGCTTATAACACAAGCCAACACTCTACTACAGGAAAAACACCTGCACTGGTAGAGAAAGGGTGGAATCCCATGTTACCTGTGGATCACTTGAAGAAAAACCTTCTGACCATCCACCCCACAGCCAAAGACTTCCATGATATGTGGAAGAAAGCCTGTGATACTGCTGCCAAATGCATAGCTGAGGCCAAAGAGTATAATAAGCAAAGGTGGGACAAATCACATATGGAACCTGACTTCAAGGAAGGGGACCAGGTGTTAGTGTCTACACTGAACTTTAACAATCTCAAAGGACCCAAGAAAATGAGAGACTCATTTGTAGGGCCCTTCACTATCATTAAGTTGATAGGGAAGAATGCAGTAGAGGTCAAGCTCACTGAGGAATTTTCTAGGAAACACCCAGTCTTCCCAGTGAGCCTGGTGAAACCATACTTCCAAACAGAGGAGGATAAATTCCCCTCCAGGAAGAAGAACACCACTCCACCAGAAATAGTGGAAGTAGAAGACTCTCCTGGACCTGTGAGTAAAATCATCAGGGCCAGAAAAATCAGACTTAATGGGAAAGATCAGAGACAATATCTAGTCAGATTCAAGAACCAGACAGCTGACAAAGACAAATGGTTGGCAGAGGATGCCATACCAGATGGGAACCTTCATTTAAGGAGATTCAGAGACTCTAGGAGGACTGAACAGTCTCATCAAGGATGAGCCTTTTTTAGAGGGAGGGTATGTCAGCCTGTGACTCAAAACCAGAGCACAAGCATGACAGCCAAAATACCATAAACCAATGGTATAGCCAAGATACCACCAGAACATGGAACTGAGCCAAATTAGCTCAGAAGGTATCAAAAGAAAGAGGAAACTCACCCTTTTCTGAAAATATAAGTCCCATCACCATAGGACAAGAAATAACAAAGTTATTCCTGCTCAAAGTTATTGCTGAGCATAAACCTTAATTTTCACCTCCCATCTAAAATCTAGAAGGAGAGGCTTAACCCCATCAAATGGGTACTCAAAATGAAGCTCTAAGCCAGGGCTATCCAATGGTACCAGCCAAACTGAGCTAGCACCAGTATTACTTGAGTTATGGTCAAATTCAGACCAAATAAGGGTGAACAAAACATTCACCTCTCATCTAACTTTTACAGTTTTAGTGTGAGATACTTAAAGTGGGGTCTTTTTGGAAAGAGCACAATCAGGGCTATCTGATGGTGCCATCCATTTCCTCATAACTTAACTACAACAGAAGTTATTGGCCAAACAAGCTCAATACAGCTTTTTGCCCAAACCACGCCAATGTACAAAAATACTTGTACATGGGATAACTTTGTCATATTTAATGATAACCATGTCAAGTTGGGTACCATTGTGTAGAGCCCATATAGAGCTATTCAATGAGCCAACTTTGAGCTTGATATCTCAAAAACTGACAGAGTTATGACCATTTTAAGGTCAAAATCCCACCTGCTGTCATATACAGCCTTACCATGGGATAACACCCCATAATCATGAATATGAGGTGTCAAATAGACGAAGAAGCATGTTTTTACTTCAATACCTCATATGTCAGTCAATACTGGGGTCCCATACAGCTTCTGTACAGCATTCTACGCGTCATACACGTCAGAATCAGGCTGTGAGGTCCCCAGATGAAAATTTTCACCCTGTATTGGTGAAAACTGCCCAGATGTGGTTTCAAAACCACATCTGAGCCCAATACAGGGTATACAGGCTGTTTGCAAACCACAAGCCAGTCCTGGAGAGTGAAAAATCTTCACTTCCTCTACGTGGAAAGGTCTAGCAGCCTTTCCACCTCAATTTCAGGATAAAAGGAGGGCTTTTTACAGCCAAAAACCTTTCCTCATCCTGCTCTTGAATAACCTACGTAGTAAACTGTCAAAAACAGTTTTACTCTTGTTTAATAATCAGGTATAATTATAATCTTAATTATTGTAGACTCTATTATTGTAATCCAACAGATAAAGCCTGCACCCAGGGTTCTCAATAGCGCTCACCACCACTATTCCTCAATAGTAGAACCCTTTTATTTTATTATAAAACCCTTATAAATCTTTTTTAAATTATTTTCTACCGTGTCACATACACAGTTAAAGTTGTAATTAGCCTAGTTATACCTTTATCATAGTATCATCCTGACAGCACTTTTCAAAATCTTTTCAATTATATTTTCCAAGATATTCTGGATGCTTATGCTGTGGTTTCTTTGGATGTCATTATGGTCTTTTCCAAATCTGAGGAGGAACATGTCACTCATGTGTCCACTGCTCTTTCCAGACTCAGGGCCAATAACCTTTTTGCTAAGGCCTCCAATGCCTATTCCATGTTTACAGTGTGGAATATTTGGGTTATGTTGTTCCTTCTGAAGGCCTCAAGATGGACCAAGCAAAAGTCCACCAGATTCTCAATTGGCCACCTCCAAGAAACCTCAATGCTCTTCAATCATTCCATGGCTTTGCCAATTTCTACTGCTGTTTCATCAAGAATTATTCAAAAAAGATCAGTTCAATCACCAGTTTCCTCAAAGAATATTCCTGTTTCCCCCTCAATGAGGAAGATCTTAGTCCGTTGAATCAACTCAAAGAGGCTTTCACCACTTCTCCAATCCTTTCCCACTTCAATCCTTCCCTACTCACTATTGTAGAGACTGATGCATCTGATTATGCCTTGGGTGCTGTACTGAGTCAGGTCTCTGACTCAGGAAAACATCCCACAAGAAGTTTGGATTCCTCAAACGTCTTCCAATACCAAATAGTCCTTTGATTTGTCTTTCAATGGACTTGATCACTCAACTTCCACCGTCCAATACCTTTGATTCAATCTTGTTCATAGTGGACAGGTTCTCAAAAATGGTTGTTTGTATTCCAACCATGTCTTCAATCACTTCACTGAATTTGGCCCATTTATTCATCAAGAACATATTTTCAAAGCATTGTCAGTGATAGAGGTTCAATTTTTGTTTCTTCTTTTTGGACCAATCTTTGTCAGCAGCTCAAGATTTCAAGAGATCTGTCAACTCCTCACCATCCAGAAACTGATGGACAGACAGAGAGGTTAAATCAGATACTAGAACAGTACCTTTGGATGTATGTCAGTTATCATCAAGATGATTGGAATTCCTGGCTCCCTCTGGCTGAATTTTCTTACAATAATTCTGACCACCCTTCAACAAAACAATCACCATTTTTCACTGTTCATGGAAGAGATCCACAATTTGACTCAGCTCACATTACTCATGATACTCCTGCTGGAAAGTTATCAACAAAGTTCCAATCAGTACAGCAAGATGTCAAGAGAGAACTTGAAGCTGCCATAAACCAGTCTAAGAGGTATGCAGATAAAAGTAGAGCAACTCCACCTCATTTCAATCCTGATTACATGGTATGGCTTTTCTTCAAGAGCATAAAATCAACTAGACCCATCAAAAAACTGTCTGATGGTTTGTTGAGTCCATTTCTAATCTTGAAGAAAGTCAGTACTAATGCGTACCACCTCAAGCTTCCATCTCAATGGAAATCCATCCACCCAGTTTTCCATATTTCCCTCTTGGAACCAGTCAAGACATCAACAATCCCAAATCGGCATCAAGAGCTTCCTCCTCCAATTATCATTGAAGAAGAAGAGGAATGAGAAGTCTCTCAAATAGTGGATTCAAAGCTCAAGAGAGGAAAATTATGGTATCTGGTGGAATGGAAAGGTTTCAGTCAAGACTCAGAAAGATCCACTTGGGAACTAACTGAAAGCCTGAGGAATTTTCCTGAACTTGTCAAAGATTTTCATTCTTTATATCCTGACAAGCCAGGACCCAATTTATCAAAATCTTGATTCTTTATGGTGCTTGGTAGGCAGAGGAATTACCAAAAGTAACTCCCACTCCTGTTATGCACCTTTAGGGGTATTCTACTCTTCTTTGTTGTAAGCATCACCTTGGCCACTCTGTGAGCACTTTGCAATTTGGACACAGATCTTTGGCCTGGCTTCAACATAAATTCCAATTTATGGCCATTTACACTTGGGCAAATGGAACATTCCTTTTCTTATTTCCTTTTCAAGACATTATCCATTCAGCACATTCCTTTAAAAAGATTTTTCTTTCTTTATGGCACTGGTGGGAGTGGTAACTATCAAAAGTAAGTTCCTCTCCTGGTGTGCACTTCCCTGAGGGGTCTACAACCTTTCAAAACATCACCTTGGCCATTTCTTGAGAACCTGGCATCAAATTCTGTTTTCCAGGTCCTTGGCCACTTTCAAAATCAAATGTCAAAATTCGTGATGAAGATTGGAATCCTCCTCAAAATTTTCTTCTCTCTTTTGCTCTTCATTTCTTTCTTTATTCTTTATTTTCTTTCATTTTCTTTCTTTATATTTCCTTAAAGTTTTCTTGATTATAATCAATAATGCCAAAAATTGAGGCCAAAATCAATCTGTCAACACTTTCAAAGCCAAATGTCAAGAGAAGACCAAGTCAACCCCATCTCATATGCCATCATCAGTATCAGCTCAAGAATTTTCTTTTCAACAATAAATACCTCTGGAACCCCTACGCCCAATCTGTCTCAACAGCCTCAACAGGCTCTTACCTTTTCTTGGTGCTTAGGAGTTCACCATTCAAGGTAGGGGGGTACTGTCACAACCACAAGTAATGATCCTTCTCCATGGGTGTTGGGGCAATTTAGCCTGGGACCAAGCTGGGGACAATTGGCCACACCATATCTTTTATGGAAAATTGGCCCCCTTTGGCCATATCACCTTCCCCTGGCCATTTATGGCCTCAGGCCATATCCTGCCATCATTGGCCTCCCTGGCCAATTTCCATATCCCCAATGCCCAGGTCTCTATCTTTGTTTTTGGGCCTGGGGTGTCCTTTTCTCTCCTAGGGGATTCTGGGCCCCTAGCCATAACCATCAGATTTGGGCCACCCCCTTTCATTAGGGGGTCTAGGGCCTAAATTGCCTTTTTGGGCCATTTAGGACCCCTATGGCCTCTATGGCCCGTGGGCCAAAGGGGGCAGCTGTAACAACCACTCACCAGGGGTAAGGGTATGCATTCATACACCCACTCAAACACCTCAAATCAGTAGATCCATCATTTGCATCAGTATTCAGTTTCAGCAATCCTCCTTGCTGAAACATGCATACAGCTTGGTACTTCAATACAGCCTGTCAACATCTGTACAGGTTGGATTCACCCAATACAGTTTCAATACACCAGCATGAAACTGTATGATCACTCAAATCTACCACACCTCTTGTACAGGTTCTGTACAGCTGTACAGGACCTGTATTGGCCAGACTCAATTCAATACTCAATTATTCTCATGAAAATTCATCCTCTGGATCAGGGCTGGTGATTCTCACATATACCAGCAACTCTTTCTCCCCCCTGGGGACTTTTCCTCAGTTAATGAATTTATTTTATTTATTATTTAATGAATATTTGTAAGGTTTGACTATGAAACAATAAGTAAAAATTACTAATATTTTACTTATTGTACTGTGAATGTCCTTATGAAAGAAATAAATAAGATAAAAATAATTATAATAATAAAGAATTATTATAATTATGACATAAAAATAATTATATTATTAATAAAATATAACAATATAATTTATATTATAAAACATAATATAATAAAATAAATATATTAATATAAAATAATTAATATATTTAATAGCACTTTATTATTGTTACAAACAAATAATAAAGGCGTAAAAAATTGTTTTTTATTAATAACAAACAATTAATAACAATAATATTACCAATATTAAAGTTATGAATTAATATAAATACTATTTATATTAATTAAAGAATTATTAAAAGAATAATATAGAGAATATTATTAATATAAGGGAAAATAACCTACTTTTAACACTTAATATAGTAATTTTGAGATAATTTATGCCAAATAATGTAAATACAACTTATACAAACTGTATTTACAATAAAAAATAGAGAAATTACAAATATTCTTGATTTTTTATGTGGAAATGAGTTTTAGAGAGATTTTTAACAAAAACAATTAAACAAATGATTTAATCACGTCAAAATTGATGATCATAATAAAGATGAACTTTGGTCTTTAATAATATAAAAGCTTTATATATAAAGAATAAAGATATTACCTTTTTGTTTGTATTGATTTAATGTTTTTCATGCGTCTGAGGGGAAAACAGAGCAGAAAGAGCTCTATTTATAGTAGATACCTCCCTCCTAGAGTCCAACAGGCTTCTAGTAGACGTGTACTGATCATATCCACTGGAATTGATCAATATTTTAAGGTTTGGTGATGATTACATCATGATCAAACCTCATTACATCACTATTACCCCATTATTTAGAGTTATGTCAGCCTGTGACTCAAAACCAGAGCACAAGCATGACAGCTAAAATACCATAAACCAATGGTATAGCCAAAATACCACCAAAACATGGTACTGAGCCAAATTAGCTCAAAAGGTATCAAAAGAAAGAAGAAACTCACCTCTTTCTGAAAATATAAGTCCCATCACCATAGGACAAGAAATAACAAAGTTATTCCTGCTCAAAGTTATTGCTGAGCATAAACCTTAATTGTCACCTCTCATCTAAAATCTAGAAGGAGAGGCTTAACCCCATCAAATGGGTATTCAAAATGAAGCTCTAAGCCAGGGCTATCTAATGGTGCTAGCCAAACTGAGCTAGCACCAGTATTACTTGAGTTATGGTCAAATTCAGACCAAATAAGGGTGAACAAAACATTCACCTCTCATCTAACTCTTACAGTTTTAGTGTGAGATACCTGAAGTGGGGTCTTTTTGGAAAGAGCACAATCAGGGATATCTGATGGTGCCATCCATTTCCTCATAGCTCAACTACAACAGAAGGTATTGGCCAAACAAGCTTAATACAGCTTTTGCCCAGACCATGCCAATGTACAAAAATACTTGTACATGGGATACCTTTGTCACATTTAATGATAACCATGTCAAGTTGGGTACCATTGTGTAGAGCTCATACAGAGCTATTCAATGAACCAACGTTGAGCTTGATATCTCAAAAACTGACAGAGTTATGACCATTTTAAGGTCAAAATCCCACCTGCTGTCAGATACAGCCTTACCATGGGATAACACCCCATAATCATGAATATGAGGTGTCAAATAGACGAAGAAGCATGTTTTTACTTCAATGCCTCATATTTCAGTCAATACTGGGGTCCCATACAGCTTCTGTACAGCATTCTACGCGTCATACACGTCAGAATCAGGCTGTGAGGTCCCCAGATGAAAATCTTCACCCTGTATTGGTGAAATCCGCCCAGATGTGGTTTCAAAACCACATCTGAGCCCAATACAGAGTATACAGGCTGTTTGCAAACCACAAGCCTGTCATAGAGGGTGAAAAATCTTCACTTCCTCTATGTGGAAAGGTCTAGCAGCCTTTCCACCTCAATTTCAGGATAAAAGGAGGGCTTTTCACAGCCAAAAACCTTTCCTCATCCTGCTCTTGAATAACCTACGTAGTAAACTGTCAAAAACAGTTTTACTCTTGGTTTATAATCAGGTATAATTATAAACTTAATTATTGTAGTCTTTATTATTGTAACCTAACAGATAAAACTGCACCCAGGGCTTTCAGAAGCGCTCACCACCACTATATTTCAATAGTAAAGCCCTTAAAATCTCAATTAAATCATCTTTTATCAACCTTTTCTCTTTAAAAATCTATTTTTTACCATGTCACAGTCATAGTTTTAGTTGTAAATAGCCTTATTACCTCTTCAACATAGATTCAGCCTGACAAGTTATCACTATAACTTTAAGTCTGATGTGGTCAAAGGCTTGGCAGAACCCTAGATTTCGTGGATTTTATTAGCTTTAATCATAAACTAATAGTATTCACCAATTTTATTACTTATATGACTGTTAAACTTAATTTAAGGTTACAGTGAGTGATCATAAATGATCAAATTAAGCTCAAACTTTGATCCTTGATACCTTTTGAGATTTACACGCTAAAGCAATTCAAAGAGTGAATTCTGATAGCTTTGCATAGCCTCATTATGCTTCCAAGAGCATTTCATTACATCATCAAAACTCTATTTTTGATGATTTTTCTTGTAACTCATCTTTTCTGTCAAAATTTAATATTTTAAACTTCAAGCTATGATTTCAAGGGGTTATACCTTGAATATTATAATACCAAATACATCATTCTTCACTAATGAACTATTAGAATTCAACTGTCTACTATTTTTTAGGCTTGGACCACTTTCACAACAAAGTGGTCAACAGCTCTATTGATTTTAATCAATAATTCCTGACATGTTTTAACCTTGTTTATAACCTTTGAAATAAACTTCATATCTGTAATCCTACAGTAATTACGTGATGACTTCATTTTTGGTTCATCACTCTATCATGTATAATTCAAGAGATATTAGCTAAAATCCTTGAATATATGTGTTGACCAAAAAAGTGCATATATTCAGGGTAATTCCTTAAGTATTGGTTTTGAAGCTTAGCTTATTAATTGTCTTATGTGTGGATATTTATGTAGGATCCAATGGTACCATTTATTTCACATGTTTCTTCATTGTCTTTTGAAATAAATAAGGATTTGTGTCTTTTATAAGGTATTATTACTTATAACGTATTAAATATTGACTTTTACAGATATGCCATAAAAATGGTATATGTGTATTTCACCATGGGGAATCCAATGGTATAATTTTTTCCACATGTTTATTCATTGGCTCTTAAGTTAAATCAAGTTTTATACCAATTTATGGTATTTTTGTAGTTTTAAGGTACTAATTATATTAAATATTTCTTCTGACCTTTTTGGGTATGTGGTCATATCTCAAAGGTTCACATTCCCTACCAACAAAAAAGATTGTACCACAATCTGATATCTGTAATTAGGGTATCATCCACTGTCCTACCTCTTCAATAGAGTTTGTTAGTTTTGAAGCTCAATAATGCTTAACTTTTCTATTTTTCAGGCTTTCTTTCATGTCTGAACCTTCTTAGTACTTCATCAGCATTTGTTATATCTTTCTCAAGTAGCCATTTATTTTCTTGAGTTGAATTTCTATACCTTACAAGGTATTCCCTTTCTTTTTTCTTCCTTGTCCTTCTTTCTTTAAGGACTTTTACTATTTTCTTTTCCTCTCCTTCTTCCAAGGGGGGAATTTCAAGTGGGGGTTTATTTCTTAGTGGAAATAGCTCTTTGTCACTTGAACTGTAAGGTTTTATCAGACTTACAGGGAAAGTTGGGTGTTTGTTCATTAGTTCACCTGTGAGTTCCAATTGCACAGCATTGGGTCCATGAAGTTCTTTAATCATAAATGGTCCTGCAAAGGAATCTTTCAATTTCTTTGGGCCTTTTATGTTATTGAAATTAAGGGTTGATACTAGGACCAAGTCTCCTATTTTGAAGTCAGGTGGCTTATGACTTTTATCCCATCTTTCTTTTGCATATTTGAAAGAATCTTGCATACATCTTTTTGCATGGTGTCTTGCCTTATCAAACATTATCTTAAAACTGCTTTCTGTTGGATGTATATCCACTAAGTCCTTTTTGAGGGTATCATAAGGAAGTCTTGGATTCCAACCTTTTTCTAGCATTGCTGGCTTTTTGGCAGTAGAAGAGTGGATTGATGTTTTATATGCCATTTCAAGAGCTGGTATTAGTGTACACCAATCATGGGTAAAACCATCAGAATCTTTGAATTCTAGCCCATAAGCACAGAATCTCCTGATCATGTCCTCTAAGTTCTGTATCATTCTTTCTTCTAAACCCTCAGTTTGAGGATGGTAAGCTGTTGAGAATGATAACTTTGTCCCAAACAAGTTATGGAGATTTGTCCATAATGCAGAAGTGAACACTGGGTCTCTGTCACTTATAATATTCTGGAATAAGCCTGTATGGCTAATAACCTTATTCCATATCATTATGGCTGTGTCCATAGCTGTGTCATCTTTATGACATGGTAGGAACATGGGAGTTTTGCTATACCTGTCAACCAATACTAGGCATGCATTATAGCTTCTGTCTCCTCCTGGAGGTAATGCTGTTACCCAATCCATATAAACTATTTCCCAAGGGGATTTTGTTTCTTGGATTTGGATCATCATTCCAAATTTCTTTCCTGTGGCTCTGTTGGCTTTTTGACATCTGTCACAGGTTTGGCAGTATTCTATAACATCTTTCTTCCAATTTGGCCACCAAGAGCAGGTTTTCACCCTCTCTAGTGTTCTGTCTTCTGAAAGGTGTCCAGCTGCAACACTATAATGACACTCATGTAAAATAGTGTTTCTCAGGGTTCTATCTGTTAAGGCCATAACACATGTGTGTTTTGTTCTATGGTAAAGGATTCCATCAAGGAGGTGGAATCTTCCTTCATCATATGCCTTTTTCCATATTTCATCTAGTTTTGATGAAAGTGATGGGTCTTTGCTGTCTTTCATTAGAAGTTGGCTTAAGATATGGCAATTCTTGTCTATCTTATAGCTTTCTTTAACTTTGTTAAAGAATTCTGTGCCAATGTCTGTAACACATATTCCTTCTATATGGTGTTCTTCTTGTGGTACCCATGCTGGATTGTCAGGGGTATTTGCTAGAGCCCATCTGCTAAGACCATCTGCATTTTTATGAATATTTCCAGATTTATGAACAATAGTCATATTTCCTCTATATTATTGGATACCAATTTGCCATCTCAGCATATTTTTATTTGGGGTTTTCATATTTAATAGAGATTTTACAGCATTACAGTCTGTAATCACATCAAATACTGTT
Source organism: Austropuccinia psidii (assembly GCA_023105745.1). Taxonomy (NCBI): domain Eukaryota; kingdom Fungi; phylum Basidiomycota; class Pucciniomycetes; order Pucciniales; family Sphaerophragmiaceae; genus Austropuccinia; species Austropuccinia psidii. Next base: position 32,391,968 of record JALGQZ010000005.1, on the reverse strand, counting down.
CCATCCAAATAGTAATGTAATTTTTGTAAAGCCCACACTAAGCAGAGGCATTCCATTTGGCTTGCTCCATATCTTGCTTCTGTTGGCTTTATCTGTCTTGAAATAAAAAAAATTGGTCCTTCCACTGGTTTATCATTGATAATTTGTGTCTGGTGTAGTTCAGCACCCAGTGCTTCTCCACAAGCATCAATGTAAAGTTTGAAGGGTAGTTTCCAATCTGGCATTAGAAGAAATGGGGCATTTGTTAAGTAATTTTTCAATTCTTCATATGACTTGACTCTTTCTTCTTTCATTTCATAGACTGTTTGTTGGTCACATAGCTTATACAAGGATTTAGCAATTTTTGCAAAGTCCTTTATATGCTGTCTATAGTAACCAGCAAATCCTAGAAATGATTGCATTTCTTTTTTGGTTTGAGGCATTGGCTTGAGTAGTACTGCTGCTACTTTATTCTTGTCTATGCCTAGGCTAAGTCCAGATACAACATGTACTAGTGCTTTTAATTCACTATATGCAAAATGACAGTTTTTCAAGGAAATTTTCATATTCACTTGGACTATTTTTTGTAATACCCTTTCTAGTCTTGTAAGCTGATTTTCCCAAGTTTCTGAGCAAACTATGATATCATCAATGTAGATAATTAAACATCCTTCTGATAATTCTTCAGGAAATATGTTATTCATCATTCTTTGATAATGGGAAGGTGCATTTTTTATGCCAAATGGCATTCTTAAGTATTCAAAAATTCCACAGTGGACTATTATCCTCAGTAGTTTTTTGGCATTGTCTGTTAAGACATTCTGGTGAAACCCTTTTAAGGCATCCATGGCTGTGATGAACTTAGCTTGTGACAATTGTGTCAATGTCTCATGGATCCTGGGTATTGGATACCTGTCTGGAATGGTATAGGTATTCAGTTCTCTGAAATCTCCTACCATCCTTGATTTTCCATTATGCCAAGTTATAATGACAGGTGTAGTGACTTCTACCTGTTCATTATGTCGTACCTTTCTTAATACTCCAAGGTCCATTAATTCGTTAATGTGTACCTCTAAGTCTTCTCTATCCCTTGGACTAGCTGGGTAAGCAGGTCTTCTTAATAGAGGTGGGTAAGGTTTTTCCACATTAAGAATTATATCCACTTCATGTCCAATTATGGCACCTAGTGGCTCTTTGTCAGTTGCAAAGGCATTTTTATACTTAAATAGAAGGTCAATTAATTTTTCTTTCATTTTTTCTGTTAATTCTTGATTGAATTCTGCCTCTTTAAGTTGTTCAGATATAAAAAGCTCCTTTTCTGGAATTTTTCCTTCATTTTAATAGCTGTGATTTGTTTTTTGTTATTTAAGAAGCCAAACTTTTGTCTTTTGTTGTCTCCTATGGTAAAATATCTATCCTTATGGTTGGAGACATCTATACCACAAATTGATAAGTATTCATTCCCAAGTATGAAGTGATTATTAGTACAGTTGTCCATTACTACAAACTCTACTTTGATTCTGACACATTATGAGGGATGAGGAAAAACTAGTGTTAAATCAATTATTCCAAGGGGCTTCATGCTCTCACTTGCACTACTAAATTTGACACCTTGTATTGGCATACGTTTTTCTTGCCAGTCTAAGACAATGGTTTTTAAATAACTTTTACCAACACAGGTGCAATATGCTCCTGTATCTACGTTAACTTTTCCTTCTTGGTTATCAACCATAACAATACTTATACTTGATTTTCCAGCTGTATATCCCATTCCTCTTGCAGGTTTGGTTCTATACATTTTGGCATCTTGTATGTTTGTTAGGTATGTGTCAGATGTCTCAACTTGTGTTGAGTTGGAGTTAACATCCAGTACTTCATAAATTATATCAATATTATTAATTTGTGCATTAATTATATTGATTTAATCATTTTCAGAGCTTTCTGACTCTTCTGTCTCTTTTTCAGAGTCATATTCCTCTTCTTTGTCATTATGGTTTTCTGTTTCCACAATTTCATTAATCTTTGCCTTTTTAAGGCAATTATTGGCTAAGTGTCCAATAGCTCCACATTTATGGCATTTTCTTTGCTCATTATTGTTAGATGTATTGGACTTGAAGGATTCTTTTGATTTATCTTTTTTGATAAATGGTTTATTTGGGCTTTTAATGTCCAATTTCTTCCAAGTCCTTCCAATTCTTGTTCTTGTCACTATGTCTTCTAGTGCATTAATATACTCTTCTGCGGAGCATTGTTCTATACACCTGCTTCTTATGGCATGTTCTAGCTCTCCTCCACATTTCTTGAGTATTTTCATATGCACCATTTTTTGTGACATTTCTGGGTACAATGCATTAAGTCTTTCAACTTGTTTCAAGAACCAAGTTAAAGGTTTGTCTTTGTCTGGGTCAAAGAAAGAATTTTCAAATGCATTTTCTATTTTGTACCTCCAGGAATCATCAGCCCACTTGGTCATTATTTCTTGTTCCACCAAGACCAAGTATTTTTGCCATTTGTTTGCCTTATGCCATAATACCATCTCTTTGCAGATTTTTCAAACAATGAATGTAATATTGTGGTGATTAATTCATCTGGTATGGCATAATCTTCTGGTAGCATGTCAATTGTTTTGATAAATGACATATGGTCATATTCACCTTCTCCTGTGAATGTTGGCCATTCTTTCAATTGAGGTGCTTCCTTCATTAAGACTTGGTTATTGTCTTGGTGACTCAAGTCTGTTATGGATGCATTTGTTAGTTCCTCTTTTGGTTTAACAGGGCTTCTTATGTGAGAAAATGGTGTTGATAACTTTGGCATATTTAAATTAGCCTCATTAATCTTATCCATTTTTTCAGTAATAAGCCTTATTTCACTTTGAATGTCATCTTTCAGATGCATTCTTGCTTCATCACTCTTTTCCACATGGTCCAGAAGTAACTTTTGGTGTGATGAAGTCTTTTCTTCAAATTTTTCTACAGAAATACTTAATTTGTTTAATTTTTCTGTATGATTGTCAATACTCACGTCATAATTGATTGTCAAAGTTTTTTCTTTGATATCACTTATGTATTTATACAACTCTTGTTGTCCTTGTATCAATTTCTGAGTATTGTCAATTAATACTTTTGGTTTATTATCTTCAATCATAAATTTTATGTTATCAATTTCTTTCTTATTTTGTACAACAAGTTTTGTTAAAGATGATAGACTCTTATTTATTTCTTGGAAAGATAATAAACTATTTTTAATGTCTTTAAGAGGTAAAATACTATTCTTAAGCTCTGTTAAAGTATTTACAACATCGGGAGACAGGGTTATTTCTTTGGGAAATGGTGTTGTCTCATTCTTTGTTCCTCTTTGTCTTTTAATTCCATCAAAGTTCTGGCCATGTTGAAGACATTGTCCATGGCATCTTTTTGGATCTTGGGGATCCTGTAGCTTGGGGGATATGCTTTTCTCCAATTCTTTTTCTTGTTCTTCTTCCCTTCTTGGGGAAGTGGGTTGACTTGGGGCTTGCTGGTAGAAGCTACTGGGGCTTCTTCCTTGGTTGCCTCCTTCTTTTTGGCATGATACTCCTTGATCCTTTTCATTTGAGGTTTGGATTATAGTGGCTTCCATCCATTGCAGTATTTCACTATTTCCTCCGTGAGGAACATTTTGAGGATGTGGCAGGAGTTCATCACTCCTTGGTGTATTTGAGGCAACATTTCCCAATCTTTTTCCTTGTACACTGTGTAGTACTGTTGGTATTGGCTCATGTAAATGTCTATTTGAGCCCTCTGAATGTGATTTTTACTTGTTTGAGTCACTCATACTTAGTTCCAATTCAGGTTCAGATATCATGGGAATCTCTGGGACTTGCCTTTGGGATAAGGAACTTCCTTGTGTGGATTCTGTTCCACTGGGGATATTGCCCTTTCTTTTCCCTTTTGAGGAATCAATTCTACCTCTGAGTCCAGCTCCATCTTATTGGATGGAGTATTGGGAGCCTCTTCTGGTAGTCATATTATAAGAAAAAGAAGAAAATAAGAACTTTCAGAACAGGAACTTTCTTATGGCAAATTATAAATGAGGTACTCACCTTCAGAGTCCTGAATGGTGGGTCCTGGAAAGTCCAATTTCTTGGCTTTCTTTCTTTTGGAAATTATTGGTGTTGGAGAACTTTGACAAGTTTCTTCCACCAATCTTTCAACAGTGGTTTGGCTATCCTTTGTTGGGTTGTCTTCAAACACTAAAAAAGACAAATAAATATAAGTCTTTTATATAAAAGTGTTATTTTTGGTAAGATATGGCAATTTTCCATGTAAAAATTGCTTTTATATCTTTTTTATGGAAAAAAATGAAAATAATTAAAGAAATGAAATTAATTGAATAAAAAACTTCTTTATGGGTTTTTAATATTTTTATTATTTTTTATGTTTTTATTTTTAAAGAATAAAATAAAAATGAATATGATTCTTTCTATAAAATTAATTTATAATATAAAATTATTTTTAATTTATAAAATATCTGTCACAGGGGCTCTTCTAAAATGAAGAGGGCCTGGCACTCAGTGAACAGACTTACTTATGGAGGGCTCAGAAGGAATACTCAAATGGTGAGAGTAATGTAAAAAGATAATAATTTCCTAGTCATAAAATAATAAGAATTAAAAGATATGAGAGGAAAACAAAAGCAATAATAAAGAGCCAACCACAAATAATCCTGTACCACTGTTTCAACCTGTTCAGAAAAGAGAAACGGATTAATAAAGGATATGGCCACCAGAACTCTACTGAACAGGTGAGGGAAGGCAAAGACTAACTTAATAAATAATGAAATAATATTTCTTAAATGAGAAAAAAATAATATTAAATAATAAATCCAATATTTTAATTAACTGGGGGAAAACCCCCCAGGCAGATGAAGAGGGGCTGGTATATGTGAGAAATACCAGCCTTGGAGTTTGAGTGTTGAGATACTGGCCTGTATGCTAGAAGAAGTTGGATGTGGGATTGAATCCTGTATTGGTGAATCCAATACAGGTTATACAGTCAATACAGGTATTTGCGCCTGTATTGATGACAGGCCTGTATTTGGGGAATCCTGTATTTGGGTCTTGCCTGTATGAAACTGTATTGAGGACTGGAAAACTGTATTTGGAGAATGTAGAATGAAACCCCCTTGCTGATTGGGTTTTGAGGGTATCCATGAAATAATGATTGTTGCTGATTGGGTTTTGAAGGGTATCAATGAAGTAACTATTGTTGAAGATAATTGATAATGCCCCTGACTTCTTGGCTGTGACATTATCCCCCTCTTGAAAGTGGTGAGCTCTCAGCACCATAAGTATAGTGAGTCTTGATGAGCTTGCAATCAATCCATACAGTTCTTTCCCCCAATGCCTTAAATTTATCCCATTAACTTTCTTCTTCAATCAATACTCAAACAAATCTTCATCTAATCACTCGCAGATATCTTCTCCTTGATCTTCAATCTGAATTCTCTCTTCTCTTTCAAAATGCCTTCATTCTTCTAAAATAATGTTCATTCTTGTCTTGAGTGTCTTCACTAAACTTTTCTTGAGTCCTCATGGCTTTTGAAAAGGGGGTGAACTGGGTTTATGTCCCAAGAACACCTGATTTCATCATAATTTTGATCTTGAGAGTGTTGGCATAAAGTGGCCAATACTTGAGGTTTTGGACCATTTCAGAAGTCCTGGCCAAAATCCTTGATTTTGTGATTAAAGGGGATTTTGGCCAATTTGCGCAAAAATGCGCAAAATTTGCGCAAAGTGCGCAAATGCGCATATATGCCATAATGGCATATAATGGTGAAAAAAGTGAAAAAACTTGATTGATGATGAAAAATGGCCTTATAGGGTGTTCTGGCCATTTTGCGCATTTTTTGCGCAAAATGCCCAAAAATGCGCAAAGTGCGCAAATGCGCATATATGCCATAATGGCATATATATTGGTGAAAAAAGATGAAAAAGTTGACAAATTATGGAAAGTGGCCTATAAGGTGTTTTGGCCATTTTGCGCATTTTTGCGCAAAGTGCGCAAATGCGCAATTATGATGAAATTGGCTAAAAAGGCCTTTTGAAGCCTTTTGACAAGATAAACAGGCCTTTTGCGCAAAAGTGCGCAAAAATGCGCAAATTTTCCAATATGCCCAATCAAGCATATTTTTATGAAAAATGATAGAACTGAGCTATTTTGAAATTTTGAGGTTTGATATGGCCATTTGTGCCAAAGTGCATAAATTCATGAAATTGGCCAATTGGGCCATTTGAAACAGTTTTTTCTTCTTTTGATCTTGATTTCTTCTTGAATGTCTTCCTTCTTATCTCCTCCTTGACTGGTCAATTTCCGTAAATGCCTTGCTGATTGGGTTTTTGGCTTTCAATTTTGATCTTAAGGAATGAGTTTAAGGCTGACTTGAAGAGGTTTTGATGAGGGTTATCTGTAGGTGGTCTTTACCATTACTAGTGTTTTGCTCTTTGATTATTGAATGAATTGACTCCCCAAACGTGATATGGGAGTGATGACTACTGCTTTTTGAAATAAGAAATAAAAATAAAAATAAAAATAAAAGATACAAGTAAAAGAAATGAAAATAAAAATGAAAAATGAAAAAGATTTGAGAGAAAAAGAGAGTAAAGAAAGAAATAGAAATGCCTGAGGGTTGTCCTTCTTGTGGTGAGTTGCTTGATTTTGGGCAAAATGTTCTGAAAGATAAAATCAAGCATTTGATGCTCACAGCGTGGCCAAGGTAATGTTTTACAAGAAGTAGACCCCTCAGGGATGCATACCAGGAGATGGAACTTACTTTTATAACTTCCACTCCCCACCAAGCACAATAAATGAAAAAGAATTATGCCATAACATGAATTTTGGTAATGAATTTCTTGAAAGATAATTTATGGCATGATTAAAGAAAGAAAAGAAAATAAGAGAAAGATTGGGCCATATCTTGATGAAAAGTCCAAATCTTGAGGGTATGATGTTGCAAGGCCTTCTGAACCTGTCCAAAGAGTTGACAAGTGCTCACAAAGTAGCCAAGGTGATGCTTACAAAAAATTTGGGTAGAATACCCCCTTAAAGGTGCATGCCAGGAGAGGAACTTACTTTCATAAACTCCAATCCCCACCAAGCACCATAAATCAAACTCTTGAGGCATTTGGGCCAGGCTTGTCTGGATACAAAGTGTGAACATCCTTGACAAGGTCTGGGGAGTTGGTAAGGTTGGAAGCTGGTTCCCAAGTTGTTCTTTCTGGGTCTTCATTGAATCCTTTCCACTCCACTAAATACCATAATGAACCTCTCTTGAGTTTTGAGTCCAGAACCTGAGCCACTTCCCATTCTTCTTGCTCTTCCACTATTACTGGAGGTGGTGGCAATTGGTGTCCATTTGGGATAGTTGATTGCTTCACTGGTTCTAACAAGGACACATGGAAAACAGGGTGTACTTCCATTGTTGAGGCAACTTGAGGTGATATGCATGGCTGCCAATCTTCTTGAGAACTTCAAAGGGTCCCAACCATCTTTCTGAAAGCTTTTTGGTGGGTCTTGTTGTCTTGATGTTTTTTGGAAGCTAGCCATACTTTGTCCCCAGGTTGGAAATCAGGTGGAATTGCTCTATTTCTATCTGCATACTTCTTAAAACGCTTTATTGCTGACTCTAATTCTTCTTTGACAACTTGCTGTACTGATTGGAGTTTTGATGATAACTTTCCAGCAGGTGTATCTTGAGAAATGTGAATTGAATCAAAGCTGGGATTTCTTCCATAAATAGTGAAAAATGGAGACTGTTTTGTTGATGAATGTTCTGCATTATTATAGGCAAATTCAGCCAGAGGGAGCCAGGTGTGCCAGTCATCTTGATGGTAACTGACATACATCTGAATATACTGTTCTAGGATCTGATTTACCCTCTCTGTCTGTCCATTTGTTTCAGGGTGAAAGGCAGTTGAAAGATCTCTTGATATCTTGAGCTGCTGACAGAATTGAGTCCAAAATGATGAAACAAATAATGAACCTCTATCAATAACAATACTGATTGGAAGACCATGTTTGGAAAAGAAATGATTAATGAATATTTGAGCTAAATCCAAAGCAGTGATTGTTGAATAAGTTGGAATAAATATTGCCATTTTTGAAAATCTGTCTACAACTACTAAAATTGAATCAAAGTTGCTTGACAAGGGCAATTGAGTGATAAAGTCCATTGATAAAGAATTCCAAGGACCAGATGGAATTTGAATAGGCTTGAGTAATCCAAACTTCTTATGGTGGATGTTCTTGTTTCTTGAACATTGCTGACATGAGGACACATAGTCCTTGATGATTTGATTCATTCCAGCCCAATAAAAGTCCCTCTTGATGAGCTTGAGGGTCTTCTCCTGGCCAGGATGGCCAGCCAACGGTGAGTCATGACGCTTTTGAAGAATGTCCAATTGAATTTCATGATTGCTTGGAATGACTACTGTATCTTTGAACAATAATAATTTTGCTTGAGGTTCAAGAGAATAGTCTGGGACTGATTCTCCTCTTGCTAATTTCTTGAGTATTTCCTTATAATCTTTGTCTTGCCATACTTGTCTTTTAATTTGATCAACTACATCTGAAAAAACATCAACTTTAATTGAAAAGAATCTTGACCCTTGAATTTCATTTTGCTTGAGAACTCGATGAAAATTTTGAGGATTCTTGCTGATGAAATCCACCCCTCTCTCTGGGTACACGTTGTCCCGACATGACAAGGCATCTGGTAAAGTGGCCAGCCTGCCTGGGCGGTAAGTGATGATGAAGTGGAATTCAGATGAAAATTCTGCCCAACGGGCTTGACAACGAGTAAGGAATTTAGAGGACATAAAATACTGAAGGGAACAATGGTCTGTCAAGACCTCAAAGGAATCAGAAAGAGAAAGGAGAAAAGCTCTCCAGCGCTTGAGAGCCCAAACTATGCCAAGGAGTTCCTTGTCATGAATTTCATAGTTGAGTTCAGCTGGTAAGAGCTTGCAACTATCAAATGCAATGGGATGCTTTCCTGAGTCATTCACCTGACTCAGTACAGCACCCAAGGCATAATCAGAAGCATCAGTCTCTACAATAGTTGGTAGAGAAGGATTAAAATGAGAGAGAATAGGAGCAGTGGTGAAAGCTTCTTTGAGTATCTGAAACTGACTAAGAGCTTCCTCATTGAAGATAAAGGGAGAATCTTTTTTAAGGAGGGAAGTGAGAGCAGAGATTTTTTTGGAATAATTTTTAATGAAACGACGATAAAAGTTGGCAAATCCAAGAAAAGATTGGAGGGCCTTGATGTTCTTGGGCTGAGGCCAATTGAGGATTTGTTGAACCTTTGAAGAATCCATCTTGAGACCATCACTTGAAACAACATAGCCCAAGTATTCCACACTTAAGGCATGGAATACACACTTGGAGGCTTTAGCAAATAAATTATTGTCTCTCAGTCTTTGGAGAACAGAGGCTACATGTTTAACATGTTCATCCAAAGAGCTAGAGAAGACCATAATATCATCTAAGTACACTACAACAAAAATATCCAAATAATCTGCAAAGATATCATTCACAAGATTTTGGAATGAAGCTGGAGCATTGGTTAAGCCAAATGGCGTAACCAAATGCTCATAACTTCCATATTTGGCTCCAAAGGCAGTTAAATGCTCATCCCCCTCTTTAATTCTCAGGAGATTATAAGCACCACGCAGATCTATCTTGGAGAAGATAGTAGCACCATTAAAGACGGTAAGAAGCTGATTCATTGGAGGAACAGGATACCTGTTCTTCCTAGTGACAGCATTAAGTTTGCGGTAGTCAACACACAAACAAAGACCGCCATCCTTTTTCTTAACAAAAAGGACAGGTGCTCCTGTTGAAGAGGAGCTTGGTCTGATGAAACCTTTCTTTACATTCTCTGAAATGTAGGACCGCAGTGTTTCTGACTCATTCTTTGATAAAGAGTAGATAACACCAACTGGAGGTAGAAGACCCTCCAGTTCGATATCATGATCACAGGCACCGTGTGGAGGAGGTTTCTCTGCTTTCACTTTGCAGAATACATCCAAATATTGGTGATAAACAGGAGGGACTACCTTCAGCACAGTTTTAATCTCTTCTGGCTCTTCCTCCTCATCCCACTGCTCTTCCAAGGAGGCATGAAAAGATAAAGGAGGAAGGTCCATATCCCCTTGAAAGAGATGAAGTGAAGATATAGCAACATCTTCTCCAACATCTTTTATCTCTTTGAAGACTTCATCTCTTAATGCAAGTAATGACTGAGAGGGAAAAATGGAAGGGATATGGACAGAAGAAGGAAGGGAAGGTGTCTTAAGTTCACCAACCAGAGCAACGCTGTTGACAGCAGTGGATAAGTCATTACTAGTAGGAGAAATAATACCACTACAATCCTTATGACTAGAATCATAGGTCATCAATCCATTTTTCCAATCAATAATGGGATTAAAATGGTAAAGAAAAATGATAGCCCAATATTAGGTCTTCTCCCTTGGGTGAATCTATGATAAAGAAATCCCATTCAAAGCTTGGGAAGGAAGGTAAATCAACAACCCACTTGGTATAATGGGTGATGAACAGGGAAGTGGATTCATTAGAATCCAGAATGAAAAGAGGAATCTTTTCAGGGAGCTCTGAAATGGTCAATGAGTACTTGCGAACAAAATTCTTTGCAATAAAGGAGTTTGTAGCACCAGAATCAATGAGAATACTATAAAAAATATCAGAGATTGAAGAAAAAATAAGAAATTTTAAAGATTTCTTGACACTAGTATTCAGAGTGCACAATTGTGCTCTTGAAGGAAATAAGTGAGAACCATTGAACACATCATGATTCCCACTCAGGCTTTTCCCTGCTTGCTAGGAAAGCCTTTTGATGACCCTTGCCTATTCTCAGGCCTCTTGAAGCATTTTTCAAATGGGTGTTTACCACCACAATAATTGCACAAGCCTTCCTTAATCCTCCTCTCCTTTTCAGAACCAATCAATTTGTTGTCCTCATTGAGGAGAGCAGCATGAGGCTTGTCTTTGGACACTTGAAAATTCTTCCCCTTCTTATTCTTCTTGTGATAAGGCTTCTTTGATGATGAACTTTGAGGAGGCTTGGAGGAGTTGGATCCACTGATTGGAGGCTTCTTCTCTTGATGACTGCCCTTTTCCTTCTGCCTCTCATGGTACCTGGTATCTAATTCCAAGGTGATGTCCATGAGTTCTTGAAGACTATCAAGAGTTCCAGGGTGAGAAGCCAATTGGTCCAACAATCTTGATGCCAAGCCTCTTCTATACACATGAATATAGGCCCTTTCCCCCCAGTCTCCAATTCTTGACATTAAGCTTCTGAAGTCAGCTATGTACAAGGAAGCTTGACCACTTTCCCTCATCCTTAAATTGTCAAACTCTTGTTCAGCTTTTCTGACTTCATTGGGATCACCAAACAGAGTGAATAACTGGGTTTCAAACAACTGCCAGTTATTGAGGAGACAAGAAGGGTCTTCATAGGAGATATTTGAGAGGTAAGGTTCAATCCATTTTCCAGCTCTACCAGTAAGAAAAGAAGTTGAGTAAAGCACCTTCTTCCTGTCAGAGAAGAAGTTTTCTGGGTCATTATGAAAGATTAATTGACAGGATTGAATGAATCCTCTCAATTTATGAGCTTTAGTACCATCAAAAGAATCAGGTGCCTTCATTGATGGAGTCTTGAATGCAGGGACTTTTAAGGTGTCCCTTGGGGCAACTGCTTGAGTGAGTTGTCACATAAACTGAGTCATTTGCTCCATCATCTTGAGGAAGTTTGGTTCAGCTTGAGAGAGAGAAGGTTGATTAGAAAGGGCTAGATTTGGAGGCTCAGGAGCTTCAGGAGCACCTGCCAAGGCAGCTGCCACTTCAGTCTCCTCAGATTCTTCCTCTTCCACAGATTCCTCCCCCTCCTCATCTTCAGCTTCCCCCAATCTACTTCTAGGCCCTTGAGAAACACCAGGATAACCACCCAATAGTCCAGAGAATGATCTTGATCTTCTAGACTTCACACCTCCTCTTCTGGAGGGTGCTGCTCCTTCCATTGGTGGTCCTCTTTCCAAATTTGCACTCAGTTGATGAACTGATGGTGTGCGGTCAAGAGGAGCCCTTGGTGTAGGAGTGAGAACAGCTTGATGTCTCTGGGATCTTGTATTCTTGGCTGGTGGGCTATGCTGAACTGGCATCTTGAAAGAAGAATGAATAAAAACTTGATGATACTTTGAATAAAATAAGGCTTGACCAAAACAATAAAATGAGAATCTTGATGAACTTGAGAAATCAATCAATAATCTTGAAGTGAATCAATATGAATAAATCCTGAAGAGTGAAGATGACAAAGTCAAATTCTTATGAATAATCAATTTCAATCAATAAGTCAAATCAAGTAAATCAAGTCAATTCAAAATCAAATCAGTTAAGTCTTCAGGAATTCAATTAATATCTTCAAAATCAATTCAATTTTCTTGAGGAATCAAATTCAAATCAATAAATCAAATCAAATCTTGAGGATAAATCAGATATCTTGAGGAATCAAATCAAGTCAATCAATCAAATCAATCAAAGTCAAATCAAATCTTGAGGTGAAATCAATGTCTTGAGGAATCAATCAATAAATATGAGAAATTTCAAAACCAAAATCACTGAATACCCCAAATCAATAAAATCCCTGAATGATGAATCAATTAACCCAAATAATTCCACTCAAATAACCTGATAAAAACCTGAATTCAGACAAAAACAGAAATGAGAATGATAAAGAATAAAGTGAAATGGTCAGAAGAATTTTTTGAAATGAGAAAGAGAATCAATTTTCATTTGAATAAAATGAATGAGATGAAAATTTATGAGAGAGAAAAAAAAATCATAAAAAATCATAAAAATCATAAAATCATGAAAAGATCATAATTGAAGAATGAGAGAAATGAATAAAACAAATTAAAGAAAAAGAAGCAATTATGAGTTCATTAAAATAATGTCACAGGGGCTCTTCTAAAATGAAGAGGGCCTGGCACTCAGTGAACAGACTTACTTATGGAGGGCTCAGAAGGAATACTCAAATGGTGAGAGTAATGGAAAAAGATAATAATTTCCTAGTCATAAAATAATAAGAATTAAAAGATATGAGAGGAAAACAAAAGCAATAATAAAGAGCCAACCCCCAATAATCCTGTACCACTGTTTCAACCTGTTCAGAAAAGAGAAAAGGATTAATAAAGGATATGGCCACCAGGACTCTACTGAACAGGTGAGGGAAGGCAAATACTAACTTAATAAATAATAAAATAATATTTCTTAAATGAGAAATAAAATAATATTAAATAATAAATCCAATATTTTAATTAACTGGGGGAAAAACCCCCAGGCAGATGAAGAGGGGCTGGTATATGTGAGAAATACCAGCCTTGGAGTTTGAGTGTTGAGATACTGGCCTGTATGCTAGAAGAAGTTGGATGTGGGATTGAATCCTGTATTGGTGAATCCAATACAGGTTATACAGTCAATACAGGTATTTGCGCCTGTATTTGGTGAATGCTGTATTTTGGTCTTGCCTGTATGAAACTGTATTGAGGACTGGAAAACTGTATTTGGAGAATGTAGAATGAAACCCCCTTGCTGATTGGGTTTTGAGGGTATCCATGAAATAATGATTGTTGCTGATTGGGTTTTCAAGGGTATCAATGAAGTAACTATTGTTGAAGATGATTGGTAATGCCCCTGACTTCTTGGCTGTGACAATATCTGTTATAATCACTAGAGTCACTCAAAGAAAGTTTTTGAAAGTCTAAGGATGTGAAAAACCACGTGTAAGACAGTACAATTGCTTTCCAAATGCCTCAATAGCTTTTAAAATCAATAAATATAAAATTATTATATAATCTTATGATTATAAGTATAATTTATTATTGGATAAGCCCAATTAGAGTCTTTTTAAAGGTCTTTTAGAGTAAATATCATGGCCAGGGCCCCAAATGTAAGGTTTGACTATGAAACAATAAGTAAAAATTACTAATATTTTACTTATTGTACTATGAATGTCCTTATGAATGAAATAAATAAGATAAAAATAATTATAATAATGAAGAATTATTATAATTATGGCGTAAAAATAATTATATTATTAATAAAATATAATAATATAATTTGTATTATAAAATATAATATAATAAAATAAATATATTAATATAAAATAATTAATATATTCAATAGCACTTTATTATTGTTACAAACAAATAATAAAGGCGTAAAAAATTGTTTTTTATTAATAAAGAACAATTAATAACAATAATATTACCAGTATTAAAGTTATAAATTAATATAAATACTATTTATATCAATTGAAGAATTATTACAAGAATAATATAGAGAAAATTATTAATATGAGAGAAAATAACCTACTTTTAACACTTAATATAATAATTTTGAAATAATTTATGCCAAATAATGTAAATACAACTTATACAAACTGTATTTACAATAAAAAATAGAGAAATTACAAATATTCTTGATTTTTTACGTGGAAATGAGTTTTAGAGAGATTTTTAACAAAAACAATTAAACAAATGTTTAATCACGTCAAAATTGATTATTAGAATAAAGATGAACTTTGGTCTTTAATAGTATAAAAGTTTTATATATAAAGAATAAAGATATTACCTTTTTGTTTGTATTGATTTAATGTTTTTCATGCGTCTGAGGGAAAACAGAGCAGAAAGAGCTCTATTTATAGTAAATACCTCCCTCCTAGAGTCCAACAGGCTTCTAGTAGACGTGTACTGATCATATCCACTGGAATTGATCAATATTTTAAGGTTTGGTGATGATTACATCATGATCAAACCTCATTACATCACTATTACGCCATTATTTAGAGTTATCACTATAACTCTAAGTCTGATGACGTCAAAGGCTTGGCAGAACCCTAAATTTCGTGGATTTTATTATTTTTAATCATAAACTAATTGTATTCACCAATTTTATCACCTATATGACTGTTAAACTTAATTTAAGGTTACAGTGAGTGATCATAAATGATCAAATTAAGCTCAAACTTTGATCCTTAATACCTTTTAAGATTTACACGATACAGAAATTCAGAGAGTGAATTCTGATAGCTTGGCATAATCTCATTATCCTTCCAAGAGAATTTCATTACATCATCAAAACTCTATTTTTGATGATTTTTCTTGTAACCCATCTTTTCTGTCAAAATTTAATATTTTAAACTTCAAACTATGATTTAAAGGGGTTATACCTTGAATATTATAATAAAAAATACATCATTCTTCACGAATGAACTAGTAGAATTCAACTGTCTACTTTTTTTTAGGTTTGGACCACTTTCACAACAAAGTGGTCAACAGCTCTATTGATTTTAATCAATAATTCCTTACAGGTTTTAACCTTGTTTATAGCTTGTAAAATAAACTTCATATCTGTATTCCTACAGTAATTGCGTTATGACTTTATTTTAGGTTCATCACTCTATCATGCATAATTCAAGATATATTAGCTAAAATCCTTGAATATATGCGTTGACCAAAAAAGTGCATATATTCAGGCTAATTCCTTAAGTATTGGTTTTGAAGCTTAGCTTATTAATTGTTTTATGTGTGGATTTTTATTTAGAATCCAATGGTACCATTTAGTTGACATGTCGTTTCATTGGTTTTGGAAATAAATAAGGATTTGTGTCTTTTATAAGGTATTATTACTTATAACTTATTAAATATTGACTTTACAGATATGCCATAAAAATGGTATATGTGTATTTCACCATGGGGAATCCAATAGTGTAACTTATTTTACATGTTTATTCAGTGGTTTTTAAGTTAAACCAAGTTTTATACCAATATGTGGTATTTTTGTAGTTTTAAGGTACTTATTTTTAATGTATAATTATATCAAATATTTCTTGTGACCTTTTTGGGTATGTGGTCATATCTCAAAGGTTCACAATATCCTTATCCTTATTTTGGGTATTATATTTATTTAATATTAAGTTAATCTTTGCCTGTACAGTATGAGTTTGGTGGCCATCTCCTTATTAACCCTTCTCTTTTCATTCTGACAGGTTGAAACAGTGCACTTGGAATTGTTTGTTGTTGGCTCTTCTATTCTTTACTCTTATTTCTTTTGCTTCTTTATTTTAGTAATTCATCTCTCTTCACTCTTCAGTGTATTTCTCTCTTACCATATCCTGAGCCCTCCATAAGTGAGTCCCAGTTTACTGAGTGCCAGGCCCTCTTCACTTTGAAGAGCCCCTGAGACATTAAATTGATTAACTCATATTGATTCTTTCTTTTCATTCATCTATATTCATTTCTCTAATTAATCAATTATGACTCTTTAATGATCTTATGATTTTTTCTCTCATCAATTTTCATCTCATTCATTTCATTTATATGAAAATTGATTCTTCTTCTTTCTTAATCATTGCTGAAAGTCTCATTTCACTTCATTTTATTTCAATCAAATTTCTCTTTGTTTGTCTATTCAGGTCTTATCAGGAGTTATTGATTGGTTATTGACTGGTTAATTGATTGGGATTCATCTGGGTTATTGATTCAGCAATTCAGGATTTATTTGGCTTGATTTGATTGACTTTTGGATTCCTCAAGATAACTGATTTATCCTCAATAATTGATTGTTGATTATTAATTGATTTTGATTCCTGAAGATATTGAGTGAATGATTGATTCCTCAAGACTTTTGAATTGACCTTGAAGACATTTATTGATTGATTGATTATTGAATTCTTCAAGATTATTGATATTTTATTTGATTTATTTTTGATTCTTGATTGAATTGATCAATTTTTGATTGAAGTTTATTTCACCTCAAGAATTGAATTGATTCCTCAAGACTCATCAAGATTTTTATTTTGATTGATTTTGCCAAGCTTTGATTTCTGTTTTCAATACCATCAAGTTTCTTTTATTCTACTTCTTTTCATAATGCCAGTTCAGCATAGTCCCCCAGCAAAGAACACTAGATCCCAAAAAATTCCAGCTGTTCTCACTCCTACATAAAGGGCTCCTCTTGACCGCACACCATCAGTTCATCAACTGAGTGCAAACTTGGACAGAGGACCACCAATGGAAGGAGAAGCACCCTCAAGAAGAGGTGGAATGAAATCTAGAAGATCAAGATCCTTTTCTGGACTTTTGGGTGGCTACCCTGGCATGTCTGAAGGTGCAAGAGCAAGATTAGGGGAAGTTGAAGACAAAGAGGGGGAAGAGTATGTGGAAGAGGAAGATTCTGGGGAGACTGAAGTGGTAGATTCCTTGGCAAATACTCCAGAGGCTCCTCAAGTTTCTAATCTAGCCCTTTCTAGTCAACCTCTTGTCTCTCAAACTGATCCAAGTCTCCTCAAGATGATGGAGCAGATAACTCAATTCATGGGGCAGCTCACTCAAGCAGTTGCTCGCAGGGACAATTCCAAAGCCCCTGATTTCAAGACTCCATCAATGAAGGCACCTGATTCTTTCGATGGTACTCAAGCTCATAAATTGAGAGGATTTATCCAATCCTGTCAATTCATCTTCCATAATGATCCAGAAAATTTCTTCTCTGACAGGAAGAAAGTTCTTTACTCAACTTCTTTTCTCACTGGCAAAGCTGGAAAGTGTATTGAACCCTATCTCTCAAATATTTCCAATGAAGACCCTTCTTATCTTCTCAATAACTGGCCATTATTTGAATCTCAATTATTCACTTTGTTTGGTGACCCAATGAAGTCAGGAAAGCTGAACAAGAGTTTGACAATTTGAGGATGAAGGAAAGTGGTCGTGTATCCTTGTACATTGCTGATTTCAGAAGCTTAATGTCAAGAATTGGAGATTGGGGGGAAAGAGTTTATATCCATGTTTACAGAAGAGGATTGGCATCAAGATTATTGGATCAGTTGGCTTCTCACCCTGGAACCTTTGATACTCTTCACGAACTTATGGATGTCACTTTAGAATTAGACACCAGATATCATGAGAGGCAAAAATAAAAGGGTGGCAATCAAGAGAAGAAGCCTCCTGTCACTGGATCCAATCAATCTAGGCCTCCTCAAAACTCATCTTCAAAGAGGCCTCACCAGAAGAAGAACAAGAAGGTCAAGCAGTTTCAATCTTCAAAGAACAAGCCTCATGCTGCTCTCCTCAATAAGTACAATAAATTAATTGGTTCTGAAAAGGAGCGGAGGATTAAAGAGGGGTTGTGTACTTATTGTGGTGGAAAGCACTCAATTGAAAAATGCTTCAAGACACCTCAGAACAAGCCTGGGACATAATCAAGAGGATTTCTTAGCAAGCAGGGAAAAGCCTTAGTGGGGATCATGATGTGTTCAATGGATCTCACTTATTTCCTTCAAGAGCACAATTGTGTACTCTGAATACTAGTGTCAAGAAATTGTTAAGGTTTCTTATTTTCTCTTCTGTTTCTGATATTTGTTATAGTATTATCATTGATTCTGGTGCTACAAACTATTTTATTGCAAAGAATTTTGTTCTCAAGTACTCATTGACTCTGTCAGAGCTCCCTGAAAAGATTCCTCTTTTCATTCTGGATTCTAATGAATCCCCCGCCTTGTTCATCACCCATTATACCAAGTGTGTAGTTGACTTTCCTTCCTTCCCAAGCTTTGAATGGGACTTCTTTATCATGGATTCACCCAAGGTAGAAGACCTGATATTGGGCTATGATTTCCTTTACCATTTTAATCCCATTATTGATTGGAAAAATGGATTGATCACCTATGATTCTAGTCATAAGGATTCTAGTGGTATTATTCCTTCTACTAGTAATGGCCTTCCACTGCTGTCAACAGTGTTTCTCTGGTTGGTGAACTTAAGACACCTTCCCTTCCATCATTCCCTGTCAGTCATTACTTCCATTAAGAGATGAAGTCTTCAAAGAGACGAAAGATGTTGGAGAAGATGTTGCTATATCTTCACTTCATTTCTTTCAAGGTGATATGGACCTTCCTCCCTTATCCTTTCATGCATCCCTGGAGGAGCAGTGGGATGAGGAGGAAGAGCCAGAAGAAATTGAAACTATTATGAAGGTAGTCCCTCCTGTTTATCACCAATATTTGGATGTATTCTCCAAGGTGAAAGCAGAGAAACTTCCTTCACACTGTGCCTGTGATCATCATATTGAATTGGAGGGTCTTCTACCTCCAATTGGTGTTATCTACTCATTATCAAATCAAGATTCAGAAACACTACGGGCCTACATTTCAGAGAATGTAGAGAAAGGTTTCATAAGTCCAAGCTCCTCTTCAACAGGAGCACCTGTCCTTTTTTTAAGAAAAAGGATGGAGGTCTTTGTTTGTGTGTTTACTACCGCAAACTCAATGCTGTCACTAGGAAGAACAGGTATCCTGTTCCTCCTATGAACCAGCTTCTTACCATATTCAATGGTTCCACTATCTTCTCCGAGATAGATTTGCATGGTGCATATAATCTCCTGACAAGCAAAGAGGGGGATGGGCACTTAACTGCCTTTAGAACCAAATATGGTAGTTATGAGTATTTGGTTATGCTATTTGGCCTTACCAATGCTCCAGCTTCTTTCCAGAATCTTGTGAATGATATATTTTCAGATTTCTTGGATGTGTTTGTTGTAATTTAATTAGATGATATCGTGGTCTTTTCCAGTTCTGAGGAGGAACATGTCAAACATGTGGCCTTTGTCCTCCAAAGACTGAGGGACAATAATTTGTTTGCCAAAGCCTCCAAGTGTGTATTCCATGCCTCAAGTGTGGAATACTTGGGCTATGTTGTTGCAAGTGATGGCCTCAAGATAGATTCTTCAAAAGTTCAGCAAATCCTCAATTGGCCTCAGCCCAAGAACATCAAGGCTCTTCAATCTTTTCTTGGCTTTGCCAATTTTTATTGTCGTTTCATAAAAAATTATTCTACAAAAATAACTTCTCTCACTTCCCTTCTCAAAAAAGATTCTCCCTTTATCTTTAGTGAGGAAGCTCTTAGGCAGTTTCAATTACTCAAAGAAGCTTTGACTACTTCTCCTATTGTATCTCATTTCAATCCTTCTCTACCTACTATTGTAGAGACTGATGCTTCTGATTATGCCTTGGGTGCTGTACTGAGCCAGGTGAATGACTCAGGAAAGCATCCCATTGCATTTGATAGTTGCAAGCTTCCCCCAGCTGAGCTGAACTATGAAATTCATGATAAAGAACTCCTTGGCATAGCTTGGGCTCCCAAGCACTGGAGAGCATTTCTTCTCTCTCTTTCCAATTCTGTTGAGGTCTTGACAGAACACTCTTCCTTGCAGTATTTTATGTCTTACAAAGTTCTTACTTGTTGTCAGGCCTGTTGGGCTGGGTTTTGTTCTGAATTTCATTTCACTATCACTTACTTCCCAGGCAGGCTGTCCACTTTACCACATGCCTTGTCATGTCGGGATGACGTGTACCCAGAGAGGGAGGTGGATTTCATTAGCAAGAATCCTCAAAAGTTTCATCAAGTAATCAAGCAAGATGGAATTCAAGAGTCAAGATTCTTCTCAATCAAATTGGAAATATTTTCAGATTTAGTTGACAAGATTCAAAAAGAAGTATGGCAAGACAAAGACTATAAAGAAATACTAAAGCAACTAGCAAGAGGTGAATCAGTTCCAGATTTTTCTCTTGAACCTCAAGCCAAGTTGTTATTATTCAAAGGTAGAGTGGTAATCCCTAGCAATGAAAAACTTCAACTCAATATTCTTCAAAAGTGTCATGACTCACCATTGGCTGGCCATCCTGGCCAGGAGAAGGACCTCAATCTCATTGAGAGGTATTTTCATTGGGCTGGAATGAATCAATTCTTCAAGGGCTATGTGTCCTCATGTCAGCAATGTTCAAGAAACGAGAACATTAATCACAAGAAGTTTGGACTACTCAAGCCTCTTCAAATTGCATCTGGTCCTTGGAATTCCTTATTGATGGACTTTATCACTCAATTGCCCTTTGCAAAAAACTTTGACTCAATCTTAGTAGTTGTGGACAGGTTTTCAAAAATGGCAATCTTCATTCCAACGTATTGAACAATCACTGCTCTTGACTTAGCTCAAATCTTCATTAGTCATGTATTTTCCAAGCATGGCCTTCCAGTCAGTATTGTCAGTGATAGAGGATCTTTATTTGTTTCATCATTTTGGACTCAATTATGTCAGCAGCTCAAGATATCAAGAGATCTTTCAGCTGCTTTTCATCCTGAAACAGATGAACAGACAGAGAGGGTAAATAAGATTCTAGAACAGTATCTTCAGATGTATGTCAGCTATCATCAAGATGACAGGTACACCTGGCTCCCTCTGGCTGAATTTGCCTATAATAATGCAGAACATTCATCAACAAAGCAATAACCTTTTCTTCAGCATTTATGGTAGAAATACCAGCTTTGACTCAATCCATATTTCTCAAGATTCACCTGCTGGAAAGTTATCAACAAAACTGCAATCAGTACAGAAAGTTGTCAAAGAAGAATTAGAGTGAGCAATAAGCAGATTCAAGAAGTATGCAGATAGAAATAGAGAAATTCCACCTGATTTCCAACCTGGTGACGAAGTATGGCTAGCTTCAAAGAACATCAACACAACAAGACCCCCAAAGAAATTATCAGAAAGCTGGTTGGGGCCCTTTGAAGTTCTGAAGACAATTGGCAGCCATGCATATCACCTCAAGTTGCCTCAGCAATGGAAGTCAGTTCACCCTGTCTTTCATGTGTCCTTATTAGAACCATTCAAGAAATCAACTATCCCAAATCGACATCAATTGCCACCACCACCAATCTTAGTGGAAGAGCAAGAAGAATGGGAAGCAGCTGAGGTTCTGGACTCAAAACTCAAAAGAGGTAAATTATGGTATCTTGTAGAGTGGAAAAGATTCAGTGAAGACCCAGAAAGAACAACTTGGGAGCCAGCTTCCAACCTTACCAACTCACCAGACCTTGTCAAGGATTTTCATACTTTGTATCCAGACAAGCCTGGTCCAAATATCTCAAGAGTTTGACTTATGGTGCTTGGTGGGGAGAATAAGTTATGAAAGTAAGTTCCTCTCCTGGCATGCACCTTTAAGGGGGTATTCTATGCAGATCTTGTTGTAAGAATCACCTTGGCCACTCTGTGAGCACTTGCCAATATTTTGGACAGGTTCAGGAAGCATACAACCTCAATACCCTCCAATGTGGACCTTATCACAATATGGCCAAATTTCTTCTTTCTTCCTTTCTTTATTTTCTCTTTATTTATCATTTCATTTATGCCAATCATCATAATTCAAGACATTCATCACTTAAAGTCATTTATGGCAATTCATTTCAGAAGTCATTTATGGAAGTTCATTTTAGAATTCATTTCTGGAAAATCATTCCAGAACTCATTTATGGCAATTTATTTCAGTCTTTATGGTGCTTGGTGAGGAATGGAAGTTATGAAAGTAAGTTGCATCTCCTGGTATTCATCCCTGAGGGTTCTAATTCTTGTAAAACATTACCTTGGCCACTCTGTGAGCATCAAATGCTTGGTTATCATCTTTTCAGACATTTCTTGGCTAAAATCAAGCAATTCACCACAAGAAGGACAAACCATCAGGAGTTTCTTTATTTCTGTTTCTTTACTCTCTGTTCTCTCATTTATTTTCATTTCTTTCTTTTCTCTACTTGTATAATTTTGTTTCTCTTTTTACTTTAAGCAGCAGCATTTTCTCCCAAATAGTTTATTGGGAGGTTCCATTATTTTTTCATTTTTTATTATTTATAAGAGTGGGGATATGTAAGATGTGACTATGAAACTGATGATAATATTACTATTAATCTACAGTACTATGTATGTTCTTATTAAATATAATAATAAAAATTATTATAACCACAATTAAACAATTAAAAAATTATTTCTTTCACGTGTTATACACTACTAGTGATTATAACAGTGAGCAGTAATTGTCTACAAGAATCAATTACAAGAAGAATTTAATAATAAAAACTTCTTTATTAAAATAATAAAATTATTTTAATATATAATTATCTTTTACAAGAATAATTATAAAGATAATTCTTGAAGAAAACTATTACTAGAGAAAAACTTTAAGAATTAAAAAATAAATGACTCACTAATACTCCAAAGAACTTATTGATAGATAAGAGTAGAGAAATTTGACGTGGAATTGTGGATTTAAGGGATCAAAAGGATTTATAACAGTATTACAACAATATATAGTTGGATTCTATGATTTCACGTCTTTCTGGATGATTTTGAAAGATTAAAACACTTAAGAATAGCTTTAACTAATACTTACTTGTTGGTAATAATGATTTAATAAATTGATAAGATGATGATACGTAAAAAACAGCAAGAAGAGGCTTCTTTTAAGTCAACAACAGCTCACAGAGGCGTGCCATGGAGCAAACTGAAAAACCAGTGAGTGAGAAATCAATAAACCTTTTTGGATTAATGATTGCATCATCTGTTGTCACGTAAGATTATCATAATTACTTAATTGATGCTTTTACGTGACTACCAACCCCAATATGGTTAAGAATAAAAGGAGTAACAGCAGTAAATCTTCTTTTATTCTAAAATAATCATTGATTTCTCAAAGTTATAAATGTTATTGCCAATTTCATCACAGGTTTTAATTACTGTGAATTTTTGAAGATTCAGTGTTTCACGTAGAATGGTCAAAAATGGACTGTAGGTAAACCTTTTGAATTTTACTAGTAAAACTGTAATTCTTTTTGGTTGTACCATAGATAACACAGTTCTTCATTGGTCCTGAAAGTTTCAGAAAGATTCATTAAGAATTGTATTTTTAATGAATTTTTGAAGTTTCTACCTCATTTCTACATAGAATTGCAAATAGCAGTATTTTGCTGGTTGCTATGAGGTAAATCAATGAATATGAGTCCCAAAAGGGTTTTAATTACTCTTTTAGGGTCTATTCATGGAAATTAAACAAGAATTGACGTGGTTACAGGAGTCTAAGTAGCTCATTACCTCCTTGGCACGTCAAAATAGCAGGTTATTTGCTATTTTCTTATGATTACAGTAGGTGTAACTTGGTAACCAAGTGCCCAAAGAGTTTTAGTTTACCAATTGGGACAAGATGGGCCATGGATCCATGCTCTGGAGCTATCCACGCCTCTGAGGCCTCAGAAGTTGGGTACCCTGGCTCTCTTTGATGTCTTTTGTCCCCCTTGCTTATTTTTCACGTAAAAATAGAAATTTAAGCTTCAAGTGAGATATCCACTATGGGTGTACCAAAAGTCCATATAAGATTACCATGATATTAAGTGCTCAAAGCATGCATAACACTATTCTTAGTGTATACGTAACATGGGATTTCTCACTTTCCCATTATTTTGGCTAAAAATCAAGAAAAAGAAAAGTTTTCACAGATCTTTTATGTGGTATTAATGGTGTGGTATTGAAGTATTTTCCATTTTACCACCTTAAATACTTAAATTGAGCTTATTCACTCTATGGAGCTACCCTAGGTGATTTTTGTGTAGAATCCAAATCTGGTCTTAAATGCATGGATTTACTTACTCAATAAAAAGTTATTCATCTTTTCTGAAATTGAAAATGATGAATTTTGGATATAGGCATGACTTATGAGTTTTGCATAATTCAAAATTTCTTTTTAAGATAATTGTGGCCTATTTGGGTATGTAAAATATACCTCAAGGCTCACATTCCCTCCCACCAAAAAATAAAATTGTACTACAATTTTATTAGTGATAAAAGAATGAGGCCCCAAAGGGGGTTAATGTCCACTGTCCAACCTCTTCAAATTACTCAGATCAAGTAATTTAAAAGACATTTATAGACATATTCAGGCTTGTGGCCTTCTTTCATGTCTAAATCTTCTTAAGAGTTTATCTGAGTCAGGTATTTCTGATTCTGCCATCCATTCATCTGCATGTACTGGATTTCTATATCTGACAAGATATTCTCTTTGATTTTTACCCCTAAGTCTCCTTTCTTTAATGACTTTCTTTATCTTTTTGTCTTCATTCTGTTCCACAGGTGGTACAGTTAAAGGAGTTGGGTTTCTTAAAGGAAACAATTCTTTATCAGCTGGTTGATAAGGTTCTATCAAGATGACTGGAAATGTGGGGTGTTTATTTTCTAATTCACCACTCAATTCCACTTGAACTGCATTGGTTCCATGTCAAGCAACAATAACAAAAGGTCCTACATAAGAATCTTCAAGTTTCTTTGGGCCTTTGATATTATTAAAGTTCAAGGTTGAAACTAGAACTAAGTCCCCTACTTTGAAGTCTGGTACTTTATGACTCTTGTCCCACTTCTGTTTTGCATAATCAAAAGCATCATCCATACTTTGTTTTGCGTGGTGGTTTACTTTATCAAGCATTAATTTGAAGCTGGAAGCTGTAGGATGAATGTCAATCAAGTCTTTCCTCAGTGTGTCTGCTGGGAGTCTTGGATTCCATCCTTTTTCTAACATAGCAGGAGTTTATCCTGTGGAAGAATGGACTGATGTCTTGTATGCCAATTCCAATGCAGGTATCAGAGTGCACCAGTCATGGGTAAAGCCATCTGAGTCTTTGAATTCTAATCCATAAGCACGAAATCTCCTGATCATGTCTTCTAAAGTTTGAATCATCCTCTCTGCTAGCCCGTCTGTTTGAGGGTGATATGCTGTAGAGAATGATAACTTAGTCCCAAACAATCTATGAAGATTGGTCCAAAGTTCAGATGTGAACTTGGAATCTCTGTCACTTATGATATGCTTGAATAGTCCTGTATGAGAAATACCTCTACTCCATAGAAGAAGAGCTGTATCCATAGCTGTGTCATCTTTATGACATGGTAAAAATATGGGAGTCTTAGAATATCTTTCCACAATGACTAAACAAGAATTATAACTTTTGTCACCACTTGGAGGAAGTGCTGTGACCCAATCCATGTGAACAACTTCCCATGGGGATTTTGGTTCTTGAATATGGATCATAAGTCCAAATTTCTTGCCTGTACTCCTGTTTGATTTTTGGCATCTGTCACAAGTATGGCAATATTCAATGGTTTCTTTTCTCCAAGATGGCCACCATGCACAATTCTTCACTTTTTCAATTGTTCTGTCTCCTGACAGGTGTCCAGAGTAGATACTATCATGACATTCATGAAGAATGGTATTGATAAGTAGTCTACTGCACAATGTCATAACACAAGAATGTTTTGTTCTGTGGTAAATGATTCCATAAAACAAGTGAAATCTTCCTTCAGAATAGGAATTTTTCCAAATTTCATCAAGTGCCCTAACTAAAGATGTATCTTTGCAATCTTTATCCAATAAGGAAGTCAAGATATGGCAATTCCTGTCTTGTTTATAAGATTCTCTGACCTCCTCAAAGAATTAAGTCCCAATATCAGTTATGTTAATTCCTTCAATTGGAATCTGTGGTTCAGCTTCCAAAGGTACATAAGCTGGGTTATCAGGAGTGTTGGCTAAAGCCCATCTACTAAGTCCATCAGCATTCTTGTGAATGTTTCCTGCTTTATGAACTATAGTCATGTTTCCTCTATATTCTTGAATGGCTATTTGCCATCTCAACATATGTCTGTTGGGAGTTTTCATGTTAAGAAATGATTTCACGGCATGACAGTCAGTTATCACTTCAAAAACACTGTCATCAAGATAATAGTGTAGTTTCTCAAGTGCCCATACCAAACATAAGCACTCCATTTGGCTTGCACCATATCTGGCTTCTGTTGGTTTAATTTGTCTTGAGATATAACAAACTGGTCCTTCTGTAGGTTTGTCATCAATAATTTGGACTTGATGTAGGGCTGCCCATAATCCATCTCCACATGCATCAATGTAAAATTCAAAAGGAATATTCCAGTCAGGCATGAGGAGTAAATGTGCTTTTGTAAGAGCTTTCTTTATCTTCTCATAAGCTTTAATTCTCTCTTGTTTCATCTCAAATACAGTCTGTTGATCACAGACTCTATAAAGTGACTTGGCTAGAATTGCAAAGTATTTTGGGTGTTGGCTATAGTAACTGGCAAACCCAAGAAAAGACATCATTTCTTTTTTATTCTGAGGTATTGGTTTAAGTAACACTGCTGCTACTTTGTTTTTGTCAATACCCAAGCTTAAACCAGAAACAATATGTCCTAATGCTTTGAGTTATTCAAAACCAAAATTGCATTTCTTAAGTGAAATTTTCATGTTCACTTCTGCAACTTTATGAAGTACTCTTGCAAGTCTTAAAAAGTGCAAAGACCATGAATCAGAACATATGATAATATCATCAATATAAATGATAAGCCATCCTTCAGACAATTCTGTAGGAAAGATGGTGTTCATCATCCTTTGATAATGGGATGGAGCATTTTTAATGCCAAATGGCATTCTAAGATACTCAAAAATACCACAGTGAGTGATAATTCTAAGTAATTTCTTAGCTTTAGGCGTCAAAACATTTTGATGGAAGCCTTTCAATGCATCCATTGATGTTATATACTTGGCTTTAGACAATTGAGTCAAGGTTTCTTGAATTCTAGGTATTGGATACCTATCTGGAACTGTGTAGGTATTCAATGCTCTGAAGTCTCCAACCATTCTTGACTTATCATTATGCCATGCAATAATAACAGGTGTTGTCACTTCAACTTCCTCATTATAGCCTACTTTCCTTAGCACACCAAGTTGGATCAACTCTTGGATATGTTTTCCCAAGGCTTCTCTAGCTCTGGGACTGGCTGGATAAGCTGGTCTTCTAAGTACTGGAGGATATGGTCTGTCAATATTAAGAGTAATATCAACTTCATGTCCTCTTATAGCGCCTAATGGTTCATTATCAGAGGCAAATGCATTTTTATATGTGTATAACACATTAATAAGCTCATTCCTCATCTTTGGTGACAATGATTGATTAATTTGTGCTTCAACAAGTTGATTGGTCACAAATTCATCTTTGTAAGTATCCTTGACAGAAGATACTACAGATATCTGTTTTGGCATATTGGAGAAAGCAAATTTTTGTCTCTTGTTATCTCCAATTGTGAAATATCTGTCCTTATGGTTATTTATATCAATACCATAAATATTTAAGTAATCATTTCCAAGAATGATGTGCTGAGATGTGCAATTATCCATTACTACAATCTCAGTTTTCATTCGTACACTTCCTGCTGGATGTGGGAATACAATATTAGTGTCCAATATGCCCAGGGGGTACATATTGTTACTGGCACTACTGAATTGTACACCTTCTATTGGTAATAGATGGTTTTTCCATTCAGGAAGTATAATTTGGAGATAATCTTTGCCCACACAAGTGCAAAATGCCCCTGTATCCAAATTTACTTTGGCTTCAATATCACTCATCAGAACTGATGTGATACAGGATGCCCCAGCAGTATAACCCTTTCCTCTAGCAGGTTTTGTTTTACACATTCTGGCATCTTGGATATTGATCAGGTTGCAGCAATCCTCACTGTACTGTGGCAAGTGGGTATGGACTTCTGTGACCTCAAAGAAAGCTGAAATGTTCTCAATGGGATAGTCCTCCACTGGTGTATCTTCAGAGATTGCAGAATCGTGATCAGACTCCTCTTTCTATTCAGTACACTGTATTTCTTCAATGACTTGAACTTCATTGATCTTTGTCTTCTTAGGACAAGTGTTGGCTAAATGTGAAGTACTTCCACATTTATGACACTTCAAGACAGGTCTTTCTGGTCTTTTTCCCTCTCTAGGAATCTTTGAGACTATTCTGGACTCTATTGGGTTTTTAATCCAAGTCTTACCAATTCTTGTCCTGGTAATGATATCTTCCATAGCATTAATGTAGTCCTCCGTTGAACAAGGTTCCACACATCTGCTTTTGATAGCATGTTCCAGTTCTCCTCCACACTTTCTTAATATTTTCATATTAATCATAGTGTCAGACATATCTGGGTGTAAAGCAGATAGTCTGTCTTTTTGTTTGAAGAACCAAGTAAGTTGTTTGTCTTTTTCTGAGTTAAAAATGGCACTTTCAAAAGCATTTTCCATTTTAAACCTCCAATAATTATTAGCCCATTTGGTAATCACTTCAGATTTCCACCAAGACCAGTCATGTTTACCATGATCAATCCTCATTTTGTAATACCATTTCTTTTCAGTTCTGGTAAACAAACAGTGTAATTTTCCCACTATGATTTCATCAGCTATATTAAAGTCTTCTTGCAACATATCAATAGTCCTGATGAATTCAATATGGTTGTATTCTCCTTCACCAGAGAATGTTGGCCATTCTTCTAATTTGGGAATATCCTTTGCAGAAATAACATTTTCTCCTAAGAATGGGGTCAAACTTTCTTTAACAGAAATTTTTTCTTCAGTCAAAGGTGTGGAATGTCTTGGCATATGTGGTACATGATTCTTATGAATTTGTTTCACACTTGCAATTATTTCATTCTTCAATTTCTGCCTCTCACTGTCACTTTTTGCTAAATGTATAGCAAATTGATTGGTGTTCTTAACTATTTGTAAGACATGGTCTTCAAGAGTTTTAAGTCTATCATTTACTTTAAAAATGGAAAGATCCTCTGTGTCATTATTCTGCGTTTGACATTGGTTCTCAATTCTTTCACAAGGATCGCCAATTGACTCAAGGGTGACAGTTGTCAATTGATGCCATTCAAAATGTTTCTTGTCATTTGTCTTTAAACTATTTATGTCTAATGTAATTTGCTTTAACTTTGACTCAAGTTTGCCAATTTCTACATTAATACTTCTATGTACATCAGTTATTTGCGTGGAAAAGTCCTATTCATCCTTTCCTGCTCTTTGGCTGTGAATTCCATAAGAGTTCTGGCCATATTGAAGACACTGTCCACGGCTGAAGGCTCCAATTTGGGGATCCTGTACCCTTGTGGGTAAGGTCTGTGCCAATTGGCTTTGCCTTTGCCCTTGCCTTGATGGTTCTTGGGACCTCTCTGTTTTTTTTGAGGTCCTTTGGTCTTGTCCTTGGATGCTTCTGGAGCTGGTTTGGAGCTGGTAGATGCCACTGGTGCCTCTGTCTCCAAAGTTGGAGTCATTTCCAACTCTTTCTTCTGGTCTATGGATAAAAGACTCTGGTTCTTCAACCAATTCTTTATCTTTTTGACCTTGTCTTTGCAAGACAGGGGGCTCCATCCTCCTAAGGGTTCTATGGTCTTCTCCTGACCCAGAAAGCTCTTGATGTGTAAGTAGGAGTTCATGGCCCCCTGCCAAAGGCTTGGGCAGATTTCCCACTCCTCTTCCTTGGCTGCTCTGAACCAGTTTTTGTACTGGCATTGATATATTTCTATTGCTGCCACCTGAAAGTGGTTCAGCCCTGGAAATATTACCATAAATCAGTTCAGGCTCAGAATTTACGTCAAAATCTGTTGGTAAAGACCTTGGGGAATGGGGGACAACTATGGCATCCTCCAGATGTGTCTTTCTTGTGGAAGATTTGGCACTTCTGGATTTGGTCTTGCCTCTTCCTGGTCCACATCCATCTGGTTGGACTGAATAGTTGCTTCCATTTCTGGTATGCACCATTTTTACGTCAATTTAAGGATAAAGAGTAAAAATAAAGATAAAAACACACCTTCTGGTGGTAATTTATTCTTTTCAGAATTAAATAAGGTGCCTCTTTTAGCAATTTGGACCTCAATACGGTCTTCAGATTCTGCTTCTGAAGATTCTGGACTATTGATGTATCTTTTACTGAGTCTGTTACCAGCTGCACAGTATTTGATTAAAGACACTTAAAGAGAAAAAATAAGAAATTATTTTTGTGTTTTAAGATATTTTTAAAAGATTTTTTATAAATTTTATTATTTTTTAATATTAAAAAAAAATTATTCTTTTAAAAGAAAAAAAAATTAAAATTTAAGATTTTGAATGAAAATTAATTCAGAGTAACTCAAAGAATAATTTTATAAGTTTTTGGATGTGAAAAAGCCACGTGTAAAACAGTATAAAATTAAACCAAATTCCTCAATGAAAAATATTTCCAAAACAATTTCAAAAATAAGAATTATTTTGACTTTAAAATGAAAGAAAAAAAATATTAAATTAATATATTTTAGAGCTTAAAAATATATTAATTAAGGGTACAAGGTTCAAAAAACACGGCCAGGCCCCCAAATGTAAGATGTGACTATGAAACTGATGATAATATTACTATTAATCTACAGTACTATGTCTGTTCTTATGAAATATAATAATGAAAATTATTATAACCACAATTAAATAATTAAAAAATTATTTCTTTCACGTGTTATACACTACTAGTGATTATAACAGTGAGCAGTAATTGTCTACAAGAATCAATTACAAGAAGAATTTAATAATAAAAACTTCTTTATTAAAATAATAAAATTATTTTAATATATAATTATCTTTTACAAGAATAACTATAAAGATAATTCTTGAAGAAAACTATTACTAGAGAAAAACTTTAAGAATTAAAAAATAAATGACTCACTAATACTCCAAAGAACTTATTGATAGATAAGAGTAGAGAAATTTGACGTGGAATTGTGGATTTAAGGGATCAAAAGAATTTATAACAGTATTACAACAATATATAGTTGGATTCTATGATTTCACGTCTTTCTGGATGATTTTGAAAGATTAAAACACTTAAGAATAGCTTTAACTAATACTTACTTGTTGGTAATAATGGTTTAATAAATTGATAAGATGATGATACGGAAAAAACAGCAAGAAGAGGCTTCTTTTAAGTCAACAACAGCTCACAGAGGCGTTCCATGGAGCAAATTGAAAAACCAGTGAGTGAGAAAATAATAAACCTTTTTGGATTAATGATTGCATCATCTGTTGTCACGTAAGATTATCATAATTACTTAATTGATGCTTTTACGTGACTACCAACCCCAATATGGTTAAGAATAAAAGGAGTAACAGCAGTAAATCTTCTTTTATTCTAAAATAATCATTGATTTCTCAAAGTTATCAATGTTATTGCCAATTTCATCACAGGTTTTAATTACTGTGAATTTTTGAAGATTCAGTGTTTCACGTAGAATGGTCAAAAATGGACTGTAAGTAGTACTTGTAATTTTACTAGTAAAACTGTAATTCTTTTTGGTTGTACCATAGATAATACAGTTCTTCATTGGTCCTGAAAGTTTCAGAAAGATTCATTAAGAATTGTATTTTTAATGAATTTTTGAAGTTTTTACCTCATTTCTACGTAGAATTGTAAATAGCAGTATTTTGCTGGTTGCTATGAGGTAAATCAATGAATATGAGTCCCAAAAGGGTTTTAATTACTCTTTTAGGGTCTAGTCATGGAAAGTCATCGAGAATTGACGTGGTTACAGGAGTCTAAGTAGCTCATTACCTCCTTGGCACGTCAAAATAGCAGGTTATTTGCTATTTTCTTATGATTACAGCAGGTGTAAGTTGGTAACCAAGTTCCCAAAGAGTTTTAGTTTACCAATTGGGCCAAGATGAGCCATGGATCCATGCTCTGGAGGTCCATGCCTCTGAGGCCTCAGAAGTTGGGTACCCTGGCTCTCTTTGATGTCTTTTGTCCCCCTTGCTTATTTTTCACGTAAAAATAGAAATTTAAGCTTCAAGTGAGATATCCACTATGGGTGTACCAAAAGTCCATATAAGAATACAATGATATTAAGTGCTCAAAACATGAATAACACTATTCTTAGTGTATATGTAACATGGGATTTCTCACTTTCCCATTATTTTGGCTAAAAATCAAGAAAAACAAAAGTTTTCACAGATCTTTTATGTGGTATTAATGATGTGGTATTGAAGTATTTTCCATTTTACCACCTTAAATACTTAAATTGAGCTTATTCACTCTATGGAGATACCCTAGGTGAATTTTTGTGTAGAATCCAAATCTGGTCTTAAATGCATGGATTTACTTACTCAATAAAAAGTTATTCATCTTTTCTGAAATTGAAAATGATGAATTTTGGATATATGCATGACTTATGAGTTTTGCATAATTCAAAATTTCTTTTTAAGATAATTGTGGCCTATTTGGGTATGTAAAATATATCTCAAGGCTCACAGGATAGAAGTCAAATCAATCACAAATAAGGACAAGGAAACTATTTATCTCTACCTAATTCATCAAAGCTTTGCTGAAAATTGTTTATCAACTCATAACTGAAGAATATGCAAGCAGAATATTCAAGACATCTGAATCAGTCCACTTCAAATCAGAAGAAATTTACCTCAAGGATTTGGGGGCCATAACTCATTTATGCCCCCCCCTCAAAGCCTCTAAGGTGGGGATTCATACCCCTTTGTGGCTGAAGTCATCACCCAGGGCCTCCCCTGCAACTTTGGGGAGGCCAGGATCTTGATGTTCCTGGACCCCCTCAATGGGTCCAGGCCATGTAGGTGAGCGTTTTGGACCATGGCCCATTTTTGGTCCCATGGTACCCCTGGGTCCCCAGCAAAATTGGGCCCAGGGGGTCATTTTTGGTCCTAGGGGCCTCTAATATCCCCCATGGACCGTGGACCGCGGTGTATGGTCCACGGACTGTAGGACCTCAGAAGACAAAAATGGCCACAAATGGCCATACATCATAAAAATCACCAAAATCACCAAGAACCCCAAAAAGGCCCAAAAGGCCATAAAACCGTAATTTATCAAGATTCACCATAGAAAGGGCCACAGCCCAAAATCATTATAGAGGGCTGTTTGAGGCAATTTTTAAGGCCAATGGGGACAAGACCCCTTGAAGAGTTAGTTCCTGATATTTTCAATTGGGCCTTGCAAGATGAGTACACTTCATATACTCATCTGGAATCATTTGTTGAGCACAAGAGCTCAGTGGCCATTATCTTGGGATACAACCCAGGGACATGCCCCAAGGACAAAAGTTATTGAAGCAGAAGGAAAGAAGCATATTTCAAAGAGGAATACTTACTCAAATTTGAAAGAAGGGGGGAATAAACCTTATTGACTGAGAAGAATTGCGATCAATTTTCAGGATAATGGTCAAGAGGAAATGACATTTAAAAAGAAATTTTTTGAAAAAAAATTGTGGGGACAATGAGATGCCACTCAACAGTGGCAGGGTATTATGGTGTTCAGGAGCCCACCAGTTTCACGAGGGGGATGCTGTAACAACCACTCACCAGGGGTAAGGGTATTCATTCATACACCCACTCAAACACCTCAAATCAGCAGATCCATCATTTGTATCATTTTTCAGTTTCAGCAATCCTCCTTGCTGAAACATGCATACAGCTTGGTACTCCAATACAGCCTGTCAACATCTGTACAGGTTGGATTCACCCAATACAGTTTCAATACACCAGGATGAAACTGTATGATCACTCAAATCTACCACACCTCTTGTACAGGTTCTGTACAGCTGTACAGGCCCTGTATTGGCCAGACTCAATTCTTCCTCTGGATCAGGGCTGGCAATTCTCACATATACCAGCCCCTCTTTCTCCCCCCTGGGGACTTTTTCCCAGTTAATTAATTTAGTTTATTTATTATTTAATGAATATTCTTATCCTTATTTGGGGTATTATATTTATTTAATATTAAGTTAGTCTTTGCCTGTACAGTATGAGTTGGGTGGCCATATCCTTATTAACCCTTCTCTTTTCATTCTGACAGGTTGAAACAGTGAACTTGGACTTTTTTGTGGTTGGCTCTTCTATTCTTTACTCTTATTTCTGTTTTTCTGCTTTCTTACATTCTTTATTTTGGTAATTCATCTCTTTGCACTCTTAAGTGTATTTCTCTCTTACCATATCCTGAGCCCCCCATAAGTGAGTGCCAGTCCCTCTTCACTTCGAAGAGCCCCTGTGACAGCAGCCCACTAGCCCTCAAGGCCAGGTCGGTCCCAAAACCACAATTGGGCCCACCTGAGCCATTCTTGGCCCCAAATCCCATAAAGACCCTCAGGACCACTTTTCAGCTCATGGCCTCTGGTAACCACTAGAGGCCACCAAATCAGCTCAGCTCAAGGATGATTCTTCCCATTCCTCCATGCATCCCATACTCAAAGTTGCAGGAGTGGTGCATATATGGTATTATATACCATTATGCACCATTTTTGCTCAGCAATTATATGGTGATGTTTTCAGGACCAAATTCCATGATTCCAAACCAAGGTACCAAAATCCAATGCCCATTTTGAAGGAGGACTCTTCAGCTCATCAGTCTGGCAATCAATGGTGTCTATCAGAATACTATTCAAGGACCCCAACCACCTGGCCCTGTAGGAGTTGGGTTGGCAATTCTTTCAGGATTATTCCAAGGGCCATTCTCAGAGGTTATTCATCATTCAATCAGTTGTCAATTCAGCAAGTACTTCAATACTCCTTGGACAACTTAATTGGTCCATACAGGCAGCAATCAATCATACCTGTATGTCCTTGGCCCAATCAGGCCAATTCGTATTCCACTGTGGAAATTCAATCACACAGTGCAATTATCAAGATGGGCAGAACTTTATTGGCCCAATTCAGACAATACAGCCGGTGACTCACCTTCCAGGATCAGCCCCTCAGCTTTTCACATAAACCGGCCATCTTTTATCACCTGGGGACTTTTTCCCCAGTTAGTTAATATATTGGATTTATTTTTATCTTTATTTCCTTTTCATTCTATTAAAGTAAATACTGACCTTCTTAAGTCAGTCATTTGCACCTTTCTTCTTTGCCTATCAGTGGATATTGGTGGTCATATCCCTTACTAATTCCATTTCCTTTTCTGGCAGGTTGAAACAGTGAACTGGGGATTCACTTGGTTGTCTTCTTGGCTTTTGGCTTTCTTCTATCTCTGGCCATTGGCTTCACTTAGTCTTTCTTATCTTTGAAATACTTGTCCTTATTCTTACTCTTATCCTTCTTAAATAAATTCATTCTGCTTTATCTCTTTTATCCTTTTGGAGCCTTCCGAGTGAGTTCTTGATTCCTGAGTGCCAGGCCACTCTTGTTTTCTGTCCAAGAGCCCCTGTGACACTTTCTGATCTTGGTTATTTCTTGCTTGTTTTTTCTTTGGACATTAAACTACTTCTGAAAGGTGTTTGAGCTGATTCAAGACTTCCTCAACTGATTCCTTCCCAGTATCCTTTGATTGATGCTCTTGTGGCTGAGGATTTCAAATATTTTGGGTAAGATCTTTCATTTGCTTCAAGACTTCTTCCCAGCTTTCCTCTTCACACCTAGCTTTCTTCTCTTATGACTTTGCTTGTGAAAATTCCTTCTGTTTAATTAACAATTTGGCTTCCAAATCTTGTTCAATATATAACTTTAAGATTTTCAATCTTGGAATGATATAACCACCATCCAAAGCTTGCACCATGGCCTTATCTTTTATCATTTCTTTATAAATAGACTCTTGAGCACTTGAGGAAAGACAAGCCAAAATTTCTTGATTGTGATTTCTATCTCCTTGTATATATCAATACCTCTTGAGATAATTAATAATGGATTAATATTCCCCAATGAAATTTTTATATTGTGTAATATTTCTAACTCCTCATTCTTGTTGTATCTTTGTGAATAGTTTAGTTATTGAGGACAGCTTGTATCTTCTTTCAGGTGATACTGTTCCCCATCTTCTCTTCATATCCAATTTTAGTTGCTCCCAATCTCCAGTTTCATATCCAGGCATTCCTTCAATATGGTAACTGATATCTTGATCTTTAGTCCAAAAGGATATTTGTCTTGCTATATCCCTTCCACTTGCTCCTTCAATTTCCTTTATATTTTCTACTCTTTTAATAAACCTTTCTACCTCCTTTCCATCAAACCATAAATTATAATCCTTTGGTCTAATCTTGACAATGGGTGTATTATTTCTTGGGATTTCCTGTTGCAATGGGATTGAAGCCTGTGCATGAATATTAACCCTCTTCCGTAGAGTATTTTGTCTTTTTGAAGTGAATGGAGTTGATGAGGCCATTGGCCATGAAAATGGTGATGATTACCCTTCTTGTCTAAAGATTCTTGGAATGCTTGTAGTTTCTTCCATTGGGCTGTTTTCTGCAGTAAAGCTTGACTCTTTTCTTTTGCCTTCTTTTTTAAGGAGTTAAGTTAGTTCTTTTTGAATTTCCAACATTCTTTAATTAAGTCTTTTAACATCAGAAATATCTTCTTGTCATTGCATGGTTTCTTCATTTATAATTCCTTCTTTGGATTCGTCCAGATTGTGGGGTATCTTTCATGATGATGCTGAATCCATATTGATATCTTATTTGTTGATTTTCTTTTGTTAACTTTTGTTTTAAATTTCAAATAGTTACTTGAGTAATTTTTGAAAAGATTCTGTAACTATCTTTTGATCTTTTTTCTTGGTTCTGGGTGTACCAACTGGTATACTATAATCTATAGGTGATTCTTCTCCAGGTGGTGTTTCTCCTCTTTTTGGATAATAATAATGAAATGATTTCTTTGAAGAACTTTATGGTAAAGATGATTTGCAATTTTGTGGTTTTTCTTATTCCAGATTTATTTGATAGACTTTTTAATTTTTTTGATTGATAAAAGTCTTTTTATGGATTGAGTTTGAATGTTTTTTTTGATAATTGACAGATTATTGCTGGTTGAAGCTGTGTCCACTATTGGGAAACCAGATGTGGGAACTCCTTTTGGTGTGGGATGAAATAAAGCAGTACCTTTAGGGGGAAATTATTGGTGAGTCTGTTTTGAATTTCAGAATTGTCCAATAACCATGGGTGCTAGGGTGTATTAGCTGCCCCTCTAAATAATACTGAATAGTCAGCCTACAGAGAATCACAATTGAATAACACTCATGGCTTTAACGGATAGAGAAGACTTATCAGCAGTCTCTAAATCAGACCTATCAATACCACTATGGTCAAAACTCTGATTTAAAAATAAAATTTCTAATAAAATAAAGACTAAGATTTTTTTGTTTTAATAAAGGTAATTATAATATTTTTTTTGGTTTTCTGTTATTTTAATAAGATTAATAAGAATAATTTCTTTTATTTCTTGTATGCTGATTATAATGATTTTTTATTAATACTAATAATAAGACTACTGGATTTGATTTTTTAATCTTTTAAATAATTCTTTTTTAATACTGATTTTATATCACTACTACTTTTCTTTTAATAATCTTAATCTTCTGAGAAAAAATACTAAGCTTTCACTAGGGTTATTCTACTATTCTTTGAAATAACTAAGCTACTGAGCTTTTAATACATTTATACTACTATTCTTCAACAATACTAAGCTACTGAGCAAGGTTACTGAGCTTTTTCTATGTTAATACTACTCTTATTCAACAATACTAAGCTATTGAGCTGTTACGACTAAAGCACTACTACTACTCTAGATATCCTGCTAGTTTAGGGATGGTTTTGATCCTGGATAGTGGGAGCTTTTTCTATGATGATGGGAAAATGAGGGAGAGAGGACCTCTATTTATAGCTTTTGGGCCTCCATAGAGCTTCTCAAAACAGGGTACTTAGAAAAAATTATAGTTGAGAGGTTTTAGCTGGTGAGACGTGTAGTTTTGGTGTAGCAATGTGTTTTCTGAGAGAATTATGCTGGTGGTGCTTTTTCTTACCAAAATCATGTGATGTATTTGAGATAATTTGGCTGGTGAGATTTTGTTTTTTCTAAGAAAGTGGAGAAAATACAGCTCCTGACAATTGAACTTTCTTCTAGTCATATGATATATATGAGAAAATTATGCTGGTGTTTCTGTTTCTTATCAAAATCATGTGATGTCTTTGAGATAATGTTGCTGCTGACATTTTCATTTTTTGGTGACTTTGTTACATGTTTTCTGAGAGAATTATGCTGGTGGTGCTTTTTCTTATCCAAATCATGTGATTTATTTGAGATAATTTGGCTGGTGAGATTTTGTTTTTGCCAAGAAAGTGGAGAAAATACAGCTCCTGACAATTGAACTTTCTTCTAGTCATATGATATATATGAGAAAATTATGCTGGTGTTTCTGTTTCTTATCAAAATCATGT
The DNA here is from genome assembly GCA_023105745.1 of Austropuccinia psidii. Classification (NCBI taxonomy): domain Eukaryota; kingdom Fungi; phylum Basidiomycota; class Pucciniomycetes; order Pucciniales; family Sphaerophragmiaceae; genus Austropuccinia; species Austropuccinia psidii. Next base: position 32,352,993 of record JALGQZ010000005.1, on the reverse strand, counting down.
GATGTATTTGAGATAATGTTGCTGCTGACATTTTCATTTTTTGGTGACTTTGTTACATGTTTTCTGAGAGAATTATGCTGGTGGTGCTTTTTCTTATCCAAATCATGTGATTTATTTGAGATAATTTGGCTGGTGAGATTTTGTTTTTGCCAAGAAAGTGGAGAAAATACAGCTCCTGACAATTGAACTTTCTTCTAGTCATATGATATATATGAGAAAATTATGCTGGTGTTTCTGTTTCTTATCAAAATCATGTGATCTATTTGAGATAATTTTGCTGCTGACATTTTCATTTTTTGGTGACTTTGTTACATGTTTTCTGAGAGAATTATGCTGGTGGTGCTTTTTCTTATCAAAATAATGTGATGTATTTGAGATAATTTGGCTGGTGAGCTTTTGTTTTTGCAAAGAAAGTGGAGAAAATACAGCTCCTGACAATTGAACTTTCTTCTAGTCACATGATATATATGAGAAAATTATGCTGGTGTTTCCGTTTCTTATCAAAATCATGTGATGTATTTGAGATAATTTGGCTGGTGAGATTTTCTTTTTTCCAGAGTCATGTGAGGTCATTGAGATAATATGGCTGGTGATATTTTCTTGAAGGTGTGGAAAGTATTTTTTGTTTCTATTGGTTACTTATGTTCTGAGAGAATTATGTTGGTGGTTTCATTTTAGTATTGTATCATTTCATATGTACATTGCATCATTTCTACCAAGTTTGATGCATGTCATTATTACTAAGAAACCACTTATCCTTGGAAAATATATTGTAACTTTATGCATAGCCTTGAGGTATTTCTTCTTTCAATTGAATCAAGGTGGGGGAAATACAGCTCTGATGCTGTGTTCCGTCTTGATATACCTTTATTTAGATTAACTCCTTTTAATTGAATAATTTTTTATTGATGATGCAATAACGTGGATAAATCCTTTGATACTATACTGTTTTGATAAGATCTTGAGGCTGTGTATTGTATATTTCTGTTTTAAGCCTGTAGTTGTAATGTGTAAATATGTTTTGCATAATTTGTTTTAATGGTAAGTTTGAAACTCATACTAATGGTATGGAATACCACAATGTCAGACTCAGTCGGATCCCCTTTGTTTCCTTAAATGGCCACCCAATTGCCCAGGAGGGATTTTGTGAGGGCATTGTTGAATGTGCACAGTGGGTGCAATCACACATTCCCCATTTAGAAAAGGACATGGCACATTTGGTCACTGGTGACCATGGCCAGCATACCAGCGTTATGGCTGGGTGATAGAGTTTGAACAAAGGGCTGGGAACCTGTATGACAAGTTAATACAGCATGAGCTTGGGTCGACCCATTTCTCAGGTATTCTTTGGGGTCATAATTGAAATGCTCAGTGGCTGAACATTTGAATTGCTCAGTTGTTACGCTATTGATATAACAATATCAAATACACCCCGCTCAGCGATTGCTAGGTCATTTTGGAAGCACATAATCTTAGCATTTGGCACAACATCAGAAGATATTTCAGCCAGGATGAGGATATAATGTGCTTTGGTGATTTAAGATGTGTCTCTGAAACGTTTGATAATATTACTATTAAACAAAATTAGTATGACTGTTCTCATAAAATATAATAATAAAAATCATTATAGCCACAAGTAAATAATTATTTATTTATTTATTTCTTTTACTTTTTATACACTACTAATGATTATAACAGTAAGCAGTAATTCTCTACTAGAATAAATTACAAGAAGTAGCTAATAATAAGACTTCTTCATTAAAAAAATAAAGTTGTTCTAATATATCATTATCTTTTGCAACAATAATTATAAATATAATTCTTGAAGAAAACAATTAGTAGAGAAAAACTCTAAGAATTAAGATAAATCACTCACTAATACTCCAAAGAACTTATTAAAGATAATAGCAGAGACATTTTACAGATACTTGTGGATTTAATAGATAAAAATAGATTTATAGCAGTATTACAAAAATGTATAGTTGATTTCCATGATTTCAGGTCTTTCTGATTGATTCTGAAAGAATAAAACACTTAAGAAAAGGTTTAACTGATACTTACTTGTTGGTAATAGAGGTATAATTTAATAATGTGATGATTAGGAAAAAAAAGCAAGAAGAGGCCTCTTTTAAGTCAACAACAGCTCACAGAGGCGTGCCATGGATAAAAGTGAATAACCAGTGAGTGAGCAAAAAATAAAGCTTTTTTTGATTATTGTTTGCATCATCTGTTGTCATGTAAGATTATCATAATTACTTAATTCAAGCTTTTACATGACTGCCAACCCATTTATGGTGAAGGAGAAAAGGAGTAACAACTGTAGATCTTATTTATTCCAAAATAATCATTTATTTCTCAAAATTATCAATTTTATTGGAAATTTCATCACAGAGTGTATTTTCTGTGAATTTTTAAAGATTCAGTGTTTCACATGGAATCATCAAAAATTGACTGTGAGTAAGACTTTTAATTTTAATTATAAAGGTACAATTATTTCTGGTTTTTAAGTAAATTATACATTTCGTAATTGGTCCTGAAACTTTCAGAAAGATGCATCAAGAATGTCATTTTGAATGAATTTTTGAAGTTTTTACCTCATTTCTACATAGAATTGCAAATAGAACTATATGGCTAGTTTCTATGAGGTAAATCAATGGATACTAGTCCAAAAGGGGTTTTAATTACTCTTTTAGGGTTTATCCATGGAAAAGAATTAATAATTGACATGGTTAAAGGATTCTAAGCTGTGCTTTACCTCCTTGGCCCGTCAAAATACCAGCTTATTTGCTATTTTCTTATGATATAATGAAGTTTTGAGTTGCTAACCAAGTTCCCAAAAGATTTTAGTTTGCTAATTAGGCCATTATCAGCCATGAATCCAATCTTTAGAGCTGTCAATTCCTCAGAGGCCTCAGAGCTGGGTACCCTGGCTCTCTTTGATGTCTTTTGTCCCCCTTGACTATTTTTTACGTCAAAATAGAAATTCAGGCTTAAAGTGAGATATCCACTATGTGTGTACCAAACGTGGATGGAAGAATACCATAATATTAAGTGCTACAAAAATGCATAACACTATTCTTATAGTATATAAGTAACATGGGATTTCTCACATTCCCATTATTTTGGCATGAAATTGAGAAAAACAAATATTTTCACAATTCTTTCATGTTGTATTGAAGTATTTTGCATATTACCACCTCAAAGAGTTCATTTGAGTTTATTCAATCTATGGATTTACCCTAGGTGAAATTTTGTGTAGAATCCAAATCTGGCTTGTAATCCATGGATTTACTTACTCAATAAAAAGCCATTTGTCTTTTCCGAAATCAAAAATTATGAATTTTGAGTATATGCATGACTTATGGGTCATGCATAGTTCAGAATTTATTTCCAAGATAATTGGGGCCTATTTGGGTATGTAGAATATACCTCAAGGCTCACATTCCCTCCCACCAAAAAAATCAAATTGTAATACAGTTTTATCAATGGTATCAAGAAGAAAAAGGCCCCAAAGGGGTTTAATGTCCACTGTCCAACCTTTTTCAATTACTCAGATAAAGTAATTTAAATCACATTTATAGAAATATTCAGGCTTGTGGCCTTCTTTTATGTCCAAATCTTCTTAAGAGGTTATCTGACTCAGGTATATCTGATTCTGTCAGCCATTCATCTTCATGTACTGGATTTCTATATCTTACAAGATATTCTCTCTGATTTTTACCCCTAGGTCTCCTTTCTTTAATGACTTTCTTTATCTTTCTGTTAGCATTTTGTTCCACTGGTGGTACAGTCAAAGGATTTGGGTTCCTTAAAGGAAACAATTCTTTTTCCGCTGGTTGATAAGGCTTTATCAAACTGACTGGAAAGGTGGGGTGTTTATTTTCCAATTCACCACTCAATTCCACTTGAACTGCATTGGTTCCATGTAAGGCAACCATAACACAACGTCCTAAATAAGAATCTTTAAGTTTCTTTGGGCCTTTGATATTATTAAAATTCAAGGTTGAAACTAGAACTAAGTCCCCTACTTTGAAGTCTGGTACTTTATGACTCTTGCCCCACTTCTGTTTTGCATAATCAAAGGCATCATCCATGCTTTTTTTTGCATGATGCTTCACTTTATCAAGCATTATCTTGGAGCTGGAGGCTGTATGGTGAGCTTCAATAAAGTCTTTCCTCAGTGTGTCTGCTGGGAGTCTTGGATTCCATCCTTTTTCTAACATAGCAGGAGTTTGTCCTGTGGAAGAATGGACTGATGTCTTACATGCCAATTCTAATTCAGGTATAAGAGTGCACCAGTCATGGGTAAAGCCATCTGAGCCTTTCAATTCTAACTCATAAGCACAAAATCTGCTGATCATGTCCTCTAAAGTTTGAATCATTCTCTCTGCTAGCCCATCTGTTTGAGGGTGATATGCTGTAGAGAATGATAACTTAGTCCCAAACAATCTATGTAGATTGGTCCAAAGTGCATTTGTGAACTTGGGATCTCCGTCACTTATGATATTCTTGAATAATCCTGTATGAGAAAGAACTCCACTCCATAGAAGAATATCTGTATCCATAGCAGTGTCATCTTTATGACATGGTAAGAATATGGGAGTTTTGCTATATCTGTCTACAATGAGTAAACAAGCATTGTAACCTATTTCACCACTTGGAGGAAGTCCTGTGACCCAATCCATGTGAACAACTTCCTCATTATGGCCTACTTCCCTTAGTACACCAAGTTGAATTAATTCCTGGATGTGTTTTTCTACGGCTTCTCTAGCTCTGAGACTGGCTGGATAAGCTGGTCTTCTAAGTACTGGAGGATATGGTCTGTCAATATTAAGAGTAATATCAACTTCATGCCCTTTCATAATGCCTAATGGCTCATTATCAGAGGCAAAGGCATTATTATATGTTTATAACACATCAATAATCTCATGTCTCATCTTTGTTGACAATGATGGATTCATTTGTGCTTCAACAAGCTGATTCGCCACAAATTCTTCCTTATAATTATCTTTCTTGGAAGATACTATGGATATTTGTTTGCAAATGTTGGAAAAAGCAAATTTTTGTCTTTTGTTTTCTCCAATTGTGAAATATCTGTCTTTATGGTGACTGATGTCAATAACATAAATATTCAAGTAATCATCTCCAAGGATGATATGTTGAGATGTGCAATTGTCCATTACTACTATCTCTGTCTTCATTCTTATGCTTCCTGCAGGGTGTGGGAACACAATATTAGTGTCTAATATTCCCAAAAGGTACATATTGTTACTGGCACTACTAAATTGCACACCTTGTATTGGTAATAGATGGTTTTTCCATTCAGGAAGTATGAATTGGAGATAATCTTTGCCGAGACAAGTGCAAAATGCCCCTGTACCCAAATTTACTTTGGCTTCAATATTATTCATCAAAATTGATGTGATACAGGATGCTCCAGCAGTATAACCTTTTCCTCTAGCAGGTTTTGTTTTACACATTCTGGCATCTTGGATATTGATCAGGTTGCAGCAATCTTCACTGTACTATGGTAAGTGAGTATGGACTTCTGTTACTTCAAAGAAAGCTGTAATGTTTTCAATGGTATAGTCCTCTACTGTTGTATCCTCAGAGACTGCAGAATCTAGGTCAGATTCTTCTTTTCCTTCAGTACACTGAACTTCTTCAATTACTTGAGCTTCATTGATTTTTGTCTTTTTGGTGCAAGTTTTGGCCAAATTTGAAGTGCTTCCACATTGATGACACTTCAAGACAGGTTTCTCAGGTCTTCTGTCCTCTCTGGGGACTTTTGAGATTATCTTGGATTCCATAGGTATTTTAGTCCATGTTTTACCAATTCTTGTTCTGGTAATGATATCTGACATTGCATTAATGTAGTCTTCTGTTGAACAGGGTTCTACACATCTGCTTTTGATAGCATGTTCCAGTTCTCCTCTACACTTTCTTAGTATTTTCATATTAATCATAGTGTCAGACATATCTGGGTGTAAAGCAGATAATCTGTCTTTTTGCTTGAAGAACCAAGTAAGTGGTTTATCTTTTTCTGGGTTAAAAATGGAATTTTAAAAAGCATTTTCCATTTCAAACCTCCAAGAATTATTGGCCCATTTGGTAATCACTTCAGATTTCAACCAAGACCAGTCATTTTTTCCATGATCTATTCTCATCTTGTAGTACCATTTCTTTGCAGTTTTGGTAAACAGACAGTGTAATTTTCCCACTATGATTTCATCAAATATAATAAAGTCTTCTTGCAACATATCAATAGTTCTGATGAACTTGATATGGTTGTATTCAGCTTCACCAGAGAATGTTGGCCATTCTTCTAATTTGGGAATATGTCTTGCAGAGATAATATCTTCTCCTAAGAGTGGGGTAAAACTTCCTTTGACGGAATGTTTTTCTTCAGTCAAAGTTTAGAATTCCTTGGCATATGTGGCTCATAAAATTTATTAATTTCCTCCACATTTGCAATGATTTCATTATTCAATTTCTGTCTTTCACTGTCACTTTTTGCTATATGTGTAACAAACTGATTGGTATTTTCAGCTATTTCTAAGGTATGATCTTTTAGAATTTTAAGTTGGTCATTAATGTTAAAAATGGAAAGATCTTCAATTTCATCATTTTGACATTTACTCTCAATTCTTTCGCATGTATTCATGATGGAATCAAGTATGACATTTGTCAATTGATACCGTTAAGTATTCTTCTTGTCATTTCGTTTCAATTCACTGATATCCGATGTAATTGTATTTATCTTTGCATCAAATTTACCAAGTTCTACATCAATACTACTTTTTACAAAACGCATTTGCTGTATTATTTGCATGGAAAAGTTCTGTTCATCCTTTCCTTCTACTTGGCTGTGAATCCAATCAAGGTTCTTGCCATGTTGATTACACTGTCCATGGCTGAAAGCTCCAATTTGGGGATCCTGTACCCTTGTGGGTAAGGTCTGTGCCAATTGGATTTGCCTTTTCCCTTTCCTTTATGGTTCTTGGGACCTCTCTGCTTCTTCTCAGGTCTCTTAGGCTTTTCCTTGGACACTTCTGGAGCTGGTTTGGAGCTGGTAGATGCCACTGGGACCTCTGTCTCCAAAGCTGGAGTAATTTCCAACTCTTTCTTCTGGTCTACTGATACAAGACTTTGGTTCTTCAACCAATTCTTAATCTTTTGACCTTGTCTTTGCAAGACAATGGGCTCCAACCTCCTAAGAGCTCTATGGTCTTCTCCTGACCCAAAAAGCTCTTGATGTGTAAGTAAGAGTTCATGGCCCCCTGCCAAAGGCTTGGGCATATTACCCACTACTCTTCTTTGGCTGCTCTGAACCAATTTTTATATTGGAATTGATATATTTCTATTTATGACACCTGAAAATGGTTCAGACCTGGAAATATTGCCATGAATCAGTTCAGACTCAGAACTCACCTCAAAATCTGTGGGTACAGACCTTGGGGAATGGGGGGCAACTCTGGCATCCTCCAGATGTGTCTTTCTTGAGGAATATTTGGCACTTCTGAATTTGGTCTTGCCTCTTCCTTGTCCACATCCATCTGGTTGGACTGAATAGCTGCTTCCATTTCTGGTATGTACCATTCCCATGTCAATTTAAAGATAAAAAGTGAAAATATAAGATAAAACACACACCTTCTGGTGGTAATCATTTTTTCTGAGTTATAAAAGGTGCCTCTTTTATAAATTTTCACCTCAATACTTTCCTCAGATTCTGCTTCTGAAGATTCTGTACTGGTAATATATCTCTTACTGAGTCTGTTACCAGCTGCACAGTATTTGATTAAAGACACTAGAAAAATTATAAAAGAAAACATTAATTTTTATACTTTTCAAAATATTTTCAAGATTTTTTATCAGTTTTTATTTTTTAGTATTAAAAAATTATTCTTTTTAAAGAAAAAAAAATTAAAATTTAAGAATTTGAATCAAAATTAATTCAGAGTAACTCAAAGAATGATTTTATAAGCTTTTGGATGTGAAAAAGCCACGTGTAAAAACAGTATAAAATTAAACCAAATTCCTCAATGCCAAAGATTTTAACACAATTTCAAAAATAAAAACTTATTTTAACTTCAAATTGAAGAAAAAAATATTAAATTAAGATATTTTAGAGCTTAAAAATATATTAATTAGTTGCAAAAGGTTCAAAGAACACGGCCAAGCCTCAAAATATAAGATATCGGTAGGTATGGTAGTTTTTAGAACAAAAAATGAAGTCTAGAATATGGTTAAAATCATGGCCAGGCGCCCAAATGTAAGATATTTCTATGAATCCTTTGATAATATTACTATTAATCAACAGTACTATGACTGTTCTTATGAAATATAATAATGAAGAACTATTATAACCACCATTAAATGATTAAAGAATTATTTCTTTCACATGTTATACACTACTTGTGAGCCTTTGAGATATGACCACATACCCAATAAGGTCACAAAAAGACTCATAATAATTAGACTTTTAATATAATTATATTAAAATTACTTAAAATAATTATACATTAAAAATAATTAATTAAATATACAAAAAATACCATAAATTGGTACAAAAATTGGTTTAACTTAAAAACCAATGAATAAACATGTAGAATAAATTATACCATTGGATTCCCCATGGAAAAATACACATATACCATTTTTATGGCATATCTGTAAAGTCAATATTTAAGGAATTATAAGGTATAATACCTTATAAAAACCATAAAACCTTATTTATCTCAAAGCCTAATGAAACAACATGTGAAATAAATTGTACCAGTGGATTCCCCATGGAAATCCACACATAAAACAATTAATAAGCTAATTTCCAATGTTAATACTTAAGGAATTATCCTGAATATATGCACTTTTTTGGTCAACACATATATTCAAGGATCATAGCTAATATCTTCTAAACTATACATGATAGAATGATGAACCAAAAATAAAGTTACCACGTAATTACTGTAAGAACACAGATATGAACTTTTTTTTACAAATTACAAACAAGGTTAAAACCTATGATGAATTATTGATAAAAATCAACAGAGCTGTTGACCACTTTGTTGTGAAAGTGTTCCAAACTTAAAAAAAAGTACACATTTGGATTCTCCTAGTTCATTCGTGAAGAATGATGTAATTTTTATTATTAAATTCAGGGTAAAACCCCCTGAAATCAAGGTTTGAAGTTTAAAATATTGAATTTCGACAGAAAAGATGAGTTACAAGAAAAATCATCAAAATTAGAGTTTTGATTATGTAATGAAAGGCTCTTGGAAGCATAATAAGGTTATGCCAGGCTATCAGAATTCACTCTCTGAATTGCTGTAGCGTGTAAATCTTAAAAGTTATTGAGGATCAAAGTTTGAGCTTAATTTGAGCAGTTATGATCACATACTGTAACCTTAATTTAAGTTTAACAGTCTTAAGAGTGATAAAATTGGTGAATACTATTAGTTTATGATTAAAACTAATAAAATGCACGAAATTTGGGGTTCTGCCAAGCCTCTGATGTCATCAAACTTAGAGTTATAGTGATAACTCTAAATAATGGTGTAATAATGATGTAATATGGTTTGATCATGATGTAATCACCCTCAAACCTTGAAATATTGATCAATTCCAGTGGATATGATCAGTACACGTCTACTAGAAGCCTGTTGGACTCTAGGAGGGAGGTATTTACTATAAATAGAGCTCTTTTTACTCTATTTACCCCTCAGACGCATCAAAAACATTAAATCAATTAAATAAAAGGTAATTTCTTTATTCTTTATATATAAAACTCTTATATTATTAAAGACCAAAGATCATCTTAATATTAATCACTATTTTTACGTGATTAAATCAATTCTTTAATTGTTTTGGTCATAAATCTCTCTATAAACTCATTTCCACGTAAAATCAAGAATTTTAGTAATTTTCTTTATTTTTTATTGTAAATACAATTTGAAAAAGTTGTATTATATTCTTTTGGCGTAAAATATCTCAAAATTATTATTTTAAGTGTTAAAAGTAGGTTATTTCATCTTATTATAATAATTTCTCTCTTATTATTACTCTTAATAATTCTTATTTTATATAAATAGTATTTATATTAATATATAACTTTAATATTAGTAATATTATTGTTATTAATTGTTTTTTATTTATAAAAAACAGTTTTTTACGCCTTAATTATTTGTTGGTAACAATAATAAAGAGCTTTATAATATATTAATTATTTTATATTAATATATTATTTATAATATTATAACTTCATATAATATTAATTATGTTATTATATTTATTTAATAATATAATATTTTTACGCGATAATAATAATATTTCTTTATTGTTATTATTATTTTAATCTTATTTATTTCAATTATAAGGACATTCAGAGTACAATAAGTAAAAAATTAGTAATTTTTACTTATTGTTTCATAATCAAACCTTACACTACTAGGGATTATAACAGTGGGAATTAATTGTCTACAAGAATCAATTACAAGAAGAATTTTAGAATAAAAACTTCTTTTATTAAAATAATAAAATTACTTTAATATATAGTTATCTTTTGCAAGAATAATTATAAAGATAACTCTTGAAGAAAAGTAATTTTAGAGAAAAAAATTAAGAATTAAAGATAAATCACTCACTAATACTGCAAAGAACTTATCAAAGATAAAAGGAGAGAGATTTGATGTAGAATTGTGGGTTTAATGGATCAAAATGATTTTATAGAAATATTACAACAATATATAGTTAATTTCTATGATTTCACGTCTTTCTGATTGATTCTGCAAGAATAAAACACTTAAGAAAAGTTGCAACTAATATCTACTTGTTGGTAATAAAGGTATAATGTAATAATGTGATGATGATTGGAAAAAACAGCAAGAGGAGGCCTCTTTTAAGTCAACAACAGCTCACAGAGGCGTGACATGGAGCAAACTGAAAAAAAAGTGAGTGAGAAAGCAATAAACCCTTTTGGATTATTGATTGCATCATCTGTTGTCACATAAGATTCTCATAATTACTTGATTGATATTTTTACATGACTATCAACCCAAATATGGTTAAGAATACAAGGAGTAACACCTGTCAATCTTCCTTTATTCCAAAATAATCATTGATTTCTCAAAGATATCAATGGTATTGGTAATTTCATCACAGGTTGTGTTTGCTGTGAATTTTTGAAGATTCAATGTTTCACATGGAATAATCAAAAATAGACTGTAAGTAAAACGTTGAATTTTACTAGTAGAACCATAATTCTTTTTGGTCGTACGATAGATAATACAGTTCTACATTGGTCCTAAATGTTCCAGAGAGATTTATTAAGAATTGTATTTTTAATGAATTTTTGAAGTTTCTACATCATTTCTACATAGAATTGCAAATATCAGTGTTTGGCTGGTTGCTATGAGGTAAATCAATGGATACAAGTCTAAAAAGGGTTTTAATTACTCTTTTAGGGTCTATCCATGGAAATTCATTAAGAATTGACATGGTTACAGGAGTCTAAGTAGCCCTTTACCTCTTTGGCACATCAAAATAGCAGGTTATTTGCTATTTTCTTAAGATTTACTGTAGTTGTAACATGGTAACCAAGTTCCCAAAAGGTTTTAGTTTACCAATTAGGCCAAGCTCAGCCATGGATCCAAGCTTTGGAGCTGGACACGTCTCAGAGGCCTCAGAACTTGGGTTCCCTGGCTCTCTTTGATGTCTTTTGTCCCCTTGCCTATTTTTTACGTCAAAATAAAATTTTAAGCTTCAAGTGAGATGTCCACTATGGGTGTACCAGAAGTGCATGGAAGAATACCATAATATTAAGTGCTCAAAACATGCATAACACTATTCTTAGTGTATATGTAACATGGTATTTCTCAAATTCCCATTATTTTGGCGTGAAATGGAGAAAAACATAAATTTTCACGGACCTTTTATGTGGTATTGATGATGTGGTATTGAAGTATTTTCCAGTTTACCACCTCAAAGAGTTGATTTGAGCTTATTCACTCTATGGAGCTGCCCTAGGTGAACTTTTGTGTAGATTCCAAATCTGGCCTTAAATCTATGGATTTACTTACTCAATAAAAAGTTATTCATCTTTTCTGAAATCAAAAATGATGGATTTTGAATATATGCATGACTTATGGGTTATGTATAGTTCAGAATTTCTTTTTAACATAATTTTGGCCTATTTGGGTATGTAAAATATACCTCAAGGCTCACATTTAGTCTTCTTCCAAGCCTATGACATCATCAAACTTAAGGTTACAGTGATAACTCTAAATAACGGTGTAATAATGAAATAAGAGGGTTTGATCATGATGTAATAATCACTAAGCCTTAAGATATTTAACACTTCTAGTAGAAAGCATCAGTACACGTCTACTAGAAGCCTTCTGGACTCTAGAAGGGAGGTATTTACTATAAATAGAGCTCTTTTTACTCTATTTTCCCCTCAGACGCTTACAAAACACTATATAATTAAAATGAAAAGGTAATTTCTTTATTCTCTATATATAAAACTCATATATTATTAAAGATCAAAGATCATTCTTACTGTAATCATCATTCTTGACATGATTACTTTAATTATTTGATTGTTTTGTTTGGAATGCTCTTAAAAAACTCCAAATCCATGTAAAATCAACATAAATTGTAATTTCTCTTAATTTTCATTGTAAAGACAATTTAAATAAGTTGTATTTCTATTATTTGGCATAAAATCATTCAAAATTATTATATTAAGTATTAAAAGTAGGTTATTTCTTCTTATTATAATAATTTTCTCTCTATTATTACTTTAATAGTCCTTTAATTAATACAAATAGTATTTATATTAATTTATAGATTTAATATTAGTAATATTATTGTCATTAATTGTTTTTTATTAATTAAAAACAATTTATCACGCTTCTATTATTTGTTGGTAACAACAATACAGTGCTTTTAAATATATTGATTATCTTATATTAATATATTTATTTATTATATTATTATATTTATGTGATAATATAGCTATTTTTACACCATAATTATAATAATTCTTTATTATTATAATTATTTTCTTTATCTTATTTATTTTATTCATAGGGACATTCATAGTAAAAAGAGTAAAATATTAGCAATTTTTACTCATTGTTTCATAGTCAAACCTTACATTTGGGGGCCTGGCCGTGATATTTACTCTAAAAGACCTTTAAAAAAGATTCTAATTGGTTTTATCCAATAATAAATTACAATTATAATCATAAAATTATTTAAGAATTTTATATTTATTGATTTTGAAAGCTATTGAGGCATTTGGAAAGCAATTGTACTGTTTTACACCTGGTTTTTCATATCCTTAGACTTGCAAAACTTTCTTTGACTGACTCTAGTGATTAAAAAAGATATACATAAGTTAAAAATAATTTTATATTATAAATTAATTTCATAAAAGAATCATATTTGTTTTTATTTTATTCTTTGAAAATAAAAACATAAAAAATAATACAAAATATTAAAAACCAATGAAAAAATTATTTTTATTCATTTTTATTCACTTCTTTATTCATTCCATTTTTTCAAAGATATAAAAGCAATTTTTACGTGGAAAATTGCTATATCTTACCAAAAATAAGATTTCTTTTAAAAGACTTATATTTATTTGTCTTTCTTAGTGTTTGAAGACAATCCCACAGAAAGCTACCAAGCCACTGTTGAAAGATTGGTGGAAGAAACTTGTCCAAGTTCTCCAACACCAATTTTCATTAAGAAAAATAAAGCTAATAAATTAGACTTTCCAGGACCCACTATTAAGGCCTCTGAAGGTGAGTACCTCATTTGTAAATTGCCATAAGAAGAATTCTTGTCCTGAAATCCTCTTATTTATTATTTTTTAAATCATGACTACCAGAAGAGGCTCCCAATACTCCATCCAATCAGATGGAGCTGGACTCAGAGGTAGAATTGATCCCTCAAAAGGGAAAAGGAAGGGCAATATCCCCAGTGGAACAGAATCCACACAAGGAAGTGCCTTATCCCAAAGGCAAGTCCCAGAAATGCCCATGATATCTGAACCAGCATTGGAACTAAGTATGAGTAACTCAAAGAGGTACAAATCATATTCAGAGGGCTCAGATAGGCATTTACATGAGCCAGTACAAACCGTAATACACAGTGTACAAAGACAAGGACTGGGAAATGTTGCCTCAAATACACCAGGGAGTGATGAACTCCTGGCACATCCTCAAAATGTTTCTCACAGAGGAAATAGTGGTATACTCCAATGGATGAAATCCACTTTCATCCAAGCCTCAAATCAAAAAGATCAAGGAGTACCACCCCAAAAAGACGGAGGCAAGCAAGGAAGAAGCCCCAGTAGCTTTTACCAGCAAGCTTCACAAGAGGGGAAGAAGAACAAGAAAAAGAATTGGAGGAAACCATATTCCCCGTGCTAAAGGATTCCAAAAATCCAAAAAGATTCCATGGAAAATTTCTTCAACATGGCCAGAAATCTTTATGAAATTCAAAGACAAGGAGGAGCAAAGAATGAGACAACCCCATTTCCCAAAGAAATAGCCTTATCTCCTGATGTTGTAAATACTTCAAAAGAGTTTAAAGACAGTATTTTACCTTTTAAATACATTAAAAATAGTTTAATATCTTTACAAGAAATAAATAATGTCTCATCATCTTTGACCAAAATTGTTGTACAAAATAATAAAAGAAATTGATAACATTGAGTTTATGGTTGAAAATAGCAAACCAAAATCTTTGATTTATAAGACTCAAAAATTGATAGAAGGACAACAAGAACTGTATAAATACATAAAAGATATCAAAGATAAAACTTTTACAATCAATTATGACGATAGTATTGATAATCTTACAGAAAAAGTGAACAAATTAAGTATTTTTGTAGAAAAATTTGAATAAAAGACATCATCACACCAGAAATTACTATTAGACCATGTGGAAAAACGTTATGAAGCAAGAATGCATCTGAAAGATGATATTCAAAGTGAAATAAGGCTTATCACTGAAAAAATGGATAAAATCAATGAGGCTAACTCAAAAATGCCAAAGTTATCAACTCCATTTTCTCACATAAGAAGCCCTGTTAAACCGAAAGAGGAATTAACAAATCCATTCGTAACAGACTTGAGTCATCAAGACAATAACCAAGTATTAATGAAGGAAGCACCTCGATTAAATGAATGGCCAACATTCACAGGAGAAGGTGAATATGACCTTATGTCATTTATTAAAACAATTGACATGCTACAAGAAGACTATGCCATACCAGATGAATTGATGACTTCAAGATTACATTCACTGTTTGAGAAATCTACAAAAAGATGGTATTATGGCATAAGAAAAAAACACATGGCAAAAATACCTGGTCTTGGTGGAAACAAGAAATAATCACCAAGTTGAAAGATGATGCCTGCAGGTACAAGATAGAAAATGCATTTGAAAATTCTTTCTTTGACCCAGACAATAACAAACCTTTAATTTGGTTCCTAAAACAAGTTGAAATACTAAATGCACTGTACCCAGAAATGTCATAAAAGATGGTGCATATGAAAATACTTAAGAAATGTAGAGGAGAGCTAGAACATGCCCAAGAAGCAGGTGTATAGAGCCATTCTCCACAAAAGAGTATATCAATGCACTAGAAAACATAGTGACAAGGACAAAAATTGGCAGAACTTGGAAAAAAATGGACATCAAAAGTCCAAATAAGCCATTTATCAAAAAAGCTAAATCAAAAGAAGCTTTCAAGCCCAATACATCCAGCAATAATGAGCAAAGAAAATGCCATAAATGTGCAGGTATTGGACACTTAGCCAATAATTGCCTCAAGAAGGCAAAAATCAATGAAATTGTGGAAACAGAAAACCACAATGCCAAAGAAGAGGAATCTGACCCTGAAAAATAGAAAGAAGAGCCAGAAACTTCTGAAAGTGATGAAATTAATATAATCAATGTACAAATTAAAAATATTGATATAATTTATGAAGTACTACATGTTAAATCAACTTTACCAAAGTTGGAACATCTGAAACAAACCTGACAAACATGCAAGATGCCAAACTGTATAGAACCAAACCTGAAAAAGGAATGGGATATACAGCTGGAAAATTAAGTATAAGTATTGTCATTGTTAATAACCAAGAGGCAAATGTGAACTTGGATACAGGAGCATATTTCAGCTGTGTGGGTAAAAGTTATTCAAAGACAATTGTTCCAGATTGGAAAGAAGAGCCTATACCAATACAAGGTGTCAAATTTAGTAGTGCAAGTGAGAGCATGAAGCCCCTTGGAATAATTGACTTAACACTCATTTTTCCTCACCCTTCACAATGTGTCAGAATTAAAGTAGATTTTGTAGTAATAGATGACTGTACTAGTAATCATTTCATACTTGGAAATGACTACTTGCCAGTTTATGGCATAGATATCTCCAACCAAAAGGATAGATATTTTACCATAGGTGACAATAAAAGACAAACATTTGGCTTTCTTAATGATAAAAGACAAATAACAGTTGTCAAGAATGAAGAAAAAGCCCAGAAATGGATTTTTTTGCTGAACAGCTAAAAGAGGCAGAATTTAATCATGAATAAACAGTAAAAATGAAAGAAAATTTGATTGACCTCTTATTTAAATATAAAAATGCCTTTGCAACTGACAAAGAACCACTAGGTGCCATAATTGGACATGAGGTAGACATAATTCTTAATGTAGAAAAACCTTATCCACCTCTATCAAGAAGACCAGCTTATCCAGCAAGCCTGTAAGGTTTGACTATGAAACAATAAGTAAAAATTACTAATTTATTACTTATTGTACTCTGAATGTCCTTATAATTAAAATAAATAAGATTAAAATAATAATAATAAAGAAATATTATTATTATGGCGTAAAAATATTATATTATTAAATAAATATAATAATATAAATTAATATTATATGAAATTATAATATTATAAATAATATATTAATATAAAATAATTAATATATTATAAAGCTCTTTATTATTGTTACCAACAAATAATAAAGGCGTAAAAAATTGTTTTTTATAAATAAAAAACAATTAATAACAATAATATTACTAATATTAAAGTTATATATTAATATAAATACTATTTATATTAATTAAGAATTATTAAGAGTAATAATAAGAGAGAAATTATTATAATAAGATGAAATAACCTACTTTTAACACTTAAAATAATAATTTTGAGATATTTTACGCCAAAAGAATATAATACAACTTTTTCAAATTGTATTTACAATAAAAAATAAAGAAAATTACTAAATTTCTTGATTTTTACGTGGAAATGAGTTTATAGAGAGATTTATAACAAAAACAATTAAAGAATTGATTTAATCACGTAAAAATAGTGATTAATATTAAGATGATCTTTGGTCTTTAATAATATAAGAGTTTTATATATAAAGAATAAAGAAATTACCTTTTATTTAATTGATTTAATGTTTTTGATGCGTCTGAGGGGTAAATAGAGTAAAAAGAGCTCTATTTATAGTAAATACCTCCCTCCTAGAGTCCAACAGGCTTCTAGTAGACGTGTACTGATCATATCCACTGGAATTGATCAATATTTTAAGGTTTGAGGGTGATTACATCATGATCAAACCATATTGCATCATTATTACACCATTATTTAGAGTTATCACTGTAACTCTAAGTTTGATGACATCAGAGGCTTGGCAGAACCCCAAATTTCGTGGATTTTATTAGTTTTAATCATAAACTAATAGTATTCACCAATTTTATCACTCTTAAGACTGTTAAACTTAATTTAAGGTTACAGTATGTGATCATAACAGCTCAATTTAAGCTCAAACTTTGATCCTCAATAACGTTTAAGGTTTTCACGCTACAGCAATTCAGAGAGTGAATTCTGATAGCCTGACATAACCGTATTATGCTGCCAAGAGCTTTTCATTACATCATCAAAACTCTAATTTTGATGATTTTTCTTGTAACTCATCTTTTCTGTCGAAATTCAATATTTTAAACTTCAAACCTTGATTTCAGGGGGTTATACCCTGAATTTAAGAATAACAATTACGTCATTCTTCTCGAATAAACTAGTAGAATCCAACTGTATACTTTTTTTTAAGTTTGGACTACTTTCACAACAAAGTGGTCAACAGCTCTGTTGATTTTTATCAATATTTCCTCATAAGTCTTAACCTTGTTTATAATTTGCAAATTAAAGTTCATATCTGTGTTCTTACAGTAATTACGTGGTAACTTTATTTTTGGTTCATCATTCTAGCATGCATAGTTTAGAAGATATTAGCTATGATCCCTGAATATATGCGTTGACCAAAAAAGTGCATATATTCAGGATAATTCCTTAAGTATTGATTTTGGGAATTAGCTTATTAATTGTTTTATATGTGTATTTTTGTGGGGAATCCACTGGTACAATCTATTTCACATGTTGTTTCATTAGTTTCTGAGATAAATAAGTTTTTATGGTTTTTATAAGGTATTATACCTTATAATTCCTTAAATATTGACTTTACAGATATGCCATAAGAATGGTATATGTGTATTTTTCCATGGGGAATCCAATGATATAATTTGTTTTACATGGTGATTCATTGGTTTTTAAGTTAAACCAATTTTAGTACCAATTTATGGTATTTTTTGTATATTTGAGTAATTATTTTTAGTGTATAATTATTCTAATTAATTTTAATATAATTATATTAAAGGTATAATTATTCTGAGTCTTTTTTGTGACCTTATTGGGTATGTGGTCATATCTCAAAGGCTCACATTCCCTACCACCAAAAAAGATTGTACCACAATCTGATATATGTGATTAGGGTATCATCCACTGTCCTACCTCTTCAATAGACTTTGTTAGTCTTGAAGCTCAATAATGCTTAACTTTTTTATTTTGCAGGTTTTCTTTCATGTCTGAACCTTCTTAGTAATTTATCAGCATTTTTTATATCTTTCTCAAGTAGCCATTCATCTTCTTGAGTTGAATTTCTATACCTTACAAGGTATTCCCTTTCTTTTTTGTTTCTTGTCCTTCTTTCTTTAAGGACTTTTACTATTTTCTTTTCCTCTCCTTCCTCCAAGGGGGGAATTTCAAGTGGGGGTTTATTTTTTAGTGGAAATAACTCCTTGTCACTTGAACTGTAAGGTTTTATCAGACTTACAGGGAAAGTTGGGTGTTTGTTCATTAGTTCACCTGTGAGTTCTAATTGCACAGCATTGGGTCCATGGAGTGCTTTTATCATAAATGGTCCTGCAAAGGAATCTTTCAATTTCTTTGGGCCTTTTATGTTATTGAAATTAAGGGCTGATACTAAAACCAAGTCTCCTATTTTGAAATCAGGTGGTTTATGACTTTTATCCCATCTTTCTTTTGCATATTTAAAAGAATCTTGCATGCATCTGTTTGCATGGTGTCTTGCTTTGTCAAGCATTATCTTGAAACTGCTTGCTGTTGGATGTATATCCACTAAGTCCTTTTTGAGGGTGTCATAAGGAAGTCTTGGATTCCAGCCTTTCTCTAGCATTGCTGGTGTTTTGCCAGTAGAAGAATGGATTGATGTCTTATATGCCAGTTCAAGTGCTGGTACTAGTGTACACCAATCATGGGTAAAACCATCAGAATCTTTGAATTCTAGCCCATAAGCACAGAATCTTCTGATCATATCCTCTAGGGTCTGTATCATTCTTTCTGCTAGACCATCAGTTTGAGGATGATAAGCTGTTGAGAATGATAATTTTGTCCCAAACAAGTTATGGAGATTTGTCCATAATGCTGAAGTGAACTTTGGGTCTCTGTCACTTATAATATTTTGGAATAAGCCTGTGTGGCTAATGACTTTATTCCATATCATTATGGCTGTATCCATAGCTGTGTCATCTTTATGACATGGTAAGAACATGGGAGTTTTACTGTACCTGTCAACTAACACTAGGCATGCATTATAACTCCTGTCTCCTCCTGGAGGTAATGCTGTTACCCAATCCATATGAACTATTTCCCATGAGGATTTTGGTTCTTGGATTTGGATCATCATTCCAAATTTCTTTCCTGTGGCTCTGTTGGCTTTTTGACATCTGTCACAGGTTTGGCAGTACTCTGCAACATCTTTCTTCCAATTTGGCCACCAAGAGCAGGTTTTCACCCTCTCTAGTGTCCTATCTTCTGAGAGATGTCCAGATGCAACACTATCATGACATTCATGTAAAATAGTGTTTATTAGTGTTCTATCTGTTAAGGCCATAACACATGTGTGTTTTGTTCTATGGTAAAGGATTCCATCAAGGAGGTGAAATCTTCCTTCATCATATGCCTTTTTCCATATTTCATCTAGTCTTGATGAAAGTGATGGATCTTTGCAGTCTTTCATTAGAAGTTGGCTTAAGATATGGCAATTTTTGTCTGTCTTAGCGCTTTCTTTAACTTGGTTAAAGAATTCTGTGCCAATGTCTGTAACACATATTCCTTCTATATGGTGCTCCTCTTGTGGTACCCATGCTGGATTGTCAGGGGTATTTGCTAGAGCCCATCTACTAAGACCATCTGCATTTTTATGAATATTCCCAGATTTATGAACAATAGTCATATTTCCTCTATATTCTTGGATAGCAATTTGCCATCTCAGCATATGTCTATTTGGAGTCTTCATATTTAATAGTGATTTCACAGCATTACAGTCTGTGATTACATCAAATACTGTGCCATCCAAATAATAATGCAGTTTTTCTAAAGCCCATACTAGGCATAAGCATTCCATTTGGCTTGCTCCATACCTTGCTTCTGTTGGCTTTATCTGCCTTGAAATGAAACAAATTGGTCCTTCCACTGGTTTGTCATTGATAATTTGTGTTTGGTGGAGTGCAGCACCTAGTCCTTCTCCACAAGCATCAATGTACAGTTTGAAGGGTAGTTTCCAATCTGGCATCAGAAGAAATGGGGCATTTGTTAAGGAATTTTTCAATTCTTCATATGCCTTGACTCTTTCTTCTGTCATCTCATAGACTGTTTGTTGGTCACATAGCTTATACAAGGATTTAGCTATCTTTGCAAAGTCCTTTATATGCTGTCTATAGTAACCAGCAAATCCTAGAAATGATTGCATTTCTTTTTTGGTTTGAGGCATTGGCTTAAGTAGTACTGCTGCTACTTTATTTTTGTCTATGCCTAGACTAAGGCCAGATACTACATGTCCTAGTGCCTTTAATTCACTGTATGCAAAATGACATTTTTTCAAATAAATTTTCATATTTACTTGGACTATTTTCTGTAATACCCTTTCTAGTCTTGTAAGGTGATTTTCCCAAGTTTCTGAGCAAACTATGATATCATCAATATAGATAATCAACCATCCTTCTGATAATTCTTCAGGGAATATGGTATTCATCATTCTTTGATAATGGGAAGGTGCATTTTTTATTCCAAATGGCATTCTTAAGTATTCAAAAATTCCACAATGGACTATTATTCTTAGTAGTTTCTTGGCATTGTCTGTTAAGACATTTTGATGAAAACCCTTCAGAGCATCCATAGCTGTGATGAACTTAGCTTGTGACAATTGGGTTAATGTTTCATGGATTCTGGGTATTGGATATCTGTCTGGAATGGTATAGGTATTCAGGGCTCTGAAGTCTCCTACCATCCTTGATTTTCCATTATGCCAAGTTATAATGACAGGTGTAGTAACTTCTACTTGTTCATTATGTCCAACCTTTCTTACTACCCCTAGGTCCATTAATTCTTTAATGTGCACCTCTAAGGCTTCTCTAGCTCTTGGACTGGCTGGATAAGCAGGTCTTCTTAATAAAGGTGGGTAAGGTTTTTCTACATTAAGAATTATATCCACTTCATGTCCAATTATGGCACCTAGTGGCTCTTTGTCAGTTGCAAAGGCATTTTTATACTTAAATAAGAGGTCAATCAATTTTTCTTTCATTTTTTCTGTTAATTCTTGATTGAATTCTGCCTCTTTGAGTTGTTCAGATATAAAAAGTTCTTTTTCTGGAATTTTTTCTTCATTCTTAATAACTGTTATTTGTTTTTTGTTATTTAAGAATCCAAATTTTTGTCTTTTGTTATCTCCTATGGTAAAATATCTATCCTTTTGGTTGGAGATATCTATACCATAGATTGATAAGTAGTCATTCCCAAGTATGAAATGATTACTGGTACAGTTGTCCATTACTACAAACTCTACTTTAATTCTGACACATTGTGAGGGATGAGGAAAAATTAGTGTTAAATCAATTATTCCAAGGGGCTTCATGCTCTCACTTGCACTACTAAATTTGACACCTTGTATTGGAATAAGTTTTTCTTGCCAGTCTGGGACAATGGTTTTTAAATAAATTTTGCCAACACAAGTGCAATATGCTCCTGTATCCAAGCTAACCTTTCCTTCTTGGTTATCAACCATAACAATACTAATACTTGATTTTCCGGCTGTATATCCCATTCCTCTTGCAGGTTTGGTTCTATACATTTTGGCATCTTGTATGTTTGTCAGATTTGTGTCAGATGTTCCAACTTGTGGCAAGTTTGAATTAACATCCAGTACTTCATAAATTATATCAATATTATTAATTTGTGCATTAATTATATTGATTTCATCACTTTCAGAGCTTTCTGACTCTTCTGTCTCTTTTTCAGAGTCAGATTCCTCTTCTTTGTGGTTTTCTGTTTCCACAATTTCATTAATCTTTGCTTTTTTAAGGCAATTATTGGCTAAGTGTCCAATACCTCCACATTCATGGCATTTTCTTTGCTCATTATTGTTGGATGTATTGGGCTTAAAGGATTCCTTTGACTTATCTTTTTTGATAAATGGTTTATTTGGGCTTTTAATGTCCAATTTTTTCCAAGTCCTGCCAATTTTTGTTCTTGTCACTATATCCTCTAGTGCATTTATATACTCTTCTGTGGAGCATGGTTCTATACACCTGCTTCTTAGGGCATGTTCTAGTTCCCCTCCACATTTTTTAAGTATTTTCATATGCACCATTTTCTGTGACATTTCTGGGTACAGTGCATTAAGCCTTTCAACTTGTTTTAAGAACCAAGTTAAAGGATTATCTTTCTCAGGGTCAAAGAAAGAGTTTTCAAATGCATTTTCTATCTTATACCTCCAGGCATCATTTGCCCACTTGGTGATTATTTCTTGTTTCCACCAAGACCAGGTATTTTTACCATTTGTTTGTCTTATGCCATAATACCATCATTTTGCAGATTTCTCAAACAATGAATGTAATCTTGCAGTGATTAATTCATCTGGTATGGCATAGTCTTCTTGTAACATGTCAATTGTTTTAATAAATGACATGTGGTCATATTCACCTTCTCCTGTGAATGTTGGCCATTCCTTCAATTGAGGTGCTTCCTTCATTAATACTTGGTTATTGTCTTGGTGACTCAAGTCTGTTATGAAAGGATTTGACAATTCCTCTTTTGTTTTAACAGGGCTTCTTATATGAGAAAATGGTGTTGATAACTTTGGCATATTTAAATTAGCCTCATTAATTTTATCCATTTTTTCTGTAATAAGCCTTATTTCACTTTGAATATCATCTTTCAGATGCATTCTTGCTTCATCACTTTTTTCCACATGGTCCAAAAGTAATTTTTGGTGTGATGAAGTTTTCTCTTCAAATTTCTCTACAGAAATACTTAATTTATTTAATTTTTCTGTAAGATTGTCAATACTCACATCATAACTGATTGTCAAAGTCTTGTCTTTGATATCTTTTATGTATTTATACAATTCTTGTTGTCCTTGTATTAATTTTTGAGTATTGTCAATTAAATTTTTTGGTTTATTATTTTCAACAATAAACTTAATGTTGTCAATTTCTTTCTTGTTTTGTACAACAATTTTTGTTAAAGAAGATAAATTGTTATTTATTTCTTGTAGTGACAATAAACTACCTTTAATTTCTTTTAGAGGTAATATACTGTTTTTAATTTCTGTTAAAGTATTTACAACATCTTTTGACAAGGTTATTTCTTTGGGAAATGAGGTTGTCTCATTCTTTGCTCTTCCTTGTCCTTGAATTCCATCAAGGTTCTGGCCATGTTGAAAACATTGTCCATGGCATCCTTTTGGATTCTTGGGATTCTGTAGCTTGGGGAATATGGTTTCCTCCAATTTTTTTTCTTGTTCTTCTTCCCTTCTTGGGGAAGTGGGTTGGCTTGAGGCTTGCTGGTAGAAGCTACTGGGGCTTCTTCCTTGGTTGCCTCCCTCTTTTTGGCATGATAATCCTTGATCTTTTTGATTTGAGGTTTGGATGACAGTGGATTCCATCCATTGGAGTATTTCACTATCTCCTCCTCTTTGAGGAACTTTTTCAGGATGTGCCAGGAGTTCATCACTCCTTGGTGTATTTGAGGCAGCATTTCCCAGTCTTTGTCCTTGTATACTGTGTAATACTGCTTGTACTGGCTCATGTAGATGTCTATTTGAGCCCTCTGAATGTGATTTGTACCTATTTGAGTTACTCATACTTAGTTCCAATTCAGGCTCAGATATCATGGGCATTTCTGGGACTTGCCTTTGGGATAAGGCACTTCCTTGTGTGGATTCTGTTCCACTGGGGATATTGCCCTTTCTTTTCCCTTTTGAGGGATCAATTCTACCTCTGAGTCCAGCTCCATCTGATTGGATGGAGTATTGGGAACCTCTTCTGGTAGTCATAATTTGAAGAATAAGAAAAAATAAAAGTATTTTAGAATAAAATTCTTTTATGGCAATTTAAAAAGAGGTGCTCACCTTCAGAGTCTTGAATGGTGGGCCCTGGAAAGTCTAATTTCTTAGCTTTCTTTCTTTTGGTGATAACTGGTGTAGGAGAACTTTGGCAAATTTCTTCCACCAATCTCTCAACAGTAGCTTGGTTGTCTTCTGTTGGGTTATCTTCAAACACTAAAAAGACAAATAAATATAAGTCTTTTTTATAATAAGTGTTATTTTTGGCAAGATATGGCAATTTTCCACGTAGAAATTGCTTTTATATCTTTGAAAAATTGAAATAAATAAAGAAATGAATAAAAATGAATAAAAATAACTTTTTTATTGGTTTTTAATATTTTTTAATATTTTTTATATATATTTTTTATTTTTATTTTTTAAAGAATAAAAAATGAATATGATTCTTATAAAATTAAATTATAATAAAAATTATTTTTAATTTATAAAATATCTCTTTTAATCACTAGATTCACTCAAAGAAAGTTCTTGCAAGTCTAAGGATGTGAAAAACCACGTGTAAGACAGTACAATTGCTTTCCAAATGCCTCAATAGCTTTTAAAATCAATAAAATATAAAATTATTATATAATTTTATGATTATAAATATAATTTATTATTGGATAAACCCAAATAGAATCTTTTCAAAGGTCTTTTAAGTAAATATCACGGCCAGGCCCCCAAATGTAAGGTTTTACTATGAAACAATAAGTAAAAATTACTAATTTATTACTTATTGTACTCTGAATGTCCTTATAATTAAAATAAATAAGATTAAAATAATAATAATAATAAAGAAATATTATTATTATGGCGTAAAAATATTATATTATTAAATAAATATAATAATATAAATTAATATTATATGAAATTATAATATTATAAATAATATATTAATATAAAAGAATTAATATATTATAAAGCTCTTTATTATTGTTACCAACAAATAATACAGGCGTAAAAAATTGTTCTTTATGAATAAAAAACAATTAATAACAATAATATTACTAATATTAAAGTTATATATTAATATAAATACTATTTATATTAATTAAGAATTATTAAGAGTAATAATAAGAGAGAAATTATTATAATAAGATGAAATAACCTACTTTTAACACTTAAAATAATAATTTTGAGATATTTTACGCCAAAAGAATATAATACAACTTTTTCAAATTGTATTTACAATAAAAAATAAAGAAAATTACTAAATTTCTTGATTTTTACGTGGAAATGAGTTTATAGAGAGATTTATAACAAAAACAATTAAAGAATTGATTTAATCACGTAAAAATAGTGATTAATATTAAGATGATCTTTGGTCTTTAATAATATAAGAGTTTTATATATAAAGAATAAAGATATTACCTTTTATTTAATTGATTTAATGTTTTTGATGCGTCTGAGGGGTAAATAGAGTAAAAAGAGCTCTATTTATAATAAATACCTCCCTCCTAGAGTCCAACAGGCTTCTAGTAGACGTGTACTGATCATATCCACTGGAATTGATCAATATTTTAAGGTTTGAGGGTGATTACATCATGATCAAACCATATTGCATCATTATTACACCATTATTTAGAGTTATCACTGTAACTCTAAGTTTGATGACATCAGAGGCTTGGCAGAACCCCAAATTTCGTGGATTTTATTAGTTTTAATCATAAACTAATAGTATTCACCAATTTTATCACTCTTAAGACTGTTAAACTTAATTTAAGGTTACAGTATGTGATCATAACAGCTCAATTTAAGCTCAAACTTTGATCCTCAATAACGTTTAAGGTTTTCACGCTACAGCAATTCAGAGAGTGAATTCTGATAGCCTGACATAACCTTATTATGCTGCCAAGAGCTTTTCATTACATCATCAAAACTCTAATTTTGATGATTTTTCTTGTAACTCATCTTTTCTGTCGAAATTCAATATTTTAAACTTCAAACCTTGATTTCAGGGGGTTATACCCTGAATTTAATAATAAAAATTACGTCATTTTTCTCGAATAAACTAGTAGAATCCAACTGTATACTTTTTTTTAAGTTTGGACTACTTTCACAACAAAGTGGTCAACAGCTCTGTTGATTTTTATCAATATTTCCTCATAAGTCTTAACCTTGTTTATAATTTGCAAAATAAAGTTCATATCTGTGTTCTTACAGTAACTACGTGGTAACTTTATTCTTGGTTCATCATTCTAGCATGTATATTTTAGAAGATATTAGCTATGATCCCTGAATATATGCGTTGACCAAAAAAGTGCATATATTCAGGATAATTCCTTAAGTATTGATTTTGGGAATTAGCTTATTAATTGTTTTATATGTGTATTTTTGTGGAGAATCCACTGGTACAATCTATTTCACATGTTGTTTCATTAGTTTCTGAGATAAATAAGTTTTTATGGTTTTTATAAGGTATTATACCTTATAATTCCTTAAATATTGACTTTACAGATATGCCATAAAAATGGTATATGTGTATTTTTCCATGGGGAATCCAATGGTATAATTTGTTTTACATGTTGATTCATTGGTTTTTAAGTTAAACCAATTTTAGTACCAATTTATGGTATTTTTTGTATATTTGAGTAATTATTTTTAGTGTATAATTATTCTAATTAATTTTAATATAATTATATTAAAGGTATAATTATTCTGAGTCTTTTTTGTGACCTTATTGGGTATGTGGTCATATCTCAAAGGCTCACAAAGCCCAAGAGCTAGAGAAGCTTTAGAGGTACACATTAAAGAACTAATGGATGTTGGAGTACTAAGGAAAGTAGGACATAATGAACAGGTAGAGGTAACTACACCTGTCATTATAACATGGCATAATGGAAAATCAAAGATGGGAGCAGACTTTAGAGATCTGAACACCTATACCATCCCTGACAGATATCCAATACCCAGAATGCATGAGACATTAACACAATTATCTCAGGCTAAATTCATAACAGCCATGGATGCTCTAAAGGGCTTTCATCAAAATCTCTTAACAGACAATGCCAAGAGACTACTAAGGATAATAGTCCACTGTGGAATCTTTTAATATCTGGGGATGCCATTTGGTATAAGAAATACACCATCCCACTACCAGAGGATGATGAATACCATATTTCCTGAATAATTATCAGAAGGATGGCTGATTATTTATATTGATGATATCATAGTTTGCTCAGAGACTTGGGACAGTAACCTATCAAGACTAGAAAGAGTCTTACAAAAAATATTCCAAGTAAACATGAAAACTTCCTTGAAAAAGTGTCATTTTGCATACAGTGAACTGAAAGCACTAGGACATGTGGTATCTGGACTAAGCTTGGGCATAGACAAAGACAAAGTAGCAGCAGTACTATTGAAACCAATGCCCCAAACCAAAAAAGAAATGCAATAATTTCTACGATTTTCTGGTTCCTATAGAAAGCATATAAAGAACTTTGCAAAAATTTCCAAATCCTTGTATAAATTATGTGACCAACACACAGTCTATGAAATGACTGAAGAAAGAGTTGAAGCATATGAGTAATTGAAAAATTCCTTGACAAATGCCCCATTTCTTCTAATGTCAGATTGGAAACTACCCTTCAAGCTTTACATTAATGCTTGTGGAGAAGGACTAGGTGCTGCACTACACCAGACACAAATCATCAATGATAAACCAGTGGAAGGACCAATTTGTTTTATTTCAAGACAGATAAAGCCAAAAGTGGCAAGATATGGAGAAAGCCAAATGGAATTCCTATGCTTAGTGTGGGCTTTAGAAAAATTACACTATTACCTTGATGGAACAGTATTTGATGTGATTACAGACTGTAATGCTGTAAAATCTCTATTAAATATGAAAACTCCAAATAGACATATGCTGAGATGGCAAATTTCTATCCAAGAATATAGGGGAAATATGACTATTGCTCATAAATCTGGTAGCATTAATAAAAATTCAGATGGTCTCAGCAGATGGGCTCTAGCAAATACTCCTGAAAATCCAGCATGGGTACCACAAGAGGAGCACCATATAGAAGGGATATGTGTCACAGACATTGGCACAGAATTCTTGAACCCAGTTAAATAAAGCTATAAAATAGATAAGAATTGCCATATCTCAAGCCAACCTCTAATGAAAGACTGCAAAGACCCATCACCTTCATCAAAATTACATGAAATATGGAAGAAGGCATATTATTAAGGAAGATTCCACCTCCTTGATGGAATCCTCTATCATAGAACAAAACACACATGTGTTATGGCCTTGAAAGACAGAACTCCAATAAAGACTATTTTACATGAGTGTCATGATAGTGTTGCAGCTGGACATCTCTCAGAAGATAGAACACCAGAGAGGGTGAAAACCCACTCTTGGTGGCCAAATTGGAAGAAAGATGTTGCAGAATACTGCCAAACCTTTGAGAGATCTCAAAAGGCCAACAGAGCCACAGGAAAGAGATTTGGAATGATGATCCAAATCCAAGAACCAAAATCCTTTTGGGAAATAGTTCATATGGATTGGGTAACAGCACTACCTCCAGGAGGAGACAGAAGTTATAATGCATGCCTAGTGTTAGTTGACAGGTATAGCAAAACCCCTATGTTCCTACCATGTCACAAAGATGACACAGCTATGCACACAGCCATAATGATATGGAATAAATTCATTAGCCAAACAGGCTTATTCCAAAACATCATAAGTGACAGAGACCCAAAGTTCACTTCAACATTGTGGACAAACCACCATAAATTGTTTGGGACAAAACTGTCATTCTCAACAGCTTACCATCCTCAAACTGATGGCGTAGCAGAAATAATGATACCAACCTTGGAGGGCATGATCAGAAGATTCTGTGCTCTTGGACTGGAATTTAAAGATTCTGATGGTTTTACCCATGATTGGTGTAAATTGATACCAGCTCTTGAATCAGCATATAAAACATCAATCCATTCTTCTACTGGAAAAACACCAGAAATGCTAGAAAAAGGTTGGAATCCAAGACTTCCTTATGATACCCTCAAAAAGGACTTAGTGGATATACATCCAACAGCAAGCAGCTTTAAGATAATGCTTGATAAGGCAAGACACCATCCAAACAGATGTATGCAAGATTCTTTCAAATATGCAAAAGAAAGATGGGATAAAAGTCATAAGCCACCTGACTTCAAAATAGGAGACTTGGTCCTAGTATCAACCCTTAATTTCAATAACATAAAAGGCCCAAAGAAATTGAAATATTCCTTTGCATGACCATTTATGATTAAAGCACTTCATGGACCCAATTCTGTGCAATTGGAACTCACAGGTGAACTAATGAACAAACACCCAACTTTCCCTGTAAGTCTGATAAAACCTTACAGCTCAAGTGACAAAGAATTATTTCAACTAGGAAATAAAGCCCTACTTGAAATAGCCCCTTTGGAAGAAGGAGAGGAAAAGAAAATTGTGAAAGTCCTTAAACACACAAAGTGGTTGTGTCACAGCCATGGAGACAGGCAGGGCATTACCGCTCATTAGTAATGGAAGATCTTCCAACACCTAATCAGGAAGGGGTTTCATGGAAGATACACCAAATACTGCTCAATACAGGCAAACCCCAAATACAGGCCTGCCTTCAATTCAGGTGCAAACACCTGTATTGATTCAAATATCTGTATTGGATACACTGATACAGTTTCACATCTCAAATACAGGTTTCTCGATCATACAATCATGGTTTCTCAACACTCAAACTCCAGGCTGGCACTTTTTCACATATACCAACCCCCTTTTACCCACCTGGGGGTTTTTCCCCCAGTTAATTAAAATATTGGATTTATTGTTTTATTTCTCATTAAAGAGATATCATTTTATTAATCATTAAGTTAGTCTTTGCCTTCCCTCACCTGTTCAGTAGAGTCCTGGTGACCATATCCCTTATTAATCCTTTTCTCCTTTCTGAAAAGGTTGAAACAGTGATACAGGATTATTTGTGGTTGGCTCTTTATTAATTCTTTTGTTTTTTCTCTCATATCTTTTGATGCTTACTATTTTATGACTAGGAATTTATTCTCTTATTTCATTACTCTTATCAATTGAGTATTTATTCTGAGCCCTCCATAAGTAAGTCTGTTCACTGAGTGCCAGGCCCTCTTCATTTAGAAGAGCCCCTGTGACATTATTTTAATTAACTCATAATTGCTTGTTTTCTTTCATTCATTCTTATTCATTTCTCTCATTCTCAATTATGATTTTTTCATTATCTTATGCTGTTTATGATTTCATTATCTCTCATCAATTTTCATCTCATTCATTTCATTCAAATTAAAATTTATTCTCTTTCTCATTTCAAAATTTTGCTGACCATTTCATTTCCTTCTCAATTGTCAATCAAATTTAATTTTCATTTTCTGTCTGAATTCAGGTTCTTTTATCAGGTTTAATTGATTAAAATTTGGGATTAATTGATTTATCATTTCAGGAGTTTATTGAATTGGGGTTATCATTGTTGATTTGAAATTTTCAAGAATTATTAATTGATTGACCTGATTTAATTCCTCAAGATAGCTGATTTATCCTCAAGATTTTATTTAATTGATTGATTTGAATTTGATTCCTCAAGAAAATTTAATTTATTTCTAAAGATATCGATTGAATTCCTCAAGACACAATTGATTTTATTTTGAATTGACTTGATTTACTTGATTTGATTTATTGATTGACTTGATTTGACTTATTGATTAAAATTAATTATTCATAAGAATTTGACTTTCTCATCTTCAATCTTCAAGATTTATTCATATTGATTCACTTCAAGACGATTGATTTACTTCTCAAGTTCATCAAGATTCTTATTTTATTGTTTTGGTCAAGCCTTGTTTACTCTCAAGTATCATCAAGTGTTATTTCCTTTCTTCAATAATGCCAGTTCAGCATAGCCCCCAGCCAAGAATACAAGATCTCAAAGACATCAAGCTGTTCTCACTCATACAGCAAGTGCTCCTCTTGACTGCACACCATCAGTTCATCAACTGAGTGCAAATTTGGACAGAGGACCACCAATGCAAGGAGCAGCACCCTCCAAAAGAGGAGGTGTGAAGTCAAGAAGATCAAGATCATTCTCCGGCATGTTGGGTGGTTATCCAAAAATTCCTCAAGAGCCTAGAGGCAGATCAGGGGGAGGAGTCTGAAGAAACTGAAGTAGCAGCTGCCTTGGTAGGTGCCCCTGAGGAGTCTGAGCCTCCAAATCTAGCCCTTTCTAATCAACCTCTTGTCTCTCAAGCTGAACCAAATTTTCTCTTAATTATGGAGCAGATGACTGGATTCATGGGACAACTAACTCAAGAAGTTGCTCCAAGGGACACTTCAAAAGCCCCAGAACTCAAGACTCCATAAATGAAGGCACCTGATTCTTTTGATGGTACTAAAGCTTATAAATTGAGAGGATTTATTCAATCTTGTCAGTCAATTTTCCATAATGACCAAGCAAGCTTCTTCTCTTACAGGATGAATGTCTTGTACTCAACTTCTTTTCCTACTGATAGAGCTGGCAAATGGATTGAACCTCCCCTCTCAAATATCTCCAATTAAGACCCTTCTTATCTCCTCAATAACTGGCAGTTGTTTGAAACCCAGTTATTCACTCTGTTTGGTGATCCTAATGAAGTCAGAAAAGCTGAACAAGAGTTGGACAATTTGAGGATGAGGGAAAGTGGTCAAGTTTCCTTGTACATAGCTGACTTCAGAAGTTTAATGTCAAGAATTTGAGACTGGGGGGAAAGGGCCTATATTCATGTGTATAGAAGAGGCTTGGCATCAAGATTGTTGGACCAATTGGCATCTCACCCTGGAACTTTTGATAGTCTTCAAGAACTCATGGACATCACCTTGGAATTAGATACCAGGTACCATGAGAGGCAGAAGGAAAAGGGCAGTCATCAAGAGAAGAAGCCTCCAATCAGTGGATCCAACTCCTCCAAGCCTCCTCAAAGTTCATCATCAAAGAAGCCTTATCACAAGAAGAATAAGAAGGGGAAGAATTTTCAAGTGTCCAAAGACAAGCCTCATGCTGCTCTCCTCAATAAGGACAACAAATTGACTGGTTCTGAAAAGGAGAGGAGGATTAAGGAAGGCTTGTGCAATTATCATGGTGGTAAACACCCATTTGAAAAATGCTTCAAGAGGCCTGAGAATAGGCAAGGGTCATCAAAAGGCTTTCCTAGCAAGCAGGGAAAAGCCTGAGTGGGAATCATGATGTGTTCAATGGTTCTCACTTACTTCCTTCAAGAGCACAATTGTGCACTCTGAATACTAGTGTCAAGGAATCTTCAAAATTTCTTATTTTCTCTTCTCTCTCTGATATTTTTTATACTATTCTCATTGATTCTGGTGCTACAAACTCTTTTATTGCAAATAATTTTGTTCTCAAGTACTCATTGACCATGTCAGAGCTCCCTGAAAAGATTGCTCTTTTCATTTTGGATTCCAATGAATCCACTTCCCTGTTCATCACCCATTATACCAAGCCGTTTTTTGATTTGCCTTCATTCCCAACCTTTGAATGGGATTTCTTTATCATAGATTCACCCAAGGGAGAAGACCTAATATTGGGCTCTGATTTTCTTTACCATTTTAATCCCATTATTGATTGGAAAAATGGATTGCTCACCTATGATTCTAGTCATAAGGATTCTAGTGGTACTATTTCTTCTACTATTAATGACTTTGCCACTTCTGTCAACAGTGTTGCTCTGGTTGGTGAACTTAAGACACCTTCCCTTCCTCCTTCTGTCCATATCCCTTCCATCAAGAGTTGAAGTCTTCAAAGAGATAAACAATGTTGGAGAAGATGTTGCTATATCTTCACTTCATCTCTTTCAAGGGGATATGGACCATCCTCCTTTATCTTTTCATGCCTCCCTGGAGAGCAGTGGGATGAGGAGGAAGAGCCAGAAGAGATTGAAACTGTGATGAAGGTAGTCCCTCCTGGTTATCACAATCATTTGGATGTATTTTTTGAAGGTGAAAGCAGAGAAACTTCCTCCACACTGGGCCTGTGATTATCATATCACACCGGAGGGTCTTTGTCCTCCAGTTGGTGTTATCTACTCTTTATCAAACAATGAGTCAGAAACACTGTGGGCCTACACTTCAGACAATGTAGAGATAGGTTTCATCAGGCCAAGATCCTCTTCAACAGGAGCACCTGTCCTTTTTTTTAAGAAAAAGGATGGTCGCCTTTGTTTGTGTGTTGACTACCGCAAACTTAATGCTGTCACTAGGAAGAACAGGTATCCTGTTCCACCAATGAATCAGCTTCTTACCATCTTCAACAGTGCTACTATTTTCTCCAAGATAGATTTGTGTGGTGCTTATAACCTCTTTAGAATCAAAGAGGGGGATGAGCACTTAACCGCCTTTAGAACTAAATATGGTAGTTATGAATATTTGGTTATGCCATTTGGCTTGACCAATGCCCCTGCTTCATTCCAGGATATTGTGAATGATATCTTTGCAGATTTCTTGGGTATTTTTGTGGTAGTATACTTAGATGATGTTATGGTCTTCTCTAGTTCTAAGGAGGAACATGTCAAACATGTGGCCTCTGTCCTCCAAAGACTTAGGGACAATAATTTGTTTTCCAAAGCCTCAAATTGTGTATTCCATGCCTCAAGTGTGGAATACTTGGGCTATGTTGTTTCAAGTGAAGGCCTCAAGATGGATTCTTCCAAAGGTCAGAAAATCCTCAATTCGCCTCAGCCAAAGAACATCAAAGCACTCCAATCTTTCCTTGGCTTTGCCAACTTTTATCGTTGTTTCATTAAAAATTATTCCAAAAAAAATCACTGCTCTCACTTCCCTTCTTAAAAAATACTCTCCTTTTATCTTCAATGAGGAAGCTCTTAGTCAGTTTCAAATAATCAAAGAAGCATTCACCACTGCTCCTATCATTTCCCATTTCAATCCTTCTCTACCAACTATTGTAGAGACTGATGCTTCTGATATCCCTTGGGTTCTGTACTGAGTCAGGTGAATGACTCAGGAAAGCATCCCATTGCATTTGATAGTCACAAGCTTTACCCAGCTGAGCTGAATTATGAAATTCATGACAAGGAGCTCCTTGGCATAGTTTGGGCTCTCAAGTGCTGGAGAGCTTTTCTTCTTTCTTTTTCCAATCCTTTTGAGGTCTTGACAGGCAACGCTTCTCTTCAGTATTTTATGTCTTCCAAAGTACTTACTTGTTGTCAAGCCTGTTGGTCTGAATTTCATTTCACTATCACTTACCACCCAGGCAGGCTGGCCACTTTACCAGATTCCTTGTCACGTTGGGACAATGTCTACCCAGAGAGGGGGGTGGACTTCATTAGCAAGAATCCTCAGAAGTTTCATCAAGTAATCAAGCAAGATGAAATTCAAGAGTCAAGATCCTTCACAATCAAAGTGGAAATATTCTCAGATTTAGCTGACAAGATTCAAAAAAAAGTATGGCAAGACAAATACTATAAAGAAATAATCAAGCAACTAGCAAGAGGTGAATCAGTTAAAGATTATTCTCTTAAACCTCAAGCCAAGTTATTCTTATTCAAAGATAGAGTGGTAATCCCAAGAAATGAAGAAATCCAACTCAATATTCTTCAAAAGCGTCATGACTCACCATTGGCTGGCTACCCTGGCCAGGAGAAGACCCTCAAGCTCATCAAGAGGGATTTTCATTGGGCTGGCATGAATCAAATTATCAAGGACTATGTGTCCTCATGTCAGAAATGTTCAATAAACAAGAGCATTCATCATAAGAAATTGGATTAATCAAGCCTCTTCAAATTCCATCTGGTCCTTGGAATTCACTATCAATGGACTTTATTGCTTAATTGCCTCTGTCAAGCCACTTTGATTCAATTTTAGTAGTTGTAGACAGATTCTCAAGAATGGCAATATTTATTCCAACTTATTCAAAAATCACTGCTTTGGACTTAGCTCAACTCTTTATTAGTCATTCATTTTCCAAACATGGTCTTCCAATCATTATTGTTAGTGATAGAGGTTCATTATTTCTTTCATCATTTTGGACTCAATTGTGTCAGCAGCTCAAGATATCAAGAGATCTTTCAACTGCCTTTCACCCTGAAACAGATGGACAGACAGAGAGGGTAAATCAGGCTCTAGAACAGTATATTCAGATGTATGTCAGCTACCATCAAGATGCCTGGCACACCTGGCTCCCTCTGGATGAATTTGCCTATAACAATGCAGAACGTTCATCAACAAAACAGTCACCATTCTTCACCATTTATGGAAGAAATCCCAGCTTTGACTCAATTCACATTTCTCAAGATACACCTTCTGGAAAGTTATCAAAAAAACTCCAATAAGTACAGAAAGTTGTCAAAGAAAAACTAG
Source organism: Austropuccinia psidii (assembly GCA_023105745.1). NCBI lineage: Eukaryota > Fungi > Basidiomycota > Pucciniomycetes > Pucciniales > Sphaerophragmiaceae > Austropuccinia > Austropuccinia psidii. Next base: position 32,316,869 of record JALGQZ010000005.1, on the reverse strand, counting down.
ATTCAGGAATAAAGCGTTTTAGGAAGTATGCAGATAGAAATAGAGAAATTCCACCTGATTTCCAACCTGGGGACAAAGTATGGCTAGCTTCCAAGAACATCAAGACAACAAGACCCACCAAGAAACTTTCTGAAAGATTATTGGGACACTTTGAAGTTCTTAAGAAGATTGGCAGCCATGCATATCACCTCAAGTTACCTCAACAATGGAAGTCAGTTCACCCTGTCTTCCATGTGTCCTTGTTAGAACCAGTGAAGAAATTGACTATCCCAAATGGGCATCAATTGCCACCACCACCAGTAATAGTGAAAGAGCAAGAAGAATTGGAAGTGGCTCAGGTTCTGGACTCAAAACTCAAGAGAGGTACATTATGGTATCTAGTGGAGTGGAAAGGATTCAATGAAGACCCAGAAAGAACAACTTGGGAACCAGCTTTCAACCTTACCAACTCCCCAGACCTTGTCAAGGATTTTCATAATTTGTATCCAGACAAGCCTGGCCCAAATTCCTCAAAAGTTTGATTTATGGTGATTGGTGGGGATTGGAGTTTATGAAAGCAAGTTCCTCTCCTGGCATGCACCTTTAAGGGGGTATTATACCCAAATATGTTGTAAACATCACCTTGACCACTTTGTGAGCACTTTTAAATTTCTTTGGACACGTTTAGAAGTCCTTGCAACATCAACACCCTCGATTTTGGACCTTTCATCAAGATATGGCCAAATTCCCTCTTTCCTTTTTATACTTTTTCTTTCCTTCACAATTATAACTCCAAATTATGCCATACAATATTATTCAAGACATTCTCTGACTCAAATTCATTTATGGCAAAGTTTTCCATTCTTTTATGATGCTTGGTGGGGAGTGGAAGTTATGAAAGTAAGTTCCATCTCCTGGTATGCATCTCTGAGAGTTCTACGTCTTGCCACACAACACCTTGGCCACTCTGTGAGCACCAAATGTTTGTTTTTATATTTTTCAGGAAAATTATGGCCAAAATCAAGCAGCTCACCACAATAAGATCAATCCTCAGAAGTTTTTCTATATTCTATTTCTTTACTCTCTTTTTCTCTCAATTCTTTCTTCATTTTTATTTCATTTCATTTTATCTTACTTGTATGATTTATTTTTTATTTTCTTGTTTCAAAAGCAGTAGCCATCACTCCCATATCATGTTTTGGGAGTCAATTCATTCAATAATCAAAGAGAAAAACACTAGTAATGGTAAAGACTAGCTACAGATAATCCTCATTAAAATTTCTACAAGGCTTCTCTAAACTTAACAACCATGGCTTCTTCATAAGCAACTGCCTCCTTGGCCAAAGCAATAGTAGGCTACCCTGGAATTGCACTCTTCATAGACTTATCAACAAACACCTCAGTCAAAGCATCAACTTCAGCAAATAAGGATGTGACCACCTTCTTGTTCACCCTTTTCTGATCAGTGAAGCTTCCAGTTATATTCCAGCGGCGACAGGTTTCAAAGATTGATTCAGGTTCTGGAGACATTGGGTCTCTGGAAGTGCTGGCCACAGGTGGTTGGATACTGGTAGAGGTAGAGGCAAGTGTGGATGGCCTGGTTGGGGATCTAATTGGAAGTTGGGGTGGTTACGGGGACCTGATCACTTCATTATTGGTGGTACTGGCTTGGACTGGGGATTGTGAAGGGGATTGGATTCTTCTTTTCTGGATTAGAGTAGTCATTTCAAGCTCTTCTCCATCAATCTCATCACTGTCTTCAGAATCAGTATCAATTTCATCTTGAACCACCAAATTTCTCTTCAATTTTCCAAGTTTTCCATCTTTTCTGGTGACCAAAATGGGAACCTCTTGGGCCACTCCAATGAGATTTCCTTGGAGGTGAATGGATCCTAAAATGTTGGTCCAGAAACCGTTGGTATTATTCCATTGTTGGACACCTCTCATTCTGGAGCCAGTCACTGACAAAGAAGAAAAGAAACCATAGAAGTCAGTAACACATCAGTTTTATGACCAATCAACTCACAATTGGAGTGACCAGAGGTGGTATCAGAGGTGGGAGGTTCATGCTTCTCCACAATCTCCTGGGATTGTGAGGAAAGCTATAGTGGGCTTGAGAACAATTTCTTTTTCCAAGATTGCAGAATTGACACCTGGTGGACCTAGCAGTAGCAGATTCAACACAAGGAATCCCTTTACTCTGACAATTGGTGCAGGGTGGCTTAATAACTCTGACAGACTTGAAACCATTGTAATTTCTAGTTATGTCATAAATCTCTGTAGGGGCCATACTCTCTTCAGATAGCTCCCTCAAGTTATAAAAAAACACCAGGACCATAAAGTAAAGAAGGTGGGGAATCAGATTAGTTGGAATCACAAAGGGAAGTCAGCCTTGAACTCATCTTCAAGCCAAATTTCAAAGCCAAGACCAAGAAAGTGATGGACAATTGCAAGTCAGCAAGTCAATTACGGCAATTTGAACTGCAAGAATGGGTTGAAGCACAAGAAAAACAGAAGAGAATCATGAGAAAACCCGTTCATAGGCCAAATTGGCCATTTTTATGCATTTGCGCACTTTGACACATCTGGCTTCATCCTTCTTCAAAACCTTCAAGACTTTGTTTCTTTTCAATTATTCACCAAAATATGCCATTTTAATCATATTGGCATATTTGCACACTTTGACGCATCTGGCTTCATTCTTCTTCGAAACCTTCAAAAACTTTTTTTTTCAATTATTCACCAAAATATGCCATTTTAATCACATTGGCATATTTGCACATTTTGCACACTTTGACGCATCTGGCTTCATTCTTCTTCAAAACCTTCAAAAACTTTGTTTTTTTCAATTATTCACCAAAATATGCCATTTTAATCATATTGGCATATTTGTGCACATTGACGCATTTTGGCTTCAGTCTCCTTCAAAAGCTTAAAAAACTTTGTTTTATTCAGTTATTCACCAAAATATGCCATTTTAATCATATTGGCATATTTGCGCATTTTGGCTCTTTTGGCCAAAAAAACCCATAAAACAACAATTTGGGAAAAACTTCAAGGAATTCTAAAATAGTCCAAAGCAAGAAGAAGGCCAATTTTGGCCCAACCTCAAAATGAAGACAATTTGATGAAAAAGCAGTGGGTTCTTAGGACATAGACCTGAAATGAGTTTTTATCATGAGCTATGAGGACTCAAGACAAATTGAGTGAAGAACTCTACAATGAGAAGAAGATCAAAAATAGAAGCAAAGGAGGAAGTGAAGAAAGCTCAAAGAAGGGGAGAAGAATCAAAATCAAGTCAAAGAAGAAGGACCTACAAGTTGTGAAGATTAAAGGGTTGGAAGTTATGATTTATGAAGAGGAACTATGAGGGATGAAAACTGGGTAATTGGGGGAAGAAACTTCAGTTGATCTTATCAAGCGTCACTACTCTTATGGTGCTCAGAGCTCACCACTTTCAAGAGGGGGGTAGTGTCACAGCCATGGAGACAGGCAGGGAATTACCACTCATTACTAATGGAAAATCTTCCAACACCTAATCAGAAAGGGGTTTTGTGGAAGATTCACCAAATACAGCTCCAAACCTCAATATACCTCAATACAGGCAAAACCCAAATACAGGCCTACCTTCAATACAGGTGCAAACACCTGTATTGATTCAAATATCTGTATTGGATACACCAATACAGTTTCACATCTCAAATACATGTTTCTCAATCATACAATCATGGTTTCTCAACACTCAAACTCCAGGCTGGCACTTTTTCACATATACCAGCCCCCTTTCACCCACCTGGGGGTTTTCCCCCCAGTTAATTAAGATATTGGATTTATTATTTAATATTATTTTATTAATTATTAAGTTAGTCTTTGTCTTCCCTCACCTGTTCCGTAGAGTCCTGGTGGCCATATCCTTTATTAATCCTTTTCTCTTTTCTGAAAAGGTTGAAACGGTGATACAGGATTATTTGTGGTTGGCTCTTTATTATTTCTTTTGTTTTTTCTCTCATATATTTTAATGCTTATTATTCTATGACTAGGAATTCATTCTCTTATTTCATTACTCTTATCAATTGAGTATTTATTCTGAGCCCTCCATAAGTAAGTCTGTTCACTAAGTGCCAGGCCCTCTTCATTTAGAAGAGCCCCTGTGACAGGTTGCCTGAATGAGAAATAAATCCAGCAAGCTTGTGCATGGCAACCATATCCGCAATGGCCATGAGGATGGCAACACCAATAAAGGATCCTGAAGGACCTGTTGAGGTGGGTGAAAAATGGTAACCTTGCCATAGCTCTTTGAGCTCCATGATGAGTGGCATTAACAGGTAATTCAATTGAAGGGCAGTTGGCTCCTTTGGACCAGGGATGATTCCTGCAACATAGACATTCTCTGGCTTCAATCTTTCACTTGGGGGGAGATTAAGACAAATAAGCATGAGAGGTCCAATGCTGGCCAACCAGGTTGACTTTCCATCTGTATTAAACCAGTTCAAATAAATGGAGAAGGCCAATGCACCAGGAATGGACATGAATGGGGGGTCGTTAATATTTCTAGTTCCAGTGAAGCGTCTGGAGACCAATCCATTCCAGATGTCACATTTGGGGGAACCTTTGGGAATTTGTGATGGTTGATGTTGATGCATAATTTCCATAATCCAGCCCATTGGAGAAATCTGGCAAGCCAATTTTTGAATGGTTGATAAATGAAAGGTTTTGTTTGAATAATTTTTTTTTTGATGTTGGTTGTTTGTTGGGTGCAGTGTTCAAATGGCTTAATGAATTTGCCTAATAATTGTGTGAAAGGGGGACATTGATCATTTGGGTCATTATGGCGTTGAAAGTGGGGTTGGTCAGCTGTGACTGATTCAGTAAGGCTATTAAGAAAGAAACATTGAGGACAACATATATAGTTTTGAATAACTGGATCCAATTTGAGATGTTCAAATATGGTACTGAGATCTTGAGGTATATGGAATTCAGGAGTGGGGTGACCACCTGAGCTTGGGATACTGGACTTGATCAGCAGGTTCAGGGCGTGTTTGATAATGCCTGAAGCCCTGTGGGGTATATTATACCTTAACTATAGAATGGAAGATATAATCATTCCAAGGTCTTGTGTGGGAAGGTTTGGACTTCTGCTGTATGGTTTCTGTGCAGTTGAAGTGACAGCCGGTGGTGTGGACAATGTGCTTTGGGTCAATTGAGAATAATCAGCTGGGAAAATTTGGTCCAATAGAATTTGCGGGCACTCAGATCCTGATGCAGGAGTAGGGATTTTTGGAAGAGATTTGGGCGCAATGGCTGATTTGAGCTTTTTAATGTGCTGTTTATATTGGAAAGGTGTGAAGGCAACTCCCTGCCTATCACCCTCAGGGGAAGAGTGTGTTTGATTGAGCAGTGTTGACACATGCGTTGTGGGAACTCCTTTTGTTGTGGGATAAATAATAGGCAGTACCTTGAGGGCAAAATTATTGGTGAGTCTGTTTTGAATTTCAGAACTACCCAAGAACCATGGGTGCTAAGGTGTATTAGCTGCCCCTCTAAATATACCGAAAAAGATACCCTTTTTGATGAGATCACAAATCAATTATTTAGTTTTGTGGCTTTTCAATTAGAAAATTTTCTTCAGCAGTCTCTATCAGTCTGTCAATAAAAGATCACTATGATAATACTGGTAATAGTTAATATTTTTTTTATTAATTTAGGTTTGCTTAACTTTCTTGTTATTGATTATAATTCTTTTTTATTAATTCTTCTAGTATTCCTTCTTTCAATACCTGAGATATTTTAAATAATATTGTTTAAGATCACTATTAATATTAATAATAATCTTGATAGCTATCTAATACTTTTAAAGGTGATTTAATAATACTATCAATATAGCTATATTAATTTAAGGGTAAGATAATTCTTTAAGGGTGGTTTTGTTTAATATAAGGGTAAGATATAAATGATATAATAGTAATATAGTACTATTAGGATCAATATAAATATAATCCAATATACCTAAAAGGCTTATGATATAAGGTATAAGGGTAAGATGATATCCCTTCTATAAATAAGGGTTATTGACAAATCAGATAAGATCACCAATGATATTATCTTCAAACACTACTTCAACACTACTACTATAATGGTAAGACTATTAAATAATATTAAACTCTTTCATTAATATTATAAATATCTTTCATTAATTAATCATAAATAATACTATAAGATACTGAGCCTTGCTACTGATCTTTTTCAATATAAATACTAGATTATCCTACTAGAGAAGGGATGGATTGATCCTCAAGATTATTGTCTGAATCAGAAGCATGGGGGGAAAAACAGGGAGAGAGGCCCTTTATTTATACCTTTTGGGCCCTCCATGGAGCCTTCCAAAAACAAGGGACTTAGAAAAAATTCCACCTTGAGACATTTTTGCTGGTGGGTAAATTAAAAATGGTGTCATTTGATCAAGATATTGCACCATATTTTTGGTTGATTGCACCATTCTGAACCTTATTATTGTCAGTGCACAGCCTTGAGACATTTTTGCTAGTGGTTAAATCTGGAATGGTGTCATTTGTTCAGGATATTGCACCATATATTTGGTTGATTGCACCATACTTTTTGAGTTATACTCTTATTTTAACTAAACTTTATTCTTATTATGCACAGCCTTGAGACATTTTTGCTAGTGGTGAAATTTGGAATGGTGTCATTTGATACAGATGTTGCACCATATGTTTGGTTGATTGCACCACTTTAAAAAACTGTATTCTTATCTCTACTAACCTTATTTTTCCTCTTCACAGCCTTGAGACATTTTTGCTGGTGGTTAAATTTGGAATGGTGTCATTTGATACAGATATTGCACCATATGTTTGGTTGATTGCACCATTTTTTTAAAACTGTATTCTTATCTCTACTAACTTTATTTTTCTTCTTCACAGCCTTGATCTGTATTCAGTTGAGTATTTCTCTATGTAAAATTTAATTTGTAAATAATACCTGTAATGTTTGGTTATGGGAGTTTAAGTGGGGATTGAGTAATGTAACACTATGTTAGCTCATATGCAAGTGGTTTTTTTTTATGTCAAGACATGTAACACATGATCTTGTAAGAGTAATGGTGTCACTTATGTAATATTACACATGTTCATTCATATTGAATATTTAGACAAGCTGCATTATCTTTAAGCATATTCTTGTACCTAGTATAGAGTGTATAGTATCATTTCTCTTCTTTAATCCATGATATCTAGAAAATTATTGACATTATGGGATTGAGGAAATATGTGACTATAGGTAAAATTTGATGTAGATTCCAGTGGAATACTTGTTTTTGCTATTTTAATATAATTCTCTTGCGTTTTCTTGCATTTGTTTTTTTATTTTATCTTTCACTTTTTATCTTTATTTTCTTTATATATATATATATTATTATTACTATTATTGATCAAAGTTTTAGCTTTGAAATTGTGGATTTGAACCTTGGAAGAACTGGTATGGAATACCACATCCCCCTCTCCATTTAATGCTGTCCCCAGAATTCAAGGTGATAATCCACTTACTTTTTTTTTTAAAAAAAAAACAATCAAACATTTCCCCCCTTTTTTTTTGAATAAAAGGATTTTTATTCATCAAAGTCCTCTTCATCTTCAAATTGAGATTCATCTTCAACTTCCTCTTCCCCTTCTTCCTCTTCTTCCTCTGAGTCCAACTCTTTTCCTCTTGGATAGAACTTTTTTATTTTACTTGCTGCAAACCTTCTTGCTAGCTTTGTACCATCTAATTCTTCCAGCTCATATGGACCATTGTTTATTTGTCTCACAACTCTATAGGGTCCATCCCATCTATTCTTGAACAATAATCCCCATTGTGACTCTAATGCTTTATTGTATACAAGAACAATTTCACCTGGATGAATTGGCTTTCTTATTTGATGTGCTAATTTCCTGTCCCAATATTTTACTGAATCCTCCCTGGCCTTTTTTAATTTCTCTTTTTCCCTTTTTCTTATTTCTTCTTTTCCTGATAGCTGTTCAGCTCTTGCTTCCAATAAATCTTCTGTTGATTTGACTTTGTGCCATTCAATTGATAAGTATGTTTTTGCTTCAATGTCTATTGGTAGTACTGCCTTTTGACCAAATTGAAGCTCAAATGGGGAGTAACCTGTTGTTCTTTTGGTTGATATTCTGTCAGCCAATGTAACCAAAGGTAAGTATTCTTTCCATTTTGAACCATTTTCACCACACATCTTCACCAATGCATCCTTCAATTGTTTATGCCCCCTCTCTACCATTCCTTGTGACTCAGGGTAGTAGGGTGTTGTTACCCTTATCTTTGAGCCTGCTTTTTTTACTGCATCTTGTAGTTCCTTTCCAAACTCAGGCCCTCCATCTACTGTGACCTCTTTTGGGGCTCCATACCTGCAAATCCATTCAGAAGTGAACCATTCTGATACTGACTTTGCTGTAAGTTTTACTAAACCAATTGTCTCTGGCCATCCTGAGAAATCATCCCTGGACACTACTCAATACTTCCATCTTCCTGCTTTTACATGTACTGCATCTATACTGACTCTTTCAAATAATGTTGAGGTGAATGAGATTCTTCCCTCATCTTTTTGGTGATGATGACTTCTCTTTTGACAAGCTTTACAAGATTTGACCCATTTTTTGACTATTTTCTTCATTCCTTCCCACCAAAATCTTTCTTTAACTCTTCTGTATGTTTCATTTTCTCCTCTGTGTCCCATTTCTTCATGTAATGATTTTAATATTCTTCTTTGAGAACTCTGACTTGACACAACTACTTGTGGATTTGGTGTATTTCTTCTTTTAAGTTGGCCTTCCTCCAGAAAGAAATTTGATGACTTCCTTTTAATTTTTTTAAAGTCATCCTCTTTACTACCAAAGGGCCTTTTCAATGTATTTAAGTATTCCACCATTCTTTTCCAAAATCCTTCTTGCTTTGATGGTAGCTTTATTCCTTCCAATTTGATTATATTATTATGTTTTACTCCAAACCCTGGGTGTGGTTTTATCCATTCTTCTTCTTCATCAAAATCAGATTTCTCTTTTTCTTCATCTTCTGACTGAGGTCTTCTTGACAGCCCATCTGGCATTGTGAAGGTCTTCCCTGGCTTATGAACTAAGTCAAAAGAAAACAATTGAATAAATGCAACCCATCTGGTCATTGGGGCATTTGGCAAACAGGGTGAGTTTATCATTTCAATCAAGGCTTTTGCATCTACTTGTAGCTCAAAATGCTGTCCCCAAAGTACTGTTTGGAGTTTCTTGAGCATTTTGGCCACTCCACATAGCTCCAGCTTTGGCTGTGAGTATTTTGATTCCAATATTGAAAATTTTATTGATTCATAAAGAACTGGTCTGTCCTTTCCTTCTTTGTCTTCTTGAGTAAGTACTGCTCCTGCAGCTATATAGCTTGAGTCTACTGCTAATTTAATCTTCCCTGCTCCCTTTTCATAATCCAAATTTTCTAATGTTATTTCCTCCCCTACAATTTTTCTTAAATTTTCAAATGCTTCATCCCATTTAGTATTCCATTCCCATTCTTCATCATCTCTTGTTAATCTTCTTAGTGGTGATGCAATCTGAGAGAAATTTTGAATGAACATTCTAACATATGCACAAAGTCCCAAAAAGCCTCTTACTTCCTTTTTATTGAGGGGCTTTGGCCAACTTTGTATTTTATTAATCTTCTTCTTTGAAATTTTTCTTCCATTCAAAGAAACTACATGCCCTACTATGTCCAATGCTGGCACACAACATGCAAATTTGATTCCTGATATGGTAGGTCCTGCCTCTTCAATTCTGCATAATATTCTCTCTAATGTAACTGCATATTCCCAAATGAATCTTCTTATCAAATTATTTTCTTGTAAAGCCTCATTATTATATGTTGATCTTGGACCTTTTATCCCTCCATCGTCAATAAAAATTCCTACATTCTCTGGTATTTCTTCTTGAAGTATCCAAGTCATTTGGGCTTGATAAACTGCAACAGAATTGGTTTCTCCTTGTGGTAATCTTGTGAGTTGTAGCCTTCCAAGTGGTGTTTCAAATGTAGTTAAGGGTCTTGTAGAAATGTCTAATTCTCTTCCATCATACCCTCCCATTATGTCACCAAGTCCATAACAAGCTCTTCCTGAAAAGGCATCTACAAATTCTTCAATATGTGGTGGTAATCCTGCATCTTTAATTGTTACCTTATCAAGATCCTGTAAATCATGGACAATTCTATGTTTTCCATTTGACTTTTCAACACGAAATACTGGACTTGTATAGCTGGAGGTAGACTGCTCATACAAGCCTTTTCTAATCCTTTCCCTTACCAATTCAATAAATTGGGGTATTATAGGCTTTGGTATTGGTATTGGCTTCTTCTGCCAAGGTGTATGTGGTATTACTGGTATTTTGTAGGGTTTTCCATATGAATGTTTTAGTAAACCCCTTTCCTCTGCACTGAATGCAATTGCTTTTTCTCTTAAAACTATGACACTCATAAGAAGACTCCTTTCTTCTTCTGAAAGCCATCCAGGTGGTCCAAAATTTATCAATTCAAATCTTTCTTGTGTTATTTTTGATGTGACCATAAATTTAGGTGGTTTTGGTGATAGTGGTGTTTTATATGGGTCTCTTGATAATGGTGGCCTTCCCAAAGGAGGATTTATGTCTTGTGGCATAGGCTCATTAACTGGTTTGACCTTATTGAGTACTGATTTGTATTTTGCTGCACTATTTTGGTAATCCATTTTGTAATATCACTGAAATGATTCTGTTTTTTTCTTTGATATTTCTATTTTTCTATATATTTTTTCTTTTTAAAACTGGTTATGTTGAAATCAATATAGTATCAATTCTTCTATTTTCTTTAATTCTCCTCCTTATTTCAATAATTTATTAAATTAAATAAATCTTCACTTCTTTTATCTTTTTTCTGTTCATACATTTGAGGTTGCAGTTTAAGGTCATACAGGACCCTACAACTCAGGTGTGCAGACCCTGTATATTAGGTATACAAAATCCTGCCTTTTTATGTCATACACGGACAATAAGACCCCTTTTCCATTTCTTCACAAGGGAGCAGTTTCATTTCATGCTGAGGACCTCCTGGTCTTCAATTTGACTTGATCCAAGGGCAGTTTATTTTATTTTTGTTATTTTTATATATATTTTTTTGTTAAGTTGAAAGATTCCTTATACTAATATCAACTTAAGCTACCATGAGGCTTAATAATTCATAAAATGTTTGGGTTGATAGATATTTCTTTCTTCTTTTCAGTCATTACCAATCTCCTTGAATATTTCAATTCTAAATTTTTGTCCTTCTTTCCTCAATATTTTATTCTTTGGCCAATTTATCACATATATTTGAGGATTTTATTTGAACCATTTCAAATCTGACCTCTTCTTTCTTCACATTATTTCGTTAATATCACTACTCCTTTCATGGACTAAAATAAAGAAATAGATTATAAGCCCTCAGGTGTGCTACCCCTGTAGTTTTAAGTCATACAAGGACTTAAAATTCCACTACTCCCCTCATGGATTCATTAAATTGCCAATTTTATATATTGAAAGAAATTCTCATAATTTTAGAGTTGAATATGCCTTCAGGATGTTTTTATGATAAGCTTAAAGGAAAGCCAGTCTATATTTATCATCTTCCATTTATTGTGAAAATTAATCATATCATGATTGAGCTTTCAAGATACTATTAAGATATCTTTTTGTTTTCTTTCTTCTTTCTATCTGTAATATTAATCTTCAGGTTTGGGATAAGACCCCCTCTCCATTTAAATTTCTGTAGTTGGTTTTTCTACTTTATTTGTATTTTTTCTTTGATTCTTGTAATATTTTCTTGCCAAATTTTGAATTTTCAGCTTAATTATTATTATTATTATGAGTCTTATTCATACTAAGAAGAGGGTTTTAATTTTTGTGGTGGCCTGACACTATATAGTGGCAGTCTACAAGGCTATAACTTTAATCAACTCAGAGATATTTCCCCTCATCAGACCAGGTCTGACCTTGGCTGCTCAGTGTATATGTATTTTTTATGTACATATAGACCAGTTGTCCAAGTGCCACCTAGATCAGGAAGACCATTAAAGCCTCTCTTTTCTGAATGAGATTTTCCTAATAATAATATTAATAATAAACATCATATTTATAATCTTTAAGTTATTGATAATTCTTATGTTTTTTTTTGTTTTTTTTGAGTATATATATATTTATATCTATTTATCTATATATATTTGACTTTTTCATATATAATCTTTTATAGTATTAAGATTTTAATATTTCCAGTTTAAGGTCATGGTGGACCCATATAATTGAACATTCATTTATTTAAAAATGATAGGTGATAAAGTTCCATTTTATAGTATTTGTGGACTTTGAATATTTATTGAGTGAAAAATAATAATAAAAGAAATTCCAGTTTATGGTCATAGAGGACCCTCATTGACTTGAAGGTTCCTCTTTGAATCTAAAAGCTATTTGATATGAAATATAGCAATAATAATAAGATCATTCAATTGGTTCTGATATAGAATAATTCTATTTAGAATGATATAGTAATAAATGTATTTTGCTAATGATAAATTAATAACAAAAGAAAATTTCCAGTTTTAGGTCATAGAGGACCATGGTTATTAAATAAATATTGAAAAAGATACTAGATTGATTAATGATAATCTAATTTAAGAAATAAGTCCAGTTTAAGGTCATAGAGGACCCAATTGACACTAATGAATATATATATTTTTTATTTTTTTTAAAAAAATAAAAATAAAAATAAAAAATGAATTAGAAAAAAATAAAAGATAAATTTAATTATTTCAATAATTTTCCAGTTTAAAGTCATGGAGGACTTTCTTCTTTTTTAATTTGAATTACTATTATTATTAGTTTTTTTTTTTTTTTTAAATATAATTAATTTTATTTTATTTTATGTGATGATATTAATCTTCATATTACCCAGATATTTATATATTTATATATTTATATATTTATTGTTTTATAATATTTATGACCACATGTTGTTATTTATTTTATTTTTAATATCTGATTGTAATATATCAACTGAATAATGATTAAATTTGAGTTTTAACTATAATCAATGGATTGATTTTGCCATTTAATTTTTTTTTTCTTTTGTTATTATGATTTCATTGTCACTATTACTATATGATTTATTTTGAATAATCTTCTTTTTTTTTTAAAAAAAAAAAAAAAAAAAAACAGACATTACTGAAGGATTTCATTCTAAATTATAATAATTTTTTCATTGATTATATTATTATTGTACTTCTTTAAATTTTATTTTCTTATTTAATTTTATCTATGATATTACATATATATATATATATATATATATATATATACATTGTATGTTATTTAGTGAATCTTTCTAATTTTTTTTTTTAACAAATAGAGAATAAAAATAATATGTTATTTTATTTTTTTAAAAAAACAATTATTTTATTATGCACCTTTATTATTTGTGAATCATTATAATTTTTATTTTATTATTCATTTTATTAGTTATTTGATTGCTTTAGGACTAGCACTTAATGTAAATTACAGTACAGTACAGTACATCATTGTAGGTTTGTACTTTTTATCGCAAAGTTTTTTTTTTTGTTTTTTTTTTCTATTGTGCACATTCTTCCAAAAAAAATTAACATTATGATTTATTTCTTTTTTTTTATTATTATCTTTTATTATATTAATTTTTTTTATCTGATCGCATGAGGGATCTCTTTTTTTTACTGTAGTATAGTGTACAGTACTATACAGTACAGTGCCCCGAAGCATATATTTGGACACTTTTTTTCCAAAAAAAAAAAAAAAAGTTGCATGGACCTTTTTTTTGGAGATTGCACCTGCACGTGCGTAAAACAATTTAGCGGTTTTACGACCACTTCTGTTGCACCCAAAAATATATTGTTGAAATATTTACACTTATCATATCATAAAATATAACACTGTTCTATTTTACAATGTAGCTTTTTTGTACATAGAGATCAAATGCGAAAAAGAAATGTTACAAATGCAATAAAAAATAATAATTCATAAATATTAAAAAAAAAAGCTAAGTGGCGATTTGCCAGCAAGAGGCTGTGGTAGATGGCCTACCATCTTGTGGGTCCCCCATTGGCACTGATAACTGCCTGCATGCGATCATGCATCCCAAGGAGGAGCTTATCGAAGAAAGGTGGTGAAAGCTTGTTCCATGCAGTTTGAATGGCGGCTCGTAATTCATCCATTGTGTGAGGCTGGTGGTGCTTGCTCACTCGCGTCTTGATCATTTTCCAAACATTCTTGATGGGATTCAGATCGGGCGAGTGGGCCGGCCAGGGCAGCTTATCGATTCAATTTCTTGCTTGCCATTCATTTGATATTCTTGCGGTGTGAATCGGCGCTCCATCTTCCATCATGGCAATGCGCTCATGTGTACAAATATATGGTGCGTCCACCATATAGTCGTAAAACGGGCGGAGGTGGGGCTCGTAAACCTGTTGAATGAATGATTTGGCCGTTTGATTGCCGTCTAAAAATACCAATGGCCCTTTGGTCCTTCCAATGAAAGCCCCCCAAACCATTATCGATCGTCGGCCTGATCGATGATTGACTTGAAGATTTTCGAGCATGTGCTTCTCTTGCGTTGTGCGCCAAACTCGTACTCGATCACTCTTCTTGCCAAGTTCAAACGAAGATTTGTCCTTCCAAATTATGCGAGCCCACTGCTGGATCGTCCAATGGCCAAACTGGTTAGCAAAGGCCAATCGCCTTTTGAAATCCAATGCGCGCAGGTATGGTTTTTTTGGGGCAATACATGATCTTTTACCCAGATCATGTATTGCCTTGCTGATCGTGCGTGGACTGACCTCCTTGGCGATCGCATCTTTGATTTCGCGTAGGTTCGCTCGTCTGTTTTCGCTGATGAACCTATCCAAGCCTTGACGGTCTTCATTGTTGAGGATTTTTGGTCGACCAGATTTCGGTTGGTTCGCACAGGTCCCACGTTCCCAAAATCGTCGGATCGTATCATAAACCGTCGACTTTGGTATTGCCACTTGCATTGAGATTTGTTGTATTGACAAGCCGGCATTCCACATGCCAACTATCTGGCTTCGCTGCTCCAACCCAAGGTATTCGGGCATGACTATGGATGAAAGGTGAGTTCCTACAAACAAAAAACGAAAAATCAATTCCCAAAAAAAATAAAGAACATACCAACAACCCCCAATATAAGAAATCAATTATTCACTCCCAAGGGGAGGAGCTGAAGATAAGAGAAAACGTGAGAAAGAAAAAAAAAATTCTTAAAACAACTCGTTACGTGCGACAAAAACATTTAAAAACAAAAATAAAAACTTTAAAAAAATACGTTACGTGATCACGCACGGTCCATGCGCTTTGTATCCATGCAGACAGTGTCCGAATATATGCTTCGGGGCACTGTACTGTACTGTACTGTTTGCTATACAGTGGAGGAGAATTACAGTACGGTATACAGTACAGTACAGTACTGTAATGTAATGTACTGTTGTGTACAGTACAGTACGCGATTGTGATATATATTTTTTTTACAGGCACCAGTGAATAACTCTATAGTACATCAATACACTGTACTCTTTTTTTTTTAATCATGAACGTTATTGTTTTTTTTTTTTTTATATTATTTATTTTATTGATTGTTCTTTTTTCTTTTTTTTTTTTTTTTTTTTTAAAGAAAATACTTTATAGCTAATTTCTACTTTAAGTCGTGTTCTGTTTTTTTTTAATAATTTTTTAATAGTCATTTATGATATTATTATTTGTTTTATTTGATCGCATGAGCGATCTGTTTTCTTTTTTTTTATTATTAGAGTACAGTACAGTACATCTGTACAAAAGTATTTTATTATTATTTTCTTATAATTCATTTATTTATTTATGTTTTTTTTTCTTAGTACAGTAAAGTAATTCTCTGTACTCTTTTTTTTTTTAATTGCATATAGTTTTTTTTATTTATTTCTTTTAAAGTTGATCGCTTGAGAAATCTTCTTTTTTTTATTTATTTATTCACGTTTATATATATTTATAATTTTATATTTATATATTTATATTTATTTATATTTATATATATATATTAATTTATTTATTTAGTTGAGTTTTTATTTTTATGTGTTTATGTTTATTTATTTTTATATATATTCATATATATTTATATTTATTTGTATTCATATAATTTTATTTATACTTATTTATATATATCTATATTAATTTATATTCATATTTGTATACATTTATTTATATTTATTTGTATTTGTATATATATTTATATTTATATTTATTTATTTAATTGAAATTTTATTCCTATTTATTTATGTGTATTAATATTTATTTAGATATGTTTATATTAATTTATATTTATATTTATTTATATTTATATTTATTTATATATATTTATCTTTATTTATATGTATTTATATTAATTTATATTTATATTTGTATTTATTTATTTATAAAAATTTATATATATTTGTATTTATTTATATGAATTTATATTTATTTATATTCATTTAAGTTTATTTATACTTATTTATATATATTTATATTAATTTATATTCATATTTGTATACATTTATTTATATTTATCTGTATTTGTTTATATTTATATATATTTGTTGATAATTATATTTATATATCTTTATTTATATATATTTATATTTGTTTATATTTATATATATTTATATATGTTTAGAAGAAATTAAATAAAGATAAATTAAACTTTAAAATTAATTAAAAATATAAATTAAACTAAAAAACTTGCAAAGAACCAACAAGTTTACTTTATTTCTATTGTTATGATGGTCAAGTTGTGGGTGAGAAAAAAGCTCTTCTCTTCAATATAAAAGGAGCTACATTTTCAAGCTACTCTCCTATTCTTTTCATAATTATTCTTTTTCAAAGTAATTTTTTATTTATATATTTAGAGGAAAATATTCTAATTTTTATTTGTTATGCTTTAAGCCAAGTAAGGTTAAAAAATAAATTATGTAGGGTCAACCTGGCCAGTTGCCTCTGTATATTTATCTTTTGAATAACCTTGATAATATCTATCATTATATATATTTTAAGGTTAAAATTATATTCTGAATATTATCATGTTAAATCAATAAGATTATTTATATTTATTCATCATTCAGGGACATATCCCTTTTAATATAGCTGTTTTTTTTTCTTTTATTGAATTTAAAATTTTATTATTTTCACAAAATCACTTAAGGATATCCATATAACATTATCTTTTTTATCAAATGATAATGTTACTAAATTAAAACAATAGTTTTTTCTTAAATAAAATATATTATTGGGATTATATATCATCCCTTAGAATATTATAGTATTATGATATTATTATTATTTTATTTTCAATATTATAATATTATGATACTTATATTATTATAATATTATATTATTCAATATAGCTTTATATTGATGTGCTATATTTATTCCTCCTTCCTCATGAATTGGTTTTCTTTTTGTTTATTTTTGCTTCTTTTTAAAGCAAGGGGGGGTGGCCAGTTTTTTTTATTAATTTTTTTTTTTTTAAAAGAAAAAAATTAAAAAAAAAATTAATTGAAAAAAAATAAAAAAAAATTAAAAATTGAAAAAAGAGAAAAATTAAATTAAAAAATCTGGTCACCCCTCCTTGTGAGTTGGATTCTTTGTATGTGCTATGTGTGTATGCATGCTGTGTGTATGTGTGTAGCATGTATGTGTATTGAGTAGTTCAGCTCAACAATTTCCTTGGCTTCCTGACTTCTTCAGCTATATACTATTAAGATAAGTTCCTTTCTAATTTATCTTGAGGATTGATACTATACATAACTGATAATGTCTTTTTTCTTCCTTCTGAAATTTCTAGTCTTCTTGTAGGGAAAAGATCTTGAAGTATCTTTTATAGCAAACATATCCTCTTGTATTAGTAAGTTCATAAAACTTATTTTTTTTTTTTTCAATTTCAACATAATACTGATTAAATCTTCCCTGTTTTCAGATCATTTTGTTGAATTATATTTTGAAATGATTATTTGAAATTATAACTTTATTTTTTTTAAAAAAAGCAACAATCTTCTTTGGAAGAAGTGCAATGATGAGCAATTTTTTTTACCTGATGAAAGGTAATTATTCATGAAATTGAGAATTCAAGAAATATTTAAGTACTTTATTAATGGAAAATAAGCTTGAATAAATTATAATTTAATATGTGAATTCTTTCAAGACAATTACTTCAATTGATTGATTAAATTTATAAACTGATGCTTCATTGTTAAAGTCCCACTTTCCCCAAAACTTATAGCCACTTGTGCTTTGGGTGGTATAAGAAATAGTTAACCACCCCTATTTTTTAAATATGAAAACTACTGATACTATTACAAAATCAAAACCTAAAAAATCCTATCTAGATGAGTTTGATAACCAGCTTTTTTTTTTATTACTTTATTTTTCATACTAATTGAAATATCTTTACCACAACTATCACTTCTGATCTCTATATCAATCATTAATTTTTATTGTTTTATTAGTTATATATAGATTTTTTTTCTTCATTGATTTATTGATTATTAATAGATTTTATATATATATATACTTTTTATGTTTTTTTTGATACTATCACAGAAAATTCAGAAATTAAATTTGCAGTTTAAGGCCATGCTGGGCCATCATGTATCATTGGTCCTTGCATTTGTTGATATTTTTTTTTGATGAACCGACTCAAAATAGAGTAAGAGAAACAGTAACCAAATAGTTGAATTGCAGTTTAAGGCCATGCTGGGCCCTTGATTTTCTGAAGAATAATTTTCTTAAAATATTCTTGATTCTTCTTCATTTTCATTTCAATCTTGCTGATGACAATTTCTTTCCATAACTTATTCCATTCTTCTTTCTTCAAACAAAACTTGTGATTCTTCATTATAATTATTAATTGTAAGACTTTATCCTCTAAATCAAAATCCAATCCCTTTTCAATAATATAGCAGTCCCCTCTCCATTTAATACTTCTACCCTCAATTTGATATTCTTCAAGACAAAACCATCTCTGAGATTGTATTGTTCCCCAGTAAAGACTGCTCGTTATATCTGAATCCATATAGAGAATTTCATTCCAATAGTCATTATTGAGATTTCCTTTAATTCCATCATAATTAAGTATATCCATAAATTCTAGTTTTGAAAGGTTTGATCCAGGAAGTTGGCTTAAATAGGCTTCTGCAGGGGTTTCTTGAGTAATATCTTCATTTCCAAATAAATCTTCAAATTCAATAAAGGGGATACTTTGAATAATTGGTATATTGAAGTATTCAATAATTGGTAAGCCCCATCTTTGGTCTTCATTGTTAAGTCCTTGAAAATGATGATTAATCCAGAGGTCTTGGCTTTCTTCATTTGTTTCTGAGTGTGGCCAATAGATCCAGATGGTATTGTCTTCTTCATTAGTTTCAGACATGATGATTATAAAATATAAAATATGATAAAAAAATTGCTAATGGTTTCTTGATGTTAAAAAAAATATGAATAATTATAATAGCTTCTTGGTAAAGGTGGATGAAATAAATAATCTAAGTAAAATATTTCTTAAAGAATTAATCTTCTTTGATAAGGCAGGAAGTCACTTCCAAAAGCTTGAATCAATTAAATTTTTAAGTAATAAGGTAAGAAATATTTGGGTCCTCTTTGATAAGGCAGGAAGTCACTGCCAAAAATACTGGACTTGATTATTTAAATTGAATTTTACTTATTTTCTTCTCTTCTTTGTGTTTGAACTATGTAAGCTAGAGGTTTTCAGAATTGGCTTCAGCTGTACTTTTCTCATTGATGGTAAGTAATTTCTATAATAAGCTAATTTTTCATTCAAAAATCCAAGTTCCTCCAATAACAACCTTATTTCTTCCAATTTTTCCTTTTCTTCTCTTGATTGGTGACTTGATGGCTGACATTCTTGAAATTCATCTTCATACTCAAAAATGAATTCTTTATATTGCTTCTTCAATTTCCTTTGATCCAAAATCTCTTCATCCTCCAACAATTCATCCCCATAACATCCAAGCTTTGGCATCTTGACTGTTTGTTAATTTTTTTAAAGATTATGATCTTATCAATTTTTTTTCTATTTTTTTAAAAGGTCTTGAAATTAATGATATTGATATTAAAATTGAATAGAAATTGATATTGAAATTCCCAAGGATTTCATCCCAAAAACTTAAACCATTAGAGGTGGAATAAGAAACAGACACCCACCCCCTATTTTTTTTAATTTAAACATAGCCTTATGATACTTTTACAGTTAAAACTCTTGCATACCCCCAAATCATAATTCATAAATTTATTTTTAATTTTTTAATTTTTTTTTTTTTTTTTTTTTTTTTTTTTTTTAATTTTTATAATTTTTTTTTTAAGTTTTTTTTATTTTTTTTTTTACATGTGCAGAAAAATATATTCAATTCATGAAACCCATTTTCCTTGTTCTTTTTTCTGAAGAATTCTATTCACACATATATCCTTGGCTATTTCTCCCAGTATTTTCCTTCCTTTCTTCCTTTCTTCTAGGGTATTACCTTTCCAATTTCTTATGAATCCTTCTTCTTTGTGTATAAAGAGGTATCCATACTCTTCCCAGAAAAGATTTCCACCAAGAAGCTCCATATTATGCAAATTGAAGTCTTCTTGTGGCCAAATTCCACCATCATAAAGAGACTTCCTTGTTTGTTCATCAAAGTAAAATACTTCCTCCCAATACTTGTTTTCTAAATTACCCTTAATTCCTTCCTCATTCAAGAGTTCCATGAAGTCTAATTTTGAAAGGTCATATCCTGGAAGATTCTTCAACCATTCTCCTCCTTTTATTCTTGATGGACCCTCAAAGTATATATCTTTGAATTCAATGTAGGGAAGAATTATGAAATCTGGCTCTTCTTCAGGTGTTGGAAGTTGCCAGTAAGACATTTCATCATAATACTTCAAGAAACTTTCTTCATCCAAGTCCATTTCCTTGTCTTTATCAATTCTCCATGGGCTTCTTGGGTTTAAATCACATGACAGAATAGTGTTCATGAGATCCTTTTGCAATGGTGAGACTTCAGCTTCTAGCAAATTTTCTTCTGGCTTTGAATCTGAAGATAATCTTGGTTCAATTTCTTTTAAAGAGTCATGATTATTGTAGGCATCCCAAAGATTTTCATAAGCATGAGAGTGCTTTAGTTTCTTCTTTGGAGGATCTTGAGAAATTTCATGTATTTGGAATTCATCAGTTTGATTATATTCCTCTTTATTGTATTCCTTCATAGATTCTTCATCTCTGAAACAGTCATTAATTTTATTTCTTAGATCTTCCAATGAGTCTTCACAGTATTGATCACTGTTCATTTCTGGCTTCATTTAAATTTCCATATCTTGTGGGTATTTTTGTTTGGAAAATATGTCAAACAGATTCTTTCTGCTATGTATTGGTGGTCTTTCTATGATTTCTGAGCCATTAACCATAACCTGATATAACATACCATTGGTGTCAATTGGTTCATAGCTAATTTTCTTTTCCTTTTTCTCTGCTTCATTGACTCCTTCCATATACCAATTTGATTTTTCATGTTGTTTCCATATATAACTTTTATTGTTTTCAGGTTCATCATCAATTTTCCAGAAGTCAGGGCATGGGCTTAAGCTCAAGTTGTTTACTTGAGGGTTTTTATTTTTAACATAATCTTCATATTCACTTGAAGGTGGTAGATTTCTGTTGATCCATTCCTCCCACTTTTTGGGATCAAATGTAGCCCATTCCTTGTTTTCTTTTATTGCCTTGTCTAAGTACCAGGCTAATGACTTTGGTTCTTCTGATTTTATTTGGCTTGATAGTGCTTCTGTTGATGGTCCCTGTTCTGGCTCTTGTGTTTCTACCTGTTGGTATCCTTCCACTTCCTCCTGAGGTTCATTCTCTATTCCCCTATCCATTATGGATAATCTTTCATCTAAATTACATTCCATAGACTTTATCTTTTGATAATCTTTTTTTTTGTTGATTTGAAAATACTCTTTATTTTTGCTTTAGATTTATCTTCAGCTTCTTTTAATTTTACTTTGCTAAACCAATCCTTTATTTTTCCCATTGAACAAAGCTCCATTCCTCTTGGTGGTCCTTTTTGCCATCCTAACATATGGGGTTTGCATATTGGCATACATAATCTACTACCATCTGTTTCTTGATAGCTAAATATTTCACCTTATTTCTTTGAAAAGTCCAATCTAATGTTATTGTCTGCCAAGAAGGGCCTTCCAAGGACTGTATGTACTGCTCCCTTGGCAATGAAGAAATGAATTTCTTTCTCTTCTCCAGAAGGCAAAAGTACTTGTGTGAATTCAGCCAATCCAATTAATGATGTTGTATGTCCTCCAATTCCTCTTAAATTCATGTTGAGCTTTCTGTTTGGAAGAGAGGCTTTTATTGCTGCATCCTCAGTGATTATGTTGAGCTCTGATCCTGTATCTACCAGTGCCATTACTGGATATTCCTCTTTTCCAACAAATACTTGCATAAACCCAAGTGGACAGGCATGATGAAGTCTTGGTTTTTCAAAGTCTTTAATTTTTATAGAAATAACATCTTCTTTAATGTCCAAAGTGTTAACTGATTTGATAGCTTCCTTTTCTTCAAGAGAAATCCCTTGAAGCCTGTGAATGAAGGTTGGTGAAACTGATAATATTTCTTCCAAGGTTAAGTTAATTTTCTGTTCCAAGATTTTCTTTATCACATTTTCAATTGCTAATTTTGGTTTGAATTCTTTCTTATCCTTTATGAATTCTTTCTTTTCAGTTTTGTGGTGAACCATACTTTTGTTTAACTTGTCACCTTCCTCTTCAACATTCTCTTTTTCTTTGATTTCTGTTCCTTCAAATGTTTCATCTCTTTTTGTATGTTTATCTTTATATTTGGTTGGAACAATCATCTTCATCTCTTCTTCAGCCTCATCCTCATGATAGGTTCCTGTAGTATAGGTTTTTTACTTTGAGAATCTTCTCTATTTTGGCTTTCTTGCTTAGCTAATCTTTGCTTTGTCTGTCTGAGAGTTGTATGTGTTTCCAAAATCTCAGTGGGTGAAGATACTATTGGTGGTTCCCAATTACCCCAGTCTTCTACTTGAGCAATTGAAACTTCTTTTTCTTCCTTTTTCAGCCCAACTATCTTTTGATCTTCTGGTCTTGATAGAGGCTTTTCCTTTTCAATTATCTTGTTTGAAATTTCTTTTTGTTCCTTATCAAATTCCCTGACTAAATCCTTTGGAGATTTGGTTCCTTCTGAGGGTACTCTTTGGAAATTAGGGTAAAGGAAATTTAATCCTTGCCTACTGACAATTATTTTTTCCATATCTTCTGCCAGGTAGCTGCATCTTGTCAATGAATGACCATTTTCAAAACAGTAATAGCACTTTAAGGGTGGTCATGGATACAGTTGTGCTGGAACATAAGGTTGATAATTTGCAGGTAAAGGTGCCTGGTTATTTCTTGGTCTGAATGGTTGTGCATTTGGTGCTAAACCTGATCCTTGTGTATTTTGTTTATCCTTCCAGAACTTCTTTGGTGGATTAACAGCCTCTGATAGTTCTTTCAGCTGGTCCACCACATCCTTCATTGGGTTGACTTCTTTTGGTGCTTCATTAACATGAGCCTCTTGAGCTGGTGGATTCTTTATTTTCTTTGTAATATCTTTCATTTGCTTGATAACCTCCTCCCAGCTTTCATCTTCAAATCTGGTTTTCTTTTTGCTTTTGATTTCATCTGACTTTGATAATTGTGATTTCCCTTTAATAACTACTGCTGCCTCCAATTCTGCCTCAATATAATTTCTGAGGATCTCCATCTCAGGTAAGATATATCCTCCATCTCTTGCTTGAACCATGGTTCTGTCTTTGATCATTTCTTTAGTAACACTACTTCTAATTTCTGGTAATAAGGAATCAAAGACATCTTCATGATAATCATTTTCCTTTTTGATATACCCATAATTCAGCAGATATTTTGAAATTATGTCATATTCCCCAATAAACTTTCTGTATTGGGACAAACTCTTGACTCCTCCCTCCTGTTGAGTTTGATTAAATAGTATTGTTAATGAATCTTTCCTGTGTCTTCTTTCTGGTTCCACCTTTCCCCATTTACTGATCATTTCCTTTTTCAATTGATCCCAATCCTCCATTTCATATCCTGGCATTCCTTCAATTTCATATCTGATATCCTTATCTTCACTCCAGAATGCTATTTGCATGGCCAAATCCCTTTCATTCGCTCCTTCAATTGATGCTATCCTTTCAGCTCTCTTGATAAAATCCTCAACATCACTTCCATCAAAATTGAGGCTATAATCTTTTGCCTTTATTTTAACAATCTTTCTTGTAGGTATTGTAACTCTTTCAGGTTGCTGAGTTGGTGTTGTAATATGTCCCCTTTTTGCAAATCTTGCAGCTCTTGGAAATGTTCCTGGTGTGGATGTTGCAAATGTCTTTGGGGTTGGTGATGGTGATGGTTGCTGGGGTCTGAGCATTCTTTCAATAGTTGCATCCCCAGTAGTTTCAGGTGAGAATTGACTTGATTTTGTCTTCTTTCCATGTCTTCTTGTAGCTCTTTCCATAGCCTTCTGTAATTCTAACCTTTTCTTCTGAAATTCTTCATCATTTTCTAAATAAGAAAAATCCTCTTCTTCACTTTCTTCCTGACCTAATTCTTTAATTCTGGACTGCTCTTTTTCCAATTCCTCCTCCAAGGTTAGAGCCTTCTTTGATGATGATGATTCCTCCATTATAGTTGTGATCTAAACAATGATTTGATATTTATTTTTTTTATTTGATTGATTTTTTTGATTCTTTTTGATGATTTTTAAGATTGATAATGTGATCTTATTAATGATACTTGAGATTGGAATGCCCTTGTTGGGACACCAGATGTGGGAACTCCTTTTGTTGTGGGATAAATAATAGGCAGTACCTTGAGGGGGAAATTATTGTTGAGTCTGTTTTGAATCTCAGCGCTAGCCAATAACCATGGGTGCTAAGGTGTATTAGCTGCCCCTCTAAATATACTGAAAAAGATACCCTTTTTGATGAGATCACAAATCAATTATTTAGTTCTGTGGCTTTTCAATTAGAAAATTTTCTTCAGCAGTCTCTATCAGTCTGTCAATAAAAGATCACTATCATAATACTGGTAATAGCTAATATTTTTTTTATTAATTTAGGTTTGCTTAACTTTCTTGTTATTGATTATAATTCTTTTTTATTAATTTTTCTAGTATTCCTTCTTTCAATACCTGAGATATTTTAAATAATATTGTTTAAGATCACTATTAATATTAATAATAATCTTGATAGCTAGCTAATACTTTTAAAGGTGATTTAATAATACTATCAATATAGCTATATTAATTTAAGGGTAAGATAATTCTTTAAGGGTGGTTTTGTTTAATATAAGGGTAAGATATAAATGATATAATAGTAATATAGTACTATTAGGATCAATAAAAATATAATCCAATATACCTAAAAGGCTTATGATATAAGGTATAAGGGTAATATGATATCCCTTCTATAAATAAGGGTTATTGACAAATTAGATAAGATCACCAATGATATTATCTTCAAACACTACCTCAACACTACTACTATAATGGTAAGACTATTAAATAATATTAAACTCTTTCATTAATATTATAAATATCTTTCATTAATTAATCATAAATAATACTATAAGATACTGAGCCTTGCTACTGATCTTTTTCAATATAAATACTAGATTATCCTACTAGAGAAGGGATGGATTGATCCTCAAGATTATTGTCTGAATCAAAAGCATGGGGGGAAAAACAGGGAGAGAGGCCCTTTATTTATACCTTTTGGGCCCTCCATAGAGCCTTCCAAAAACAAGGGACTTAGAAAAAATTCCACCTTGAGACATTTTTGCTGGTGGGTAAATTAAAAATGGTGTCATTTGATCAAGATATTGCACCATATTTTTGGTTGATTGCACCATTCTGAACCTTATTATTGTCAGTGCACAGCCTTGAGACATTTTTGCTAGTGGTTAAATGTGGAATGGTGTCATTTTTTCAGGATATTGCACCATATGTTTGGTTGATTGCACCATACTTTTTGAATTATACTCTTATTTTAACTAAACTTTATTCTTATTATGCACAGCCTTGAGACATTTTTGCTAGTGGTGAAATTTGGAATGGTGTCATTTGATACAGATGTTGCACCATATGTTTGGTTGATTGCACCACTTTAAAAAACTGTATTCTTATCTCTACTAACCTTATTTTTCCTCTTCACAGCCTTGAGACATTTTTGCTGGTGGTTAAATTTGGAATGGTGTCATTTGATACAGATATTGCACCATATGTTTGGTTGATTGCACCATTTTTTTAAAACTGTATTCTTATCTCTACTAACTTTATTTTTCTTCTTCACAGCCTTGATCTGTATTCAGTTGAGTATTTCTCTATGTAAAATTTAATTTGTAAATAATACCTGTAATGTTTGGTTATGGGAGTTTAAGTGGGGATTGAGTAATGTAACACTATGTTAGCTTATATGCAAGTGGTTTTTTTTTATGTCAAGACATGTAACACATGATCTTGTAAGAGTAATGGTGTCACTTATGTAATATTACACATGTTCATTCATATTGAATATTTAGACAAGCTGCATTATCTTTAAGCATATTCTTGTACCTAGTATAGAGTGTATATTATCATTTCTCTTCTTTAATCCATGATATCTAGAAAATTATTGAAATTATGGGATTGAGGAAATATGTGACTATAGGTAAAATTTGATGTAGATTCCAGTGGAATACTTGTTTTTGTTATTTTAATAGAATTCTCTTGCTTTTTCTTGCATTTTTTTTTTAATTTTATCTTTCACTTTTTATCTTTATTTTCTTTATATATATATATACATATTATTATTATTATTGAT
This sequence comes from Austropuccinia psidii, assembly GCA_023105745.1. NCBI lineage: Eukaryota > Fungi > Basidiomycota > Pucciniomycetes > Pucciniales > Sphaerophragmiaceae > Austropuccinia > Austropuccinia psidii. The sequence continues at coordinate 32,289,856 of JALGQZ010000005.1, read as the reverse complement.
CAAAGTTTTAGCTTTGAAATTGTGGATTTGAACCTTGGAAGAACTGGTATGGAATACCACAGCGTATACGCATTGAGGAATAGCTGCAGCTTGACATTGCTGCAAGAATTGTGAATAAGGTTTGTTTGTTCATAAATATCTATGGTTGATGTGCAAGTGCTTTGGAGTGTGATTATTTGGAAAAAAAATTGAGTGATTATTTATGAAGGGGGAGATGATTTGAGCCAGTGGAGGATTTTATCCCATTTGTAATTGTGGCTGAGCCACAGGGGATAAAGTGTAGCATGTCTCATCTGGATGGGGAATTGGTTAGGAGTTTACTTGGGTAAAATGCCATGCTGCTCAATGCTTTTACATATTCCAGTTTATTTACACATGGTGATACTGCGGGCTTGACCCTTGAGGGGTGTTACATCAGTGATGTGTTAAAATTGAATTGAGGGGATTTTCATTCAAGCCATGTACACTGGCACGCCACTGTACATGGTTTAAACCTTATTACATACATAACAATATAAGTCCATTACATAAGTGTTTAGAGTGGAGCTATACTCGTGGTATTTGGCTTGAGTGCAGCGGGCTTTTAATTTGTTGGAATTTGTTTTGGATTGTCTTGCCTTTCTTGAAAAGGTGAGGTCTCTTTTATGGGTAAATTATTTCTGAATATACCCTTATACAGATGTAGAATACTGGGGAATTTTGATGCATATATTGGCAGTTTGGATAATTCACAAAATGTGACAATGGGGAGGGGGAAATGTTTATAAAATCTGATTACTTATGGATGATGGGTCCCCTTTTAGATCAAGGAAATATCACATTATATGTTGGTAGGCCATGCAGGGTGGTTTCCGACAAAAGCGGAGGAGTTCAAGAGGAGGCAGGGAGAATTCCCCTAAAAAGAGTCTTATTAGACTTCCACAAGACACTTGGCTCCGACTATTAATAGAGTTTCTCTATTATAAATTTGAAAATCTTTCATCTAATATCACTCTATTTTATCATAATACTGAGCTTTTTTATTAAGTTGAAAATATTACTGTAGTTTTTTAGCCCTTATGTCATCTTCCAAGCCCCATAACTCCTGTTCAGGTTCTGTTAATGACTCAGATAGTGAATCTAGCATAGAATATGTTCAAACACAGTCCCCAATGAGTCCCAAAATTCCACTCACTACCCCTATTGCAACCTCAATGCATTGATCAGGTCTCAACATTGATGTGGGAAATCTAACAGCTCCAACTTGAAGCACTTGGTCAATCCCCAATATTCCCATCACTCCAGTTCCCCCAAATCCCACTAATACACAAATTTATGTGTCTGACGGGCCAGGAAGAACACCTGAAATCTCATCAAAGGCTAATCATCAAACAAAATTTCCATGTGACTTCCTCCTTAATCCTGGTTGGAATCCAGTCGCATCCCAAGAACCCTTTGGGAAAAGTAAACAGCCAACCCTCAATATTCCCTCAGGTTCTCAGGTTCATGTGAACAATTAAAAGGGGGTTGATCGGGGGCAAGGAAAAATACCATTGGAAAATGTTACTAGGAGTGGTCTGTCAGAGGAAAATCCAGGATTGTGGCTTCATCAAAGTAATTTATTTTGATGTTGGATTATAAACCATTTCACAAATTGATATGTTTGTTTCATGGGTTAGATATGGCACCTAAAGGCAAGTCAGTCTGATCTCAGGAGACAATCAAAGAGTGTGAGTATGAGCAATCTTGATTAATTTTTTTATGTGTTAACTGATGATTTGCATGGCAGGGGATGAACTTTACTCATATGCACCGCTGGTTCATAAAGAAAATGTCACTGGACATCATCATCCATATGCCTCCAAACCAAGAATGAGTCATGCCAGTTCATCAAGAGAAAAAATTGTGGATGATGAGGATGAGAACATGTCTCCAACTCAAATTGAAACAAATGATGAACCAAGGAGGGACGATTTCATGGCACATGAGCAGGGCACTCAGTCAAATAGTGAGTTCACCCGCCCTCAAATGCACCTTGCCCAGAGTATGCTTGATCAATCCAAGATGAGACAGTAAAGGAACTAGGCTTGCAAAGCTCACAATATGGAAAAACGTGCAAGCCAGAAGGAGCAAAAAGGATGGCTGAAAGCAGAACTTCCAGAAAATGTCCATGTGATGAGATCAGCTGTACATGCCCATTGCGTGTTCCTACTCAAAGTAAGGGATAACAATTTTTCCTCACTACCAGCACCACCCAGCACAGAAGAGCGTGAAATTGTGATTCAAGTGGATGGTCATCTGGGATATGTCCCCAAGGATTTTTTCAATGAGCCATCAACACAGGTTTAGTATCAGGGTTTCCAAAGCTACTGCAAACATGTGCTCCATAAGCCAGGACTAAAGCAGTTCACTTGGGACTGGGAGAGCTCATGGCAACATCCGTTCAACAATTTGATGTCTATGGTGTTTTACTATACCTTCTGTCTTGCACTTTTCAGAACCGAGTATCATCATTACTGTTGGAAGATGGATCATAATAACTATGGGGTCATAGCAGCTTTAATGGAGCAATATTTTACTTATTTGAAAAGAGAATGGAAGTATATTCAAAGGGATGCAGATTATATGGTAAAAAAGGAGAATCAAAAGCTTGCAAAGATTTTTCAAATGGTTAGCTACTGTATCTCTTCTTCATTGTGAAGTAAGTCTAATGATGTGCAGACCTGCAAGCGCCATTGTGAATGGTGTGATATGGCTAAATTTCCCATTCTAGAATCACAATTCAATGACCTTTGAGTATTCTCAGATATTGAGGAGGTAGTGGAAAATGGACGTCAAGTTTACCACAGAGTGGGATTATGCTGGCGCTCACCCTTATTTAATGAGTTGGTATTAAGAATTGATAGAGACATAGAGTTTTGTAATTGAATTAAAAAAAGGGTAAAAAGACTATTGATAGATTACTGGAAATTAGATCAATAGATGATTGTGATATTCCTGAAGGGCTATATTTTAAGAGATATGAGCTTAAAACCATGAATATATGCACTGATCATAAAAGTGCATATATTTGCGTTATTTCCTTAAATATTGACTTTAAAAATATGAAATAAAAATTTTAAATGTGTAGTTTTTCATTGGGATCCCAATGGTACAATTTATTTCACATTTTGTTTCATTTGTCTCTGAGATAAACAAGAATTTATGTCTTTTTATGGTATTCTTACTCATTATTCATTAATTATTGACTTTACACATATTTCATAAAAGTGATATATGTGTCTTTTATCATTATTAATCTAATGGTGTAATATATTCCACATGTTTACCCACAATATTGTAAGTTAATAAGTAATTTATGCCTATTTATAGCATTTTTGCTTATTTTAAGAGAATCATTATTGTAAATTTTTCTTGTGATCTTTTTGGATATGTGGTCATATTGTAAAGGCTCACAAAACCTTTTATAAACTACAGGCTATATGAGCAAAGAGTTTGATGTGGTTTTTGTAGTAGCTAGCAAACCCAAGAAAGGATTGCATCTCTTTTATGCTTCTAGGTACTGGTTTCTGAAGTACTGCTGCTACTTTGTTTTGGTCTTTGGCCAGGATAAGGCCTGAGACTTTATGTTCTAGTGCCAATAGTTATTATTTCTCCAAATTTCACTTCTTGAGTGAAATTTTCAGATTGATGGGTGCGCATATACTTAGTACTCTGTCTATGTATTGCACATGGCCTTCCCATGTCTCTGAGTATACAATTATATCATAAATATATACTACCATCCATCCTTCCATTATTTCTTCTTAAAATATTGTGTCCATAATCCTTTGGAAGTGGGCTGGTGCATTACTGATGCCAAAAGGCATTCTGGTTTACTCATATATACCAATATGGCATATGATTCTGAGTATTTTCATGGAGTTTGGCTTAATTCCATTCTGGTGAAAGCCTTTCATGCAATCCACCTTAGTGATGTATTTGTATTTTTCCAATTTTTCTAAAGAATGGGGTATACTTGGTATAGGGTACCTATAGGCTTTGGTGTAGTTATTCAGTGCTCTGAAATCCTCACAAAACCTATACTTGCCATCATGCCAAGTGATAATGAGAGGTGTGGTTACTTCCACTATTTCATTTTTTCCTATATTCCTGATGATATCCATATCTAGGAGCTCATTGACATGTTTTTCAATTTCTTTCCTTGTTCCCAGGCTTGCTGGATATGGAGGTCTTCTGAGCATGGGTGGATAAGGTCTTCCCACATCTAGATATAGTTCTATATCATGGCCTCTGATTTTTCCCAAGGGTTGTTCACCAATGGCAAAATCTAGTCTGTTCTTCCGTAGAATTTTCAGTAAACTGAGCTTTTGTTTACTGGTGAGGTTAGAACTGAATTTTCCTCCTTTGAATTCATTGAGTAATTCCTCTAAAGGGTCTTGGTTGGACAACAGGTATATATTTTAAGGTTTGACTATGAAACAATGGGTAAAAATTACTAATATTTTACTTATTGTACTATGAATTTCCTTCTAAATAAAATAGATAAGATAAAAAATAATTATTATAATTATGGCGTAAAAATAATTATATTATTAAATAAATATATCAATATAAGATAATTAATATACTTAAGAGCACTTTATTATTTTTACCAACAAATATAAAAGGCGTAAAAAATTGTTTTTTATTGATAAAAAACAGTTAATAACAATATTATTACTAATATTAAAGTTATAAATTAATATAAATACTATTCATATCAATTGAAGGATTATTAAAGTAATAGTAAAGAGAAAATTATTATAATAAGAGATAATAACCTAGTTTTAACACTTAGTATAATAATTTTGGATAATTTTACGCCAAATAATATAGATACAAGCTGTTTAAATTGTATCTACAATAAAAAATAAGAGAATTACAGATTTTCTTGACTTTATGTGTATTTGAGGTTTTTAAGAGAAATATAACAAACAATGGAACAATTGGTGTAATCACGTCAAAGAGGATGATTATAATGAATGTTAACTTTTCTATTGAATAACATAATAGATTTATATATAAATAATAAAGATTTTACCTTTTAATTTAATTGTTATGAAGTTTTGATGTGTCTGAGGGGAAAATAGAGTAAAAAAGAGCTCTATTTATAGTAAATACCTCCCTTCTAGAGTAAAGCAGGCTTCTAGTAGACGTTTACTGATGCGTTTTACTATAATTGATAAATATTTTAAGTTTTAGTGATGAGTACATCATGATCAAACCATTCTACCTGATTATTACGCCATTTTTAAGAGTTATCACTGTAACTCTAAGTTTGATGACATCATAAGCTTGGCAGAAGCCTAACCTTTGTGTATTTTATTATTATTAATCATAATCTAATAGTATTCATCAGTTTTATCACTTATATGACTGTTAAACATAGAATAAGATCACAGTGAGTGATCATAAATGATAACATTTAAGCTTAAACTTTGATCATTAATAACCTTTAGGTTATACACACTAAAGCTATTCTAAAGATGGATTCTGATAGCTTGGAATGTCCTTATTAGACTTCCAGGAGCATTTTATTACATCATCAAAACTCTATTGCTGATGATTTTTCTTGTAACTCATCTTTTCTGTCGAAATTTAATATTTTAAACTTCAAACCATGATTTCAAGGGGTTATACCTTGAATATTCTAATAAGAATTACATCATTCTTCACGAATGAACTAGTAGAATCTGACTGTCCCCCCTTTTTTAAGTTTGGACCACTTTCACAACAAAGTGGTCAACAGCTCTATTGATTTTATTCAATAACCCATTACAAGTTTTAGCCTTGTTTATAACCTTTGAAATAAAGTTCATATCTGTATTTCTAAAGTAATGAAGTGGCGACTTTATTTTTAGCTTATCTCTCTATCTTGTATATTTTAAGAGATATTAGATAAAAACCATGAATATTTGCATTGACCCAAAAAGTGCATATATTAAGCTTAATTTCTTAAGTATTGACTTTAGAGATTAGCTTTATAGTTGTTTTATGTGTAGAGCTTTATGAGTAATCCAATGGTACAATTAATTTCACATTTTGTTCCATTGTTTTCCCAGATAAATGAGGTTTTGTACCTTTTTTAAGGTATTATTACTTATACTTCAGTAATTATTGACTTTTCAGATATGCCATGAAAGTGACATATGTGTATTTTACCATGAGTAATCTAATGATGGAATTCATTTCACATGTTTATTCATTTTATTCTGAGTTAATTTAGATTTTATGCTTATTTATGGTATTTTACTAATTTTTGAGATAATTATCATAAGCATAATTATTACAGAAATTTTGTTGTGACCTTTTTGTATATATGGTTATATCTCAAAGGCTCATATAAATCAAGGGAAAATTTCTTTTCCTTGTTTGTACCTATGCTAATTTGCCTATTTTTACTCTTGTAAATGTCTATGCCATACATCCTCTGATGGTCTGTTCCCAGTAAGAATCCCTGGATGTGAGAATCTTCAAGCACTAAAAAATGTTGGTTAAGTCTGATATCACCTTTCCTATGGGGTATGATTATCTCTTTGATAATGGTCCCACTGAATGTCATTGTTCCTGATTCACTTTTAAAGTTCTTAGCCTTGGTTTAAAATAGTTTTTTTTCCCAATTTGGGAAACGTTTGTCCAGATATTCTCTGGCCACTATGGAGAAGTGTGCTCAACTATCTATGATTGATGGGTGTTGAGCATTGTCAACACATACAGTCATCTTGGTCACTGTTCCATGAATATATGCCATCCCCTTAGTTGGTGTTACAAAGAAGTTTTGTGAATCTTGTGTGTGTTTGCACAATTTCTTATTAGCAGTGTCTTGTGGTAGGCCTGCTTCCAACTATATAACCTGAATTTCTATTTTTTTTTCCTCTTGGAACTTCACAAGAAATTCTTCTATTGGGTCTTGGTCATCATCAGGGATTTCTCTGATGGCATCACCCATGGAGTCAGATTCAAAATCCTCTTCTTGGGTTTCTTCCTCTGGGACTTTCTCAATGGCATAGATTCTTTTCTTTGCCTTTGGACAGTTGTTGGAATAGTGGTCTATTGATCTGCAATTGTTACAAGTGTTCTTCTTCTTGGTCATATCTGCTATTTTTTCTTTGGGTTTGTCTTTGTTTTCAAACCTGTAAGGCTGTTTATTTTTGAAAATTTTTCCTCTACATAGATTGTGAGCCTGTGAGGTATGTATAACATACCCATAAGGCCACAAATGATTTTACAAACAGCTACTTTTGTCTTAAACAGACTTTTTAGTTGAAATTAAAATAAAAAATAACAAAAAATAAGTATAGCTTTATTTTGGATAAACAAAGTTATAAATATTATGTCATTTTTGGATTCTACACCAAAAATAACCTAGGGTACATCCATAAGGTGTTATACCCAGAAACATTTATTTCTTGTGTTATTAGAAGATTTAAGAATCTCACAGTACCAATGTAGCTTTTTAAAAAAAAATTAAAAATTGTTAAATTTAAGCTTAAATAAGCTTAAATTTAAAGTTGCATAAGGTTAATGCAAACTTACCAAAGTTTTAGTTAAAATTGAGGTGTGGTGTATATTTACTGAATTGGCTAAGGATCTGCCATACAGAATGTAAATCCTGCGTGAGCTCAATTTAAAAGGGTTCAAAGCCATGGTATGGCTTTAAATAAATAAAAGGGCAAAATCCACAAAAAAAAGGTGGGACAAAGGAAAAAGACCAAATAGAGCTGGGGTACCCAACTTGTTGGATCGGCAATGATTCAATTAAGGTTGTCCACCTGTATTGGAGGATTTTCAACCCTATTTCAACTTTAAGATCAGACTTTGATCCAACTTTAAGGTTTAAACTGGGTTTATCCCAATTTAGACAGGAATTTCAAGCTGCCAAAGGGTAAATCCCAATATGCAGGCTTGAAATCAAGGTTTTAAGAGCTTTCAAAGCTTAATAAAGCTTAAAAACCTTAAATAAGCTTAAAACTTTAAAGCTACAAGCATCAAAACCTTATCAAAAGCTAAGGTTTGGTGTGTATTGCTATTTTACATGGAAAAATAGCAATAACTTCAAAAATTCATTAAAAATCCAAATCTTAATGGATTTGCTTGAAAATTTCACACAGCTTAGAATTTAATATTATCTATATATGAATTAAATTTTAAGTATCTTTTATAAATAAATTTCCTGGGTAATTAGCCTGTAAATTTACTCTTTTAATTAAGCTCAAAGAAAATTATGATTTCTTTAAAAATTAATTAAAAATTCAGTTTAAGAGATTTCTGTTTGAAACTCTAATTTTAAGTTGTTCATTTGATGAACTTGAATATAAATAAGTTTCTTTATATTAAAAACTTAAAATAATTAGTTTAAATGAGGATTAAAGTTACATGGAGTTAAGAATAACACTGGTAACTTTAAATTGGAATTAAAAACAAGTTGGCTTAAGTTAAGAACTTTGTTTTTAAGTATGGTTTTTCAGTTTTGACCTGAGCACACCCTCTATATTCATTATTAATCATGAGAGCTGCTCTGAAGACATAAAAAGAGTCTTTTCATCACTGTTTTTGTCCATCATTCATTATCAATCCAATCATATTAGACATTTAAACAGGTAAAGTTTTATTATTTATAAAATCTTATTATTAAAGTAATTCTTGAGTTATTTTATTCTTTATTAATTGTAAATTAAAGAATTGAAGTCATAGAATTCAGATTATTGTTGTAATCATCAATAATATATTTTATATTTTAAAATTATCATCTTAAATATCTTTTAAAATCCACAAATTCCTCTTAAAAACTCTTCAATCTTAAATTTTATCTTAAAAAGTTGTTTTATCTTTAAAATTATTGATTTTAGGCGTGTTTTTAACTTATAATCATTATTTAATATAATAACTGTTGTTGTTTAACTTGTTGTATTAAATAAATATTATAAGTAAGTTTTCTCTAAAGTTCTATATTTTTTTTATCTAGTATTAGTTTTTTTATATAGAATTTTATTCTATAAGAATTATTTCTGCACAGTGTGTGTTATAATCCTTTTATAAATAATATTTATATTATTTATAAGTGGTTAATACTCATATTTCCACATGTAAATGTCTCATTAAGAGCTTTACAAGTCTTATTTTTATAACTGTCAGTGACTATAACAATAATAGAATAATTATAATTTATTATAATTATTATTATTATTTTATTCTTATATTTTTTATAATAATAATTAAATTAATTCTTTTTATATAATTATTCTTAATAATTATATTTAAATTTGTGGTTATAATATTTTATTATATTATATATTTCTATTGAGGACAGTCATAGTACTCTTGATTTTGCCACTATTGTCAAGAGTTTCATAGACAAACCTTACATTTGGGGGCCTGGCCGTGATTTCAAACCAATTTTTGGGACATAAATCATATTCTAGACCTTATTTTACTGTTTTTTGACGTAAAATTGCCATATTTATCTTAATATTGGCTTTTTTGGGACTTATCCCTTATAAATAATCTTTATAATATTAATAAAGTTATTTTCTTCTTAAGAATATTGTTTGAAAAAATATACTATTGAGTGACTTGGAATAAATTTCTTTTGTCTAACTAGTGGCTTTTTCACATCACAGACTTTAAATTTATTCTTTGAGTTATTCTAGTATAAAGTGAATAATAATACAATTTTGATTAAGTAACTTGTTAATTGCATAACTATTATTTCTTTAAAGAAAAGAATAAATCAAATAGAAAATCTTTAAAAATAAAAATCTTTACTAAAAAACATTTTTTTTCTTTTATCTTAGACATTTTTCTTTATTTTTGACGTAATTTGCCATAAATTACATTAAAAAAACTTTATTTAATAAGTTGAGTTTATAAGTTATTTTTATTATTTGATAAAATAACATATATTTTTAATTTTCTCTAGTGTCTTCCATAATAGAAAATTCTTCAGACTCTGAAACCTCAGAGTCCAGTATTGAAATTCAAACCAGCCCAGCACCAAGGGGTTTGATAACCAAAGAGCGCTTTAAAGGCCCTGCAGGTGAATTGAATTCAATTTTACTCTATTTTTTATTAAAGTTGACGTGAAATGACTCCTACTAGAAGTGGAAGCAACTACTCCATCCAATCAAATGGATCTGGACCAGGACATTCCAGCCACAAATCCAAAAGGCAAGAATGTCTTCCCAGAGGAGAGGCACAAATGGAGGATTCCAGAACTTCCACCAGTTCCCAAAGGTTAGCCAGCACCTTTGAACCACTTATTGAGAGTCCAGAAGCTGACATAACTGCTATTTCTGTTAGACCTGAACCATTTCCAACAAGCAGTCGTGGAGATTTATCAATCTCAATGGAAGAACTGGTTTTTGGCATTAAAACAACAAGAGTGGGAAATTCTCCCAAGTCTTTGGATAGGCACCATGAACTCTTATCTTCAAGTGAAGAAGTTCATGGGACCAGAAAAGACAGAAGACCTTCTGATGGGTTGGACACCCACCTCTGTCAAAGGACAAGTCCAACAGATAAAAGCTTGGTTGAAAAACCAAAGCATGTTATCAGAGGATCAGAAGAAGAAGTTGGCCCAAGGCAAGGAAACCAGCCCAGTGGAAGCTCCTCAAGCATCCACCAGCAAAAATCCGCCTCAACAAGCGCCAAACAAGCCCAAGAAAGTCCCAAAAACTAACCAGAAGGGCAAGCAAAAGGCAAAGCCCAAGTGGAACAAACCTTACCCTCAGAATTACAGAATCCCAAAGAAGGAAAAGACAGCCATGGACAATGTGTTCAGTATGGAAAGAACCTTGATGGAATTCAAAAACAAGGAGGAGGAAAGATTGAATAAATCTTTCCCAAAGAAATAGATCTTGTAAAACTTGTAACTCACTTTGAATCTTGTAATAAAGAAATTATGGCAAAATTTAAAGCATTTGATTATGTCCAACAGAAGTTGGGTAATGAGATATTAAACGTGAAAGAACAAAAAAAGACTATTATTGGCCTTGAAAATGTTAATAAAGACAATATTGTGTCTTTGACGCAAATTTGTGAAAGACTTGAGTCTAAAGTTACCTTACTCAATCAACCAGATGGGAACTCAATTTCTTTTATAACTGGACAGTTAAAAGAATTGAAAATACAAGTTCAAAACTTGGAAAATTCTACTGGTCACAATGCAGCTCTTTTTCAAGAACAATTGGGAAAAAGTGATAAAGCAAGACTTTAATTGAAAGAAGACATTCAATCAAGTATTAACAATATATCACTAAAAAATGAATTGCCAAGGCAATCCACACCAATTCTTGACAGAAATGTTCTTAACTTGAATAATTATTTAAATCATACAATTTCAAGTCATGATGTGGAAACTGCTTGCAATTTTAAGGACATTCCAAGATTAGAGGAATGGCTAACCTTCAGTGGTGAAGGAGAATATAATCATATGGAATTTATGAAAACAATTGATATGTTCAAAGAAGACTTTAACATACCAGATGAATACATAAGTGCCAGATTACACTCATTATTTACCAAATCAGCAAAGAAATTGTATTATAAAATGAGACAAGACCATGGTAAAAATTCTTGGCCTTGGTGGAAAGAACAAATTATTTCCAAATGGGCAAATGATTCCTGGAGATTTAGAATGGAAAATTCTTTTGAAGAAGCCATTTTTAATATTCAGAGGGACAGGCCCATGACTTGGTTTCTTAAACAGAAGGACAGGTTAACTGCCCTTCATCCTGATATGTCTGAAACAATGGTACATAAAATGATATTAAGAAAATGTGGTGGTGACCTTGAGCATGCTATAAGAAGCAAATGTATTGAGCCTTGCTCTACAGAAGATTATATCAATGCTATGGAGTACATCACTACTAGACCAAAAATTGGAAGAAATTGGTCCAAAACCCCAATAGACAACAACACTAGTGGGAAACCAATTTCAAAGCCAAATAAGCCACATGACAGACCTCCTTTGAAATGTCATAAATGTGGAAGCACATCTCATTTGGCAAACACTTTTCCAAAAAAGACAAGAGTCAATGAGATAAATGTTGAAAAAGTGGAAGACACAAAAGAAACTGATGTATCTTTACATGAAAGTGATTCTGAGCCTTCAGAAAAAGAAGAAGTATCAGAAGAACTTAGTATAGAGAACATTAATGTCTCTTTTGAGGTCACTGAGGTACATACTCACTTACCACAGTATAGTTATGAATGTATGGATCTCATACATGTACAAGATGCCAAGATGCAAAAACCAAACCTGCCAGAGGTAAAGGTTATACAGCTGGGTCATCTTGTATCACTAATATTGTGATAAATAACACAGAAGCCAAGATACATCTTGACTCAGGTGCTTTTTGTACTTGTGTTGGAAAAGATTATCTTGACAAAATTTATACCAATTGGCAAGACAAATTAATGCCAATTGAAGGTATAACATTCAGCAGTGCTAGCCAAAATATGCACCCCTTGGGTATGTTTGAAGCAGCAATCATATTTCCTCATCCTGCAGGAAGTATAAGACTGAAAGTTGAAATTGTTGTTATGAATAATTGTACTTCACAACACTCTATACTTGGGAATGATTATCTCAATATTTATGGTATTGATATTAATAATCATAAAGACAGGTATTTCACTATAGGGGAAAATAAAAGACAAAAATTTGCTTTTCCTCTAGAAAAAAGAGAAATTACTGTCATTAAACAAGTAAAAAATGTTTCTAAGGAAAAATTTGTATCAAGTCAATTATTTGAAGCACAAATTAGTCCTGAGTTAACACTGGAAATGAAGGAAGAGCTTATTGAAATTTTATTTCAATACAGGGAAGCCTTTGCTTCAGATAATGAACCACTTGGGGCTATAAAAGGCCATGAGGTGGACATTATGCTTAATGTGGAAAGGCCTTATCTTCCACTATTAAGATGACCAGCTTACCCAGCTAGCCCTAGGGCTAGAGAAGCATTAGAAAATCATATTAATGAACTAATGAAACTGGGAGTTCTTAGAAAAGCTGGACACAATGAGGAGGTGGAAGTCACAACCCCAGTAATCATTACTTGGCATGATGATAAGTCAAGGATGGTTGGTGATTTTAGAGCACTGAATACCTATACTATCCCAGACAGGTATCCAATCCCTAGAATTCATGAGACTTTGACTCAATTATCCAAAGCAAGGTTCATCACCTCCATGGGTGCTCTGAAAGGCTTTCACCAGAATGTTTTGACACCTCATGCTAGGAAATTATTGAGAATAATTGCTCATTGTGGTATTTATGAATATTTGAGGATGCCTTGTGGTATTAAAAATGCACCCTCTAATTACCAAAGAATGATGAATACTATCTTCCCACATGAATTATCAGAGGGATGGTTAATCATTTATATTGATGACATTATCATTTGTTCAGAAACCTGGAAATTACATTTAGAGAGACTTTCATTAGTACTTAAGAAAATTCTACAAGTGAACATGAAAATTTCTCTTAAAAAATGTAATTTTGGGTTTCATGAGTTAAAAGCTCTAGGGCATGTAGTCTCAGGACTAAGCCTTGGTGTTGATAATAACAAAGTGGCTGCAGTTTTACTGAAACAGATGCCCCAGAACAAAAAAGAAATGATTTCTTTCTTAGGTTTTGCTAGTTATTACAGGCAACACCTTAAAGATTTTGCAATCCATGCCAGATCATTATACAGAACTTGTGATCAACAAACTGTTTTTGCAATGACTCAGGAGAGAATTCAAGCATATGATAAAATCAAGTATGCCTTGACCAATGCACCATTATTACTGATGCCAGACTGGAAACTTCCTTTCAAGCTGTATATTGATGCATGTGGTGAAGGTTTAGGAGCTGCTCTTCACCAAGTTCAAATTGTCAATGACAAGCCTTATGAAGGCCCAATTTGTTTTATTTCAAGACAAATTAAACCTACTGAGGCCAGATATGGAGCTAGCCAAATGGAGTGCCTTTGCCTTGTTTGGGCTCTGGAAAAACTTCATTACTATCTTGATGGTAGTGTGTTTGAAGTAATTACTGATTGTAACGCAGTAAAGTCACTTCTTAACATGAAAACTCCAAACAGACACATGTTAAGATGGCAGATTGCTATACAGGAGTATAGAGGCAATATGACCATAGTACATAAAGCTGGAAATATTCATAGGAATGCTGATGGCTTAATTAGATGGGAATTACCCAATATACCTGAAAATCCTGCCTATGTTCCCACAAGTGCAGAACCTCAAATCCCAATTGAAGGAATTTACATCACAGATGTAGGAACAGAATTCTTTGAGGAAGTTAGAGAAAGCTATAAGCAAGATAAAAATTGCCATATACTTACTGCTCTACTTGACAAAGATTGCAAAGATGCAGCATTGGCTCATTCTCTGGATGATATTTGGAAAACATCTTATGATAAGGAAGATTCCATTTGTTTGATGGTATACTATAGCATAGATCTAAACACACATGTGTCATGGTCCTATGTAGTAGAATGTTGATTAACACAATACTACTAGAATGAAATGATAATATTTATTCTGGAAATCTGTCTGAAGACAGAACAATGGAAAGAATTAAGACATGTGCCTGGTGGCCATCTTGGAGAAAAGATGTCATTGAGTACTGTCATAGTTGTAATAGATGCCAGAAAGCCAATAAAGCTACTGGTAAAAGATTTGGTCTGATGATCCATATCCAAGAACCAAGTACCCCATGGGAAGTGGTCCACATGGATTGGGTAACCGCATTACCACCTGGAGGTGATAAAGGTTACAATGCATTTCTTGTTATTGTAGACAGATATAGCAAAACACCAATCTTTTTACCATGTCACAAAGATGACACAGCTATGGATACAGCTCTTTTGATCTGGAATAGAGTAATATCCCATACTGGTCTCTTTAAAAACATAATTAGTGACAGAGACCCAAAATTTACATCATCCTTATGGACTAATTTAAATAAGCGTTTGGGTACAAAATTATCATTCTCAACAGCATACCATCCACAAACAGATGGGTTAGCAGAAAGAATGATTTAAACCCTTGAGGACATGATCAGAAGATTTTGTGCTTATGGCCTGGAGCTTAAAGATTCTGATGGCTTTACCCATGAGTGTTGTACTCTTATACCAGCATTTGAATTAGCCTACAAGACCTCCATCCATGCTTCAACAGGCAAGACCCCTGCAATGTTGGAAAAAGGATGGAACCCCAAACTTCCAATTGATACTTTGAAGAAAGATCTGGTTGACATTCATCCAACTGTTTCAAGCTTTAAGCTATTGCTTGATAAAGTGAAACATCATGCAAATCAAAGCATGAATGATGCCTTTGAATATGCTAAGCAGAAATGTAATAAAAGTCATGAAACCCCAGAATTCAAAGTAGGGGACTTAATACTAGTTTCAACCTTGAACTTTAATAATATTAAAGGCCCAAAGAAATTTAAAGATTCCTTTTCAGGACCATTTATTATTAAATCCCTTCATGGGACAAATGCAGTACAAGTAGAACTGTCAGGAGAACTGGAGAATAAACATCCAACATTCCCTGTCAGTCTAGTAAAGCATTACACTTCAAGTGACAAGGAATTATTTCCTTTAAGAAATGAAACACCCTTAGAAGTACCCCCACTAGATCTAAGTGAAGAGAAGAAGGTACTAAAAGTCTTGAAAGAAAGAAGACTTAGGGGGAAAAATGAAAGAGAATACTTAGTCAGGTATAAAAATCGACAACATGAAGATGAGTGGATTTTAGAAAGCAAAATACCTGATTCCCAAAAGTTTCTCAGAAGATTCAGACATGAGAGAAAACCAATTGCTCAATAAAAAGTTTGAATTTTGTGCTTTACATACTTAAAAGTAGAAGTAGAGAGGTTGGACAGTGGATTATACCCCCCCCCCCAAATAACTTGGGGGTAAACTACAAAAGAAAAATTGTGGTACAATTTTTTTTGGTGGTAGGGAATGTGAGCCTGTGAGGTATGTATAACATACCCATAAGGCCACAAATGATTTTATAAACAGCTAATTTTGTCTTAAACAGACTTTTTAGTTGAAATTAAAATAAAAAATAACAAAAAATAAGTATAGCTTCATTTGGGATAAACAAAGTTATAAATATTATGTCATTTTTGGATTCTACACCAAAAATAACCTAGGGTACATCCATAAGGTGTTATACCCAAAAACATTTATTTCTTGTGTTATTAGAAGATTTAAGAATCTCACAGTACTAATGTAACTTTTTTAACATTTTTTTAAAAATTGTTAAATTTAAGCTTAAATAAGCTTAAATTTAAAGTTGCATAAGGTTAATGCAAACTTACCAAAATTTTAGTTAAAATTGAGGTGTGGTGTATATTGACTGAATTGGCTAAGGATCTGCCATACAGAATGTAAATCCTTCATGAGCTCAATTTAAAATGGTTCAAAGCCATGGTATGGCTTTAAATAAATAAAAGGGCAAAATCCACGCAAAAAAGGTGGGACAAAGGAAAAAGACCAAATAGAGCTGGGGTACCCAACTTTTTGGATCTGCAATGATTCAATGAAGGTTTTCCACCTGTATTGGAGGATTTTCAACCTTATTTAAACTTTAATATTAGACTTTGATCCAACCTTAAGGTTTAAACTGGTTTTATCCCAATTTGGACAGGAATTTCAAGCTGCCAAAGGGTAAATCCCAATATGCAGGCTTGAAATCAAGGTTTTATAAACTGTCAAAGCTTAATAAAGCTTAAAAACCTTAAATAAGCTTAAAACTTTAAAGCTACAAGCATAAAAACCTTATTAAAAGCTAAGGTTTGGTGTGTATTGCTATTTTACATGGAAAAATAGCAATAACTTCAAAAATTCATTAAAAATCCAAATCTTAATGGATTTGCTTGAAAATTTCACACAGATTAGAATTTAATATTATCTATATATAAATTAAATTTTAAGTATCTTTTATAAATAAATTTCCTGGGTAATTAGCCTGGAAATTTACTCTTTTAATTAAGCTCAAAGAAAATTATGATTTCTTTAAAAATTAATTAAAAATTGAGTTTAGGAGATTTCTGTTTGAAACTCTAATTTTAAGTTGTTCATGTGATGAACTTTAATATAAATAAGTTTATTTATATTAAAAACTTAAAATAATCAGTTTAAATGAGGATTAAAGCTACATGGAGTTAAGAATAACCCTGGTAACTTTAAATTGGAATTAAAAACAAGTTGCCTTAAGTTAAGAACTTTGTTTTTAAGTATGGTTTTTCAGTTTTGACCTTAGCACGCCTTCTATATTCATTATGAATCATGAGAGCTGCTCTGAAGACATAAAAAGAGTCTTTTCATCACTGTTTTTGTCCATCATTCATTATAAATCCAATCATATTAGACATTTAAACAGGTAAAGTTTTATTATTTATAAAATCTTATTGTTAAAGTAACTCTTGAGTTATTTTATTCTTTATTAATTGTAAATTAAAGAATTGAAGTCATAGAATTCAGATTATTGTTGTAATCATCAATAATATATTTTATATTATAAAATTATCATCTTAAATATCTTTGAAAATTCACAAATTCCTCTTAAAAACTCTTTAATCTTAAATTTTATCATAAAAAGTTGCTTTATCTTTAAAATTTTTGATTTTAGGCGTGTTTTTAACCTATAATCATTATTTAATATAATAACTGTTGTTGTTTAACTTGTTGTATTAAATAAATATTATAAGTAAGTTCTCTCTAATGTTCTATATTTTTTTATCTAGTATTAGTTTTTTTACATAGAATTTTATTCTATAAGAATTATTTCTGCACAGTGTGTGTTATAATCCTTTTATAAATAATATTTATATTATTTATAAGTGGTTAATATTCATATTTCCACATGTAAATGTCTCATTAAGAGCTTTACAAGTCTTATTTTTATAACTGTCAGTGACTATAACAATAATAGAATAATTATAATTTATTATAATTATTATTATTTTTTTATTATTATATTTTTTATAATAATAATTAAATTTATTTTTTTATATAATTATTTTTAATAATTATATTTAAATTTGTGGTTATAATATTTTATTATATTATATATTTCTATTGAGGACAGTCATAGTACTCTTGATTTTGCTACTATTATAAAGAGTTTCATAGACAAACCTTACATAGAGAGTTCTTCCCTATATTTGTCCTCCCCTTACATATTGTAAGGTATTTGTAAGATGTGACTATGAAACTGATGATGATATTACTATTGATCAACAGTACTATGTCTGTTCTTATGAAATATAATAATGAAAAATTATTATAACCACAATTAAATAATTATAAAATTATATCTTTCACGTGTTATACACTACTGGTGATTATAACTGTGAGCAGTCATTGTCTACAAGAATCAATTACAAGAAGAATTTAATAATAAAAACTTCTTTTATTAAAATAATGAAATTATTTTAATATACAATTATCTTTTACAAGAATAATTATAAAGATAATTCTTGAAGAAAACTATTACTAGAGAAAAACTGTAAGAATTAAAGATAAATGACTCACTAATACTCCAAAGAGCTTATTGATAGATAAAAGTAGAGAAATTTGACGTGGAATTGTGGATTTAAGGGATCAAAAGGATTTATAACAGTATTACAACAATATATAGTTGGATTCTAGGATTTCATGTCTTTCTGGATGATTTGCAAAGATTTAAAACACTTAAGAATAGCTTTAACTAATACTTACTTGTTGGTAATAATGATTTAATAAACTGATAAGATGATGATGATGCGGAAAAAACAGCAAGAAGAGGCTTCTTTTAAGTCAACAACAGCTCACAGAGGCGTGCCATGGAGCAAACTGAAAAACCAGTGAGTGAGAAAACAATAAACCTTTTTGGATTAATGATTGCATCATCTTTTGTCACGTAAGATTATCATAATTACTTAATTGATGCTTTTACGTGACTACCAACCCCAATATGGTTAAGAATAAAAGGAGTAACAACAGTAAATCTTCTTTTATTCTAAAATAATCATTGATTTCTCAAAGTTATCAATGTTATTGCCAATTTCATCACAGGTTTTAATTACTGTGAATTTTTGAAGATTCAGTGTTTCACGTAGAATGGTCAAAAATGGACTGTAAGTAAAACTTTTAATTTTACTAATAAAACTGTAATTCTTTTTGGTTGTACCATAGATAATACAGTTCTTCATTGGTCCTGAAAGTTTATGAAAGATTCATTAAGAATTGTATTTTTAATGAATTTTTGAAGTTTTTACCTCATTTCTACGTAGAATTGCAAATAGCAGTATTTTGCTGGTTGCTATGAGGTAAATCAATTAATATGAGTCCCAAAAGGGTTTTAATTACTCTTTTAGGGTCTAGTCATGGAAAGTCATCAAGAATTGACGTGGTTACAGGAGTCTAAGTAGCTCATTACCTCCTTGGCACATCAAAATAGCAGGTTATTTGCTATTTTCTTGTGATTACAGTAAGTGTAACTTAGTAACCAAGTTCCCAAAGAGTTTTAGTTTACCAATTGGGCCAAGATGAGCCATGTATCCATGCTCTGGAGCTATCCACGCCTCTGAGGCCTCAGAAGTTGGGTACCCTGGCTCTCTTTGATGTCTTTTGTCCCCCTTGCCTAATTTTTACGTCAAAATAGTAATTTAAGCTTAAAGTGAGATATCCACTATGGGTGTACCAAAAGTCCATGTAAGAATACCATGATATTAAGTGCTCAAAACATGCATAACACTATTCTTAGTGTATATGTAACATGCCATTTCTCACTTTCCCATTATTTTGGCATGAAATTAAGAAAAACAAAAATTTTCACGGATCTTTTATGTGGTATTGAAGTATTTTCCATTTTACCACCTCAAAGAGTTAATTTGAGCTTATTCATTCTATGGGTCTACCCTAGGTGAATTTTTGTGTAGAATCCAAATCTGGTCTTAAATCCATGGATTTACTTACTCAATAAAACGTTATTTATCCTTTCTTAAATTGAAAATGATGAATTTTGGATATATGCATGACTTATGAGTTTTGCATAATTCAAAATTTCTTTTTAAGATAATTGTGGCCTATTTGGGTATGTAAAATATACCTCAAGGCTCACAGTATTGGTAATTTCATCTAGAGTGCAACTCTGGTATCATCTGCATTTTATTGCATGCTCTAGTTCTCCTGGCATCTTTGTCAAGAGTTTGTGATTTCTTATATGAATGTTCATTTGAGGATCAATGGCTTTAAGTCTTTTAGACTGTCTAAGACACCATTCATATGTATGTTTGTCCACTGAGCATTTGTCATTATCAAATGACATGGTCTTTTGCCATATCAAAGTACCATTTCTGTCCTTCTGGATTATTTTACTTTTCCACCATGGCCAGTTTCTTCTTCCATGGATTTCTTTCATTTCTGTGTACTAAATACTAGCATGTCTTTTGGAATCTGTATTTAGCCCAGCAGTGATCCATTAGTTTGGTATGCTTGGCACATCAATGAAGAGTCCATCAATAAAATCAATAAGTTCCATGTGATCATATTCTCCTACACCAGATAATTTGGCCAACTTGAGGCCTCTGGGAGCTGTTTTAGTGCTTCCTTCACAGAATAAGTCATGTTATCTCCATCTTGGTATTTTTATGGAGACCTTACCTCATTCTCCAACAAGGAATCTGGTTTGATGTCTTCCTGGTGGTATGGATTATCCAAAACATTGCCTTGTGGTTGGGGATTTATGTTTTGGCAGACATTAAACATATTGTTAATGTCTTGATCCAGACATTCCCTGTCCCTTTTGAAGTGGTTTTGCTCCTCTGAGACTTTGTTTTTGCAGTGGTTTTGCTCCTCTGAGACTATGTTAAATCTGTTTTTGGTTTCTTCTGAGGCTTTTCTTAGTTTGGCATAGCCTTCTTGAAGATTTTTGACAATTTTGTTTTGTGAGGCTGTCAATTTTTCCAAGCTCACATTGTTTTCTTAGAGCTTTGCAAACTTTTCTTGGGTTTTCTCTGAAAATTGGGACATTTGAAACCACCCTTCATTACTGCTTATGTTACTCTCAGGTTTGACAACACTATTTTCCATCTGAGTGGGGGTAATATTCCTAGTAGCAGGACTTCTGATTCTATTAGAAGTATTTACAACTATTTCTGCCTCTTGTGTACTTCTTTAACCAAGTCAAACAGCTTCTGTATCATTGGGTCTAACTCTTTCTGCTTTTGGTTAAAAGAAGTTTTGTTCTTTCCCTTTGATCCTTGTCTTCTCCTGGAAAGTACCTGGCATTTTTAAGAATGGTGTCTCTTGGCCACTTATCTACTGGTTCCTGAATGGTGTGAAGCCACTGGAGAGCTGGGTTCGTCTACTCCTTGTTTGCCTGAAGGAATCATAGTATGCTCTTTCTGGTTCAGTTTTTCTTCTATAGCTTGGATAGTGGCTTGATTATTCCTTATCCTGGCTTCCCTTTCCTCCAGGAGTTTGAACTGCCTGTTGGGATTCCATCCTTTGGTGATCACCATGAGATCTTCTAAGGGTATCTCTTTGAGACATACCTTATGGCAACATGCTCCCAGTTCTTCCCAGTGTGAAGCTAGGTTGAACCTCTTGTTTTTCATACTCCATTGTAATAGATCTTTGAGGAGTTGGTGGAGCTGAAAAAATTGATCCATATCCTTCCAGTCCTCTGTTTTTAGGTTCCCATTGAATTGGAGGGTGAATGACAGTGTAGGTATGATCTCCCTCAGTGTCCTGCCATCTATTATGGTGTCCATGGTGTGTAGACCCTGGTCTTCTGACTCTGAAAAGTCCTGGTCTGTGCTCTGGCTGGTTCCTTGGGATTCCCAGGTTCCTGAGGTGTACAGGGAACATGTTATTGTTTGCAATAAGTCAAACACTTTGTGTTCTTAGGGTATTTACCTTTGACTGTGACTTGTATAAATTTGATTTCTACTGCTTTGGGCAATTTTCCTTTAGAAGTTACAACTGGTTGAATTAAAGTGATCTTCCCTGTACATGTTGTCAAGGTTGGTTTACCTTGTATGGATGCAGAGTTTTGTGGTTTTCTACTCCTGAGTGGCTATTGGTGTCTTCATTTTGGTTGTAATAAGGCCTTCACTGTTACTTTTCCCTTTTCCCTTCTGTACTGTTGTATCTGAGGGTATCACAGGTCTGTTGCCTTGCAACTTTGTTTCAAGTTATATGAAGCTTTCTTCCACTAAAACAGAAAGGAAGAGGACTTATATAAGTTAGTATTTCTTGGAATACTGTTTGCACATCTAATAATGGCCTCTGGGAAATATATTACTATATTGTGCCCTTGTATTATGAGTTGTAATTGAAATTACCAATTACACATCAAGAATATCTTATGGTGTATTTATGATATACAGTTTGTATCCCAATATCTCACAGATTAACATGTAATTAACAAGTGTAATCTTATAATTGGTTCTGTAATGGACAATTCAAATTATCAATATGTCCAACCACACCTCTGAAACTGTTATTTACAGTAAAGAGGGTTTATTTTTAAAAAAAGGGAATTTATTAAGGGTCTTTAAGTGTTTTGATATCAAAAACACAGCCAAAATAGTCTGTGGTGATTGAATCATAATAAAACCACGTAAAAAACTAGGAAAAAACACAGTGGTATATGTTTATATACCACTCAAAGAATTTAATTAGATATATGATATTCAATATATTATTTATTTCTTTAGAGTTTTTTACGCCTAAAAAAGAAAAGAAGCAATTCTTAAAAAAATAAAAAAATAAGAAAAAATCACTTTGAACGCCAAATTAGTCCAGAAAATCCAAAAAACACAGCCAGGCCCCCAAAATGTCAGGATGAGTCTATGAAGAATCTGTGATTTGAGTATTTAAAACTTGAACTATGACTGTGAAAAGGTTTATTATAATAAAGAAGATAATAAAAGATAATATGAAGTGTTTTACTATAGAAAAATAGTGGTGGTGAGCATTATTGAAAACCCTGGGTGCAGATTTACCAGTTGGATTATTACAATAAAGACTGGAATACTTTGAATTATAAGTATACCTCATTATTTTCCAGGAGTATAACTGTTTTTGACAGTGGTACTATGTAGGAATTCAAGAGAAGGATGGGGATTTATCTTTTGGGAAAAGAAAGGTCCCTTTTTATCCTGAAATTGAGTGAAAAGGTCCTCTAGACCAATTCACATAGAGGAAGTGAAAAATTTTCACTTCCAAGGATTGGGTTGTTGTTTGCTCACAGCCTTTATACTATTCATTGGTCTCAGAAGTGGTTTCAAAACCACATCTGGGAAGTTCTCACCAATACAGTGTGAAGATTTTCATCTGGGGACCACATAGCTCTCTTCTGATGCATAGAATGCTGTACAGAACCTGTATTGGACCCCAGCATTGAATAAAATATAAGGATTTGAAGTATGAAGAAGCTAATTTGTCCATTTCACACCTCATAATCAAAGATATGGGAATGTATCCCACAGTAAAGGTGTATTGGCCAAACTGTGGGATTTCAACATTAAAACTGCCATAACTTTGTCGGTTTTTGAGATATTGAGCTCAAAGTTGGTTCATTGAGTAGCGCTGGATAAGATCTAAGCAATTTCAACTCATTTATTTTGGGTATCATTAAATATGGCAAAGTTATACTATGTTCAATTTTTCTTATCCAGATATGTATTTTTCTCCAGACCTGTATTGAACTAGTTTGCTTTATAAATTTTGTTCTAGTTGAGTTATAGGGAAATGGATGGCACCATCAGATAGACCTGATTGAGCTCTTTATAAAAAGACCCCACTTTATGCATCTTACACTAAAACTGTAGAAGCCAGATGAGAAGTGAATATTTTATTCACGCTTATTTGACATTATCTTTGCTATAACTTCTGTAGTTTTGGTGCTAGCTCAATTTGGCTAGTACCATTAGATAGCCCCAATTGAGAGATTTTATTTAAAGTAAAATTTGATGTTGTTAAGATTTTTTCTCTGGAACTTAGATGAGAGGTGAAAATTAAGGTTTATGCTCAGCAACTTCTTTGAGCTTGAATAACTTTGTTACTCTTTGTCCTATAATTATAGGACTTGTATATTTGTAAATAGGTGAGTTTCCTCTTTCTTTTGATAACTTTTTGAGATGGTTTGGCTCAGTTTCATCATTTGGTGTTATTTTGTTCTACCATTAGTATATGGTATTTTGGCTGTCATGCTTTTGCTCTGGTTTTCAGTCACAGGATGACAGCTACAGAAGTCAGAGTTGTTCCTTACCTTGTTGTCACATCAAAATAGCACCTTATTTGCTATTTTCTTATGATTTAATGGGACTTGAACTTGGTAACCAAGTTACCAAAAGGTTTTAGTATTATAATTGGGCCATGATCGGCCATGGATCAAAGCTTTAGAGCTCTCCACACCTCAGAGGCCTCAGAAGTTGGGTACCCTGGCTCTCTTTGATGTCTTTTGTCCCCTTTAACTCTTTTCACATTAAAAATAGTAATTCAGGATTAAAGACTGATATCCACTATGTGTTTACCAGAAATTTATGTAATAATACTATATTTTCAGTGCCACAAACATGCATAACACTCATCTTACTGTATATGTGACATGGGATTTCTCAAATTCCCATTATTTTTGCCCAAAATTAATCAAAGCCAAAATTTTTACAATCTTTTTGTGTGGTATTGAAGTATTTTCCATATTACCACCACATAGAGTTAATTTAAGCTTATTCACTCTATGGAACTACCATAGGTGAATTTCTGTGTAGAATCCAAATATGGCCTTAAATCCATGGATTTACATACTCACACAAAATTTATTCATCTTTTCTTAAATAAAAAATGATGAATTTTGAGTATATGCATGACTTATGGGTTATGCATAGTTTGAAAGTTAATTTTATCATTATTGTGGCCTATTTGGGTATGTAAAATATACCTCAAGGCTAACAACCATCCAATGAAGATGTGTTCAACCATCAAGTAACCACTGAGGAGATCTTTTATGATAAGACTTAAAACCCTCAAGAGCTTTAATAAATTGACAGAAAGGATCATCAGATTTCCATACCTCCAATTTCCAAAGTTAAAAGGGCAATTTCAGCTTTGTTAGGTTATAATTCTTACTCATAAACCAAAGAAGATGAAAATATGAGTAAATAAATGTCTTGAATTGTATAGCAGGATTGTAAATTTTCATGATATAAATGATAAAAAACATATTTAACTTCTAGAATATCACAAACATACTACATTTAGTTTTTACATTTACTGATATGTTTTCTATCAATACAGTACACTAATTATGCCTTGGCATATACAGTACTGTAGTAGAGTCTTTCTCAAATCAATAGATCATATTTTTTATTGAATTTTTATCTTTCATTCAAGTGCACAAACCCTCAAAAAGTATGGGTTTGGGTGGGTCACCAAAAATTCATGTTAGGAAATGTATGGGTTCCAGCATATGGATTTGAGGAGTAATCCTAACCAAACCCATAACCTGCTGAAACCCATGAATAAAACTGTCCACCATGAGGTATGGATTTCAACAAGTTCTTCTGAAGTGTGGTTTTTTTTGAAGTGATGTCTGGTCTGGCGTTGTTGTCCCAGATTGACCATATTGGTGGTTATTGCTAATTTCTTGGATTCAAGAAGGAAATCTTTAGCATATGAGGAGAAACCTCCTTTAAGCTGGCTTATTTAGAATCAAGAATCAAAAAATTAATTTAGAGAAATTTCTGGCTGTTCATGGAGTCATCCAAGCTACTTTTGATCTGAGCAAGGATCCTGAATAGCCAAAGAAATTCTTCGAGTTGTTCATGGCTGCGCAAGAACATCTGCGGTCGGCGTCTCTCTGCGCGCGGCTGCCAGCGCTTGGACGCGTAGGCAATCAGCTTTGGTCATCCAACAAATTCACTGACTTTTCCACATTCTTCATTCTCAATCTTTTTGGGGGCCTTCTCGTCACATTTTGCACATCAACCATGGCCAACAATACCGCACCTCCTCCTAGCTTTGACTTCCCACCCGTAGATCCCGCCAGCGATTTGCGAGATATTGCACGAATTTTTTCCGAATTTTTAGATGATGAAGTATGTTTTCTGTCGCGTTTTTTGTTAATATTTATCCTTGCTTGCATTTATCGAATTTGGAGTAAATTTTTTTAGACAAGAAAACCGAATCATCGAGAGCTTGTCAGGAAAATGTTGGAGAAAGGGGAGCGTCGACTCATTGTCAATCTTGATGACTTGCGTGACTACAATCGACAACATTGTGATTCGTAGGCTCATTTCAATTGTCTGAGCGATCCTCAAGGTCGCTTTTTTCCCAATAGCCCAGCTCAATAATTTGTTGTGATAGCTTGCTTAAATCTCCAGTGGAATACTTGGCCGCATTCGAGCTAGCTCTAAGGGAAATGGTAGTTTCTCTTGGATTTGCTGACTTTCAATCCAACAAGCGGTATTACATTGGTGCGCCTTTGCGATTTGTCATCCGTCATCAAATTCATCCTAAAACATACTAATTTTTACACAATTTAGGTCTACGCGGTTCATTTGGGGATCACCATGTCAACCCACGAACATTAAGAAGCCACATGCTTGGAAAAGTTGTTTCTCTTGAAGGCATTGTCACCAGATGTCAGCATAATTTAAAGATTGAGTTGTTTCACACTGGTTAATTTTCTTAATGCGTGCAGGTAGTCTTGTGCGTCCAAAAGTCGTCAAAAGCGTTCATTTTTGTCAAAAAAACAACCAATTTTATGAAAGAGAGTATCGTGACCAATTAAGCAGTGGTACTGGTCCAACAAGCACAGTTAGTACATATATTATATGCACGTTTCCTTTTTTTACAGATTGCGACGTGTCGTACTCATTTTCTTCTGGGGTGTCAAACAGGCCCTGTATCCAAAGGAAAACGCAGACGGTCAGCCACTTGAGACAGAGTTTGGATTATCAACTTATTTGGATCACCAAACGCTTGCTATTCAGGAGATGCCCGAGCGTGCTCCGCCCGGACAGCTTCCCCGAAGCGTTGATGTAGTCATGGACGATGATTTGGTGGATAACTGCAAACCGGGTGATCGAGTGCAGCTTGTAGGAATGTATCGAAGTCTAGGTAACAAAGGAGCCGGTGGTGGGAGCGCCACTTTTAAGTATGTACCGTTCCAGGAATAAATTTCTACATTGTAGCTGTTTGTTGATTGACTTTTTCAATGGGTCTTGTGGTGGTATCCAATGAATGAATTTCTTTGTTATTCATAGGACACTTATTGTGGCAAACAATGTAGTCTTATTGTCTTCAAAAGCTGGTGGTGGCATTGCGCAAGCACAACTGACCGACATTGACTTGCGAAACATCAAAAAGGTTGCTAAAAAACGTGGAGTCATGAAGTTGCTCGCCGAATCGCTTGCACCCTCCATTTTTGGACATGAGTATATTAAAAAAGCTGTCTTGCTCCTTCTGCTTGGTGGGATCGAGAAAAATCTCCCTAATGGCACGCACATCAGGGGTGATATTAACATTTTGATGGTCGGCGACCCTTCGACCGCTAAATCGCAGATGCTGCGATTTGTGCTGAATACTGCCCCTCTTGCTATCGCCACTACCGGCCGTGGGTCTTCTGGGGTTGGTCTTACGGCGGCGGTTACAACGGATAAAGAAACTGGTGAAAGGCGATTGGAAGCTGGTGCAATGGTTTTAGCCGACCGAGGCGTGGTGTGCATTGATGAGTTTGATAAGATGTCCGATGTAGATCGAGTGGCCATTCACGAAGTAATGGAACAACAAACTGTGACAATTGCTAAAGCGGGTATACATACATCTTTAAATGCCCGATGCTCCGTAATTGCGGCAGCTAATCCAATTTATGGTCAATACGATGTACACAAAGATCCTCATCGCAATATCGCCCTGCCCGACTCCCTATTATCTCGTTTTGACTTGTTATTCATTGTCACCGATGACACAGACGAGCAAAGGGATCGCCTCATATCTGAACATGTTTTGCGAATGCATAGATACTTGCAACCTGGTGTTGAAGAAGGCACCCCTCCCATTGATACTCTAGAGCAAAACCTTTCAGTTGGCGTTGGCATTGATTCGGCTGATCACGGTGCTGCCAAAGAGAGCATAGTATTTGAAAAATTCAACCCATTGTTACATGCCGGTATAACCGAAACGGAAGACTCGCAGGGCGAGTCCCGTCGCAAAGAGCTCTTATCGATTGCGTTTGTCAAGAAATACATTCAATATGCTAAGAATAGTTGCAAACCAACTCTCTCTCAAGAAGCCGCCGAATATATTGTCAATGTGTATTCGTCTCTTCGGAATGATGACTTGCATTCTAACCAAAAAAGAGTTAGCTCCAGTCACTTATTTCTATTCACACCATGTACTAAAAACTTTACCTTTTAGACGTCACCACTCACCGCACGCACGCTTGAGACTCTCATTCGTCTAGCCACCGCTCACGCCAAGGCACGGCTTTCGCCCACAGTAAGCGTGACTGATGCACATGGAGCCGAAGCAATTTTAAGGTTTGCACTCTTCAAAGAAGTATTAAAGGTTAGTAAGTCAAATGCCGTCAAAAGAAGGAAGCTTGACAAAGCCAATAAAGGCGCTGGATCAGGAGTTGATGAAGATGACGAAGACGAAGATGAAGGGAGCCAACCCCCGACATCCCAAACTCCAAGCCGTTACTTAACACGTTCTCGAGCCCGAACCTCAGGCGATACTCAATCGCTTTCGCAACCTCAGTCCACCCTCAGTAAAGGCCAGGATAAGATGGATGTGGATGAATTGGAATCAAGTACCGCTTTGGAGTCCCAAATGACTGATTCGCGCTTGACAGCGCCTACATCAATACCCCTTGCCACGGATTCGCCCGAGCCATCCCCTGAAAGGTAATGTTTTTTCTCAATTCTTCAGTGCTGAAACCATTATCATCAAAACCACTCAACTGTATGTTCTTTGTAGGATCAAATTGCTTAAACAACGGGTGGGTGATACCTTCATGCGGCAAGAAGACGACATGATTAACTTTGATGAATTGTTACCAATGATCAACGAGGGGATGCAATTAGAGGCACTGTTTGGTCGCACTGAGGCCGGCAAAATATTAGAGATTATGAACGAAGCCAATGCACTTATGTTCTCTTCAGATGGTAAGCCGCGATTTCTTTACCGGCCTAAGCTAAGGAATCAAAAACCTAACTCGGCTTTTTTATGCTTGTTTGGTTGTTTAGTGATCTACAAACTTTAAAAGATTGTTTATTTATTTCTGGTAATTCTGAATACATGTCGAATGTTTTTATAACTGGAGTTTGAATCGTAATTATCAAGTTCCTATTATTCCTCGCCGGTCAACCTTGCAAAATAAAATCGGGTTGTCGAACTTTGCCTACCTTGTATTGATATGTGGAATATTTTTGTGGACTCCACTTTTTTTTTAGCGTTGTAATATGAAGGGACCCCTGCCTACCCTTTTTGCCCAATAAGTTGTGTTCTTAATTAAGCCAAATTTTTGATCACGAACGTGAAAAAAACATGGCTTTTAGCTCTCGGCCAAACCTTTAGGTTTTGAGTTTTAATAGACTGCATGCCTGGAGATGAAAGTAATGCAGGTTCAAGCTGTGCTTCAAGTCAACATTGGCAACTGCTGGGGCCTTTTTGAAGATGTTGATGGGAGCCACTGGTGCCAACGCAATCAGCCAATTTTCAGTATTAGTATAAGTGAGACAATTCAGACATGCAGTTTAGTCCTGTACTGTCAAACTGCACTCAGTATGCAACTGAAAAGAGTATTCTCTGCATGCAGTTCATACTCCTCCCTTCAGATCAGGAAAATGACATGCATTCAGTATGGTGCAGTTTTTGCATGGAAAATAAAGCTTTATTGTAATTATACCTGAAAATACAATCAAAATTCATATCCAATGTTGTACAGTGCCCTCCAATAAACCTTCGAAAAAAACTTTAAAATTAATTTTTTAATTTTTTCTTTCTGAAGTCGCGGACTTTTTCTCCTAACTTCCACCATCCTCTCGCACTCATCTCCCCTCCTTTCTTCTCTTATTTCTCCTTTTTTATTTTTTGTTGCGATTCTTTTTTTCTTCTAACCAATCAGCATCAACAATTGGATACGTTTTTTCTGACCAATGAGAGTCATTGGTCAGTTTTGGACCAATCATCTTTGTGGATTGCTTCGATTTCTTCTTGTCTCTGTCTGGCTGTTGCTTTGTGTTATGGCTATTTATACCAGTCACCAAGATGAATGGTAAGTTTTTTGGAATGCTTTGGTTTGAAATCTTGGAAGACATACTAAATACATAAATTATTAGTATGCCACTGTATCACAAACCTATAGACTGAGGGCAAATCATTGGGATGCACAATGCAGGGGCATCAATCCAAACAATTGCCAACTTTTTGGGTGTTCCTCCAACAACTGTTCATGATACCATATGACAATTTCAAGAGCAAGGTCATTTAGAAAACCTCCCAATACCTGGCCGACCTCCAAAATTAAACGATTTTGACTTGCAAGAACTTGGCTGAGTCCTTCAGCAACATTGTCAAGAGACACTTATCTCAATCAAAAATCTTATCACGGCCAATGTTTCTCTCAATACTATTTGCAAGGCAATACATCACCTAGGTAAAAGGTCTTGTATTGCCGTTAAGAAACCATATCAGTCCTCGCCACATGGAATGGCAGCTAGAATTTGCATGTGCTCACCTCCATTGGACTGTGAATGATTGGTCCCAAGTTGTTTGGATCGAAGAATCTTTGTTTGAACTAGGCAAGCCTGTAACCCAAAAGCAAGTTTGGAAAACACCTGAACAAAAATTTGACCTTGAATCAATTGCAGTCAATCATCAATCAGGTCATTGATTGATGATGATTTGGGGGGCCATCTGTGGACCAATTCAATCCAAACTTATTATAATGCCACCAGGGCAACATTGGGCAGTGGACTTGATTGATAACGTTTACAAACCTGGTTTATTGCCATTTATGGATGAATTAGTTGAAGTCGGTGTAGCAGCAAATTGTGAAGAGCTCACATTAATTGTACGGTTTTACTATGAAACAATAAGTAAAAATTACTAATATTTTACTTATTGTACTATGAATGTCCTTATATATAAGTTAAATAGAATAAAAAATAATTATAATAATAAAGAATTGTTATAATTAAGGTGTAAAATAATTATATTATTAAATAAATATAATAATATAATTTATATTATAAAAAAAATAATATATATAAAATAATTAATATATTTAAAAGCACTTTATTATTGTTACCAACAAATAAGAAAGGCATAAAAAATTGTTTTTTATTAATAAAAAATAATTAATAACAATGATATTGCTAATATTAAAGTTATAAATTGATATAAATACTATTTATATCAATTATGGAATTATTACAAAGTAATAATAAAGGAAAATTATTATAATAAGAGAAATAACCAAATTTTGATACTTAATATAATAATTTTGAGTAAATTTACGCCTAGAAATGTAATTACAACTTGTTTAAATTGTAGTTACAATAAATTTTAAGAGAAATTACAAATTTTCTTGGTTTTATGTGGAATTGAAGTTTTTGAGAGAAATTTAAGAAAAAAAATTAAATAATTGTAATAATCATGTCAAAGAAGAAGATTATTATAAGATGATCTTTGGTCTTTAATAATATAAAAGTTTTATATATAAAGAATAAAGAAATTACCTTTTTATTTAATGATTTAATGTTTTGTAAGCGTCTGAGGGGAAAACAGAGTAAAAAGAGCTCTATTTATAGTAAATACCTCCCTCCTAGAGTCCAACAGGCTTCTAGTAGACGTGCACTGATCATATCCACTGGAATTGATCAATATTTTAAGGTTTGGTGATGATTACATCATGATTAAACCATATTATCTCATTATTACGCCATTATTTAGAGTTATCACTATAACTCTGAGTTTGATGACGTCAAGGCTTGGCAGAACCCCAAATTTCGTGGCTTTTATTAGTTTTAATAATAAACTAACATTATTCACTAATTTTATCACCCATATGACTGTTAAACTTAATTTAAAGTTACAGTGAGTGATCATAAATGATCAAATTAAGCTCAAACTTTGATCATTAATAACTTTTAAGATTTACATGCCAAAGCCATTCGGAGAGTGAATTCTAATAGCTTGGCATAACCCTATTGTGCTTCCAAGAGCATTTCATTACATCATTAAAACTCTATTTTTGATCATTTTTCTTGTAACTCCTCTTTTCTGTCGAAATTTAATATTTTAAACTTCAACCTATGATTTAAAGGGGTTATACCTTGAATATAATAATAAAGAATACATCATTCTTCACAAATGAACTAGGAGAATACAACTGTGTACTTTTTTCTAAGTTTGGACCACTTTCACAACAAAGTGGTCAACAGCTCTGTTGATTTTAGTCAATAATCCCATACAGTTTTTAACCTTGTTTATAACTTGTGAGATAAACTTCATTTCTGTATTAATACAGTAATTACGTGATTTCTTTATTCTTGGTTCATCACGCTATCATGCATATTTCAAAGATATTAGCTAAAATCCTTTAATATATGCGTTGATCAAAAAAGTGCATATATTCAGCTTAATTCCTTAAGTATTGACTTTGGAGCTTAGCTTCTTAATTGTTTGATATGTGGATTTTTATGGAGAACCAATGGTATCATCTATTTTACATGTTGTTTCATTGGTTTTGAAATAAATAAGGATTTGTGTTTTTTATAAGGTATTATTACTTACAACTCATCAAATATTGACTTTACAGATATGCCATAAAAATGGTATATGTGTATTTTACCATGGGGAATCCATTGGTATAATTTATTTCACATGTCTGCTCATTGGGTTTTTAAGTTAAACCAAGTTTTATGCCAATTTATGGCATTTTTGTAGGTTTAAGGTAATTATTTTTAATGTATAATTATTTTAAATATTTCTTGTGACCTTTTTGGGTATGTGGTCATATCTCAAAGGTTCACATTCCCTACCACCAAAAAAAAGATTGTACCACAATCTGATATGTGTAATTAGGGTATCATCCACTGTCCTACCTCTTCAATAGACTTTGTTAGTCTTGAAGCTCAATAATGCTTAACTTTTCTATTTTTCAGGTTTTCTTTCATGTCTGAACCTTCTTAGTAGTTTATCAGCATTTGTTATATCTTTCTCAAGTAGCCATTCATCTTCTTGAGTTGAATTTCTATACCTTACAAGGTATTCTCTTTCTTTTTTGTTTCTTGTCCTTCTTTCTTCAAGGACTTTTACAATCTTCTTTTCTTCTCCTTCTTCCAAGGGGGGAATTTCAAGTGGGGGTTTATTTCTTAGTGGAAATAACTCTTTGTCACTTGAGCTGTAAGGTTTTATCAGACTTACAGGGAAATTTGGGTGTTTGTTCATTAATTCACCTGTGAGTTCCAATTGCACAGCATTGGGTCCATGAAGTGCTTTTATCATAAATGGTCCTGCAAAGGAATCTTTCAATTTCTTTTGACCTTTTATGTTATTGAAATTAAGGGTTGATACTAGGACCAAGTCTCCTATTTTGAAGTCAGGTGGTTTATGACTTTTATCCCATCTTTCTTTTGCATATTTGAAAGAATCTTGCATATATCTGTTTTCATGGTGTCTTGCTTTGTCAACCATTATCTTAAAGCTACTTGCTGTTGGATTTATATCCACTAAGTCCTTTTTGAGGGTATCATAATGAAGTCTTGGATTCCAACCTTTTTCTAGCATTGCTGGTGTTTTTCCAGTGGAAGAATGGATTGACATTTTATATGCCAGTTCAAGAGCTGGTATTAGTGTACACTAATCATGGCTAAAACCATCAGAATCTTTGAATTCTAGTCCATAAGCACAGAATCTTCTGATCATGTCCTCCAAGGTCTGTATCATTCTTTCTGCTAAACCATCAGTTTGAGAATGGTAAGCTGTTGAGAATGATAATTTTCTTCCAAACAAGTTATGGATATTTGTCCACAATGCTGAAATGAACTTTGGGTCTCTGTCACTTATAATAGTTTGGAATAAGCCTGTATGGCTAATAACTTTATTCCATATCATTATGGCTGTGTCCATAGCTGTGTCATCTTTGTGACATGGTAGGAACATGAGAGTTTTGCTATACCTGTCAGCCAATACTAGGCATGCATTATAGCTTCTGTCTCCTCCTGGAGGTAATGCTGTTACCCAATCCATATGAACTATTTAACAAGGGGATTTTGGTTCTTGGATTTGGATCATCATTCCAAATTTCCTTCCTGTGGCTCTGTTGGCCTTTTGACATCTGTCACAGGTTTGGCAGTATTCTGCAACATCTTTTTTCCAATTTGGCCACCAAGAGTGGGTTTTCACTCTCTCTGGTGTTCTATCTTCTGAGAGATGTCCAGCTGCAACACTATCATGACACTCATGTAAAATAGTCTTTATTGGAGTTCTGTCTTTCAAGGCCATAACACATGTGTGTTTTGTTCTATGATAGAGGATTCCATCAAGGAGGTGGAATCTTCCTTAATCATATGCATTTTTCCATATTTCATGTAATTTTGATGAAAGTGATGGTTATTTGCAGTCTTTCATTAGAAGTTGGCTTGAGATATGGCAATTCTTATCCATTTTATAGCTTTCTTTAACTGGGTTAAAGAATTATGTGCCAATGTCTGTGACACATATTCCTTCTATGTGGTGCTATTCCTGTGGTACCCATGCTGGATTGTCAGGGGTATTTGATAGAGCCCATCTGCTAAGACCATCTGCAGTTTTATGAATATTGCCAGATTTATGAGCAATAGTCATATTTCCTCTGTATTCTTGGATAGCAATTTTCCATCTCAGCATATGTCTATTTGGAGTTTTCATATTTAATAGAGATTTTACAGCATTACAGTCTATAATCACATCAAATACTGTTCCATCCAAATAATGATGTAATTTTTCTAGAGCCCACACTAGCAGAGGCATTCCATTTGGCTTGCTCCATATCTTGCTTCTGTTGGCTTTATTTGTCTTGAAATAAAACAGATTGGTCCTTCTACTGGTTTATCATTGATAATTTGTGTCTGGTGTAGTGCAGCACCTAGTCCTTCTCCACAAGCATCAATGTACAGTTTGAAGGGTAGTTTCCAATCTGGCATTAGAAGAAATGGGGCATTTTTCAAGGAATTTTTCAATTATTCATATGCCTTGACTCTTTCTTCTGTCATTTCATAGACTGTTTGTTGGTCACATAGCTTATACAAGGATTTAGCAATCTTTGCAAAGTCCTTTATATGCTGTCTATAGTATCCAGCAAATCCTAGAAATGATTGCATTTCTTTTTTGGTTTGAGGCATTGGCTTAAGTATTACTGCTGCTACTTTATTCTTGTCTATTCCTAGACTAAGTCCAGATACAACATTTCCTAGTGCTTTTAGTCCACTATATGCAAAATGACACTTTTTCAAGGAAATTTTCATATTCACTTGCACTATTTTTTGTAGTACCCTTTCTAGTCTTGTGAGGTGATTTTCCCAAATTTCTGAGAAAACTATGATATCATCAATATAGATGATTAACCATCCTTCTGACAATTCTTCAGGAAATATAGTTTTCATCATCCTTTGATAATGGGAAGGTGCATTTTTTATGCCAAATGGCATTCTTAAGTATTCAAAAATCCCACAGTGGACTATTATCCTTAGTAGTTTCTTGGAATTGTCTGTTAAGACATTTTGATGAAAACCCTTTAAGGCATCCATGGCTGTAATGAACATAGCTTGTGACAATTGTGTCAATGTCTCATGGATTCTGGGTATTGGGTATCTGTCTGGAATAGTATAGGTGTTCAGGGCTCTGAAGTCTCCTACCATCCTTGATTTTGCATTATGCCAAGTTATAATGACAGGTGTAGTGACCTCTACCTGTTCATTATGTCCTACCTTTCTTAATACTCCAAGGTCCATTAATTCTTTAATGTGTACCTCCAAGGCTTCTCTAGCCCTTGGACTAGCTGGGTAAGCTGGTCTCCTTAGTAAAGGTGGGGAAGGATTTTCCACATTAAGAATTATATCTACCTCATTCCCAATTATGGCACCTAGTGGCTCCTTGTCAGTTGCAAAGGCATTTTTGTACTTAAATAAGAGGTCAATCAATTTTTCTTTCATTTTTTCTGTTAATTCTTGATTGAATTCTGCCTCTTTGAGTTGTTCAGATATAAAAAGGCCCTTTTCTAGACTTTTCTCCTCATTCTTAATAACTGTGATTTGTTTTTTGTTATTTAAGAAGCCAAACTTTTTCTTTTGTTATCTCCTATGGTAAAATATCTGTCTTTTTGGTTAGAGATATCTATACCATAAATTGATAAGTAGTCATTTCCAAGTATGAAGTGATTACTAGTACAGTTGTCCATTACTACAAACTCTACTTTAATTCTGACACATTGTGAAGGGTGAGGAAAAATTAGTGTTAAATCAATTATTCCAAGGGGCTTCATGCTCTCACTTACACTACCAAATTTGACACCTTGTATTGGCATAAGTTTTTCTTGCCAGTCTGGGACAATGGTTCTTAAGTAACTTTTACCAACACAGGTGCAATATGCTCCTGTATCTAAGCTTACTTTTCCTTCTTGGTTATCAACCATAACAATACTTATACTTGATTTTCCAGCTGTATATACCATTCCTTTTGCAGGTTTGGTTCTGTACAGCTTGACATCTTGTATATTTGTCAGGTTTGTGTCAGATGTCCCAACTTGTGGTAAGTTTGAGTTAACATCCAGTACTTCATAAATTATATCAATATTATTAATTTGTGCATTAATTATATTAATTTCATCACTTTCAGAACTTTCTGACTCTTCTGTTTCTTTTTCAGAGTCAGATTCCTCCTCTTTGTCATTGTGGTTTTCTGTTTCCACAATTTCATTAACTTTTGCCTTTTTGAGGCAATTATTGGCTAAATGTCCAATACCTCCACATTTATGGCATTTTCTTTGCTCATTATTATTGGATGTATTGGGCTTGAAAGGTTCTTTTGATTTAACTTTTTTGATAAATGGTTTATTTGGACTTTGTAACAACCATCCATCAGGGGTAAGGGTATTCATTCATACACCCACTCAAACACCTCAAATCAGCAAATCCAGTATCTGCATCAGCAGTCAGTTTCAGCAATCTTCATTTCGAAACATGCATACAGTTTGGTACATCAATACAGCCTGTCAATACTTGTACAGGATGGATTCACCCAATACAGTTTCAATACACCAGTATGAATCTGTATGATCACTCAAATACACCACACCTCTTGTACAGGTTCTGTACAGCTGTACAGGACCTGTATTGGCCAGACTCAATTCAACAATCAATTATTCTCATGAAAATTCTTCTCTGGATCAGGGCTGGTGATTCTCACATATACCAGCCCCTCTTTCTCCCCCCTGGGGACTTTTCCCCAGTTAATTAATTTAGTTTATTTATTATTTTATAATTATTCTTATCCTTATTTTTGGGTATTATAATTATTTAATCTTAAGTTAGTCTTTGCATTTCTCTCTTCGCCTGTACAGTATGAGTTGGGTGGCCATATCCTTATTAACCCTTCTCTTTCCATTCTGACAGGTTGAAACAGTGGACTTGGACTTGTTTGTGGTTGGCTCTTCTATTCTTTTACTCTTATCTTTTGTTGCTGCTTTTCTTATATTTATTCTTTAGCAATTTATCTTTAACACTCTTAAGTGTGTCTCACCTTATCTTATCTTTGAGCCCTCCATAAGTGAGTCCCAGTTTACTGAGTGCCAGGCCCTCTTCACTTCGAAGAGCCCCTGTGACATTAAATTAATTAACTCATATTTGATTCTTTCTTGTCATTCATTTATATTCATTTCCTCTCATTCATCAATTATGACCTTTTCATGATTTTATGATTTTTATGATTTTTTATGAATTTCCTCTCTCATCAATTTTCATCTCATTCTTTTCATTCTTATGAAAATTGATTCTTTTCCTTTCTTAATCATTGCTGACCATTTCATCACTTCATTTTACTTTTATCAATCAAATTTTTTCTGTGTTCTTATTCAGGTTTTATCTAGGGATTATTGATTGGTTTGATTGATTGGATTATTCATTGGGATTCATTTGGGTTATTGATTCAGGATTTATTGGATTTATTGACTTTGAACTCTCAAGATATTGATTGATCCTCAAGAATTAATTTTGATTATTGATTTGATTTGACTCATCAAGATATTGAATTGATTTCTGAAGATTTTGAACTGATTGATTGATTCCTCAAGACTTGATTTCATATTGAAGACACTTATTGATTGATTATTGAATGAATATTGATTGATTATTGATTTCCTCAAGATTATTGATATTTGATTGAATTGATTGATTGAATTGATTTGATTTTTGATTGAATTTGATTCCTCAAGATTTGAATTGATTCCTCAAGATTCATCAAGATTTTATTGTGATTGATTTGGCCAAATTTGATTATCCTTCTTAATACCATCAAGTTATTTTAATTCTTTTCATAATGCCAGTCCAGCATAGCCCCCCAGCAAAGAATACTAGATCCCAGAAAATTCCAGCTGTTCTCACTCCTACAGCAAGGGCTCCTCTTGACCGCACACCATCAGTTCATCAACTGAGTGCAAATTTGGACAGGGGACCACCAATGGAAGGAGCAGCACCCTCAAGAAGAGGTGGAATGAAATCTAGAAGATCAAGATCCTTTTCTGGACTTTTGGGTGGCTACCCTGGCATGTCTGAAGGTGCAAGAGCAAGATTAGGGGAAGTTGAAGATGAAGAGGGGGAAGAGTCTGTGGAAGAGGAAGATTCTGGGGAAACTGAAGTGGCAGATGCCTTGGCAAATGCTCCAGAGGTACCTCAGGGTTCTAATCTAGCCCTTTCTAGTCAACCTCTTGTCTCTCAAACTGATCCAAGTCTCCTCAAGATGATGGAGCAGATGACTCAATTCATGGGACAACTCACTCAAGCAGTTGCCCCCAGGGACAATTCCAAAGCCCCTGCTTTCAAAACTCCATCCATGAAGGCATCTGATTCTTTTGATGGTACTCGAGCTCATAAGTTGAGAGGATTTATCCAATCCTGTCAACTAATTTTCCATAATGATCCAGAAAACTTCTTCTCTGACAGGAAGAAGGTTTTGTACTCAACTTCTTTTCTTACTGGTAGAGCTGGCAAATGGATTGAACCTTACCTCTCAAATATTTCCAATGAAGACCCTTCCTACCTCCTCAATAATTGGCCATTATTTGAATCTCAATTATTCACTCTGTTTGGTGACCCCAATGAAGTCAGGAAAGCTGAACAAGAGTTGGACAATTTGAGGATGAAGGAAAGTGGTCATGTTTCCTTGTACATAGCAGATTTCAGAAGCTTAATGTCAAGAATTGGAGATTGGGGGGAAAGAGCTTATATCCACTTTTACAGAAGAGGATTGGAATCAAGATTATTGGATCAGTTGGCTTCTCACCCTGGAACTTTTGATACTCTTCAAGAACTTATGGATGTCACTCTAGAATTAGACACAAGATATCATGAGAGGCAAAAGGAAAAGGGTGGCAATCAAGAAAAGAAGCCTCCAGTCAGTGGATCCAATCAGTCTAGGCCTCCTCAAAACTCATTTCAAAAGAGGCCTCATCAGAAGAAGAATAAGAAGGGCAAGCAATTTCAATCTTCAAAGGACAAACCCCATGCTGCTCTCCTCAATAAGGACAATAAATTAATCGGTTCTGAAAAGGAGAGGAGGATTCAAGCAGGGTTGTGTACTTATTGTGGTGGCAAGCACCCGATTGAAAAATGCTTCAAGAGACCTCAGAACAAGCCTGGGTCATCATCAGGAGGCTTCCCTAGCAAGCAGGGAAAAGCCTGAATGGGGATCATGATGTTTTCAATGGTTCTCACTTATTTCCTTCAAGAGCACAATTGTGCACTCTGAATACTAGTGTCAAGAAATCTTTAAAATTTCTTATTTTCTCTTCTGTCTCTGATATTTTTATAGTATTCTCATTGATTCTGGTGCTACAAACTCTTTTATTGCAAAGAATTTTGTTCTCAAGTACTCATTGACTCTGTCAGAGCTCCCTGAAAAGATTCCTCTTTTCATTTTGGATTCTAATGAATCCCCTGCCTTGTTCATCACCCATTATACCAAGTGGGTAGCTGACTTGCCTTCCTTCCCAAGCTTTGAATGGGATTTCTTTATCATAGATTCACCCAAGGGAGAAGACCTGATATTGGGCTATGATTTCCTTTACCATTTCAATCCCATTATTGATTGGAAAAATGGATTGATCACCTATGATTCTAATCATAAGGATTCTAGTGGTATTATTCCTTCTACTAGTAATGACTTAGCCACTGCTGTCAACAGTGTTGCTCTGGCTGGTGAACTTAAGACACCTTCCATCCCTTCTTCTGTCCATATCCCTTCCATAATTCCCTCTCAGTCATTACTTCCATCAAGAGATGAAGTCTTCAAAGAGATAAAGGATGTTGGAGAAGATGTTGCCATATCTTCACTTCATCTCTTCCAAGGGGATATGGACCTTCCTCCCTTATCTTTTCATGCATCCCTGGAGGAGCAGTGGGATGAGGAGGAAGAGCCAGAAGAAATTGAAACTGTGTTGAAGGTAGTCCCTCCTGCTTATCACCAATATTTGGATGTATTCTCCAAGGTGAAAGCAGAGA
Organism: Austropuccinia psidii; assembly: GCA_023105745.1. Classification (NCBI taxonomy): domain Eukaryota; kingdom Fungi; phylum Basidiomycota; class Pucciniomycetes; order Pucciniales; family Sphaerophragmiaceae; genus Austropuccinia; species Austropuccinia psidii. Next base: position 32,249,055 of record JALGQZ010000005.1, on the reverse strand, counting down.
AACTTCCTCCACACCGCGCCTGTGATCACCATATCGAATTGGAGGGTCTTCTACCTCCAATTGGTGTTATCTACTCATTATCAAATCAAGAGTCAGAAACACTGCGGGCCTACATTTCAGAGAATGTAGAGAAAGGTTTCATTAGACCAAGCTCCTCTTCAACAGGAGCACCTGTCCTTTTTGTCAAGAAAAAGGATGGAGGTCTTCGTTTGTGTGTTGACTACCGCAAACTCAATGCTGTCACTAGGAAGAACAGATACCCTGTTCCTCCTATGAACCAGCTTCTTACCATATTCAACGGTTCCACTATCTTCTCCAAGATAGACTTGCGTGGTGCATATAACCTTCTGAGAATCAAAGAGGGGGATGAGCACTTAACTGCCTTTAGAACCAAATATGGTAGTTATGAGTATTTGGTCATGCCATTTGGTTTGACCAATGCCCCTTCTTCTTTCCAAAATCTAGTAAATGATATCTTTGCAGATTTTTTGGATGTGTTTGTTGTGGTTTATCTAGATGATATTATGGTCTTTTCCAGTTCTGAGGAGGAACATGTCAAACATGTGGCCTCTGTCCTCCAAAGACTGAGGGACAATAATCTGTTTGCCAAAGCCTCCAAGTGTGTATTCCATGCCTCAAGTGTGGAATACTTGGGCTATGTTGTTTCAAGTGATGGCCTCAAGATGGATTCTTCAAAAGTTCAGCAAATCCTCAATTGGCCTCAGCCCAGAAACATCAAGGCTCTTCAATCTTTTCTTGGCTTTGCCAATTTTTATTGACGTTTCATTAAAAATTATTCTAAAAGAATCACTTCTCTCACTTCCCTCCTTAAAAAAGATTCTCCCTTCATCTTCAATGAGGAAGCTCTTAGTCAGTTTCAAGCACTCAAAGAAGCTTTCACCTCTGCTCCTATCTTATCTCACTTTAATCCTTCTCTACCTACTATAGTAGAGACTGATGCTTCTGATTATGCATTGGGCGCCGTACTGAGTCAGGTGAATGACTCTGGAAAGCATCCCATTGCATTTGATAGTCGCAAGCTCTTACCAGCTGAACTCAACTACGAAATTCATGACAAGGAACTCCTTGGCATAGTTTGGGCTCTCAAGCGCTGGAGGGCATTTCTTCTTTCTCTTTCCAATCCTTTTGAGGTCTTGACAGACCACTCTTCCTTGCAGTTTTTCATGTCTTCCAAAGTTCTTACTCGTCGTCAGGCCCGTTGGGCTGAATTTCTCTCAGAATTTCATTTCACTATCACTTACCGCCCAGGCAGGCTGGCCACTTTGCCGGATGCCTTGTCACGTCGGGACGACGTGTACCCAGAGAGGGGGGTGGACTTCATCAGCAAGAATCCTCACAATTTTCATCAAATACTTAAGCAAGATGGAATTCAAGAGTCAAGATTCTTCTCAATCAAAGTGGAAATTTTCTCAGATTTAGTGGACAAGATTCCAAAAGAAGTATGGCAAGACAAAGACTATAAAGAAATACTCAAGCAACTAGCAAGAGGTGAATCAGTTCCAGATTATTCTCTTGAACCTCAAGCCAAGTTATTATTATTCAAAGATAGAGTGGTAATCCCAAGCAATGAAGAACTTCAACTCAATATTCTTCAAAAGCGTCATGACTCACCATTGGCTGGCCATCCTGGCCAGGAGAAGACCCTCAAGCTCATCAAGAGGGATTTTTATTGGGCTGGCATGAATCAATTCATCAAGGACTATGTGTCCTCATGTCAGCAATGTTCAAGAAACAAGAACATCCATCACAAGAAGTTTGGATTATTCAAGCCTCTTTCAATTCCATCTGGTCCTTGGAATTCATTATCAATGGACTTTATCACTCAATTGCCACTGTCCAACAACTTTGATTCAATTTTAGTAGTTGTGGACAGATTCTCAAAAATGGCAATCTTCATTCCAACTTATGGCACAATCACCGCTCTGGATTTAGCTCAAATATTCATTAGCCATGTATTTTCCAAGCATGGACTCCCAGTCAGTATTGTCAGTGATAGAGGATCCTTATTTGTTTCATCATTCTGGACTCAATTGTGTCAGCAGCTCAAGATATCAAGAGATCTTTCAACTGCCTTTCACCCTGAAACAGATGGACAGACAGAGAGGGTAAATCAGATACTAGAACAGTACCTTCGGATGTATGTCAGCTATCATCAAGATGACTGGTACACCTGGCTCCCTCTGGCTGAATTTGCCTATAATAATGCAGAACATTCATCAACCAAGCAATCACCTTTTTTCAGCATTTATGGAAGAAATCCCAGCTTTGACTCAATCCATATTTCTCAAGACTCACCGGCTGGAAAGTTATCAATAAAACTCCAATCAGTACAGCAAGTTGTCAAAGAAGAATTAGAGTCAGCAATAAGGAGATTCAAGAAGTATGCAGATAGAAATAGGGCAATTCCACCTGATTTCCAACCTGGGGACAAAGTATGGCTAGCTTCCAAGAACATCAAGACAACAAGACCCACCAAGAAATTATCAGAAAGATGGTTGGGACCCTTTGAAGTTCTTAAGAAGATTGGCAGCCATGCATATCACCTCAAGTTGCCTCAGCAATGGAAGACAGTTCACCCCGTATTCCATGTGTCCTTATTAGAACCAGTCAAGCATTCAACTATCCCAAATCGTCATCAATTGCCGCCACCACCAGTTTTAGTGGAAGAGCAAGAAGAATGGGAAGTGGCTCAGGTTCTGGACTCAAAACTCAAAAGAGGTAAATTATGGTATCTTGTAGAGTGGAAAGGATTCAGTGAAGACCCAGAAAGAACCACTTGGGAACCATCTTCCAACCTTACCAACTCACCAGACCTTGTCAAGGATTTTCACTCATTGTATCCAGACAAGCCTGGTCCAAATACCTCAAGAGTTTGATTTATGGTGCTTGGTGGGGAGAAGAAGTTATGAAAGTAAGTTCCTCTCCTGGCATGCACCTTTAAGGGGGTATTCTACCCATATGTTGTTTTAAGAATCACCTTGGCCACTTTGTGAGCACTTGTCAATTCTTTGGACAGGTTCAGGAAGCATACAACATCAATACCCTCCGTTTTTGGACCTTATCAAGATATGGCCCAATGTTTTCTTTCTTTATGTTTCATTTTCTTTCTTTATTATCTTTTCATTTTATGCCAATCATCATAATTCAAGACATTCATTACTTCAAGTCATTTACGGCAATTCATTTCAGTAGTCATTTATGGCAATTCATTTCAGAAGGCATTTATGGCAATTTATTTCAGTCTTATGGTGCTTGGTGGGGAGTGGAAGTTATGAAAGTAAGTTCCATCTCCTGGTATGCATCCCTGAGGGTTCTGCTTCTTGTAAAACATCACCTTGGCCACTCTGTGAGCATCAAATGCTTGGTTTTCATTTTTCAGACATTTCTTGGCCAGAATCAAGCAACTCACCACAAGAAGGACCAGCCATCAGGAATTTTTCTTTATTTCTTTCTTTACTCTCATTTTCTCTTATTCTTTCATTTTTTCTTTCTTTCTTTACTTGTATAATTTTCTTCTTTTATTTCTTTAAAGCAGCAGCATCCCCTCCCCAAATCATGTATTGGGAGGTTCCATTATCTTTTTTATTTTTATTTTTTTAGTAGTTATAAGAGTGGGGATAGAAGTCAAACCAAACACAAACAAGGAAAAGGAAACTAGTTATCTCTACCCAAGTCATCAAAAGCTCTCTGGAAGTCATTTATCAACTCATCTTCATACCAGGCAAATTTTGCAGCCATCTCTTCAGAAGCAGTACCTGGAATAGTCCTGTCATTGGCATACATAATCACCTCTCTGCTATTTCTATCAACCCTCCTGAATAATCTGGCCACAGCATCTTGATTTTCACTAGCCGCGTTGGGATCTTCTCTGGTAACCCGGATAGGCCAACGTTCTCTTCTTTGAAAAACTTGAGCGGCAGGAAACGGCAAAGGAGACAATCCATCTCTTCTTCTGCTGGAGCTGGCCACAGGTTGGAGTTGACGGGAGGTGTTTATGGGTGAGTTTCTGGGCTGTTGAACTGGAGATGGTCTTACTGCTGGGTTCAAGGCAGGCCTGGTGGTATGGGAAGTAGTTGGTGAAGGAGGAGGAAGGGTTGTAGGAATAGAAGCAAGCATTGGTTGGAAGTTTCTTGGAGTGCTGGGAATAATTTGGCTTTGGAATCTGGTGTTGGCAAGAGGAATTGCTGGATGGATGGCCACTTGAATGAGGAATAACTTGAACTTCTTCACCATCCAACTCATCACTTCCTTCAGCATCTGGATCTGATGGAGAATCAACAATTCTTCTTAGCTTCTTCACTACTTTCACCACTCCATCAGCATTGGTTCTTGAAATTGAAATTTCTGAGCTGTAGTGGATGGGCCTACCACCAATTGGAATGGACCATCCAACATTAGTCCATCTGGCCACATCCCTCTGCCTGGAACCAGTCACTACATCAAGATATCAGCACAAATTCAATCAAAATATGCAAATCACTCACATTGAGAAAATCCAGAAGTGGCATCAGGGGTAGGTTCCTCAAGAATGGGGAATTCCTGCCCATAAGGCCCATCCTTCCTACTCCATAGGTGCCTCCTGACCTGGGACAAAGTTGATCCGGTACGGCGGCATGGCTTCTTCCCAATAAAGCAGAAATGGCATTTTGACGATCGAGGATTGTAATGTTGGAAGCAATCCTTACCCCTGGCCACACACTCAGTACAGGCAGGATCAAAAACTTCAACTGCTCTGAACCCATCATATGTTTGGGAGGGGTCAAAATGGCCAGAAGACGCCATAGAAGGAGAAGACAATCGACTGAAGACGCCAGAACCATGAAGAATAGACGGTGGCGGTGCAGAAGGGGAAGATTCAGTGAGTTCAGTCAGTTTGGAACTCATAACTGAAGAATGTGCAAGCAGAAGATTCAAGACGTCAGAATCAATCCACTCCACATCAAGAAAAAGGGAATTTGACTCAGGGAAATGGGGCCATAACTCAATTATGCCCCACCTCAAAGCCTGTAAGGTGAAGGTTCACACCCCTTTGGGGCTGAACTCATCACCCAGGGCCTCCCCTGCAACTTGGGGGGAGGCCAAGATCTTGATGGTCCTGGACCCCTTCAATGGGTCCAGGCCATATATGGTGAAATTTGGGAATGGGCCATTTCTGGGCCCCTTGGTCACCCTGGGTCCCCAGAAATTTTGGGCCCAGGGGCTCCATTTTGGTCCTGGGGGCCTCCAATAACCCCCACGGACCACGGCCCACGGACCACGGACCGCGGCGTACGGACCGCGGACCGTAGGATCCCAGAGACTCAAAAGGGCCAAAAAAGGCCAAAAATCAATAAATCAAGGTTTTTCACCAGAGCACCCAAAAAGGCCTAAAAGGCCATAAAAAGCAAATTTCATCAAGATCACTCAGGATGGAGGCCACAGCCCAAAACCCACTTGGAGGGCTGTCTGAGGCCAATTCCTTGGATAATGGGGACAAGACCCCTTGGAGGAAAGTTGCATTCATTCATTGGATTAAGTCTGGGCCAATGAGTACAAGTCATATACTCATTGGGCCCCAATTTCTGAGCACAAGTGCTCAATGGCCTTTATTCTGGGATAGATCCCAAGGCCACATTCCAAGGCATGGCTGATTGAATCAAAAGAAAAGAATGGCATATTCTGGAAGGAATACTCACTCAAGCTTGAAAAAAGGGGGAATCAATTGAAGTTGGCAGGGAAGAAGGAATGAAGGATTTTCAGGATAATGGTCAAGAGGGAAGAAATTTAAAAGAAATTTTTTTGAAAAAAATGTGGGGATATTGAGATGCCACTCAACAGTGGCAGGGTATTATGGTGTTCAGGAGCCCACCAGTTTCAAGAGGGGGATACTGTAACAACCATCCATCAGGGGTAAGGGTATTCATTCATACACCCACTCAAACACCTCAAATCAGCAAATCCAGTATCTGCATCAGCAGTCAGTTTCAGCAATCTTCATTCTGAAACATGCATACAGTTTGGTACATCAATACAGCCTGTCAATACTTGTACAGGATGGATTCACCCAATACAGTTTCAATACACCAGTATGAATCTGTATGATCACTCAAATACACCACACCTCTTGTACAGGTTGTGTACAGCTGCACAGGACCTGTATTGGCCAGACTCAATTCAACAATCAATTATTCTCATGAAAATTCTTCTCTGGATCAGGGCTGGTGATTCTCACATATACCAGCCCCTCTTTCTCCCCCCTGGGGACTTTTCCCCAGTTAATTAATTTAGTTTATTTATTATTTTATAATTATTCTTATCCTTATTTTTGGGTATTATAATTATTTAATCTTAAGTTAGTCTTTGCATTTCTCTCTTCGCCTGTACAGTATGAGTTGGGTGGCCATATCCTTATTAACCCTTCTCTTTCCATTCTGACAGGTTGAAACAGTGGACTTGGACTTGTTTGTGGTTGGCTCTTCTATTCTTTTACTCTTATCTTTTGTTGCTGCTTTTCTTATATTTATTCTTTAGCAATTTATCTTTAACACTCTTAAGTGTGTCTCACCTTATCTTATCTTTGAGCCCTCCATAAGTGAGTCCCAGTTTACTGAGTGCCAGGCCCTCTTCACTTCGAAGAGCCCCTGTGACAGACTTTTAATGTCCAATTCCTTCCAAGTTCTGCCAATTTTTGTTATTGTTACTATGTCTTCTAGTTCATTGATATACTATTCTGTGGAGCATGGTTCTATAAACCTGCTCCTCAGGGCATGTTCTAGCTCTCCTCCACATTTTTTAAGTATTTCCATGTGCACCATTTTCTGTGACATTTCTGGGTACAATGCATTAAGTCTTTCAACTTGTTTTAAGAACCAAGTTAAAGGCTTGTCTTTGTCTGGGTCAAAGCAAGAATTTTCAAATGCATTTTCTATCTTGTACCTCCAGGCATAATTTTCCCACTTGGTGATTATTTCTTGTTTCCACCAAGACCAGGTATTTTTGCCATGTTTTTCTTATGCCATAATACCATCTTTTTGTAGATTTCTGAAACAGTGAATGTAATCTTGAAGTGATCAATTCATCTGGTATGGCATAATCTTCTTGTAGCAGGTCAATTGTTTTGATAAATGACATGTGGTCATATTAACCTTCTCCTGTGAATGTTGGCCATTCTTTCAATTGAGGTACTTCCTTCATTAAGACTTGGTTATTGTCTTGGTGACTCAAGTCTGTTATGAATGGGTTTGTTAATTCCTCTTTTGGCTTAACAGGGCTTCTTAGGTGAGAAAATGGTGTTGATAACTTTGGAATATTTGGGTTAGCCTCATTAATTTTATCCATTTTTTCAGTAATAAGCCTTATTTCACTTTGAATTTCATCTTTCAGATGCATTCTTGCTTCATCACTCTTTTCCACATGGTTCAAAAGTAATTTTTGGTGTGATGAAGTCTTTTCTTCAAATTTTTCTACAGAAATGCTTAATTTGTTTAATTTTTCTGTAAGATTTTCAATACTCACGTCATAATTGATTGTCAAAGTTTTTTCTTTGATATCACTTATGTATTTGTACAACTCCTTTTGTCCTTGTATTAATTTCTGAGTATTATCAATTAATACTTTTGGTTTATTATTTTCAATCATAAATTTTATGTTATCAATTTCTTTTTTATTTTGTACAACAAGCTTTGTTAAAGATGATAAGCTATTATTTATTTCTTGGAAAGATAATAAACTATTTTTAATGTCTTTAAGAGGTAAAATACTATTTTTAAGCTCTGTTAAAGTATTTACCACATCAGGAGACAAGGTTATTTCTTTGGGAAACGGGGTTGTCTCATTCTTTGCTCCTCTTTGTCTTTGAATTCCATCAAAGTTCTGGCCATGTTGAATACATTGTCCATGGCATATTTTTGGATTTTGGGGATCCTGTAGCTTGGGGAATATGGTTTTCTCCAATTCTTTTTCTTGTTCTTCTTCCCTTCTTGGGGAAGTGGGTTGGCTTGGGGCTTGCTAGTAGAAGCTACTGGGGCTTCTTCCTTGGTTGCCTCCTTCTTTTTGGCATGGTACTCCTTGATCTTTTTGATTTGAGGTTTGGATGATAGTGGATTCCATCCATTGGAGTATCTCACTATTTCCTCCTCTTTGAGGAACTTTTTCAGGATGTTCAGGAGTTCATCACTCCTTGGTGTATTTGGGGCAACATTTTCCAATCTTTGTCCTTGTACACTGTGTAGTACTGTTTGTACTGGCTCATGTAAATGTCTATTTGAGCCTTCTGAATGTGATTTGTACCTGTTTGAGTTACTCATACTTAGTTTCAATTCTGGTTCAGATATCATAGGCATTTCTGGGACTTGCCTTTGGGATAAGGCACTTCCTTGTGTGGATTCTGTTCCACTGGGGATATTGCCCTTCCTTTTCCCTTTTGAGGGATCAATTCTACCTCTGAGTCCAGCTCCATCTGATGGGATGGAGTATTGGGAGTTTCTTCTGGTAGTCATATTTTAAGAAAAATAAGAAATAAGAAGATTTCAGAACAGGAATTCTTCTTATGGTAATGTATAAATGAGGTACTCACCTTCAGAGTCCTGAATAGTGGGTCCTGGAAAGTCCAATTTCTTGGCTTTCTTTTTCTTAGTGATTATTGGTGTTGGAGAACTTTGGCAAGCTTCTTCCACCAATCTTTCAACACTGGTTTGGTTGTCCTCTGTTGGATTGTCTTCAAACACTAAAAAAGACAAATAAATATAAGTCTTTTATATAAAAGTGTTATTTTTTGGTGAGATCTGGCAATTTTCCATGTAAACATTGCTTTTATACCTTTTTTTTTCTAAAAAAAAGTGAAAATAATTAAAGAAATGAAATTAAAATGAATAAAATAACTTTTTTATTGATTTTTGATATTTTTATTATTTTTTATGTTTTTATTTTTAAAGAATAAAATAAAATGAATATGATTCTTTTATAAAATTATTTCTAATTTAAAAAATATCTTTTTTAATCACTAGAGTCACTCAAAGAAAGTTTTTGCAAGTCTAAGGATGTGAAAAACCACGTGTAAGACAGTACAATTGCTTTCCAAATGCCTCAATAGCTTCTAAAATCAATAAACATAAAATTATTATATAATTTTATGATTATAATTATAATTTATTATTGGATAAGCCCAAATAGAATCTTTTTAAAAGTCTTTTAGAGTAAATATCATGGCCAGGCCCCCAAATGTAAGGTTTGACTATGAAACAATAAGTAAAAATTACTAATATTTTACTTATTGTACTATGAATGTCCTTATGAATAAGTTAAATAAGATAAAATATAATTATAATAATAAAGAATTATTATAATTAAGGCGTAAAATAATTATATTATTGAAAATATAATAATATAATTTATATTATAAAAAAATAATATATATAAAATAATTAATATATTTAAAAGCACTTTTTTATTGTTACCAACAAATAATAAAGGCATAGAAAATTGTTTTTTTATTAATAAAAAACAATTAATAACAATAATATTACTAATATTGAAGTTATAAATTGATATAAATACTATTTATATCAATTATGGAATTATTAAAAAGTAATAATAAAGGAAAATTATTATAATAAGAGAAATGACCTACTTTTAATGCTTAATATAATAATTTTGAGTAAATTTACGCCTAGAAATGTAATTAAAACTTGTTAAAATTGTAATTACAAGAAATTTTAAGAGAAATTACAAATTTTCTTGGTTTTACATGGAATTGAAGTTTTTGAGAGAAATTTAAGCAAAACAATTAAATAATTGTAATAATCATGTCAAAGAAGAAGATTATTATAAGATCATATTTGGTATTTAATAATATAAAAGCTCTATATATAAAGAATAAAGAAATTACCTTTTTATTTAATGATTTAATGTTTTTGTAAGCGTCTGAGGGGAAAACAGAGTAAAAAGAGCTCTATTTATAGTAAATACCTCCCTCCTAGAGTCCAACAGGCTTCTAGTAGACATGTACCAATCACATCCACTGGAATTGATCAATATTTTAAGGTTTGATGATGATTACATCATAATTAAACCATATCATCTCATTATTATGCCATTATTTAGAGTTATCACTATAACTCTAAGTTTGATGACATCAAGGCTTGGAAGAACCCCAAATTTCGTGAATTTTATTATTTTTAATCATAAACTAACAGTATTCACTAATTGTGTCACTCATATGACTGTTAAACTTAATTTAAAGTTACAGTGAGTGATCATAAATGATCAAATTAAGCTCAAACTTTGATTCTTAATACCTTTTAAGATTTACAAGCAAAAGCAATTCAGAGAGTGAAATATAATAGCTTGGCATAACCCTATTGTTCTTCCAAGAGCATTTCATTACATCATCAAAACTCTATTTTTGATGATTTTTCTTGTAACTCATCTTTTCTGTCAAAATTTAATATTTTAAACTTCAAACTATGATTTCAAGGGGTTATACCTTGAATATTATAATAAAAAATACATCATTCTTCACGAATGAACTAGGAGAATTCAACTGTGTACTTTTCTTTAGTTTGGACCACTTTCACAACAAAGTGGTCAACAGCTCTGTTGATTTTAGTCAATAATCCCATACAGTTTTTAAGCTTGTTTATAACTTGTGAAATAAACTTTATTTCTGTATTTTTACTGTAATTACGTGATGACTTTATTTTTGGTTCATTACTCTATCATGCATATTTCAAAAGATATTAGCTAAAATCCTTCAATATATGCATTGACCAAAAAGTGCATATATTCAGCTTAATTCCTTATGTATTGACTTTGGAGCTTAGCTTCTTAATTGTTTTATATGTGGACTTTCATGAAGAATCAAATAGTACCATTTATTACACATGTTACTTCATTGGAATTTAAAATAAATAAGGATTTGTGTTTTTTATAAGGTATTATTACTTATAACTCATAAAATATTGACTTTACAGATATGCCATAAAAATGGTATATGTGTATTCTACCATGGGGAATCCAATGGTATAATTTATTTCAAATTTTTGTTCATTGACCTTTAAGTTAAACCAAGTTTTATGCCAATTTATGGCATTTTTGTAGTTTTAAGGTAATTATTTTTAATATTTCTTGTGACCTTTTTGGGTATGTGGTCATATCTCAAAGGTTCACAGATTTAAGGCCAGATTTGGATTTTACACCAAAATTCACCTAGGGTAGCTCCATAGAGTGAATAAGCTCAAATTGACTCTTTGAGGTGGTAAAATGCAAAATACTTCAATACCACATAAAAGATCTGTGAAAAATTTTGTTTTTCTTAATTGCACACCAAAATAATGGGAATGTGAGAAATCCCATGTTACATATACACTGAGAATAGTGTTATGCATGTTTTGAGCACTTAATATCATGGTAATCTTACATGGACCTTTGATACACCCATAGTGGATATCTCACTTGAAGCTTAAATTTCTATTTTGACGTGAAAAATAAGCAAGGGGGACAAAAGACATCAAAGAGAGCCAGGGTACCCAACTTCTGAGGCCTCAGAGGCCTGGAAAGCTCCAAAGTTTGGATCAATGGCTGATCTTTGCACAATTAGTAAGCTAAAACACTTTGTGAACTTGGTTACCATGTTACAACTACAGTAAATCTTAAGAAAATAGCAAATAACCTGCTATTTTGATGTGCCAAGGAGGTAAAAAGCTACTTAGACTCCTGTAACCATGTCAATTCTTAATGATTTTCCATGGATAAAACCTAAAAGAGTAATTAAAACACTTTTTGGACATGTATCCATTGATTTACCTCATACCAACCAGTTAAACACTGATATTTGCAATTCTACTTAGAAATGAGGTAAAAACTTCAAAAATTTATTAAAAATACAATTCTTAATGAATCTTTCTGAACCTTTCAGGACCAATTGAGAACTGTACTATCTATGGTACAACCAAAAAGAATTACAGTTTTACTATTAAAATTAAACGTTTTACTTACAGTCCATTTTTGGTTATTCTACATGAAACACTGAATCTTCAAAAATTCACAGTAAATACAACCTGTGATGAAATTGTCAATAAAATTGATAACTTTGAGAAATCAATGATTATCTTGGAATGAAAGAATATTTACAGTTGTTACTCTTTTTATTCTTAACCATAAATGGGTTGGTAGTCGCATAAAAGCACCAATTAAGTAATTATGATAATATGACATGACAACAGATGATGCAATCAATAATCCAGAAAGGTTTATATTTACTGTTTTTTGACTCACCAGTTTGTCAGCTTTCTCCATGGAACGCCTCTGTGAGCCGTCTTAGACTTAAAGGGGCCTCCTCTTTCTGTTTTTTCCAGATCATCACATTATTCCATCATACCTTTATTACCAACAAGTATTAGTTAAAATTATGTTGACTGTTTTATTCTTTCAGAATCAATCAGAAAGACTTGAAATCATAGAAATCAACTATATATTGTTGTAATCTTCTTAAAAATCAATTTTGATCCTTTAAATCCACAATTATCCGTCAAATGTCTCTACTATTATCTTTCAATAAGCTGTTTGGAGTATTAGTGAGTATTTTGTTTTAATTCTTAAAGTTTTTCTCTAGTAAGAGTTTTCTTCAAGGGTTATCTTCATAATTATATACTAAAATAATTTTATTATTTTAATAAAGAATATTTATTATTAAATTCTTCTTGTAATTGATTCTTGTAGACAATTACTGCTTACAGTAATAATCAGTAGTTTATAACAAGTAAAAGAAACAATTAATTAATTAATTAATTGTGGCTATAATAATCTTTATTATTATATTTCATAAGAACAGTAATACTACTGTTTATTGATAGTAATATTATCAACAGCTTTATAGACACATCTTACATGATCTATCAAAAATTTAAGATACACAACTTATGAAAACCAAACCAAACAGGGTAAAATATTATACAGCTGGTAACTCCTGTAAAACCAAAGTGGTAATTGACAACAAACTCACTAGGATTTCTTTTGACCCAGGAGCCTTCTGCGCTTGTTTTGGCATATATTTTCTTAAGACTTGTGTACCACATTTTGAACATGAATCATTTCCAATTGATGGCATAAAATTTAATAGTGAAAGTAGTCCAATGAAAGAATTGGGAATATTAGAGACTACTGTCATATTTCCACACATAAACGGAAACTTAAGAATAACTGTTGAAAAGGTTTTTATGGGAAATTGCTCTAGTACCCATTTTATATTGGGAAATGACTATTTGATCATGTATGGGATAGGCTTACATAACAAAAAAGACAGATTCTTTACTACTAGGGACAATAGGCATCACAAATTTTCCTTTTTACCATTTAAAAGACAAATTACAGTAAACAAAGTATCACCTATCAACTTAGAGTTAGAGAAGTTCAAGTATGAACAGTTCAATGAAGCTAAAATCAGACTTCATCTCACTGATGAACAAGAAAGTGAACTTCCTGCCCTTTTATATGACCACAAAGAAGCCTTTGCATCAGATAAAGAGCCACTGTGAGAAATGTTTGGTCATCAGGTCAACATTATTCTTAATATTGAAAGACCTCACCCACCACTCTTGGGAAGACCTGCATATCCCACAAGTCCTAAATCAAGAACAGCTCTGGAAATCCAAATTAAAGAACTTCTAGGGCTCGGGGTAATAAGAAAGCTTGGCCACAATGAGGAGGTAGAAATAACTACACCAGTCATAGTGGCATGAAATATTGGAAACTATAGAATTGTTGGGGTCTTGAGAGCTCTGAATACTTACACTGATCCAGACAGTTACCAATACCAAAAATTCAAAAGCCCCTTACCCAAATATCTGCAGAAGTGTATATAAGAACCATGGATGCCCTTAAATTATTTAATCAAAATGTGATGACACCAAGGGTAAGAGAATACCTGAGAATTATTGTTCATTTTGGAGTGTATGAATATTTAAGGATGCCTTTTTTATCAAGAATGAAACTTCACACTTCCAAAGAATGATGAATTAAATCTTCCCTGAAAAATCATCAGAAGGATGATTATCATTTACATTGATGACATAATTGTCTGTTTCAAGACTTGGGAAGAACACATATACAGATTATCCAGAAATTTGAGTAAAATTCAATTCCCAAACATGAACATTTCCTCAAAGAAATTTTCTTTTGAATTTGAAGGACTCAGCCCACTGGGACATTTAGTATCTGGTTTATCCCTGGAAATTGTCAAAAGAATAGTTGCAGCAGTGCTACTAAAGCCTATTACTCAGAAAAAAAGAGCAATTCAATCATTTTTTGGGGTTTGCAGGATATTACAGACAGCACATTAAAGATCTTGTATCCATAGCAAGACCTCCTTATAAGTTATGTGACAAAGACATTGTATTTGAAATGACTGTTGACAGTGTCAAAGCCTTTGAATCTTTGAAACAAGCCTTGACCACTGCTCCACTCTTACTTATTCCAGACTTTAAGCTGCCCTTTAAACTTGATATTAATACATCAGGCAAGGGGCTAGGTGCTGCACTTCATCAAGTCCAGATTATAATTTACAAACATGTGGAATGACCCACATGTTTAATATTCAGGAAAATTGAACCAACTGAAGCTAGATATGGGGCAAGTCAGATGGAGTTTTTATGCCTTGTCTGGGCCTTAGTGAAACACAATTATGTCCTAGAACGATGTCTTTTTGAAGTGAGAACAGATTTTACCACTGTTGAATCACTTCAAACATCAAAAAAACCAAAAGGAATATTCTCAGATGGCATATAGCCATACAAGAGTATAGGGGTAATATGACTATTTTTCACAAATATGGAACTATTCATAGAAATGCAGACGGACTTAGGAGATGGACATTACCAAATAATATTTAAAGTCCTGCTTATGTGCCAGAAGAGGCTTCCCCACAGATCCCAATAGAAGGAATCAGTGTTACAGATCTGAAGACAACATTCTTTGAGAAATTAAGAAACAGCTATATTCAAGATAGGAATTGTAGCATCCTATGCCAATTACTTACCAAAGACTGTAAAGACGACTCTTTGAGACATGCCGTAGATAAAATATGGAAGAAATCATATTATGAAGGAACATTTCCCTTACTGGATGGTATAATTTACCACAGAAATGAGCATACATGTGTAATGGCAGTTTTGGACAGGTCCTTGATAAATCTTTTACTGAAAGAATGCCATGACAGCCCCTTCTCAGGACATCTGTCTGAGGACAGGACAAGAAAAAAGATAAATACCTGTATATGGTGGCCAATGTGGCAGAAAGATGTTGCAGAGTATTGTAAAACATGTCACAAATTCCAAAAGGCAAATAAATCCACTGGAAAAAGACTTGGAAATCTGATGAAAATCCAAGAACTCAGCATACCTTGGGAAATTGTCCATATGCATTGGGCAACTGGCCTACCACCATGGGGTGATAGAAGCTATGAAGCATGCCTAGTGATTGCTGACAGATTTAGTAAGACTCCAATCTTTCTACCATGTCACAAGGATGATACTTCCATGGATACAGCTCTTCTAATATGGAATGGAGTAATATCATGTACTGTCACATTCACAAATATCATTAGTGACAAAGACAAGGAATTCACCTCAGCACTATGGAAAAATCTTGACCAATTATTTGGAACAAAGTTGTCCTTCTCTACAACCTACAACCCACAAAATGATGGTCTGGCTGAAATAATGATCCAAACCTGGGAAGATATGGTAAGAAAACTTTGTTCATATGGCCTTGAATCTAAATATTGTGATAGGTTCACCCATTATTGGTTTACTCTCTTACAAGCACTTGAATTGGCATATAAAACATCCATTCATGCCAGTACCAATAAAACTCCTGCTATCCTAGAGAAGGGATGGAATCCCAAATTAGCCCAAGATCCATTAAGGAAGGATTTTGTTGAAATGCATCCCACAGCTAGTAGCTTAAAAGGAATGCCAGACAAAGCTAGACAGCATGCAATAAGGTGCATGGAGGACCTCTTTGCATATGGAAAAAAAAATGGGACAAATCACATGCCACTACCGATTTCAAAGTAGTAGATTTAGTACCTGTATCCACCACTAACTTCAATAACATCAAGGGATGTAGAAAGCTCAAAGACTTCTTTGAAGGACCTCTTGCTATTATGGCCCTATATGTGGAAAATGCAATTGAAGTAGAATTATAAGAGGAACTTTGCAATAAGCATCCTACGTTTTCAGTAAGCTTGGTAAAGCCACATAAATCTAGCAATGCTGATAAGTTTCCTTTGAGGAATAAGGTGCCCTGGAATATACCTCCTATTGAATCTTCTGGTACTAGGGAAATCACCAAAGTTCTTGAAGAAAGGAAGTTAAGAACCAAGAGAGTGCGGGAATACCTTATTAGGTAGAGTAACCCAGCTTGTGAAGATGAATGGTTAGCAGAAAAGGACATACCTAATTTCAGCCTGTGACTCAAAGCCAGAGCACAAGCATGACAGCCAAATACCATAAACCAATGGTAAAGCTAAGATACTATAAAACATGGAGCTGTGCCAAATCAGCTCAAAAGGTATCAAACGCAAGGAGAAACCCACCAATTTCCAAATACAAAAGTCTCACCATAATAGGACAAAGAATAACAAAGTTATTCCTGCTCAAAGTTGCTTCTGAGAATAAACCTTAATTTTCACCTCTCATCTGAAATCCAGAGGGAGAGGCTTAACCCCATCAAATGTGTATTCAAAATAAAGCTCCAAGTCAGGGCTATCCAATGGTACTACCCAAATTGAGCTAGCACCAGAACTATAGAGGGTATGAACAAAATAAGGTCAAATAGGGGTGAATAAAATATTCACCTCTCATCTAGCTTCTGCAGTTTTAGTGTGAGATACCTAAAGTGTGGTCTTTTTGAAAAGGGAACAATCAGCGCTATCTGATGGTGTCACCCATTTCCCCATATCCCAACTAGAGCAAAGGTTATGGGGCAAGCAAGTTCCATACAGATTTTAAGCAAATCATACATTTGTACAAAAATTCTTGTACATGGCATCACTTTGCCATATTTAATGCTAAGCATATCAAATGGGGTACCATTGGGTAGAAAACATTCCGGGATACACAATGGGCCAACCGTGAGCTTTATATCTCCAAAACTGACAAATGTATGGCATTTTTAAGGTCAAAATCTCACAGTTAGACCAATACAGCCTTACTGTGGGATATTCTCCCATAACTATGATTATGAGGTGTCACAACCATGAGTTTGACCCTTCTCCTTGATGGTTGCGGCAATCCAACCTGGAGCCAAGTTGGGGCCAATTGGCCAATTGGCCCCCTTGGGTGTTCTATGGCATCCATGCCATAACACCTTCCCATGGCCATATCCTGCCGTCATTGGCCCTTTTGGCCAATTCCCAATTCACCAACCCCCAGGCCTTCATCTTTGATTTTGGGCCTGGGGGGTCATTTTGTCTTCTAGGGGCCTCCAGGCCCCCTAGCCCTCATCCTTGGATTCAGGGCCACCCCTTTAATTATTGGGGTTTTGGCCTGAATGGCCTTTTTGGGCCATTTAGGCCCCCTATGGCTCCTATGGCCCGTGGGCCATTTAGGCCCCTTTTGGCCTAATCCAATGAGGCCAAAAGGGGCCAGCCAGGTGGGTCCCAAACCACAATTGGGCCCACCTGAGCCATTTTTTGGCCACCATTCCCTTGGACCCAAAAGTGACCAAAAACCCCATGGACACCATTTTGGCCATAAATTCCGTAGGACCCATTTTTGGCCATGGACCACCATGGATCAACAGTTCAGCCATGGCCTCTGGCAACCACCAGAGGCCACCAGATCAGCTCAGCCCGTCTTTCCCCTCAAATCCAGGGGATTCCTTCCTTTCCTTCATACCATCTGTACTCAAGGTTGCAGGCATGGTGCATATATGGTATTATATACCATTATGCACCATTTTTGCTCAGCAATCCAATGGTGACGTCTTCAGGACCCAATTCCACCTTCTCAAATCCCAATTCCCATTTCAAAGGAGGATTAATCAGCTCATCAGTCTGACAAGTTATGGCGGAAATCAGAAGACTCTTCAAGGATCCCAACCACCTGTATCTGCAGGAGTTGGGTTGGCACAATTCATTCAGGATTATTCAAGGGCAGTTCTCAAGAGGTATTACATCATTTCAATCAGTTGTCAAGGCATCAAGTATTCAATACTCCTTTGGACAACTAAATTCATCCATACAGGTCTCATTCAATCAACCTGTATGGTTTTGGCCCAATTGGGTCATTCCATATTCAACTGTGGGAATTCCATCACACAGTTCAAATTTCAAGATGGCCAGAACTGTATTTCCCGATTCGGACAATACAGTCATTTATCCACCTTCCAGGATCAATTTTTCAGTTTTCACATATACCGGCTACCTTTCATCACCTGGAGTTAATTAATATATTGGATTTATATGGATAAAAGTTAATTAATATATTGGATTTATTTTTATCCTTATTTTCTTTTATCTTATTAAAGTTAATACTGATGATCTTAAGTCAGTCATTAGCACCTTTTCTCTTTTTCTTTCTTTGCCTGTCAGTGGATATTGGTGGTCATATCCTTTACTAATTCCATTGTTCTTTCTGGCAGGTTGAAACAGTGAATTGAGGATTCACTTGGTTGGCTTCTTGGCCTTTGGCTTTGTTTTATCTTTGGCCTCTGGCTTCACTCTTATTATTCTTTGTTATCTTTGGCATATTTGTCCTTTCTCTTATTCCTGCTTAAGAAATCTATTCTGTAGTATTTCTTATTATCTTTTGGAGCCCTCCAAGTGAGTTCTTGATTCCTGAGTGCCAGGCCCTCTTGCTTCCATAAGAGCCCCTGTGACATGAGGTTTCAAACAGACTAAGAAGCCTGTTCATACTCCAATACCGCATAGTTTGGTCAATACTGGGGTCCTTTACAAGTTCTGTACAGCATTCTATGCGTCATACATGTCAGAAGAGGGATATGTGGTCCCCAGATGAAAGCTTTCACCCCTTATTGGTGAAAACTGCCCAGATGTGGTTTCAAAGCCACATCTGAGCCCAATACAGGATATACAGCACTTTTTAAAACCACAAGCCAGTCCTTGGAAGTGAAAAATCTTCAATTCCTCTAGGTGGAAATGTTGAGTAGCCTTTTTCACCCAATTTAAGGATAAAAATGGACCTTTTCTCCACCACAAACGTTTTCCTCATCCTGATCTTGAATGCCTACATAGTACAACTGTCAAAAACAGTTATACTCTTGGAAAATAATGAGGTATAATTATAATTTTAATTATTGTAGTCTTTATTATTGTAACCCAACAGGTAAAGCTGCACCCAGGGCTTTCAACAGCACTCACCACCACTATTTCTTTATAGTAAAGCCCTGAATATTCTTTTATAAACCTCTTTATTATTATTTCTACCATGTCAAAGAAATAGTTGAAGCTTGTAACTATTCATTAATAAGCTTCATCATAGACTCAGCCCGACGGCTGTGATCAGGTTCCCTGAAGTTTTAGTATGAAAACTACAGTGTTTACTTGACTAAGCTGATAGTTCCTTAGGTGGAATCGGTTTAATTTGGAATCAGATTCATATTGCAATAGTGTTTATCAATTTGATGATTTTTGGTGACTGGACAGTTGACCTGATTTCTATGTCACTTTACAGGAGCAGAACACTTTTATTTGTAAGCTAATGTAGTGATTTTAAAAAATGGCCAACCTGGTGTCTTTAAGAAAATATAATTAAAATATTGATCATGTGTGGGATTTCCTTTCAATATCTCTTTCAGCACAAAATACCTGAATGAAGTATGTTACTTTATTAAACCCTGAGAAGGCCCATTATACACCAGGGCGAATCTTGCGTCAATCGTTGGCGATTGACTTCATGTCGCACCGCTGTCAGTATAAAATCTTGCTTCAGTCGCGTTAGTGTCACTTTATAGTCACTGGATTTAGTGGGTCACATCACGTCAGCTTCAAGACAACGTCAATTGTCACATGTGTCACATGAGAATGTCACTCAAAGCCCAAACCCATTTCAACACTATTCACAATGTTTGGGTAATTTCACCTCATTGGCTTCCGCATCCCCACCTAATCCGCCCCAATGCTTCGCATGCTTATGAGCCCGCACCGCCCTCCAGATGAGACTCCAACACTGCCCCCCCATCTCCGTCGTCACCACTCCTTACGCTTTCACACCCCCGCCCTTACCATCTTTATGCTCATGTGGTGCACTCCCGACATCACTTATCCTTACGCTCGCTAAAGTGCCCTCCCAATATGCTCCTGACACTGCTTACCATCCTTACGCTCGCGGAGTGCACTCCCGACATGCTCCCGACACCAATTATCATTACGCTTGTGTAGTGCCCTCCCGAAATGCTCCCGACACTGCTTATCCTTACGCTTGTGTAGTGCCCTCCCGACACTGCTTACCATCTTTATGCTCATGTGGTGCACTCCCAACATGCTCCCGACATCACTTATCCTTACGCTCGCTAAAGTGCCCTCCCAATATGCTCCCGACACTGCTTACCATCCTTATGCTTGCGGAGTGCACTCCCTACATGCTCCTGACACCAATTATCCTTACGCTTGTGTGGTGCCCTCCCGACATCCTCCCGACACTGCTTACCATCCTTACGCTTGCGTAGTGCACTCCCGACATGCTCCCGACACCACTTATCCTTACGCTTGTGTAGTGCCCTCCCGACACCACTTATCCTTACACTTGTGTGGTGCCCTCCCGACATCCTCCTGACACCACTTATGCTTATGCTTGTGTAGTGCCCTCCCAACATCCTCCCGACCCTGCTTATCATCCTTACGCTTCTGTACTACATCCATAGTGTACGGTGGCTTGTTGGCGTACACAATGGACGCCATCGCCAAAATATTCTGAGTGGCCTTCTCTGCCAACAGGACCTAAGGGGAAATTGGTCAGTATATTCACAATGTTGTGGTTAGGGTTTAAATCATGAGACTCACAAATTAAAACCTAATAAGTGGACTATTTAAGACAAGAATTGTGTCTCCTGTTTCCCCAACAAAACCATTTTATTTCATATCATTCGAATGGAACACTTTGCTTAGTCCTTACCTCATGAGCGTTGAATAGTTCAAAAGTTGACTTTAGTAGGTTTCTCACTAGTCAACTTTATTCAATGTCTCACAGGGAAGTAATTTCATTTGCATGATATGAAATAATTTGCAAAACATCGCCTCCTTCAATTTCCCGACAAATCACATTTTGCAAATGCGATTATTTTACTTCCACCTTTTTTCTTCAATTTGGATCTTTTTATTCAAACATTTTCAAACAATTTATCAATCAACTCTTCACCATCTATTTGCTTAATAAACTACCTCCGCTATGGCCCAAACCCCGGGAAATTCACATGAATTCAATGAGCGACCAACTTCAGCCCCAGAGAGTGGAAGTGAAATCTCTGATATCGCCAGTAGTTGTGAATCAGGCATTGAAGTAGAGAGCCAGTCTCATGAAGATAATCAAGATCCACCAGTTCTTCCAGAATGTGAGTATGCATCCATCTTGAGTATTTCTAATCTCCCCAAAACTGATATTGTGTCATAGCCTTTATTTCAGGTCAGCCTTCAAGCTCTCAGAAAGCAAATTTTAAAAGTTATGAGAAGGAAAAGACTGTTGAACCTTGTGCACCGACAGAAGATGATGGGCAAGATGATGTAGTTTTCAGTGGGGAGGTGGAAATTATATCCAAGGAACAGTTTGTCTCCAACATTGCTCAAACAATCCCAAGGCTCGAGAAAATCCAAAATGATAGTAAAATTCCTGATTATGTGCGTCGAAAGATTGCTGAAGCCATGAGCCTGCTCAAAATGGATTTGAACGGTAAGTCCATTACTAATTCAAAACAAAGTTGATAAAAATAGCTGCTTACAATATATGGGCAGGTGTGGAGGTGGGAGAATCTCTACCTGAAGGATCTCGAGTCGTAATTGGATTTCCAGGCAAAGGATTAGGAAAAAGACCAAATATACATGCGACCAAAAAAACAAACAAAAAACGCCGTACCTTTGAAGCCGCAAACGATTCTCAGGATCAAGGCCATGAAATTATCAATGTTGAAGGGGACCATATTGATAATCAACCTCTGAATACTGAACCCCCCCAATACTCAATGAAACAATCCATGATGAAGCTCCACATACTGAAAGCCCCCAGATACCCAATGAAACAATGCATGATGCAACCCCTCCCGCCTCTCCTCGGAATATTCAAGCCTTTCAAGAAAGGGAAACAATCAAACATGATACAATGGGACATGATATGACTGATATAGTTCCTGACCCTGAGCCCGAAGTGTCATCATCTGCTAATTTTCAAGGAATATTTTTATCTCGCATGGAAGAGTTTGCAGGCATTTTGAATTATCATTCCAATATTACTCAACAATCATGGAAAAGGGGGCTTGATAATATCAATAGTATTTACAAAAATCGATGGGACAATTTACCAACAAAAGATGCTCATACATTCCTGCCCGTTGGTATTAAGGTGATCAGTAACCAAGAGCTTAAAATGTCGGCCTGGCTGGAGGACCTTGAGATGGCAGGTGAGTTTTATCTTTGTGCATGATACATGATTATTGGCTGTTGACTGGTGATATAAATTGCAATATACAGGGTTAGATTTTTTTAAGCCAACAGAAACAGAAGTGTTTTTTGATCACAACATTTGGAATCTCGAATTGATGAAGGAATCAGCTAAACCTCCAGAGAATCTCCCAAAATCTGAACACTCCTTCTTTAAAATGGTTCAGAGCCTTCTTTACCCCACCAATCCAGTTAAACATTTTTGGGCAAATGTTATGTTTGAATCCATTAGTTTAGTCTCATACTATGTGATTGCACCCAAACCATATGTTGCACCAACATCAAATTCGACCGATCCTCTTGGACTCGAACGGGGAGCAGTTGAATACCTTGCCTCCTGCTTGAGTAAATCAAAGCAACGTGCAACCAAACTCAGCATTGAAGGTGGCGGGGCTGACAATGAGATATCCACAAACCCACACAAGAACCTGGAGGACCTAATGGATACAGTTATCCATTTGATGATTGCGTACAAAATGGTACGTGCACATACAAAGGTCAAAGTTAATGGCATCAAAGGAAAACTCACGAACTCAAAAAAAATGAGGCCATCAAAGATCTTTTGGCATGTCACAAGAATCTTGGAATAAATCGAATTTGCTATGGTATAGTAGCGGCATTCTGTGCGGCAGGGGTTGGTGGTTTGATGGTATGCTCAGATGACTGGAGAACAAGCTCAGTTAAAGGGGCTTTATCACTAATTGACATTTCCAAGAAACTTTCAGAGGGTAAAAATCTAGTGGAGCCAGTGTGGCTACGTACTAATAAGTATATATGTAATTTACTGAATAAAAGTTTCTTCTCATCAGAGTCTTTTAAACCCAATGCACCTCTTAGATTTGAATTTGCACAATGCTTAGTATTAGACTTTGGTGATGCCTGGGTGGCAAAACGCGGTCTTGGTTCAAGTGATGAGGTCACCTTGACGGTACCCAGGTCAGCTAAACTCACAACCAGGATTGACCCGTTTTAGATTAGCTTTGTACTAGATATATTGTAATTGAATTTTGCAAAGTGATTTATGAATTTAATAATCATGACTTCCTATCCTACTACTGCCTGATTGCCACAGTCTGAGTACCAATAGTAATTGTACGGCGGCATGCCTCCGTACATCATTGCAAAGACTCCGACAAGACGCAAGCTGAGTCAGGCGTTGTTCCCGCGAGTAGCACACACGGGGGCATTGCGGGAAGTCGCGTTTATCACTTCCCGCCAGCCCATAATAGGCCAAAGGTTCCTCTGTCTTTCAAGAGGACTAGGATAGCTAGGGATCTGCAGCAGGATGCATATTGCATTTGCGTGTGCTTGCGATATTCCAGATGGTTGGATTGGAAAGTGATTGCATGGGAACATCAATGTCAAATTGAATAATGCAATCTCCACTGCAATTTTCAGGTTCAGGTATTTGAGATCGCGAATGCGTGAAGGTCAGGTGTGATCTTTCTTTTTAGCCGCAATTAAAAAAGATTGATTGACCGCAATTCAATTTAGGTGATATTAATAAATCAGTAATCATTTGGTTTCATTTCATTTTCTGCTGCAAGCATGCCATTAACGAAAAAAGGAACTCGCGAGAAAGCGTCGGGCTGAGGAAGGAAAGTGTGAGTTGCTCGCTTAATCTCAGTGTATATATATAGATATATATATATGCTTCCACATTTATGTGGCACCCTCATTGGCTTTAGTCGGTTCAGATTGTGCCAATGTCATGTGGGCTCCAACAGGGAAGTCAAAGGATGTGTGCCGAAGAAAGCTCCTTGGGCATTGGGCACCATTCTGGACTCAAAACTCCTTAGCTTCAAATGGCAGGAAGCAGTATATGATATCTTGTCTGCTTCAACACATAGTGATCGCTCAACCACTCGGGAATAGTAGCAGATCCCAAAAGAAAAATGAGCGCAAAACGACCCGAATGAATAGGTTGTTTTCCTCCTCTCGCCCAACAGCACAAATATCAATGCCAGTATCAGAAAATATCACCCCAAGTGAAATTCGGAGGGTTGTGGATGTCAATCAGATCAAACACATTCACTTTGGCCGTGTGGCAATTTTCTCTTCAACTGGATTACTCATTACCCTTGTTAAATTCTGACCATTCACAACAATGAGTGAAGTTGAGGTCAATCAATGGGATGAATTATCACAATTCTTATTTCGCAAAAAGAGATTCACCGACCCGATTGCAACCAATGGAGCATTACTTGAGGGATTTATGTTTGCAATTGGGTGGCGCAAGTGCAGCACGAAGAATGAACAATTTGGTCTGTATGGAAGTGTTGGGAAAATTGAAAACACAAAAGATGAATGGCGGAACCAAGGTGCCAATCTTAGCTCGGTGGGTTGCATTCTAGGTCAATCCTTACGATATGTTGGGGATAATTTATTTGAGAAGATTCAAAATTTCTACAATTCATTGGGGGTTCCATCTTTTGATCAAGTTAACTATGAAGCCAATATGCCCGCAAATCAGGGTGCATTCGAGTTCGCTTCCGCACTCACTTTCACCATGAATGGATTCAAAAACGCACCTCATGTTGATAAGGATGCATCTCTGTATGCTTTGGAATGGTGGTTTCAAGCTGATAAGCGGACCGACCAAATTCAAAGAGATGCGTCAAAGCGGTGTACAGGGGGAAAATTGATTTTCCCAAATGAGCATTTTTGGATTGATCTATCCGTATGTCATGGGCTCATTCAGGTAGTGTGGGCCAGTAGTACATTTTTTCATTATACTGATCCAGCACAGGACAACAAAAGCACGACACTAGTGGGTATGTCTGCACAATGCTCAAGCGGGTTAGCAAAAACAATGCGGCAAAAAAGCCATGGCTATTATGAGATTGGCGAGAGAGCGGGCTATCAAATCAGGGATGGTAATACAATCTCATGCCAATTCAAAGAATGAGGAGATTTGCATGTGTTGGGTAAGGCAGAGGAAAATATACACCAGGATTGGATGGTTTTGAGTGCGGGAGATGGGGTGTCTCACATGAAAAAGGGGTGAAGTGGATTATGTACGGTGGCATGCCATCATACATCTGTCCTGGTTTGTTGCTATTGTCCAGGATGCCAATGCTTCACACGCGAATCCTTATGCTTGTGCAGGTTCCGACAATGCTAAAAGTTCCTTACACCTATGCGGGGTGCCGACGCTTCACACGCCAATCCTTACGCCTGTGCAGGCTGCCAAAAATTTACACACCAATCCTTACGCTTGTGAAGGTTCCCAAAAATGCTAAAAATTCCTTATGCCTGTACAGGCTTCCGACGATTCACACGCCAATCCTTACGCTTGTGAAGGTTCCCCACAATGCTGAAAGTTTCTTGGCCTATGCAGGATCCCAAGAATTCACACGCCTGTGCAGGCTCCCAAAAATTCACACACCAATCCTTACGTCTGTGCAGGCTCCCGACAAGTCACACGCCAATCCTTACGCTTGTGAAGGTTCCAGACAATTTAAACAATTCAATACATGAGTAAGATTAATAGCGTGTGACCATAGGAAAGGCCATGTTTCACAAATCTGGACTTGATTGCTCACATGAGGGAACCTCCCTCTTTTTTACAGTTAAGAATGGATATGGCTCTAAATCATGGAAGAAGAAAATATAGGAGACGGTAACGGCAACTATTGGCGCATTTTGGGAAAAAGAGGTTCACGCAAACAAATACTCACTCAAACTTTTGGTGGGGCACTTACAAAAATAATTCTCACTCAATCAGGGTTTTTCTCTAAGGAGGAAATAAATAATTTTTACGTGAACAAAGAATGTAATAGAAATTGAACATAATAATAATTGAATACAAATAATTCATTTAAAAGAAAGTATTCCAAATTATGAAAAGTGGAAATAATGAGATGATTTTTTTGGAATTTGGAGACTATCCCGGTTATGTCCTCCTTTGGATAAGCCTCCAGTGCCTGGGCAAGGAGGGAGTTTAGTTCCTCCCGGAATTCCCGGTGCATCTCATTTCGATGAGTTGCATCCACGAAAGGAATCATGTGGAACAAGCGGCAATGCTCCAACAAGATTTGGTTGATCAATTCGTGGACAATGGCTCGAGGAATCATTAGGGTCGGTCGCAGGTCGGTGAATTCCTGGCGAGCGTCATTGTGGGAATGAGAGGAGGAGGTTGGGTTCTTGGGGGCAATGGGAGGGAGCTCCGGGGAAGGAACTGGGGTAGGAGTGGAGGGGAAGATGGCAGAGTCGGTGAGGAAGAAGGGGGAGGGGGGATCCGACGGGCGTATCGTCGATGATGATTATGGAGCGAGGAGTGGTGGGACAAGCTGGAGATGGTTGAAGAAAAAATGAGGAAAAGTGGATATGGATCAAAGAGAAAGAAGGGGTGACTTACCATAAGGTTCCTCCGTGGATTGTGGAGGAGCCACCTCAGGTTCTGGCTCACGAGTGGTATTGTCCTCAGGTGGTTGGGACGATGGACTTGGGCCAGGAATAGGTGGCTCTTTGGTTCGGGAGGGTTCTAAAAAAGGAGTAAGAGTCAGTTCACTCGACTCAAAAGTGAAAGTGCAAATGAAATGAAACTTTGGCTGCTTACCGCGGAATAATTCCTCAGACCATCAGGTGCCACTCGGGCCTGGAGTGGGTTGAGAAATGAGATAAGGAGGAGAAAGAAAACTTACTTTGGCGTTTGAATCCCATTGGTGACAAGACATGGTGGTGATCAGCCCAAGCTCGAATATCCTCTTGCCATCACCATCCTTCATCGGCCGGATAATAACTTTGCTCCGGTCGAGGAGTGAAGTGACCATTGGATGGTAGCCTAGGAGGGGGAGTGGACAGGGCTAATCGTCCGGAATCGTTCCCGTCAGCCTGTTTGGGGGCCCGGCGTCCATTCACGCTCGGAAATGGTTTCATCATCGTTGACCACAAAGGCGTCTTGGGCGGGAACTCCTCTGGCCTCGTGGTCGGAAGGGCCAGACAACGAACAAACATTTCTTGTGTGCTTGTGGGCAAGCATCACAAGCATTGTTTGTTGTCGAGGAACAAATGCAGGGGATACCCCGCTTGGTGCATAAAGTGCACAACATCTAAAAACAAAACAATTGAGGTTAGTAACTGCATACAAAGTAAACAATCAAGAAAGAAAATGAAGGTGTACAATGAATTATAAATTTAAAGCGTTAAATAAATAAAGAACTCTACTCGGAAGGTTTTAAAAGTCTGGAAGAGAGTCGTGAAGAAAAATAAGTATTAATATTGGTATGTAATGTTGACAAAAGTTTAAAAAAGAGGTAACACACAAGGTGGATAGAAGTGAGGTTCTGAACGGATCAGAAGAATAAACAAACAGGCAAAAGGCAGGGGAGTGGGGTTAGTGGAGTGCGAAAGACAAAAGTAGAAAGGCAGGAAGACCAAGGGTAATACGCATAAGAAGGACAAACGCGGGTAAGGTTGAACAAAGTGGAGCGGGTGAGAAAGAAAGTGAAGGGTGTGTCGTGTGAAGATGGTCTTTTATACCATGGTGAAGCTGAGACGATCTCAGCAGTTGCAGCACCCGCAAAAGTCTCAGCTTCAAGGCGTGTGGGCAAAATTGAAGCTGAGTCTCAGCGAATGTTGCAACTGAGAAGTGAAATGCTTGCGTGAGGCAGAAGAACAATGGGGGTCTGGCTGAGTATTGCAATTTATTGAATTGTCAAGCTGAGTCAAATCCCCTTTGTTTCCTTAAATAGCCACCCGATCACCCAGGAGGGTGGTCATGAGGCCCTTGTTGAATGTGCATTGTGGGTGCAATGCACAAGTGACCCATGCAGAAATGCACCCGGTGCATTTGGTAACAAGTGACCGTGGCAAGATTACCGGCCGTATGGCCTGGTAATAGTATGTGAACAAAGGGGGGGCTGTAACACAAGTGAATACAGCATGAGCTTGCCTCGACCCATTGCTCAGGTCTGCTTTGGGGTCATAATTGAAATGCTCAGTTGCTGAACATTTTAATTGCACAGTGATTGAACTATTGATATAACAATATCAAATGCACCGTGCTGAGCCATTGCTCAGTCGTTTTTGTATGCACACAATCTGAGCATTTGGCACTTCATCGGATGACATTTCAGCCAGGTGCAGCATTTCACACGCTTTGGTGAAGTGCTCCAAACTGAGCCTTCCAATGGACTATTGCAAAAATAGTTCATTCCATGGCTTTACTGAGCACTTCCTCACGGTGCTTTTGACCATGACATGCTCAGCTTGTGTGTGCAAATCTGTTGAAACACAATGCTGAGCATGTGGCACATGAGCTATGTATATGCAAACGATCGGAAGGTGCATGCACATTTGCTATATGCATGAAGGCTCAAGTAGTATTACACCTTCCTAATCTGTACAGCTAACACTGTAGTATGCAGTACACCTTTGTAAAAGTATGCTGCAGGGCAGAGCAAAAGCTGTTCAACAATGTAACGTGCAATCACGTCAAGCCATTGAGTCATATATCTCAACTGCATCCCTTTGATGCACCTTGCTGGAAAGCTCTGCCTAACTACGGCACAGATGCGCATGTAACACAAGTTAATGTAAGTGGGTCATAATGGGATGACTTATTATTTGGGTCATACACAAACAGTGCATTCACTCCCGTGCCATTGTCGGGGAAAACTTTCACTGGCCGCACTTGTTCATCCCGCGTTGTCATTGTCGGGCAGCCACACGCTTTCATACACACCCCCAACAGGTCATACACAGGTAACTTTCACACGCCTGGAAGACATTTTACTGCCAGTCTTCCAACTGCCTATTTTCTTGGTTGGGTTGTCAGCTTGACTGCAGATGCTCACCCGCTTGCGCGTGGAAACCTGAGGCCAATCAGTGTGGATTTGCTTCAGCCTCATCCACATTGGAATAATTGCGGCCTATGATTGCTGAGGCTGGTTATGTTTGCGTGGGGATCTCCCACAGCGGGTGATTTTCTGCACTTTCTCACGCGCCCCGCACAAGCTGTGGGGCCTGGCTTGCAGCCAAAAATTCCCTTGGGCGTGTGGCCTCTTTCTCCGGAGTTTTGTACACACGTGAGGCAAAGACCGTGATCCCAATCTCGGGGGATTAGTAGCCGCCTCAAAGGCAATAGGGGTGAATGTATATGTGGATCATGCCTCACGGTTGGTGCCCCGTTTGATCATGCCACACATACCCCCCTGAAGCCTAGTTGGCATCAGTCATCAAAAAACTTCACACAAAATCAAACTCATGTTTGGTGGCACGCCACCAAACATATCTTACCTGCCCACACACAAACATCCCCACAGTGAGATTGCCCTTTGAAACCGCCAACATTGCCTAGTAGGTCCCTGTGCAACAATTAACCTGGGGATGATACGCTGTGGTATTCCATACCATTAGTACCAGTTTCAAGCTTACCAATAAAACAAAAGAAAAAAATGATAATAAAACAACTTACGCAAAACATATTTACACATTACAACTACAGATTTCAAACAGAAATATACAATACACAGCCTCAAGATCTTATCAAAACAGTATAGTATCAAAGGATTTATCCACCTTATTGCATCATCAATAACAATTTATGCAATTAAAAGGAGTTAATATAAATAAAGGTATATGAAGACGCACCACAGCATCAGAGCTGTATTTTCCCCACCTTGATTCAATTTAAAGAAGAAATACCTCAAGGCTATGCATAAAATTTCAATATATTTTCCAAGAACAAATGTTTGATTAGTAATAATGACATGCATCAAACTTGATAGAAATGATGCAATCTCCATATTAAATGATACAATACTAAAATAAAACCACCAGCAGAATTCTCTCATAACATACGTAAAAATAGAAACAAAAAATACTTTCCCCACCTTCAAGAAAACATCACCAGCCATATTTTCTCAATGACCGCACATGACTCTGATAAAAAGAAAATCTCACCAGCAAAATTATCTCAAAGACATCACATGATTTTGATAAGAAACAGAAACACCAGCATAATTTTCTCATATATATCATATGACTAGAAGAAAGCTCAATTGTTAGGAGCTGTATTTTCTCCACTTTCTTGGCAAAAAGAAAGTCTCACCAGCCAAATTATCTCAAATACATCACATGATTTTGATAAGAAAAAGAACCACCAGCATAATTCTCTCATAAAATACGTAAAGATAGAAACAAAAAAATATTTTCCCAACCTTCAAGAAAACATCACCAGCTATATTATCTCAATGACCTCACATGACTCTGATCAAAAGAAAATCTCACCAGCAAAATTATCTCAAATACATCACATGATTTTGATAAGAAAAAGCACCACCAGCATAATTCTCTCAGCAAACACGCTGCTACACCAAAACTACACGTCTCACTAGCTAAAACCTCTCAACTATGATTTTTTCTAAGTACCCTATTTTGAGAAGCTCTATGGAGGCCCAAAAGCTATAAATAGAGGTCCTCTCTCCCTCATTTTTCCCATCATCATGGAACAAGTTCCCACTATCCAGGATCACAACCATCCCTGAACTAGCAGGATATCTAGAATATTAGTAGTGTTTTAGTAGTGAAAAGCTCAGTAGCCTTGCTCAGTAGCTTAATATTAGTGAAGAATAGTAGTATAAACCGTAGTAAAAGCTCAGTAGCCTTGCTCAGTAGCTTAGTATTAGTGAAGAATAGTAGTATAACCGTAGTAAAAAGCTCAGTAGCCTTGCTCAGTAGCTTAGTATTAGTGAAGAATAGTAGTAGTGTTTTAGTAGTGAAAAGCTCAGTAGCCTTGCTCAGTAGCTTAGTATTAGTGTTTTAGTAGTGAAAAGCTCAGTAGCCTTGCTCAGTAGCTTAGTATTAGTGAAGAATAGTAGTATAACCATAGTAAAAGCTCAGTAGCCTTGCTCAGTAGCTTAGTATTAGTGAAGAATAGTAGTATAACCATAGTAAAAGCTCAGTAGCCTTGCTCAGTAGCTTAGTATTAGTAAAGAATAAGTAGTATAACCATAGTTAAAGCTTAGTGCCTTGCTCAGTGGCTTAGTGTCATTAAAAAAAAGTAGTAGTGATATAAAACTAAGTATTAAAGAATTTTTTTAAAAAGAATCAAATCCAGTAGTCTTATTATTAGTACTCATATCAAAAAAATCATTATAATCAACCTAAAACCATAAAAAATATATATATTCTTATCATTCTTATTAAAAAAAAACAAAAAAAACATTCTTCTTAGTTTTATTAAAATAACAGAAACCCAAAATATATATATATATATATTGTCATCACTTTTATTAAAATAAAAAAAAATCTAGTGTTTATTTTATCAGAAATTTTAGATCAGAGTTTTTACTGTAGTGTTATTGATAGGTCTGATTTAGAGACTGCTGATAAGTCTTCTCTATCTGTTAAAGCCACAAATCTTATTTTATTTTGTGATTCTCTGTAGGCTGACTATTCAGTATTATTTAGAGGGGCAGCTAATACACCTTAGCACCCATGGTTATTAGACAATTCTGAAATTCAAAACAGACTTACCAATAATTTCCCCCTCAAGGTACTGCCTTATTTCATCCCACACTAAAAGGAGTTCCCACATCTGGTGTCCCAACAGTGGCCAACAACAACTTCAATCATCAATAATCCGTCAATTATCAAAGAAAAAAACATTCAAATTTAGTCCATAAAAAGAAAAAGCCTTTTATCAATAAGCAATTTCAAGCACCTATCAAGTCAATCTGGAATCAGAAAAACCACAAAATTCTAAATCATCATCACCATCAAGTTCTTCAACAAAATCATTTCATTATTATTATCCAAAAAGAGGAGAAACACCACCTGGAGAAGAATCACCTATAGATTATAGTATACCAGTTGGTACACCAAGAACTAAGAAGAAAGATCAAAAGATAGTTACAGATTATTTTCAGAAATTACTCAAGGAACTATTTGAAATTAAAAAGAAAAGTGAAAAAGAGAAAATAAATAAAGAATATATCAATATGGATTCAGCATCATCATCAAAGATACCACACAATCCAGATGAATCCAAAGAAGAAATTATAAATGAAGAGACCATGCAAGGACAAGAAGATATTTCTGATGTAGAAAGACTTCATCAAAGAATGTTGGAAATGCAACAAGAATTAATTGAACTCCTTAAAAAAGAAGGGAAAAGGAAAGAGTCAAGTTTTACCGCAGAAAACAGCCCAATGGAAGAAACTACAAGCATGCCAAGAAGGGTCACCATCACCATTTTCAAGGCCTATGGCCTCATCAACTCCATTCACTTCACAAAGACCAAATACTCTACCAAAGCGGGTTAATATTCATGCACAGGCTTCAAGCCCATTGCAACAAGAAATCCCACGAAACAATACACCCATTGTCAAGATCAGACCAAAGGATTATAATTTATGGTTTGATGGAAAGGAAGTGGAAAGATTTATTAAAAGAGTAGAAAATATAGCAGAAATTGAAGGAGCAAGTGGAAGGGATATAGCAAGACAGATATCCTTTTGGAATAAAGATCAAGAAATTAGCTACCATATTGAAGGAATGCCCGGATATGAAACTGGCAATTGGGAGCAATTAAAATTGGATATGAAGAGGAGATGGGGAACAGTGTCACCTGAAAGAAGATACAAGCTGTCCTCAATTACTCAATTATTTACAAAGATTCAACAAGAAGGGGGAATTAGAAATATGACCCAATATAAAAAGTTCATTGGTGAATATGAATCCATTATTAATTATCTCAGAAGGTATCAATATATACAAGGAGATATCAATCACAATCAAGAAATTTTGGCCAGTCTTTCCTCAAGTGTTCAAGAATCTATTTACAAAGAAATGATTAAAGATAAGGCCATGGTGCAAGCTTTGGATGGCGGTTATATCATTCCAAGATTGGAAATCTTAAAGCTATATATTGAACAAGATTTAGAAGCCAAAGTCTTAATTCAACAGAAGGAATTTTCACAACCAAAGTCACAAGAGAAGAAAGCTAGGTTTGAAGAGGAAAGCTGGGAAGAAGTCTTAAAGCAAATGAAAGATCTTACCCAAAAAATTCAAAATCCTCAGCCGCAAGGGCATCAATCAAAGGATACTGGGAAGGAATCAGTTAAGCAAGTATTGAATCAGCTCAAACACCTTTCAGAAGTAGTTGAATCTCCAAATGAAATACAAGCAGGCAATAATCAAGATCAGAAAGTTACACAAAACTCACAGCCACTCAGGCCAAGATATCCTTTACTACCCATATCTTCTGGTTATCAACCATATGTTCCAGCACAAATGGCTCCAAGACAGCTACTGAAGTGTTATTACTGCTTAGAAGAAGGACATTCCGCAATAAGATGTAATCACCTCACAGAAGACTTGGAAAAAAGAATTGTCTTGAAGCGTGGAGGAACATATCTTTTTCCAAATTTTCAAAGAGTACCCACAGAAGGCCCTAAATCTGCAAAAGAATTAGTTAGACATTTTGCCAAAGAGCAGGAGGATTTTACAAAGAAAATGATGGAACAATCAAATCCACCCCAAAAGAAGCAAGAAACAACAGTAATTGAGGAAAGGAAAGGTGAGAAGGTAGCAGCTATAGCTCAAATAGAAGCCTGGGGAAACTGGAAACCTCCTCAAATATCACCAGCAAATGAAAATATTCAAATAAATGTTGGGCTTAGACAGACAAGGCAAAGAGCTTTAAGACAGGAAAATCAAAACCAAAACCAGCAAGAGGATAAAAATGAAACACACAAACCCTTTAAAAAGAAGATACCAGGTGCCTACCACGAGGAAGATGAGGCAGAAGAAGAAATAAGATTTCTGATTCCAACAAAATACAAGAAAAAACAAGAAGGAAAGGAAGTAGATAATGATATTGAAATCATTTCCAAGGAAAAGAATAAGGAGGTACTTAGACAGGATTCACAAAAGATGGAATTAAAAAACAAGGTAAAATCTATACCCAATAACCCAAAGATAATAATTGAACATGTGATGAAGAGAATACTTGAACAAAAGATAAATCTTACTCTTGAAGAAATATTATCAATGTCACCAACCTTTATTGATAAACTACAAAATTTAACTACCCAGGAAAAAGAAGTAATAAAATCAGTCAATATGTAAGGTTTGACTATGAAACAATAAGTAAAAATTACTAATTTATTACTTATTGTACTCTGAATGTCCTTATGAATTGAATAAATAAGTTTAAAAATATAATAATAATAAATAATTATATTATTAAATAAATATAATAATATAATTTTATATTATGAAAATATAATATAATAACTAAATATATTAATATAAAATAATTAATATATTTGGAAAGCTCTTTATTATTGTTACCAACAAATAATAAAGGCGTAAAAACTTGTTTTTTATTAATAAAAAACAATTAATAACAATAATATTACTAATATTAAAGTTATGAATTAATATAAATACTATTTATATTAATTAAAGAATTATTAAGAGAGTAATAATAGAGAAATTATTATAATAAGAGAAAATAACCTACTTTTAACACTTAATATAATAATTTTGAAGTATTTTACGCCAAAAAATATAAATACAACCTTTTCAAATTGTATTTACAATAAAAATAAAGAAAATTACAAATTATTCTGGATTTTTACGTGGAAATGAGTTTTATAGAGATTTTTTAACAAAAACAATTAAATAAATGATTTAATCACGTCAAAATAGATGATTATAGCAAGGAGGTCTTTGGTCTTTAATAATATAATGCTTTTATATATAAAGAATAAAGAAATTACCTTTGATTTAATTGATTGAATGTTTTTGATGCATCTGAGGGGAAAATAGAGTAAAAAGAGCTCTATTTATAGTAAGTACCTCCCTCCTAGAGTCCAACAGGCTTCTAGTAGACGTGTACTGATCATATCCACTGGAATTGATCAATATTTTAAGGTTTGAGGGTGATTACATCATGATCAAACCATATTACATCATTATTACACCATTATTTAGAGTTATCACTATAACTCTAAGTTTGATGACATCAGAGGCTTGGCAGAACCCCAAATTTCGTGGATTTTATTAGTTTTAATCATAAACTAATAGTATTCACCAATTGTATCACTCTTAAGACTGTTAAACTTAAATTAAGGTTACAGTATGTGATCATAACTGCTCAAATTAAGCTCAAACTTTGATCCTCAATAACTTTTAAGGTTTACACGCTACAGCAATTCAGAGAGTGAATTCTGATAGCCTGACATAACCTTATTATGCTGCCAAGAGCTTTTCATTACATCATCAAAAATCTAATTTTGATGATTTTTCTTGTAACTCATCTTTTCTGTCGAAATTCAACATTTTAAACTTCAAACCTTGATTTCAGGGGGTTATACCCTGAATTTAATAATAAAAATTACATCATTCTTCACGAATAAACTAGTAGAATCCAACTGTATACTTTTTTTTAAGTTTGGAGCACTTTCACAACAAAGTGGTCAACAGCTCTGTTGATTTTTATCAATATTTCATCATAGGTTTTAACCTTGTTTATAACTTGTAAAAGAAAGTTCATATCTGTGTTCTTACAGTAATTACGTGGTAACTTTATTTTTGGTTCATCATTCTATCATGTATAGTTTAGAAGATAATAGCTATGATCCTTGAATATATGCGTTGACCAAAAAGGTGCATATATTCAGGATAATTCCTTAAGTATTAACATTGGAAATTAGCTTATTAATTGTTTTATGTGTGGATTTTCATGGGGAATCCACTGGTACAATTTATTTCACATGTTGTTTCATTAGATCTTGAGATAAATAAGTTTTTATGGTTTTTATAAGGTATTATACCTTATAATTCCTTAAATATTGACTTTACAGATATGCCATAAAAATGGTATATGTGTATTTTTCCATGGGGAATCCAATGGTATAATTTGTTTTACATGTTGATTCATTGGTTTTTAAGTTAAACCAATTTTAGTACCAATTTATGGTATTTTTTGTATATTTGAGTAATTATTTTTAATGTATAATTATTCTAATTAATTTTAATATAATTATATTAAAGGTATAATTATTATTAATCTTTTTTGTGACCTTATTGGGTATGTGGTCATATCTCAAAGGCTCACACAATACGTCAAATATTCAAGAAAGACTACTTTCAGTAAAGCTACGGGACTATGATACCCCAAGATTACATTATGCATGCCCACTTGGATTTATGGAAGTATTTATTGGAAGAGAAGAATATCCTACAATGGCATTGGTGGATACTGGATCAGAAATTAATATAATACCAGAAGAAATTGCAATTCAAGCCTCACTTACAAGTAGAAAGCTCAATATGAATCTCAGAGGAATTGGTGGACATACCACATCCTTGGTTGGACTCTCAGAATTTACACCAATTACTATGATAACAGGAGAAGAAAAAGAAATTCATTTATTCATAGCAAAAGGAGCTTTACACACCATACTTGGAAGACCATTTTTAGCAGATAATAATGTTAAATTGGAATTTTCACACAAGCAAGGGGAAATATTTAGTTATCCAGAGCAAGATGGACGTCGATTATGCTTACCAATATGTAAACCTCAAGCTATGGGCTGGCAAATTTCTCCACCAATAGGTATGGAGCTTTGTGCATCTTCAGAGATTGGAAAATGGTCAATACATGGAGCAGAATCATCCAAAAGAAAAGAAACAGAGGAAACAGAAAGTCAATATTCAACAAGATTGAAGACAATATTTCTTGGAATAAACAAAATACCCTTCTCAGCCATTTTTGATGCAAAAAATGACTTGAATGTTATAACTCAGGAAATGGCCCTAAAAGCAGAATTAAAAATCAGCCCTTACACATCAAAATCATCAGATAACTTTTTGAAGCCAATTGTTCAAATTAAAAATCTTGAAGTCACTTTGGAAAGTGAAGAGAAAACCTACCTGGACTTCTTAGTATTTGATAATTTCAACCAGATAATAGATGAAGAAAAGTTAAGCATATTATCTTCATCTAAAGAAAGTATTCCACCTCAAACTGAAAGAAAATCTAAAGGGAAGGATCCAGAAGAGGATGAATTAAAGGTAGAAGATAGTGAAGCAATAGAAAAAATAAAAATGGAACTGAAGAAGATGAGAAGAAATTTGGACATGGCCATAGAAGATCCAGAGAAATGGCTAGCACTTGAGTTAAGTGGTATGAACAAAGAAGATCAAGTAGAAAGCCCACAGAAGAAATTCAAAATGGATCTGAAGCCACCTGAAGCAAATTCCTCAAGAATTTCAGAAGACTATTTCAATTTATTTCAAGAGGAAATTGGGTACATTGGTGACACTGAAAAAGATTTACTAAGTGAAGAACCAAAAGATAGCATAATCAAGCCATTGGCAAAAAGAACATTTGAAGAATTGAAAAAGGATAGTGCCATAATTACTGAAGACAAAATGGATCAAGTTTGGGATAGAAATATTCAAAAGAGGAATGAAAAAAAAATGGAAACAGCAGAATCAGAAGATGACTTGAAGTTATACTAACAAAATAATGGAGATTTGGAAGATAAATATAAGCAAGGAAGAATATTTGAAGATCTAGAAGGAGAGTTATCAGAAAATACACAAAGGCTAGCTGGAATTAGCATTCTAGAAGAATTTAATCATGCCTATGATCAAATATTCTGCCTTACAAGCTCAACTGATTTATTTAATCAAAATCAAGGAGCTAAATTTGGATTACCAAATGACTCCCAGAATCAAAATGGCATACAGAAAGACATACCAGAATGTGAAGGACTGGAAGATTATGTAATACTTCCAATAATAACCTTTAAGGAACTGTATGATTATGAGCTAGATTCACCAATAATTCAAACCAAATATATTTCAGAACTACCTGGATCAAATCTTACAAATGTTAATTTTCTGGAATTACTAACCACTATTGGAATCAAAGGAAATTTAAGGAATCCTTACTGGAAGAAGCCTTATGGATATTATCAAATGACAATAGAAGGACTGTATCACAAAATGTTATGGGCTCAAGAAGATTTGAATCTAGATGGTTTGGAAATCTTGGGAGGAACTCTTTGCTGGTGTGATTTTGGGTACATGTTTATTCATGAAGTCAAAGGTTTTGTTTCCGAATGGAAAGGAAATACACAAAGAAAACAACGCAACAAGATCTTTGGAGAAATATTGAAGGACATACGTCTTTCAG
Source organism: Austropuccinia psidii (assembly GCA_023105745.1). Lineage (NCBI taxonomy): Eukaryota > Fungi > Basidiomycota > Pucciniomycetes > Pucciniales > Sphaerophragmiaceae > Austropuccinia > Austropuccinia psidii. The sequence goes on along the minus strand of JALGQZ010000005.1, from coordinate 32,210,227 downwards.
TAATTCACAACAGAAGGTTGAATATTGCTCAATAACAACTGAAGTAATCCAATTTCAATCGCCAATTAAAAAAAAAAAAAAAAAAAAAAAAAAAAAAAAAAAGAAAAAAAAAAACCACCATAAAAATAGCAAACTAATAAAAAAATAACCTAAAAAAAAAAAAAAAAAAAAAAAAAGAGAATTTTTTTCATATCTGTATCAGTATCAGGGCAGTGACCTCCTGCCTTATCAAAGAGGAATTTCAAATCATTCAAACTAACTTATAAAAAAAAAAATCTTTTTTAAACACTCTTATCACTCAGGGCAGTGACCTCCTGCCTTATCAAAGAGGAATTTCAATTTTTTCAATTTTTTTTTCAAGTATCTTATCACTCAAGGCTATAAATCAGTATTCAATAAAGGACCTCAAACTCAACATTTTTCAAGATTTTTTTTTCTCAATGTATAACTATTATGATTTTATTTTTTTAAAAAAAACAGGGGTGGTTATCTGTTCTTACACCACCTCATAAAAAAAATGGCACAAGTTTGGGGAAGTGTGGGCCCATAGGCCTTTATTAATGCTATTTCTTTTTCTAAAAAAAACAATGGAAAGATGGTGTGAAGAAACAGCAAAAGAAGATATAGATAGGTCATAATTTTGTTCTTTGAGACAGGAAGAAATAAAATATGCAAAGCAAAACAAGAAAAAAAACCAACCAAACAAGCTAGGCCATTCAGATACAGAAAAAGAAGATAGAAGAAGCTCAAAATGTCAAAATTATGACCGCCGGTCATAATTTGGCCTAAAATCAAGAAAATTATCTCAAGACATGGGGGAAAAATCAACCAAACAAGCTAGGCTATTCAGATACAGAAAAGGGAGATCAAAGAATTTAAAATGTCAAATTATGACTGCCGGTCATAAAATGACCACCTCAATACAGAAAATAATTCAACTCACCAAAAGACTACTCTGATTTATACTGGATGACATTCGTATAGCCCCAAATTAATGAGTTTAGTCAATCTTTGACTAGCATGCATCCTTCCAGCATTTTAAATAAGGAAATTGAAATCAGTACTTCTCAAATCTTAATCAAGGTTGAGCACCCTCAATCACAACAAGTCTCCAAAGATCAATTTTGTTTGACAGACTCAAGGAACACAACGATAGCAAATTGCATTACTAAGCTTGCTCAAGGCTCAGAATATGCTACCCAGCATGGTTACCCTATTCCAGAAACTGACAGGTCTGGCAGAAGAATTACTACCAGAGGGGGGATTTGAACCCGTTTCAAATTTGATGAAAGTTGAAAGCAACCCGGAATCACTAACCACTACACCATTTTAAAATATAACCTCAAACCTCAAATTGAAAACTCATTCAACATAATTCATCAATTTAATCACTCTTAAAAAAAAAAAAAAAAAAAAAAAAAAAAAAAAAAAATTTTTCAACATAAAAAAAAAAAAAAAAATTTTTTTCTCAACATAAAAAAAAAAAGAAAAATAATTTTTTAATAAAAAAAAAAAAAAAATTTTTTTTAACATAAAAAAACAAAAAAAACAAAAAAAAACTTTTTCAAGATAAAAAGAAAATGAAAAAAAAAAAATTTTTAACATAAAACAAAAAAAAAAAAAAAATATTTTTTTTCAACAGAAAATAATTTTTTTAAAAAAAAATCTTTTTTTAACATAAAAGAAATTATAATAACAAAAATCTATAAAATAAACTGTTGTGATTAAAATTAAGGATAAAAGATCAGATCAAATAAAGAAGGTAAAAATTAGTCCTTGTATGACTTTAAACTACAGGGTAGCAACCTGAAGGCTAAAATTAGTCCTTGTATGACTTTAAGCTACAGGGTAGCAACCTTAAGGCTAAAATTAGTCCTTGTATGACTTTAAACTACAGGGTAGCAACCTTAAGGCTAAAATTAGTCCTTGTATGACTTTAAACTACAGGGTAGCAACCTTAAGGCTAAAATTAGTCCTTGTATGACTTTAAACTACAGGGTAGCAACCTGAAGGCTAAAATTAGTCCTTGTATGACTTTAAACTACAGGGTAGCAACCTGAAGCCTAAAATCAGTCCTTGTATGACTTTAAACTACAGGGTAGCAACCTGACGGCCAAAATTTAGTCCTTGTATGACTTTAAACTACAGGGTAGCAACCTGAAGGCTAAAATTAGTCCTTGTATGACTTTAAACTACAGGGTAGCAACCTGAAGGCTAAAATTTAGTCTTTGTATGACTCAAACTACAGGGATAGCGCACCAGAGGGCTGAAGATGCAATTAAAATCAAGGAATCAAGAAAATAAAAAGAAAAGAGAAGATATCAAGAGTAAAACAAAAATGAATAATAGAATAATGAAAGCCTCAAGTAAAACAGTAAACTCAGGACTAGCATTCACAAATGTCCTTGTATGACATTAAACTGCAGGATTTGGTATACCTAATATACTGGGTTTTATCCACCTAGAGGTAAAGTCCTTGCATGACTTAAAACTACAACTCAAATACAATTATGAATAAAAGGAAAAGAAAGAACTGAAAAGACTGTTTTTATTTCAACTAAAAAAAATTATTATAAAAAATATATATATATATATATATATATATTATCAATTTATGCTTTAAAACCAGACTAATAATCATGGAAGCTCAAGCCAATGCTGCAAAATATAAGTCAGTACTCAAGAAGGTTAGACCAGTCAATGAAGCTATGCCTCAAGATCTGAATCCACCTTTGGGAAGACCTGAATTATCAAGAGATCCATATGAAACACCCCTATCACCTAACCCACCTCCATTTTTTGAAACATCAAAAGTTACAGAAGAAAGAATTTCAATGATAAACTTTGGACCATCTGGATGGTTATCAGAAGAAGAGATTAATTTATTAAAGAATGTAATATTACTAAGGCAAAAGGCTATAGCATTTTGTGAAGAAGAAAGAGGTGTACTAAAACATTCTTATGGAAAACCTTATAAAATACCAGTTATACCACATGAACCATGGCAAAAGAAACCAATACCAATACCAAAATCAATTTTACCTCAATTTATTGAACTAGTTAGAGAAAGAATACGTACAGGACTCTATGAACAATCAACATCAAGCTATAACAGCCCAGTATTTTGTGTGGCAAAGCCCAATGGAAAACTTAGAATAGTTCATGATCTTCAAGACCTCAATAAAGTAACAATCAAAGATGCAGGATTGCCACCAAATGTTGATGAGTTTGTAGGATCATTTTCAGGAAGAGCATGTTATGGATTGGGAGATATTATGGGAGGATATGATGAAAGTGAATTGGATATTACTACAAGACCACTTACAACATTTGAAACACCACTTGGAAGACTTCAGCTCACAAGACTACCTCAAGGAGCAACAAACTCTGTGGCAGTTTATCAAGCACAAATGACTTGGATACTTCAGGAGGAAATACCAGAGCACCTTGGAATATTTATAGATGATGGAGGAATTAAAGGACCCAGATCAACGTATCAGCACGAAAAATTAAAGGAGAATCCACTGATAAGAAGATTTGTTTGGGAATATTCAGTAACATTAGAAAGAATACTTTTCAGGATAGAAGAGGCAGGACTCACAATTTCAGGATCAAAATTTGCATGTTGTGTTCCAGCACTTGATATTGTGGGGCATGTTGTGTCTTTAGGAGGAAGAAAGATTTCAAAACAGAAGATAAACAAGATACAAAACTGGCCTAGACCAACAACAAAGAAGGAAGTTAGAGGATTCTTAGGACTATGTGCATATGTCAGAATGTTTATCAAGGACTTTTCACAAGTTGCAGCACCATTGAGAAGATTGACAAGGGAGGATGTATTGTGGAAATGGGATGAAAAATGTGAAGAAGCATTTATAAAACTCAGGAAAATAGTAGGAGAAGAGATTACTTTGAAGACATTAAATTATGATAAAGATTCAGGAAAAATAAAATTAGCAATAGATTCAAGTTATATTGCAGCTGGTGCAGTTCTTATGCAAGAGGATGAAGATGGAAAGGATAGACCAGTACTATATGAATCAGTAACATTTTCCAGACTAGAATCTAAATACTCTCAGCCAAAATTAGAGCTTTGCAGTGTAGCAAGAATACTCAAAAAACTTCAAACAATATTATGGGGGCAACACTTTGAACTTCAAGTAGATGCTAAAGCTTTAATAGAAATGATCAACACACCATGTTTACCGAATGCACCAATGACAAGATGGGTGGCATACATTCAACTTTTCTCATTTTATCTTGTACACAAACCAGGAAAAACATTTACTATGCCAGATGGGTTATCAAGAAGACCAAAAGGAGAAGATGAAGAAGAAAGTGAAAGGGATGATTTTGATGAAGATAAAGATTGGATTAAACCACATCCAGGATTTGGCCTAAAAGAAGTAAATAAAAGTAAAGTTGGAAAATTATCAAGGAATAAAACAAAAAATATTGAAATTCCAATAAAACAGGAAGGATTTGGAAAAAATATGCAGGAATATTTGAATAGTTTGAAAAAGCCACAAAGTATTGGGGAAGACTATTTCAAGAAAATTAAAAGAAGATCAGTGAATTTTTATTTAGAAGGAGGGCAGCTGAAAAGAAGAAATCAAGCACATCCACAAATAGCTGTATACAATGAAAAAGCTCAGAAACAGATACTAAAGAAAATGCATGAAGAGCTGGGGCATAGAGGGGAAAATGAAACATACAGGAGAATCAAGAAGAGATATTGGTGGGAAGGAATGAAAAAGATAGTTAAAAAATGGGTAAAATCATGTCAAGAATGTCAAAAAAGGAGTCATTTGCAACAAAAAGAAGAAGCAAAGATATCTGTAACATCTACTTTATTTGAAAGAGTCAGCATGGATGCGGTTCACATTAAGGCAGGAAGATGGAAATACTTCGTTGTAGCAAGAGATGACTTTTCAGGATGGCCAGAAACTGTTGCATTAACTAGGCTAACAGCAAAATCAGTCTCAGAATGGTTTAATTCAGAATGGATTTGTAGATATGGAGCACCCAAAGAAGTCACAGTAGATGGAGGAGCAGAATTTGGAAAAGAGCTACAAGAAGCAGTCAAAAGAGCAGGATCAAGAATCAGAATAACTACACCTTACTACCCAGAAGCACAAGGAATGATTGAAAGAGGCCATAAGCAATTGAAGGATGCACTTGTAAAAATGTGTGGTGAAAATGGATCCAAATGGAAAGAATACTTACCAATTGTAACCTTGGCAGATAGAATTTTGGCAAAAAGAACAACAGGATACTCACCATTTGAGCTTCAGTTTGGTCAGCAGGCTGTCTTACCAATTGACATAGAAACAAACACATACCTTGCCATAGAATGGAATAAAATCTCAACAACAGAAGAGCTATTGGAAGCAAGAGCAATACAGATTGCAGCAAAAGAGGAAACAAGATTAGCAGCAGCAGAGAAATTAAGAGATTAAAGACACAAATCAGTTCAATATTTGGACAAAAAGATGGCACATAGACTGAGAAATCCACTTGAACCGGGGGACTTGGTATTAGTTTATAATAAACCACTTGAGTCACAGTGGGGTTTACTCTTCAAGAACCGTTGGAATGGACCTTATAGAGTCATAAAGCAAATTAATAATGGACCTTATGAGCTTGAAGAATTGGATGGCACTAAACTTACAAGAAAATTTGCAGCAAGTCACATCAAGAGGTTTTATCCCAGAGGAAAGAAAGTTGAATCAAGTACAGAGTCAGAAAATGACAGCAGTGAAGAAATTGAAGAAGAAGATTCAATATCAGAGGGAGAAGAAATTGATCAAAATGGATATGATTGATATTGGCAAGCTTTTCAACTGGAATGCTGGGGACAGCATTAAATGGAGAGGGGGATGTGGTATTCCATACCATTAGTACCAGTTTCAAGCTTACCAATAAAACAAAAGAAAAAAATGATAATAAAACAACTTACGCAAAACATATTTACACATTACAACTACAGATTTCAAACAGAAATATACAATACACAGCCTCAAGATCTTATCAAAACAGTATAGTATCAAAGGATTTATCCACCTTATTGCATCATCAATAACAATTTATGCAATTAAAAGGAGTTAATCTAAATAAAGGTATATGAAGATGCACCACAGCATCAGAGCTGTATTTTCCCCACCTTGATTCAATTTAAAGAAGAAATACCTCAAGGCTATGCATAAAATTTCAATATATTTTCCAAGAACAAATGTTTGATTAGTAATAATGACACGCATCAAACTTGATAGAAATGATGCAATCTCCATATTAAATGATACAATACTAAAATAAAACGACCAGCAGAATTATCTCATAACATACGTAAAAATAGAAACAAAAAATACTTTCCCCACCTTCAAGAAAACATCACCAGCCATATTTTCTCAATGACCGCACATGACTCTGATAAAAAGAAAATCTCACCAGCAAAATTATCTCAAAGACATCACATGATTTTGATAAGAAAGAGAAACACCAGCATAATTTTCTCATATATATCATATGACTAGAAGAAAGCTCAATTGTTAGGAGCTGTATTTTCTCCACTTTCTTGGAAAAAAGAAAGTCTCACCAGCCAAATTATCTCAAATAAATCACATGATTTTGATAAGAAAAAGAACCACCAGCATAATTCTCTCATAAAATACGTAAAGATAGAAACAAAAAAATATTTTCCCCACCTTCAAGAAAACATCACCAGCTATATTATCTCAATGACCTCACACGACTCTGATCAAAAGAAAATCTCACCAGCAAAATTATCTCAAAGACATCACATGATTTTGATAAGAAACAGAAACACCAGCATAATTTTCTCATATATATCATATGACTAGAAGACAGTTCAATTGTCAGGAGCTGTATTTTCTCCACTTTCTTGGCAAAAAGAAAATCCCACCAGCCAAATTATCTCAAACACATCACATGATTTTGATAAGGAAAAGAACCACCAGCATAATTCTCTCATAACATACGTAAAAATAGAAACAAAAAAATACTTTCCCCACCTTCAAGAAAACATCACCAGCCATATTATCTCAATGATCTCACATGACTCTGATCAAAAGAAAATCTCACCAGCCAAAGTATCTCAAATACATCACATGATTTTGATAAGAAAAAGCACCACCAGCATAATTCTCTCAGTAAACACGCTGCTACACCAAAACTACACGTCTCACTAGCTAAAACCTCTCAACTATGATTTTTTCTAAGTACCCTATTTTGAGAAGCTCTATGGAGGCCCAAAAGCTATAAATAGAGGTCCTCTCTCCCTCATTTTTCCCATCATCATGGAAGAAGTTCCCACTATCCAGGATCACAACCATCCCTGAACTAGCAGGATATCTAGAATATTAGTAGTGTTTTAGTAGTGAAAAGCTCAGTAGCCTTGCTCAGTAGCTTAATATTAGTGAAGAATAGTAGTATAAACCGTAGTAAAAGCTCAGTAGCCTTGCTCAGTAGCTTAGTATTAGTGAAGAATAGTAGTATAACAGTAGTAAAAAGCTCAGTAGCCTTGCTCAGTAGCTTAGTATTAGTGAAGAATAGTAGTAGTGTTTTAGTAGTGAAAAGCTCAGTAGCCTTGCTCAGTAGCTTAGTATTAGTGAAGAATAGTAGTAGTGAAAAGCTCAGTAGCCTTGCTCAGTAGCTTAGTATTAGTGAAGAATAGTAGTATAACCGTAGTAAAAGCTCAGTAGCGTTGCTCAGTAGCTTAGTATTAGTGAAGAATAGTAGTATAACTGTAGTAAAAGCTCAGTAGCCTTGCTCAGTAGCTTAGTATTAGTAAAGAATAAGTAGTATAACCATAGTTAAAGCTTAGTGCCTTGCTCAGTGGCTTAGTGTCATTAAAAAAAAAGTAGTAGTGATATAAAACTCAGTATTAAATTTTTTTTTTAAAAAGAATCAAATCCAGTAGTCCTATTATTAGTACTCATATCAAAAAAATCATTATAATCAACCTAAAACCATAAAAAATATATATATTCTTATCATTCTTATTAAAAAAAAAACAAAAAAAACATTCTTCTTAGTTTGATTAAAATAACAGAAACCCAAAATATATATATATATATATTGTCATCACTTTTATTAAAATAAAAAAAAAATCTAGTGTTTATTTTATCAGAAATTTTAGATCAGAGTTTTTACTGTAGTGTTATTAATAGGTCTGATTTAGAGACTGCTGATAAGTCTTCTCTATCTGTTAAAGCCACAAATCTTATTTTATTTTGTGATTCTCTGTAGGCTGACTATTCAGTATTATTTAGAGGGGCAGCTAATACACCTTAGCACCCATGGTTATTGGACAATTCTGAAATTCAAAACAGACTTACCAATAATTTCCCCCTCAAGGTACTGCCTTATTTCATCCCACACCAAAAGGAGTTCCCACAACGCTCATTGTTTGCTGTCAGACCAGCAAAAATGGCCACATGCCTCTAATATGCCCCTCCGCAATAAGTTGCTACAACCCACCCAATCTCGGATATGCTAATGTCAACCTTGTTCCACCAAAGGTTTCGTAACTTGCTGCAGATCCAGAAGTCATATCGGTGCACCCACATTTTGGCCACCTTGCCTTGATATATGCCCCAGATTGGATATGAAAATTATGAGCCCAAGAGGCCCACCCCCATCAAGACCATGCACGTAACCACAGGCCATCCCCCCTTGACCCCATTGCTGCCTCTCATATAAGTTCCCCACCTGCGCTTATCCGTCTTCATTCCGTTTAGCTAACCCTTCCCAATCATATAATTTCCGACTATCCCCAAATAATTTAAAATAGCCATCATGTCAACCCCTTCACAACCACTTTGCATTGGGATGATTAATATTTGTATTCAAATAAATAGTGATATAAGCTTAAATCCTGAGAATTCCCACTTAGCTTCTTGGATTATCATATGGCACAATCAACACAACATATTCGTTTATCTCCCCAATCACCAGCGTGCTATTGGCTCTCTACCTGCAACCCTTTCCAAAATGTTGATACCATTCCTTGGGGCACCAAACCCTTTCACGCACTGTGGTCCTGGGGGGGCATGGATTGAAAATTTCCAATCCAATCCTACTCAAATAATATTCATTGAGGGAGTATTTATGACTGATGAAAATGATCCCTCCTCATCTCAGAAACCCAATCTAGCATTGATAATCTTCACATGGTATCCAAACATTTTATTCATAATGGAAAGCTTTCAAACACAAGATTTCAAGCTTAAAATGCCCAAAGAATATGACTGTAATACTCATAGTCAATGTCAACTCTTTACTCCGACATTTCCCGCTTCAAACTCGACACCAGCTTCATATCCTGCTGTTTCATCATTGATTTCCAAGCAAAAACTGATACAATTACCCAGTGGATCAGACCTCCTCATGCCATTATTCAAACCCCCCTCCTCCCTCATCAAAAGACCAGACTAGCTTTTCTCTGGGATCGAGAAATCCCCAATGGCCAATCAGCCCGTAACCTTTGGGCCACCTCACCCCCAGGATCCACTTTCAATTCCAGGCACATCATTACAAACAAAGCCGTTAGCTCATTTGAATCCCTTTCGACCAATACCCCTCTTGGAGGACTGCTCGCGGGTGATATGGGATTAGGTAAAACCATTCAGGCCATTGCTCTAATTGGTACCTCCAAGGAGCAGATGATTGCAAACCCCCATTGCTTCACGCCCACCATGATAATCTGCCCCCCTTGCTTAATTACCAACTGGCAATCAGAAATATCCAAGCATGCTCAGGCTGGAGCGCTGCATTCCAAAATCTACCATGGTCCCACTTGTCACTCATTATCCAAAGCCAACATCTTGAAATATGATATCATCATCACTTCTTACAATAATATCACCCAAGAATTTAAGCAAACCAATACCTCTACATCATTAATTTTTCAAATCAATTGGCATTGTATAATTTTGGATGAAGCACAGTGAGTGTCTGATCTTAAATGATTCAAATTACCTTTTATATCCAATAACCCTTTCCCCATCTTATAGCTATATTTGCTCTCAATACACTGCCCCTCACCATGCCATTAATAGCCTCCTTTCATCCCGTCGAATATGTTTAACGGGCACACCTATTCACAACACCATTTATGACCTCTTGGGCATAATATCATTCATCACTCAACCCCAGAGCACCGATCAAGATAACTGGTCACCATTCATCCTGAGTAGTCTTTCCAAAGGTTGCAATGATATCTTGCATTTGGCATTGTGGCATTTAAGTTTGCGCCGCACCAAAACCACACATCTCGAATCCCTCCCCACTATTAGCCATCATTATGAGCTGCTCCCATTCAACCCGACCATGTAAGATGTGACTATGAAACTGGTGATAATATTACTATTAATCAACAGTACTATGTCTGTTCTTATGAAATATAATAATAAAATATTATTATAACCACAATTAAATAATTAAAAAATTATTTCTTTCACGTGTTAAGCACTACTAGTGATTTTAACAGTGAGCAAGTAATTGTCTACAAGAATCAATTACAAGAAGAATTTAATAATAAAAACTTCTTTATTAAAATAATAAAATTATTTTAATATATAATTATCTTTTGCAAGAATAATTATAAAGATAATTCTTGAAGAAAACTATTATTAGAGAAAAAATTTAAGAATTAAGAATAAATGACTCACTAATACTCCAAAGAACTTATTGATAGATAAGAGTAGAGAAATTTGACGTGGAATTGTGGATTTAAGGGATCAAAAAGATTTATAACAGTATTACAACAATATATAGTTGGATTCTATGATTTCACGTCTTTCAGGATGATTTTGAAAGATTTAAAACACTTAAGAATAGCTTTAACTAATACTTACTTGTTGGTAATAATGATTTAATAAATTGATAAGATGATGATACGGAAAAAACAGCAAGAATAGGCTTCTTTTAAGTCAACAACAGCTCACAGAGGCGTGCCATGGAGAAAACTGAAAAACCAGTGAGTGAGAAAACAATAAACCCTTTTGGATTAATGATTGCATCATCTGTTGTCACGTAAGATTATCATAATTACTTAATTGATGCTTTTACGTGACTACCAACCCCAATATGGTTAAGAATAAAAGGAGTAACATCTGTAAATCTTCTTTTATTCTAAAATAATCATTGATTTCTCAAAGTTATCAATGTTATTGCCAATTTCATCACAGGTTGTAATTACTGTGATTTTTTGAAGATTCAGTGTTTCACGTAGAATGGTCAAAAATGGACTTTAAGTAAAACTTTGAATTTTACTAGTAAAACCATGATTTCTTTTGGTTGTACCATAGATAATACAGTTCTACATTGGTCCTGAAAGTTTCAGGAAGATTCATTAAGAATTGTATTTTTAATGAATTTTTGAAGTTTTTACCTCATTTCTATGTAGAATTGCAAATAGCAGTATTTTGCTGGTTGCTATGAGGTAAATCAATGAATATGGATCCCAAAAGGGTTTAATTACTCTTTTAGAGTCTAGTCATGGAAAGTCATCAAGAATTGACGTGGTACAGGAGCCTAAGTAGCTTATTACCTCCTTGGCACGTCAAAATAGCAGGTTATTTGCTATTTTTCTTATGATTACAGTAGGTGTAACTTGGTAACCAAGTTCCCAAAGAGTTTTAGTTTACCAATTGGGCCAAGATGAGCCATGGATCCATGCTCTGGAGCTATCCACGCCTCTTAGGCCTCAGAAGTTGGGTACCCTGGCTCTCTTTGATGTCTTTTGTCCCCCTTGCCTAATTTTTACGTCAAAATAGTAATTTAAGCTTAAAGTGAGATATCCACTATGGGTGTACCAAAAGTCCATGTAAGAATACCATGATATTAAGTGCTCAAAACATGCATAACACTATTCTTAGTGTATATGTAACATGGGATTTCTCACTTTCCCATTATTTTGGCTAAAAATCAAGAAAAACAAAAATTTCCACGGATCTTTTATGTGGTATTAATGATGTGGTATTGAAGTATTTTCCATTTTACCACCTCAAATACTTAAATTGAGCTTATTCACTCTATGGAGCTACCCTAGGTGAATTTTTGTGTAGAATCCAAATCTGGTCTTAAATCCATGGATTTACTTACTCAATAAAAAGTTATTCATCTTTTCTGAAATTGAAAATGATGAATTTTGGATATATGCATGACTTATGAGTTTTGCATAATTCAAAATTTCTTTTTAAGATAATTGTGGCCTATTTGGGTATGTAAAATATACCTCAAGGCTCACAGACCATGCAGCAAGAATATTCCACATTATATGAAGAATTCCTATCATCCAAAAGCAAAGGACCAGGAGAATTTTTCAGAAATATTAATAAGCTGCGAATATGTTGTAACCATCACATCATGCTTAACACAATTGCGGAGGCGGATTTGGAAGACCCCGGGGGCAGGAGCACTCAGGATAACTCGCCAACAATCACACGAACTATTGTGGATGTGGAAACATGCATGATGAGTAGTAAAATTGCACACCTCCTACAAATCTTAATGAAGAACAAACAAACAAGGTGTGGTCCAACCAAATCAGTGGTTTATACCCAATGGACCCAATTTCTTGATTTGTGCATTAATTCTAATATGCATCCATTACCAATTGAATCCATCTGACTTTTTCATATTGTAGAATTGGTATTGCACTTGCCCATCACTCTATCCTTTCAGCACGAATTGATGGAACAATTAAAGCACAAGCACAGGAGAAGGCACTGGAGAATCTCTTCAATAATCCTGAATGTGAAGTACTGATTGCATCCATTGCCGCAGCTGGAACTGGCCTCAATATAGCTTGTGCTAATATGGTCTATTTAATGGTGAGGGGACCCCCAAAATTCTGCCCTGATTTGCGGCCCCTGAAATCCACATTTCCAGGAGCCCAATTGGAACCCAGCCATTGAGGCTCAGGCTGTTGATCGACTCCATCGTATTGGCCAACAACAACCTGTAGAGGTCATCCACTATATCACTCCTCATTCAGTTGAGGTCAACATGCGGAAGGTACCTTTCAAGATCATCTTTGACCCTAATTGTATTGCTATTCTAAAATCCTTCCTTATGGAAATGCCATTTTCCAAACACCAATAGGTCCAAGAAAAGAAAAAATCATTAATTGTGTGAGCCTTACTGATATTATATAATTTGTGTTTGACCAAGTTGATCACACCTGGGCACTCTGGCACAGGTCCACAATTATGAACACCATGAGCTGGATTGAACTCTTTCAAGATTTCCTGAATGAAAATGAGAAATAGAGTATTATTTCTAAGGGAGACGGTGATACAGTCCAACTCATATTGTCTATATTCTGACATATTTAGCAAGTTGTTGCATCTTTAAGAAATAATAATCAGATTGTATTACACCTGCACAAATAATTCACAAAATGTTAATTTGTAACGGTGCTATACATTTATATTACTAAGTTATTGCAGAGCATCACCATTCGGCCTAATAACTGGCATGTCAAGTATTTTGAGGGTGCTAGTCTGCATCTTACTACAGCCTTTGAGCCAATCTTGATCAAATACCTGAAATGATTAACCTTCCCAAATATCACCATCATCTGTTGATTGTAATTCTGGCAATCTATCAATAGTTTTTTTACCCTTTTTTTAATGCAATTACAAAACTCTATGTCTCGATCCATTTTTAATACCAATTCATTAAATAACTGGGAGCGCCAGCATAATCCCACTTTGCGGTAAACTTGACGGCCATTTTCCAGTACCTCCTCAGTATCTGAACATACTCGAGGGTCATTGAATTGTGATGCTAGAATGGGAAATTTAGCCATATCATACCATTCATGACGGTGCTCACAGGTCTGCACATAATGAAGTAGATCATCATCAGTCTTTGCTCACAATGAAGAAGAGATACATTAACTAACCCTTTGACAAATCTTTGCAAGCTTTTTATTCTCCTTCTTTTTAGCCAAATACTCCGCATCCTTTTGAATAGACTTCCATTCTCTTTTCAAATAAGTGAAATATTGCTCCATTAAAGGCGCCACGACCCCATAGTCATTATGATCCTTGTTCCAACAGTAATTATGATACTCAGTGCTGACCAGTGCAAGATGGAATGTATGGTAAAACACCATAGACATCAGCTCATTAAACGGATGTTGCCATGAGCTCTCCCAGTCCCAAATGAATTGCTTTAGTCCTAGCTTGTGGAGCTCATTTTCACAGTAGCTTTGGAAACCCTGAGACTGAACCTGTGTTGATGGCTCATTGAAAACATCCTTGGGGACATATCCGAGATGACCAGCCACTTGAATTGCAATTTCACGCTCTTCTGTGCTTGGTGGTGCTGGTAGTGAGGAAAAATCCTTATCCCTAACTTTGAGTAGGAACAGGCAATGTGCATGTACTGCTGATCTCATTCCATGGACATTCTCTGGAAGTTCTGCTTTCAGCCATTTTTGTTGCTCCTTCTGGCTTGCACGTTTCGCCACATTGTGAGCTTTATGAGCCTGGTTCCTTTGCTGTCTGACCTCGGATTGTTCAAGCATACTCTGGGCAAGGGGCATTTGAGGATGGGTGAACTCATTATTTGACTGAGTGCCATGCTCATGTGCCGTGAAATTGTCCCTCCTTGATTCATCATTTGTTTCCATTTGAGTCGGAGACATGTTCTCATCCTCATCATCCACCATTTTTTTCTCTTGATGAACTGGCATCAGCTGTGCTTGGTTTGGAGGCATATGGATGATGACGTCCAGTGACTTTCTCTTTATGGACCAGAGGTGAAGATGCATAAAGTTCATCACCTGCCATGCACATCATCAGTTAACACATCAAAAAATTAATGAAGACTGGTCATACTAATGATCTTCAATTGGCTCCTGAGATCGGACTGACTTGCCTTTAGGTGCCATATCTAACCCATGAAACAAAAATATCAAATTGTGAAAAAGGTTATACTCCGAAATTAAAATGACTTACTTTGATGAAGCGTCAATCCTGGATTTCCCTCCGACAGACCACTCCAAGTTACATTCTCCAATGGTATTTTTCGTCGCCCCCATCCACGCGCCGTTCATCACCCACATGAACTTGAGATCCTGATGGAATATTGAGGGTTGGCTGTTTACTTTGGCCAAAGGCATCCTGGGATGCGACTGGATTCCGACCGGGATTAAGGAGGAACTCACGTGGAAATTTTGATTGGGGATTAGCGTGTGATGAGATTTGAGGTTTGCCTTCTGGCCCCTGAGACACATGCGTTTGTGTATTAGTGGGATTCGGGGGAATCGGAGTGACGGAAATATTTGGGATCGACCAAGTGCTTGAAGTTGGAGCCTTTGGATTGCCCACATCAATGTTAAGACCTGATACATTCATTGAGGATGTGATAGGGGTTGTGAGAGGAATGTTGGGACTCAATGGTGACTGTGTTTGAACATATTCTATGCTAGATTCACTATCTGAGTCATGAACAGAACCTGAACGGGATTTATGTGACTTGGAAGATGACATAAGGGCCGAAAAAGTACAGTAATATTTTTAACTAGATAAAACAGCTCAGTATTATGATAAAATAGAGTGATATGAGATGAAATCTTTTCAAATTTAGAATAGAGAAATTCTATGAATAGTTGGAACTAAGTGTTGCGTGGAAGTCCAATAAGCCTCTTTTTAGGAGAATCCTCCCTGCCTCCTCTTGAGCTCCTCCGCTTTTGTCAGAAACCACCCAGAACGGCCTACCACCATATAATGTAATATTCCCTTGATCTCAAAGGGGACCCATCATCCATAAGTAATCATATTCGGTAACATTTCCGCCTCCCCATTGTCACATTTTGTGAATTATCCAAACTGCCAATATATGCATTGAAATTCCACAGCATTGTACATCTGTAAAGGGGTATATTCATGAAGGATTTACCCACAAAAGAGACATCACCCTTTCAAGAAAGGCGAGACAATCCAAATCACATTCCAACCAATTAAAAGCCTGCTGCACTCAAACCAAATACCAAGACTTTAGCTGCACTCCAACCCCTTATGTAATAGAGCTATATCGTTATGTCGGTAATAAGGTTTAAGCCATGTACAATGGCATGCCAGCGTACATGGTTTGAATGTCAATCCCCTCAAATCAATGTTGACACATCCCTATTGGAACACCCCTCAAGGGTCAAAACCGCAGTATCGCCATGTGTAAATAAAATAGAATATGTATGAGCATTGAGCAGCATGGCATTTTACCCAATTAAACTCCTAACCAATTCTGCCATCCAGATGAGACATGTTACACTCCATCAGCTGCAGCTCATGCACCATTACAAATGGGATAAAATTCTCAGCTGGCTCAAATCATCTCCCCCTTCATAAATAATCACTAAATTTTTTTGCCAATTAATAACACTCCTAAACACTTTCACATCAGCCATAGATATTTATACACAAACCAACCGTACTCCCAATTACTGCAACAATGACAACCCGCCGCTATTACTCAATGCATATATGCATGTGTCAACACTGCTCAACTCAAACACACTCTTCCCCTGAGGGTGATAGGCCTGGAGTTGCCTTCACACCTTTCCAATATAAACAGCACATTAAAAAGCTCAAATCATCCATTGCACCCAAATCTCTTCCAAACATCCCTACTTCTGCATCAGGATCTGAGTGCCCACAACTTCTATTGGATCAAATATTCCCAGCTGATTGTTCACTATGGGCCCAAAGCACCTTCTCCACAGCACTGGGGCTCAATTCAACTGCACAGAAACCATACAGCAGAAGTCAAACCCTTCCCCCACAAGACCTTGGAATGATAATATCTGCCATTCTATCATTAAGGTATAATATACCCCGCAGGGCTTCACGCATTCTCAACCCCGCCCTAAACCTGCTGATCAAGTCCAGCATCTCAAGCTCCGGTGGTCCCCCCATTCCTGCATTCCATATACCTCAAGATCTGAGTATCATATTTGAACATCTCCAATAGGAGCCAGTGATTCAAAACTATATATGTTGTCCTCAATGTTTCTCTCTTAATGGCCTTACTGAATCAGTCACAACTGACCAACCCCACTGTCAACGCCATAATGACCCAAATGATCATGATCCCCCTTGCACACAATCATTAGGAAAATTCATCTATTCATTTGAAGCCCATACCCAAAACACCACCAACATGAAGCAAATATTTATACCAACAAAACATTTCATTTATCAACCATTCAAAAATTGGCTTGCCAGATTTCTCCAGCGGGCTGGAATTATGAACATTCTGCATCAACATCAACAATCCCAAACTCCCGAAGATTCCCCAAAATGTGATGTCTGGGATGGATTGGTCTGGAGACGCTTCACTGGCACTAGAAATATCCATGACCCCCCATTCATGTCCATTCCTGGTGCATTGGCCTTCTCCATTTATGTGGACTGGTTTAATGCACATGGAAAGTCCACCCGGTTGGCCAGCATTGGACCTATCATGCTTATTTGTCTTAATCTCCCCCCAAGTGAAAGATTGAAGCCAGAGAATGTCTATGTTGCAGGAATCATGCCTGGTCCGAAGGAGCCAACTCCCCTTCAATTGAATTATTTATTAATGCCACTCATCAACAAGGTCAAAGAGCTATGGCAAGGTTACCATCTTTCACCCACCTCAACAGGTCCTTCAGGATCCTTTATCCGTGTTGCCATACTCACAGCCATTGCAGATGTGGTTGCCATGCGCAAGCTTACTGGATTTATTTCCCATTCAGGCAACCACTTTTGTAATTTTTGCACCATTCACAAAGCTCAAATTGAAGAAATTGGTCCTCAATTTCACTACACACGCTCATATCAAAATCATAAATCAACCATTGCCAAATGGCTTCGGGCAACCCCACAACAAAGACAAGAAATTTTCTCTGAGTATGGAGTGTGATATTCAATTTTAGAAGACCTTCCGTATTGGGATGCAACCAGAATGGTTAATCTTGACATAATGCATAATTTAATACTTGGAATTTTGAAGGATCATGCAACTTTCAAATTGTGCATTCCAGAGTCCAAATCAAAAATTTACCTCAGGTCCCGCAGGAAATCCAATGACACCAACAGTTCAGACTCAGATTCCATGACCTCCAAGAGACGCAGCAAAAATAATAAATGAGCCACTCCCCACTACTTCCACCCAAAAAAACTACTTCCCAATGCCCACCCCTCACATGGAACATCCATCTAGTGGTTCTGCGGAGATTCCTTCATTTGATGCCAATTACATCCCCACTTCTGAATTGGATATCACTGCACTGAGTGATCACCAGATCAAGGGTGAGGCTCTGGAGCATCTCCGACAAATCATATCTGAGACGATAATTCTCTCATCATGGACAAGAGTACCTCGCAACATGGGTTCCCCCTCTCATGGTAGCTTAAAAGCCGCTGAATGGGCTCTCTTATATAAGGTCTATATTCCATTTTTAATGCTCAGTCAACAGATGTCATTATATGTACACCAATCCGCGAACATTCAAAGAAAAATGGGTCAGTCAGAAGAACTTGCCAATGAACTAACCAAGAATACATTCCATTTGATTAGTGCTATCAACATTGCCACAAGTTGGACTGTTTCAATAGATGATGCAACTGCATTTGCTGAACATTGGAAAAAATTCTGCCTTTCCAATCAACCCCTGTTCCCAAAACAGAAAAGTAAACCAAATCATCATTTTGCTGATCATATTCCGGAACTCTTCCAACGTTGGGGCCCAGCACAAGCCTCAGCCACATGGGGTTATGAGCCCTTGATTGGAGTATTTGCAAAAATGCCAACAAATAACAAAATATGTACGTCAATTGATAAGATCAATATATTCACATTGATTAAACACCTGAACTGAATAAGACTAACTTCTTGCAACTCTGAATAGATGATATAGATAAAACCTTACTTCAACATATCTGTCGATGTTCCAACCTTTCCGTTCTCCTGAAATCCCCATCCGTGCCATGTGAAATAAAACAGCTTTTCGAATCACAGCCACCTGCCCTGTTCAATGACCATAAATATAACAAACCATCCCGCCATGACCAAGAAAATTATTATTGCCTGGTTGAGTACTTACAGAATTTTCATGCAACAAGGGAAATAGTTGATTGGATCAGCTTAGACACTACCGTGCAATCCACAAGTCCTCCCACTTCAAGGATTGTCTCACCTTGGTATTTTCCAGTTTCAAACATTAATATTGGGAACAATATATTTTCAACTGAATCCAAAAATGTCAGCAACAGTGTGATATGTTTTCTGAGGGCCAACTCACAACGATTTGGTATTATTAATAGCATTCTCAAAGTCTCTGAGCCATCTAGCATACTAAACAATAACTTTCTGATCTTAAAAACTTTGAATATTGATGTCAATTTCTTACCAGATTGGCTGCATCTGAATATTTATAAAGCTGTTGGTTTTGATGATGGACACTTGATTATATCTGAAGAAGAAATAGAAGGTAACTGTGGATTGTATGATAACAAAGTTCTGTCATGTGGACTGCTTGTAATGATAAAGCCGTTATTTCATGAAATTTAGTCTACAGAAATGCAAATCTCTCAGATTCATTAGCAATTTTGCTAGTGAAATAACTTCCTCAAAATTTAGTGACAGAGACATGCCATTGTGACAAGCAAAGCCCATTATTTCACATTGCCACAAAGAGCTTACTACTTTGACATTGGGTACAGTGTGAATAAGGCAAGTTCAATGATCAAATGACCACACACTCACCTTTCACAGCATCCAAAATTTCTAACTGCGCCATCATCATGTTGGAAGGGGAAGCGGCCCTTGCACACATGCCAATGCACACGCAACGGCACCCGCACCCGCACATGCAAGCGCACCCACACCTGCACACGCGGTATTGTGCCGCGGGATCTACCAGTGTCACCTGCAAAACGACAATCCCGCTCAGGCGGAGTCCTTTTATGGATGACCTGGTGAAGTCAAACCCCCCACCTAAAGAAAGACTGGCTGAAGGACCTCTTTGATGTGTGTTTGTGCAAACAGGCGGGTCTTGTGTAATTTTTACCAACCATTGGACGGTTGCGGGATGATCAGGTGGTGAGGAATCTGAGTTGAAGGCACAGGGGAACCAATATTGGTGGATGTCACAGGATTTGGTGTAAGACAAGAGTAGGATGTGTGCTCGACGTGAGCTCGACTTTTATCCTGCTTGACGTGAAGTCAATCGCCAACAATTGACACGAGATTCGCCCTGGTGATAGCTTTAATAATTGAATGTTTTAATAGTATCAAATTTTTTGTATAATTTTCTTTTTCAATATTGAATTTATTAATATTAATAATAATTAAATTCATATTTTTAGCTAAAATATGTAATTATATTATATCTTTGTATGAGGAAAGTACTGGTACTCTTACTAATAGGTATTATTATTAACGGTTTCATAGACAAACCTTATTGTATAATATAAAGCTATAGGTCTAAAAGAATCAATTCAAAAATAGAAATTGTTCTTGCTTTCTTTCAAAATGATTTATCCCTTTATATTTACATAAAGTGATAATTACCAGATCTATAGCTACAGAAATCCCATTTAATAAAATTTGACAGATAAAAACACTAGAATACAAAAAATTTATTACATATAAGATTCTTTTAAAAAGATTATGAATCCAACTTTTAAAACAAATAATAATATGTGAGAAGATTCAATATATAGTAAATAAGTGATTAACCTTAATTTAGTAACAATTTTTCTATGGTAGCTTAATGGATAGGCTGCTTTATTGAGATACATGTCTTATCATATATTGTATGAATTATAAGAAATCAGTTAAAAACTCTTTTTTTACTCCTTATAATTTATTAACTAGTAATTCTTAATTTATGAATACATTATCCTTTTGAAACTTTAGTTACTCAATGAAAAGAGATGAAACAGACTCACAGACTCATAAATGAAGCTATTTCAAAATTTGGCTGTGTTATATCATGCTTAAGGTTTTAAAAAATACATTTTGAATGAATTATATAGTTAAATTAACCTTTTCCCATCAGAAAATAAAAAAAATAATCAATAGCTTTGAGTTGAAAATTCAATTCTTATAAATCAATAAAAAATCAACAAATAGTTGACTTATTTGAAATATCACAAGTGGACTTGGATAAATACCTTCTTTAATGTTACTTTTTCTCAAACCAAGTAGTTGCAATGCTGTCTTCCAGACCTCAACAAAGGTAACTCTTGCTGCAAGGGCTATTAAACCGGTTTAAAGACTGGTTAATACTTTCCAGTTATAGATCACATTCCACTATGTGACAGTACCCCCGGGTTTAGATCACTATGCCCCAAGTGCATGTAACTGATGGTATTACTCATGTCACCCTCATGGAGTTACATTAGTCACTACAGGAGCCTACAAGGAACCCCCAAGGGGCAGAACCCTTGTACACCAATGGAGCAGAAAACCCAGAAATTTCTGGTTGTTTGATTGAGACCTCCTCTTGTCTCCAACTGGAATTGAACCCATGACATTACCGTTTTATTGTCACAATGCTGTCTGCCATACCTCAACAAAGGGAGCTCTTTCAAAAAAGGCTATTAAAATTGTTAATACTGGCAAGTTTCAGAACACATTCCACCATTTGACACAAGTTTTGAAGGAAATCTTAACACAAAAATGAAATATAATAAGGTATATTATGTTTAATTTTTACTGAAAAAAACAAAATAACTTAATTGGTGGATGTGAAGATAACTAAATGACATGGCTTAAATCCTGCCTTTGATTTCTTATCAATTAGTAATTTTTCATCAAAATACAAACATAGGGATAAAGCTTTGAAATGAAGAGCATATGCTCCTGGACCCAAGGTCTGGGTATCAAATATATCCTGGGTTCTTTTCATTTCAAGAAATTTTGAAGATAGAATTTATGTATCCTTGTCCAAGGAAAACTGGGTATCCAGAAAGAGCACTCATTACTTATACAGAGCTATATGAAATGAATCAAAATTTAATGTTTTCCTATCTTTTTATTCAAAAAAAAATAATTTTATTTGATGATTTCCTTTTACAAAAAAAGTTCAAGGTGATAGATATTTAAGGAAGAATCTGGATTTCATTAATAAGATTTTTCCTTGAACCAAAAAACTAACTTTTCTAGTTTTTCAGACTTGAAATTTGGAAATCCTTTTTGACTTTATAGCTTGATAATTTTGAACTGATAATTACTCCAAAATTCATCAACATTGCATTTTCATAATGGAGGATATATCTAGTAGTACTTCAAATTAATCTTAACACAAATCTTACTTGAATATATGAGATAATTAATAGCTTAAATATGCCTTGATTTAATGTGGAAATAAACTTAGAGATATTTTCAAAATAATCTCTGATATAAACTGGAGCTTAGAATCAAGAAATGGTTAAAAAGCCTTGTTTTGATGTGGAGAGGCACATGCAGGTATGTTTAAAGTTAATTCTGGGTTTACTTGGTATTTTTTTAGGGGAACTGTAGGAAGATCCCATCCTGGTCCTCACAGTATTATTGAATCACCAACACCTATCTGATATAAAACCATACTAATCTGGTTTATTTTATATCAAACTCATTATGTTTATGAATTGAGATTTTCATTTAACATAAAATTTAACATGCTTAATATGATAGGTTCATTTAACAAAATCCATAGGTTGATTTAAAATAAGATATAGGTTGTGTTAATATAAACCACAGCCTTACTTAACATGAATCATATGTTTATTCAGTATAAAGAGTATGAGAAATTAAGTTACAATTACATAAACATAAATAGATTGATCAAGTTAAACCAGGTAAGTGTTTTTTGATATCATATAGATGCTGGTGATGAACTAATTTATGCAGTTATTTCTGCTATATTCCAGAGCTCTTACCTCTTCATTTAGATATTAAAGTTAATTTTACCAGGGATCCAATCACTAATCACCTTGAGGATCCAAAAAATAACTCAACCGTCACACATTTTAGTTATGGGTTAGCAAGGGAAGTGAAAGCAATCAATAATCATGAGGAGGGTAATTTTGAACACCAAAATATTCCTGATTTCACATACTTATTTGACCTCTACTGAATGATTATTAACATGTATGAAGTGATTCTCATATTTGTCTTGACTTCACCTACCCTTTACAGTTTTTTTCAAGGCAACTCACCCAAAAAACAGAAAATACACCATTCATGCTGTTGTGATCCCTGAAATTTCGAAATATAAGTGGTTGGATGAAACATCCCAAACCTTGACAGATAAAATTCCAGGTGTCATTAAATCTCCCAAGATTTGGGTGACAGGTTTCCTGGTGTGGTGATTTCACAGGGGCTCTTCTCAATGAAGAGGGCCTGGCACTCAGTGAACAGACTTACTTATGGAGGGGTCAAGGAAAGAACTCAAAGGATAAGAGCAATAAGATAAAGTTTCAAATTCCAACTGATAAAGAATGAGCATTAAAAGAAATGAAATAAAAACAAAAGAAATAACAAGGAGCCAACCACAAATAATCCTGAATCACTGTTTCAACCTGTTCACAAAAGAGAAAATGATTCATAAGGGTATGACCACCAGGACTCTATTGAACAGGTGAGGGAAGGCTAAGACTAACTTAATATATAATAAGATAATACTTCTGAGTATGAAATGAAATAATATCAATAAATAAATCAAATATTTTAATTAACTGGGGGAAAAACCCCAGGTGGGTGAAAGGGGGCTGGTATATGTGAAAAAATGCCAGCCTGGAGTTTGAGTGTTGAGAAATCATGACTGTATGATTGAAGAACCTGTATTTGGGATGTGAAACTGTATTGGTGTAACCAATACAGTTATTCGAATCAATACAGGTGTTTGCACCTGTATTGAGGACAGGCCTGTATTTGTATTTTTCCTGTATTGAGCTGTATTGAGGTTTGAAACTGTATTTTGTGAATCTTCCATGAACCCCCTTGCTGATTAGGTGTTGGAAGATCTTCAATTAGTAATGAATGGTGATGCCCTTCCTGTCTCCATGGCTATGACATTATCCCCCTCTTGAAAGTGGTGAGCTCTGAGCACCATAAGAGTAAGTGAATCTTGATGAGGTAAAATGAAACTTTCTCCCTCTCAATTACCCAGTTTTCATCCCTCATAAATCCTCTTCATCAATCATAATTTCAAACTATTTCATCTTCACAGCTTGTAGGTCCTTCTGCTTTGACTTGATTCTGATTCCTCTTCCCTTCCTTGAAATTACTTTTCATTTTCTTCAGTTCCTTCTATTTTTGTGATCTTCTTCTCATTCCAGTGTTTTTCACCCAATTTATCTTGAGTCCTCATGGCTCATGATAAATGGTGATTTCAGGTTTATTTCCTAAGAGCTTACTGCCATGGCATAAAACTGTCTTCATTTTCAGATTGGGCCAAATTTGCCCTTTTATTATTTTGGGCAATTGCAGGGTCCATCAAAAGTTTTCCCCAAATTTGTTTTTTTCTGGGGTTTTTGGCTAATTTGGCCAAAAATGGGAAAAATGTCTCATTACGCAAGATATTGAATATTTTGATGAATTCTTGATTGAAATGATTGAATTCACAGTGTTTATGCTTTTGAAGAAGTAATAGCCAGAGATGCACAAAGTGGCAAATATGCCAATATGACTGAAATGGCATATTTTGATGAATTTTTGACGTTTTTTGGAAGTTAATTAGCCAAAATGTGCAAATGCACCAATTTGACAATTTTCTTTGGCTTTTGAGGTTTTAAAGGCCTTTAAGATTATTTGAAGTGATTATGCGCAAAGTGCGCAAAATTGGGCAAATGCATAAAAATGGCCAATTTGGTCAATGAAACAGATTTTAATGATAATTTCTTCTATTTCCTTGTGCTTCCCTCCATTATTGAAGTTCAAATTGCCATATTTGTCTTGCTGTTTTTGATTTTTTGCATGATTTTCTTGGTCTTTTCTTCAAATCTTGACTTGAAGATGAGTTCAAAGCTGGCTTCCATTTGTGACTCCAATCACTCTGATTCTCTGCCTTCTGTACTTTATGGTTCTAGTGCCTTTGATAACTTTAGGGAGCTTTCTGAAGAGGGTATGGCCCCTACAGAGATTTTTGACATCAATAAAACCTATTATGGCTTTAAATTTGCTAGAGTTATTGAGCCACCCTGCATCAATTGTCAGAAGAAGGGGGTTCCTTGTGTTGAATCTGCTACTTCTAGGTCCACCAGGTGCCAATTCTGCAACCTTGGGAAATGAAATTTCTCTCAGGCCAACCGTAGATTCCCAGAAAATCCCAGAAGATTATGAAGCAGCACCAAGAAGGGTGGAATATTTGGATTAGAAGCTCCTGTTGATAAACCTCCAACCTCTGATGCCACCTCTGGCCACTCTAATTGTGAGTTGAATTGTCAAGGAATTTCTGAGTTACTGACTTCTATTGTTTTCTTTTCTTCTGCTTCAGTGACTGGATCCAGAATGAGAGGTGTTCAAAAATGAACCAATACCAGAAGTTCCTGTTCCAACACTGGATGACCCATTGCCCCCAAGGCAACCCCATTGGAGTAGCCCCAGAACTTCTTATTTTGGTAACCAGAAAGGATGGAAGACTTGGAAAACTGAAAAGAAATTTGGTGGTTCAAGATGAAAATGATACTGATTCTGAAGGTAGTGATGAGCATTATGGAGAAGAACTTGAAATTACTACCCCCATCCAAAAACAAAGAATCCAATCCACTTCACTATCCCCAGTCCCAGTCATTACCACCATCCATGAAGTGATCATGTCCCCCCCAACCACCTCAACCTCCAATTAACTCCCCAACCTGGCCATCCACACTTGCCTCTACCTCCAGTAATGTTTAACCACCCATGGCTAGCACTTATAGAGACCCAATGTCTCCAGAACCTGAATCAATATTTGAAAACCGTTGACTTTGGAATATGACTGGAAACTTCACTGATCAGAAGAAGGTTAATAAGGAGGTGGTCACATCTCTATTTGCAGAGGTGGATGCCTTGACTAAAGCTTTTGTGGATAGGGCTATGAAGTGTGTTGTTCCAGGTGAACACACTAGGGCTTTGGCCAGAGAGGCAATTTCTTGAGAAGATTACTTGGTTGTTAAATTCAGAGAAGTCTTGAAGAAATTTTGATGAGGATTATCTGTAGTTGGTCTTTATCATTACTAGTGTTTTTCTCTTTGATTATCAAATAAATTGACTCCCCAAGCAAAATATGGGAGTGATGACTGCTGCTTTTAAAAACAAGAAATAAAAAATCAATAAAATCATACAAGTAAAAAAAAGAAATAAAATGAAAAGAAAGAATTGAGAGAAAAAGAGAGTAAAGAAAAGAAAATAAAGAAAACTTCTGAGGATTGATCTTCTTGTGGTGATTTGTTTTATTTTGGCCATAATTTTCCTGAAAAGATAAAAACCAATATTTGATGCTCACAGAGTGTCCAAGGTGTTGTTTTACAGGAATTAGATCCCTCAGAGATGCATACCAGGAGATGGAACTTACTTTCATAACTTCTACTCCCTACCAAGCATCATAAAAGAATAGAAACCTTTTCCATAAATAAATTTTAGTTAAGGAATGTCTTGAATAATAATGAATTGCATAATTTGCAATAATAAAGTATGAAAAGAAAAAATAAGATAAAAATAAAGAGAAACTTTGGCCATATCTTGAAGGAAGGTCCAACTTTGAGGGTATTGATGTTGAAAGGCCTTCTAAGCCTGCGCAAAGAAATTGAAAAGTGCTTTCAAAGTGTCCAAGGTGATGCTTATAACATATTTGGGTAGAATACCCCCTTAAAGGTGCATCCCAGGGGAGGAACTTATTGAGGTATTTGGGCCAGCCTTTTCTTGATACAAGGTGTGAAAATCCTTGACAAGTTCTGAGGAGTTGGTAAGGTTAGAAGCTGGTACCCAAGTTGCTCTTTCTGGGTCTTCATTGAATCCTCTCCACTCCACTAGATACCATAATGTACCTCTCTTGAGTTTTGAGTCCACAGACAGAGCCACTTCCCATTCTTCTTTCTCTTCCACCATTACTGGTTGTGGTTGAAATTGATGTCAATTTGGGGTAGTTGATTGATTCACTGGTTCTAATAAGGACACGTGAAATACAGGGTGAACTTACTTCAATTGTTGAGGCAGCTTGAGGTGATATGCATGGCTTCCAATATTCTTCAGAACTTCAAAGGGTTCCAACCATCTTTCTGAGAGTTTCTTGGTGGGTCTTGTTGTCTTGATGGTGTTGAAAGATAGCAATACCTTGTCCCCAGCTTATAAGTCAGGTGGACTTGCTCTATTTCTACCTGAATACTTCTTATAATGCTTTATGAATGACTCCAATTCTTCTTTGACAACTTTCTGTACTGATTGGAGTTTTGTTGATAACTTTCCAGAAGGTGTATCTTGTGAAATGTGAATTGAGTCAAAGCCAGGATTTCTTCCATAAATTGTGAAAAAGGGGACTGTTTTGTTCATTAATGTTCTGCATCATTATAGGCAAATTCAGCCAGAGGAAGCCAGGTGTGCCAGTCATGTTGATGGCAACTGACATACATCCAAAGATACTGTTATAGAATCTGGTTTACCCTCTCTTTCTGTCCGTCTGTTTCAAGGTGAAAGGCAGCTGAAATATCTCTTTATATCTTGAGCTTCTGACACAATTGAGTCCAAAATGATGAAACAAAAACAAACCTCTACCACTAACAATACTGATTGTAAGACCATGTTTGGCAAAGACATAACTAATAAAGATCTGAGGTAAGTCCAAAGTAGTGATTGTTGAATAATTTGGAATAAAGATTTCTATTTTTGAGAATCTGTCTGCAAATCCTAAAAATGAATCAGAGTTGCTTGACAGAGGAAATTGAGTGATACAGTCCATTGATAATAAATTTCAAGGACCACATGGAATTTCAAGAGGCTTGAGTAATCCAAAGTTCTTATGGTGAATCTTCTTGTTTCTTGAACATTGCTGACATGAGGACACATAGTCCTTGATTAATTTGATTCATGCCATCCCAACAACAATCCATCTTGGTGAGCTTGAGGGTCTTCTCCTGGCCAGAGTGGCCAGCCAACGGTGAGTAATGAAGCTTTTGAAGGAGATCCAATTGAACTTCCTGATTGCTTGGGATGACTACTATATCTTTCAATAAAAACAATTTTGCTTGAGGTTAAAGGGAATAATCTGAGACCAATTCACCTCTTGCTAATTTCTTGAGAATTTCCTTATAATCTTTTTCTTGCTATACTGCCTTCTGAATTTGATCAACTAAGTCTGAGAAAACTTCAACTTTGATTGAGAAAAATCTTGACTCTTTAGTTTCATTTTTCTTGATAGCTTGATGAATGTTTTGAGGATTCTTGCTGATGAAGTCCACACCCCTATCTGGGTACACGCTTTCCTGACATGACAAGGCATCTGGTTAAGTGGCCAGTCTGCCTGGGTGGTGGGTGATAGAAAAGTGAAATTCAGAGAGAAACTCTGCCCAACAGGCTTGAAGGCAAATAAGGACTTTGGAAGACATAAACTATTGAAGGGAAGAGTGGTCTGTCAAGACTTCAAACAAATAAGAAAGAGAAAGAAGAAAGCCTCTGAACAGCTTGAGAGCCCAAACTATGCCAAGGAGTTCCTTGTCATGAATTTCATAGTTGAGCTCAGCTGGGAGGAGCTTGCAACTATCAAATGCAATGGGATGCTTTCCTTGCTCATTCACCTGACTCAGTACAGCACCAAAGGCATAATCAGAAGCATCACTATCTACAGTAGCTGGTAGAGAAGGATTGAAATGGGATAGGATAGGATCAGTGGTGAAAGTTTCTTTGAGTATTTGAAACTGACTAAGAGCTTCCTCATAGAAGATGAAGGCAGAATTCTTTTTAAGAAGGGAAGTGAGAGAAGAGATTTTTTGGAATAATTTTTAATGAAACAACAATAGAAGCTGGCAAATCCAAGGAGAAATTTGAAGTGCCTTGATGTTCTTTGGCTTAGGCTAATTGAGAATTTTCTGAACTTTGGAAGAATCCCTTTTGAGGCCTTCACTTGAGAAAACATAGCCCAACTATTCCACACTTGAGGCATGAAATACACACTTTGCGGCTTTAGCAAAAAAATTATTGTTACTCAGTCTTTGGAGGACAGAGGCCACATGTTTGACATGTTCCTCCTCAGAACTGGAGAACACCATAATATCATCTAAGTACACTACAGCAAAAATATCCAAGAAATCTGAAAAGATATCATTCACAAGATTTTTTGATGAAGCAGGAGCAATGGTCAAGCCAAATGGCATAACCAAATATTCATAACTACCATATTTAGTGCTAAAGGCAGTTAAGTGCTCATCCCCCTCTTTGATTCTCAAGATATTATAAGCACTACACAAATGTATCTTGGAGAAGCTAGTAGAACCCTTAAAGACGGTGAGGAGCTGATTCATTGGATTAACAGGATACCTTTTCTTCCTAGTGAAAGAATTAAGCTTGCAGTAGTCAACACACAAACAAAGGCCAACATCCTTTTTCTTAACAAAAAGGACAGGTGCTCCTGTTGAAGAGCAGCTTGGCCTGATGAAACCCTTCTCTACATTCCCTGAAGTTTAGGCCCATAGTATTTCTGAATCATGGTCTTATAAAGAGTAGATAACACCAACTGGAGGTCAAAGACCCTCCAATTTGATATGATTGCTCCCCGCATGGTGTGGAGGAAGTTTCTCTTCTTTCACCTTGGAGAATAAATCCAAATATTGGTGATAGGAAGGAGGGACTACCTTCAGCACAGTTTTAATCTCTTCTGGCTCTTTCTCTTCATCCCACTTCTCCTCTAGGAAGGCATGAAAAGATGAAGGAGGAAGGTCTATATCCCCTTGAAAGAGATGAAGTGAAGATATAGCAACATCTTCTCCAATGTCTTTTATCTCTTTGAATACTTCATCTCTTGATGGAATGAATGACTGAGAGCAAATGATGGAAGGGATATGGACAGAAGGAGGGAGAGAAGGTGTCTTAAGTTCACCAACAAGAGCAACACTGTTGACAGCAGTGGCAAAGGCATTACTAGTAGCAGATTTAATACCACTAGAAACATAGATAATCAATCCATTTTTCCAATCAATAATAAGATTAAGCTGGTAAAGGAAATAATAACCCAATATTAGGTCTTCTCCCTTGGGTGAATCTATGATAAAGAAATACCATTCAACGCTTGGGAATGAAGGCAAGTCAAAACCCCACTTGTTATAATGGGTGATGAGCAGGGAAGTGGATTCATTTGAATCCAAAATGGAAAGAGGAATGTTTTCAGGGAGCTCTGAAAGGGTCAATGAGTACTTGAGAACAAAATTCTGTTCAATAAAATAGTTTGTAGAGCCAAAATCAATGAGAATACTATAAAAAATATCATAGAGAGAAGAGAAAATAAGAAACTTTAAAGATTTCTTGACACCAGTATTCAGAGTGCACAATTGTGCTCTTGAAGGAAATAATTGAGAACCATTGAGCATATAATGATCCCTACTCAGGCTTTTCCTTGCTTGCTAGGGAAGCCTCTTGATGACCCTTGCTTATTTTCAGGCCTCTTGAAGCATTTTTCAATTGGTTGCTTGCCACCACAAAAAGTGCATAAGCCTTCTTTAATCCTCCTCAACTTTTCAGAAGCAATTATTTTTTTGTCCTTAGTGAGGAGAAAAGCATGAGGCTTGTCTTTGGACACTTGAAAATTCTTCCCCTTCTTGTTCTTCCTGTCATAAGGCTTTTTTGATTATGAACTTTGGAGAGGCTTCTTCTCTTGATGACTACCCTTTTCCTTCTGCCTCTCATGATACCTGGTATCTAACTCTAGAGGTATGTCCATGAGTTTTTGAAGGCCATCAAATTTTCCAGGGTGAGAATCCAATTGGTCCAACAATCTTGATGCCAAGCCTCTTCTATGCACATGAATATATGCCCTTTCCCCCCAGTCTCCAGTTCTTTACGTTAAGCTTCTGAAATCTGCTATTTGAAAGGAAACTTGACCACTTTCTTGCATCCTGAGATTGTCTAACTCTTGTTAAGCCTTGCTGACTCCATTGGGATCACCAAACAGAGTGAATAGCTGGGTTTCAAAAAGCTTCCAGTTATTGAGGAGATAAGAAGGGTCTTCATTGGAGATATCTCAGAGGTAAGTTTCAATCCATTTTCAAGCTCTACCAGTGAGAGAAGAAGCTGAGTACAAAACCTTCTTCCTGTCAAAGAGGAAGTTTTCTGGGTCATTATGGAATATTAACTGACAAGATTGAATAAATCCTCTCAATTTAGAAGCTTTAGTACCATCAAAGGAATCAGGTGCCTTCATTGATGTAGTCTTTCATGCTGGGGTTCTTGAAGTGTCCCTTGGGGAAACTACTTGAGTGAGCCATCCCATGAATTGAGTCATCTGCTCCATCATTTTGAGAAAATTTGGTTCAGCTTGAGAGACAAGAGGTTGATTAGAAGAAGCTAGATTTGGAGATTCAGAAGCCTCAGGGGCACCTGCCAAGGAAGCTGCTACTTTGGTCTCTTCAGACTACTCCTCTTCCACAGAATCCTCCCATTCTTCAGCTTCAGCTTCCTCTAATCTTCTTCTATGCCCTTGAGGAATGCTTGGATAGCCACCAATCAAGCCAGAGAATGATCTTGACCTTCTTGACTTCACACCTCCTCTTTTTGAGGGTGCTGCTCCTTCCATTGGTGGTCCTGTGGCCAAATTGGCACTCAGTTGATGAACTTATGATGTGCGGTCAAGAGGAGCCCTTGCTGTAGCAGTGAGAACAGCTTGATGTGTTTGAGATCTTGTATTCTTGGCTGGAGGGCTATGCTAAACTGGATTTATTGAAGAAAGAGAATAAAATTTGATGATACTTGAGAATAAAACAAGGCTTGACCAAATCAATCAAATGAGAATCTTGATGAACTTGAGAAGTCAGTCAAAAATCTTGAAGTGAATTAATATGAATGAATTTTGAAGAATGAAGATGACAAATTCAAATTCTCATGAATAATCAATTTCAATCAATAAGTAAAATCAAGTAGATCAATAAATCAAATCAAATCAATTAATTAAATTCAAAATCAAATCAATTATTTCTTGAGGAATTCAATCAATATCTTCAAAAATCAATTCAATTTCTTGGGGACTCAAATTCAAATCAATTAATCAAATCAAATCTTAAGGATAAATAAGCTATTTTGTGGAATCAAATAAGAATCTTGAGGTAAAGTCAATTTCTTGAACAATCAAATCAATCAATCAATAGTTCTTGAGAAATTTCAAAATCAACAAATGATAGCCCCGATTCAATAAAAACTACTGAAATGATGAATCGATTAACCCCAAATTCCAATCAAACCTGATAAAAGAACCTGAATTTAGACAGAAAATGAAAATAAAATTTGATTTAGAATTAAAAATAAGTGAAATGGTCAGAAAAACTGAAGAAATGAGAAAGAGAATCAATTTTTATTTGAATAAAATTAATGAGATGAAAATTGATGAGAGATGATGAAATCATAAAATCATAAGATCATAAAAAATCATGATTGAGAACGAGAGAAATGAATAAGAATTAATAGAATAAAATAAGCAATTATGAGTTAATTGAAATAATGTCACAGGGGCTCTTCTAAATGAAGAGGGCCTGGCACCCAGTGAACAGACTTACTTATGGAGGGCTCCAGGAAAGAGCTCAAAGGATAGGGTCAATAAGATAAAGTGTAAAATTCCTACTCATAAAGAATGAGCATTAGAAGACATCAAATAAAAAAAAAGCAATAGCAAAGAGCCAATCACAAATAATCCTTAATCACCATTTCAACCTGTTCAGAAAAGAGAAAAGCATTAATAGAGATATGACCACCAAGACTCTACTGAACAGTTGAGGGAAGGCTAATATTAACTTAATAATTAATAAAATAATACTTCTTGGTAAGAAATAAAATAATATTAATAAATAAATTAAATATTTTAATTAACTAGGGGAAAACCCCCAGGTGGGTGAAAGGGGGCTGGTATATGTGAAAAAATGCCTGCCTGGAGTTTGAGTGTTGAGAAATCATGACTATATGATTGAAGAACCTGTATTTGAGATGTGAAACTGTATTGGTGTATCCAATACAGTTATTTGACCAATACATGTATCTGCACCTGTATTGAGGAAAGACCTGTATTTGGGTCTTGCCTGTATTGAACTGTATTGAGATTTGAAACTGTATTTGGTGAATCTTCCATGAACCCCCTTGCTGATTAGGTGTTGGAAGATCTTCAATTAGTAATGAATTGTAATATCCTGCCTGTCTCCATGGCTTTGACAACATGTGAATCCAAAATGAGAGGTAAAAGTTTCCTTGAAATATTTGAAAATTTCATGGGATCTTATTTGAATTGGAAACCTAATTTGAGCTCCATAGTGGCACATTTTGGACTGTGACTCAAAAGAAAAGCACAAGCATAAAATTCAAAAGTACCCTAGAAATGGTGCATACAAAGGAGTAAAATAAACATCTTTAACCATTATTAAACAAAATAAAGGTACAATAAGGCCATAAACACAAAGAGAAGAGCCTAAAAAAGGTACTCTGTACATTTTGCCATCTGAAGGAAAGAAATTTCCCCTTTCAAAAAGTATTATTCTTATGACCAAACAATAATAATTACTCAATTCATTGAGGCTGTAAAATCTTTCTGAGCATAAACCCTTATCTTCACCTCTCTTATACATTATAGAGTTTGGATCACAGACCTGCCCAGTGGGTCCTTACATTAAAGTCCTTAAATAGGGCTACCTGATGTACTATCTACAAGACTTTAGAGCCATTGTATCAGAAATTTCCAAACAGATACTATTTGTCAAACCTGGAAAAATGACACCTTTTTTTCACCTTTAATCTAACTTTCACAGTTTTGATGAGAGAACTATCAGGCAGCATAATTCCTGGAAGGGCTGAGGTAGGGCTAAAAACATCTAACCCTTACTCCTGTGTCTTACACTGATCAAACCTTATGCTGCGTTTCTCTTAAAACAAAAAAATACTGTTGTTCATAGAACTAAAAATATTTTGAACCTTTATTTTCTTGAGATGCTCAATCAAAGGTTATTCATAAATATACCCATCTTTTAGAGCCCACATATGTGAGCCTTAGAGGTATTTTCAGATACCCAAAAGACCACAAATAATAAAACAAGATACAAATATAAATAAAATAGATTTATTTATATTATCAAAACAAACATTAAAATATAAGTATAGATTTAGGGTGTTGGTAAACACACATAATCTTTTAGTAAAAACACGTAAGGCCTTGCATGTTTTTACCAATTTATTTTCAAAACACATAAGTGACCCCATTTTTCAAAAAAAATCCTCAGGATCAGTTTTGAGGTTTTTTAAATTTTTTTTTGCCATATGTTTCCTGACATGGGATGTCAATATCCACAAATTTTTTCATATTTTTTTTTGCCAAATTTCTCACATTTGGCCAATTTGACAAAATGGCATATTTTTTAAAAAATTCATCTAAATTTTTTCCACTTATGAATTTCCTTCATTTGTTTTTGAATTGAAGGGGACAATCTGGAGAATTAAGAACCAGAAGCCCATAATTTTGGGAATTTCTTTTGATGGGACAAGTGAAGGTGCAAAAAGAGTTTTTTTTAGATGTTTTCTTCCTGTATTTGTAATATGACTTTTCTTAAAAAATTAATATAAAACCTTCCCACTTATGAATTTCTTTGAATTCTTCTTTCAAATGAAGGGTTCAATCTATACAATAAAGAACCATAAGCCTATGAAATGGGGGAATTTTTTTGGTGTGACAACAAGTGAAGGCGCAATAAGTGTTTTTTTGCAAAAAAAAATTCTTGTTTGTAATATGACTATTTTTAAGTACAAAAGTGCCAAATGTTGGATAAAAAAGGGACTGAGGTGGGATTTCAGCAAAAAATAGGGCTGAGGAGCGGGTTAATTGGAATAAGTTGTATATACAAAAATCAATTAATCTGAATCAACCTCCAAAATAGTTGGTCTTCTCTGAGTGAGGGAGGAAGATTTGACAAATATAACATCCTGTTTTTGTCAAATTTATCACCCCACCCAAGGGCTTGTGGTTGGGCATGAAATTCCCAATTCACAGTAATGGGGGGGACTGGATAAACTCTAGAAATGATTTTATCCAAAGGAACAAAATTAGAACAGTTATCCAAGAAGCAAATAGAAATGGGAGGATTATAATTCGAAGGACAGAAATAAGGGAAAACGAAAAAGATTGGACTGTGGAATAGAAGAAAGGTGGTCTTTGATACTTCTGTGCAATTGCATCCTCCATGTCAGGAATGGACATCCACTTGCTTTTTGGAGCCTGGCCAACATCTTCATACCATTAAATTCTTTCCAAATGAGAGGATACTGAGGGAATTAAAGTGTTCATGGCTTCATAAAGGTCTTGATTTTGTTGAATTTCTTCAGCCAAGTCACCTCTTAAATCAGCCCATTGATCTTGAGTCTTGTAAATGTAGTGGGATACTGTTCTGTAGCCACAGTTTCCATCACGCTGGACATTGATGGCCTTGAAGGTGTATTTCAATATAAACTTGGGCAAGTCTTCTGAGCCAGGTATCTGATAAAATAAGGTCAAAAGATTAATAAATATCAAGATAAACAAGAGAAATATACATTAAGAAGAATCATAAACTCACAAAAAGCTTGTTGCATTCATCACTTGTGTGATAATTGCTTTGACAATGCTCACAGGTCCAGTAGATTGCATCATATATCTCCAGACTGGTGGCAGGCTTGTGTGATTTTCCTTGTGAGGTTTTGCTTCCAATTGCCAATCTTCTGGCCCTTCTAAGGATTACTTCTGATTTATTTAATTCAGTTGCTGAGGGTAGTGAATCTGCTGAACTGATTTATTTAGATAATGAGTCCTCAGAATCTTCAGAATCTTCAGTCAAGTCCACTTCCATAATTGGAGAGGGGACATTTGACTGTGATCTTTATGTTGATGTACTGGTCACTTTTGATGGGGGTCTTCCTCTTCTCCTGGATTGAATTTCAATAATTTCAAATCTTGATGGTTCTCTTTTGTTTGTATTTTTATTTTTGTTCTTGGCTCCTTGAGGTCTCCCACAGATATTCTTGCATTCTAGTGGGTCTTCATAATATTGATCATCCTTGTGAGTCTTGGGGTATACTTTACATACCCAAATAGGCAATAATCATCTTAAAAATAAATTCTGAACTATGCATAACTCATAATTCCTGCATATATTCACAATTTGTCCTTTTTGATTTCAGAAAAGATGAATAACCTTTTATTGAGTAAGTAAATCCATGGGTTTAAGGCCAGATTTGGATTCTACACAGATTTTCACCTAGGGTAGCTCCATAGAGTGAATAAGCTCAAATCAACTCTTTGAGGTGGTAATATGGAAAATACTTCAATACCACATAAAAGATCCGTGAAAATGTTTGTTTTTCTCAATTTCATGCCAAAATAATTGGAATGTGAGAAATCCCATGTTACATATACACTAAGAATAGTGTTATGCATGTTTGTGGCACTTAATATTATGGTATTCTTCCATGAATGTTTGGTACACCCATAGTGGATATCTTACTTTAAGCTTGAATTTCTACTTTGATGTGAAAAATAGTCAAGGGGGACAAAAGACATCAAAGAGAGCCAGGGTACCCACCTTCTGAGGCCTCTGAGGTGTGGAAAGCTCCAAAGCTTGTATCCATGGCTGATCTTGGCCCAATTAGTAAACTAAAACCTTTTGGGAACTTCGTTACCACATTACAACATCAGTAAATCATAAGAAAATTGCAATTAACCTGCTATTTTGACATGCCAAGGAGGTAAAGAGCAACTTAGAATCCTGTAACCATGTTGATTCTTAATTAATTTCCATTTATAAACCCCAAAAGAGTAATTAAGACCCTTTTTGGACTAGTATCCATTGATTTACCTCATAACAACCAGCCACATACTGCTATTTGCAATTCTATGTAGAAATGAGGTAAAACTTCAAAAATTCATTAAAAATACAATTCTTAATGAATATTTCTGAAACCTTCAGGACCAATTTGAAACTGTATCTATAATATAAAAACCAAAAATAATTATACTTTGATATGTAATATTGAAATATTTACTTACAGTCCATTTTTGAAGATTCCACATGAAACACAAAATCTTTAAAAATTTATAGAAAATACATTCTGCGATGAAATTTCCAATAACATTGATAGATTTTTGAAATCAATTATTCTTTTGAAATAAAAGAAGATTTACAGTAGTTACTCCTTTTCTTCTTAACCATAAATGGGTTGGTACTCATGTAAAAGCCTCAATTAAGTAATTATGATAATCTTACATGACAACAGATGATGCAATCAATAATCCAAGAAGGTTTTTTCTTTCCCACTCACTGGTTTCTCAGTTCAATTCACAGAATGCCTATCTGAGCTTTCTTAGACTTAAAAGAGGCCTCCTCTTGCTGTTTTTTTCAAATCATCACATTATTCAAATATACCTTTAGTACCAACAAGTAAGTATTATTCCAAACCTTTCTCAAGTATTTTATTCTTTCAGAAATCAATCAGAAAGACTTGAGCTAATAGAAATCAACTATATACTGTTTGATTATTGTTATAAATCAATTTTGATCCATTAAATCCACGATTCTACGTCAAATCTCTCTACTATTACCTTCTAAAAGGTTCATTGGATTGATAGTGAGCGATTTATCATAATTCTTAAAGTTTTTCTCTAGTAATATTTTTCTTGAAGAGTTATCTTTATAATTATTCTTGTAAAAGATAATTATATATTAAAATAATTTTATTATTTTAATAAAAGACGTTTTTATTAATAAATTCTTCTTGTAATTGATTCTTGTAGACAATTACTGCTTACTGTTATAATCACTAGTAGTGTATAACACATAAAAGAAATAATTCTTTAATTATTTGATTGTTGTTATAATAATTTTTATTATCATATTTTATAAGAACAGTCATAGTACTTTTGATTAATAGTAATATTATCAACAGTTTCATAGACACATCTTGCATTTGGGGGCCTGGCCATGTTTTTTGAACCTTGTACCCTTAATTAATATATTAATTTAATAATTCTTTTTTCTTTCAATTTGAAGTTGAAATTATTTTTATTTTTGAAATTTTCTTAAAATCTTTTTCATTGAGGAATTTGGTTTAATTTTATACTGTTTTTACACATGCCTTTTTCACATCCAAAAACTTATAAAATTATTCTTTGAGTTACTCTGAATTAATTTTGATTCAAAATCTTAAATTTTAATATTTTTTTTCCTTTGAAAAGAATAATTTTTTAATATTAAAAAATAAGAACTTTTAAAAAATTGTAAAATATCTTAAAAGTATAAAAAAAAATTATTTTTCTTTTATCCATTTTTTTCTAGTGTCTTTAATCAAATACTGTGCAGCTGGTAACAGACTCAGTAAAAGATACATTAACAGTCCAGAATCTGAAGACAGTATTCAAGTACAAATTGCTAAAAGAGGCACTTTGTTTAAGGCAGAACAATCCAAACAACCACCAAAAGGTGTGTGTTTTCTGTTTTCAATTCTTATTTTATCTTTAATTTATGTGAGAATGGTGCATACCAGAAATGGAAGCAACTATTCAGTCTAATCAGATGGATGTGGACAAGGAAGAGGCAAGACCAAATCCAGAAGTGTCAAATCTTCCTCAAGAAAGACACATATGGAGGATGCCAGAGTTGCCCCCCATTCTTCAAGATCTGTACCCACAAACGTTGATGTGAATTCTGAATCTGGACTGATTCATGATAATATTTTAAGGGCCGAACCACTTTCAAATGGAAGCAATAGAAATTTATAAATTCCAGCACAAAAATTGGCTCAGAGCAGCCAAAGAAGAGGAGCGGGAAATATGCCCAAGCCTTTGGCAGGGGGCCATGAACTCCTACTTACACATCAAGAGCTTTCTGGGTAAAGAGAAGACCATAGAACTCTTAGGAGGTTGGAGCCCATTGTCTTGCAAAGACAAAGTCAAAAAGATAAAGAATTTGTTGAAGAAGCAAACTCTTTTATCCATAGACCAGAAGAAGGAGTTGGAAATGACTCCAGCTTTGGAGACAGAAGGCTCAGTGGCATCTACCAGCTCCAGAAGTGTCCAAAGACAAGCCCAAAAGACCTCAGAAGAAGCAGAAAGCTCCCAAGAACCATCAAGGCAAGGGCAAAGGCAAAGGTAATTGGCACAGAGGTTACCCACAAGGGTACAGGATTCTCAAATTGGAGCCTTCAGCTGGGGACAATGTCTTCAATATGGCCAGGACTCTTATGGAATTCACAGCCAAGGAGCAGGAAAGGATGAACAGAACCTTTCCATGGAAATAATACAAGAAATACATTTTTTTAAAACTAGTATTAATGTAGAAATTGGTAAAATTGATGCAAACTTAACTGAAATGACTTTGGACATCAATGACTTGTAAAAGAATGACAAACATTCTGCTGAAACTCATAAGTCTGGAATTGCTTACCAATACATGTGACAGAATTGAGAGTAAATATCATGTCCAAGATGATAAAATGGAAGATTTTTCCACAAAAAACATCAATGATCAACTTAGAATTCTGAAAGACTATGTTTTGGCAGTGGCTGAGAATACAAGTCAATTTGCCACACATTTGGCAAGAAGTGACAGTTAAAGGAAGAAATTAAAGGATAAAATACTTGCACAAGTTGAGCAAATTCATAAGAACTATGAATCAAATCCACATATGCCAAGATATTCCACACCTTTGACTGAAGAAAAGCTTTCTGTGAAAGAAAGTCTGACCCCTTTTCTAGGAGAAAATGTTATTTCTTCAAAAGATATTCCCAAATTGGAAGAATGGATAACATTTTCTGGTGAAGGAGAATACAACCATATTGATTTCATCAGAGCTATTGATATGTTGCAAGACAATTTTCACATACCTGATGAAAATATAGCGGGAAAATTACACTCTCTTTTTACCAGAGCTGCAAAGAAAATGGTATTACAAGATGAGACAAGATCATGGAAAACATGATTGGGCTTGGTGGAAATCTGAAGTGATTACCAAATGGGCCAATAATTCTTGGAGGTTTAAAATGGAGAATGCTTTTGAAATTTCCATTTCTAACTCAGAAAAAGATAAACCACTTACTTTGTTCTTCAAACAAAAAGACATATTATCTGCTTTACACCCAGATATGTCTGACACTATGATTGATATGAAAATATCAAGGAAATGTGGAGGAGAACTGGAACATGCTATCAAGTGCAAATGTGTAGAACCGTGTTCAACAGAGGACTACATGAATGCAATGGAAGATATCATTACTAGAACAAGAATCGGTAAAACTTGGACTAAAATCCCTATGGAGTCCAAAATGGTCCCAAGGATTTCCAGAGAGGACAGAAGACCTGAAGAATGTGTAAAACCAAGCCTGCTAGAGGTAAAGGATATACTTCTGGAGAATCTTGTATCACATCAATCCTGATGAATGATATTGAAGCAAAAGTAAATTTGGATACAGGGGCATTTTGTACTTGTGTAGGCAAAGATTATCTTCAAGCAATACTCCCTAGATGGAAAAATAATCTATTACCAATAGAGGGTGTACAATTTTGTAGTGCCAGTAATAATATGTACACTTTAGATACATTGGACACTAATCTTTTATTTCCACACCCAGCAGGAAGTGTTAGAATGAAGACTGAGATTGTAGTAATGGACAATTGCCCATCTCAGCACATCTTCCTTGGAAATGATTACTTGAATATTTATGGTATTGACATCAATAACCATAAAGACAGATATTTCACAATTGGAAAAAACAAAAGACAAAAATTTGCTTTTTCCAATATGCCAAAACAAATATCAATAGTATGTTTTAGAAAATATACTTGTAAGGAAGCATTTGTGACTAATAAGCTTGTTGAAGCACAAATCAATCCATCATTGTCCCCAAAGATGAGACATGAAATTATTGATGTGTTTTACACATATAATAATGCATTTGCCTCTGATAATGAACCACTAGGCGCTATAAAAGGACATGAATTTGATATTACTCTTAATATTGACAGACCATATCCTCCAGTACTTAGAAGACAAGCTTATCCAGCCAGTCCCAGAGCTAGAGAGGCCTTGGCAAAACATATCCAAGAGTTGATCCAACTTGGTGTACTAAGGAAAGTACACCATAATGAAGATTTTGAAGTGAAAACACCTGTTATTATTGCTTAGCATAATGATAAATCAAAGATGGTTGGAGATTTTAGAGCATTTAATACCTACACAGTTTCAGATACGTATCCAATTCCTAGAATTCAAGAAACCTTGACCCAATTGTCTAAAGCCAAGTATATAACATCAATGGATGCATTTAAAGGCTTTAACAAAAATGCTTTGACGCCTGAAGTTAAGAAATTACTTAGAATCATCACTAAATGTGGTATTTATGAGTATCTTAGAATGCCATTTTGGTATTAAAAATGCACCATCTCATTATTAAAGAACAATGAATACCATCTTCCCCACAGAATTATCTGAAGGATGGCTTATCATTTATATTGATGATATAATCATATGTTCTGATTCCTGGCTTTGCACCTTGAAAGACTTTAATGGTGCTTCACAAAGTTTCAGAGGTGAATATGAAAGTTTTACTCAAGAAATGAAATTTTTGTTTTTGAGGGCTCAAAGCATTAGGACATATTGTTTCTGGTTTAAGCTTGGGTATTGACAAGAATAAAGTGGCAGCAGTGTTACTTGAACCAATACCCCAGAATAACAAATAAATGATGTCTTTTCTAGGATTTGCCAGCTATTATAGGTGACACTTGAGAGATCTTGCAATTCTAGCCAAGTCACTCTATAGAATCTGTGATCAACAAACAGTATTTGAGATGACACAGGAGAGAATTAAAGCTTATGAGAAGATAAGGAAAGCTCTTACAGAAGCACCTTTACTCCCCATGCCTGATTGGAATATACCTTTTAAATTGTACATTGATGCATGTGGAGATGGATTAGGGGAAGCCCTACATCAAGTCCATATTATTGATGACAAACCTACAGAAGGACCAGTTTGTTACATCTCAAGACAAATAAAACCAACAGAATCCAGATGGAGTGTTTGTGTTTGGTATGGGCACTTGAGAAATTGAACTATTACCTTTATGGCAGTGTTTTTGAAGCAATAACTGAATTTAATGCCGTGAAATCACTTCTTAACATGAAAACTCCCAACATACATATGTTGAGATGGCAAATAGCCATTCAAGAATATAGAGGCAACATTACTATAGTTCATAAAGCTGGAAAAATTCACAAGAATGCTGATAGACTTAGCAGGTGGGAATTAGCCAATACTCCTGATAACCCAGCTGATGTCCCTTTGGAAGAAGAACCACAGATTCCCATTGAAGGAATCAACATAACTGATATTTGGACTGAATCCTTTGAGGAAGTCAGAGAATCTTATAAGAAGAACAAGAAATGCCATATCTTGACTTCCTTATTAGATAAATACTTCAAAGATACATCTTTAGTCAATGAACTGGATGAAGTTTGGAAGAATTCCTATTCTGAAGGAATATTTCACTTGTTTTATGGGATTATTTACCACAGAACCAAACATTCTT
The DNA here is from genome assembly GCA_023105745.1 of Austropuccinia psidii. Classification (NCBI taxonomy): domain Eukaryota; kingdom Fungi; phylum Basidiomycota; class Pucciniomycetes; order Pucciniales; family Sphaerophragmiaceae; genus Austropuccinia; species Austropuccinia psidii. The sequence continues at coordinate 32,167,463 of JALGQZ010000005.1, read as the reverse complement.
GTGTAATAACACTATTTAGCAGACTTCTTATCAATACCATTCTTCATGAATGCCATGATAGCATCTACTCTGGACACCTGTCAGAAGATAGAACACTGTAAAAAGTAAAGAACTGTGCATGGTGGCCATCTTGGAGAAAAGAGACCATTTAATATTGCAATACCTGTGACAGATTCCAAAAGTCCAACAGGAGTACAGGCAAGAAATTTGGACTTATGATCCATATTCAAGAACCAAGATCCCATTGGGAAGTTGTTCACATGGATTGGGTCACAGCACTTCCTCCAAGTGGTGACAAAGGTTATAATGCTTGTTTAGTCATTGTAGACAGATATAGCAAAACTCCCATATTCTTACCATGTTATAAAGATGACATTGCTATGGATACAACTCTTCTTCTATGGAGTAGAATTATTTCTCATACAGGGTTATCTAAGAATATCATAAGTGACAGAGATCCCAAATTCATATCTGCACTTTGGACCAATCTTCACAGATTGTTTGGAACCAAGTTATCATTCTCAACAGCATAACACCCTCAATCAGATGGATTGGCAGAAATAATTATTCAAACTTTAGAGGACATGATCATGAGATTCTGTGCTTATGGGTTAGAGTTCAAAGACTCAGATGGCTTTACCCATGACTTGTGCACTCTGATACCTGCATTAGAATTGGCATATAAGACATCAGTCCATTCTTCCACAGGTCAAACTCCTGCTATGCTAGAAAAAGGATGGAATACAAGACTCCCAGCAGATACACTGAGGAAATACTTGATTGACCTTCATCCTACAGCTTCCAGCTTCAAAATAATGCTGATAAAGTGAAACATCATGAAATGCAGAGAATGAATGATTCTTTTTACTATGCAAAGCAGAAGTGGGACAAGAGCTACAAAGTACCAGACTTCAAATTAGGGGACTTAGTTCTAGTTTCAACCTTGAATTTTAAAAATATCAAAGGCCCAAAGAAACTTAAACATTCTTATGTAGGACCTTTTTTTATTGTTGCCTTACATGGAACCAATGCAGTTCAAGTGGTATTGAGTTGTGAATTGCAAAATAAACACCCCACCCTTCCAGTCAGCTTGATAAAACCTTATCAACCAACTGGCAAAGAATTGTATCCTTTAAAGAACCCAACTCCTTTAACTATACCACCAGCAGAGCAGAGTGAAGATAGAAAGATGGAGAAAGTCATAAAAGAAAGGAGACTTAGGGGTAAAAATCAAAGAGAATATCTGTTCAGATATAGGAATCCAGTACATGAGGATCAATGGCTGGAAGAATCAGAAATACCTTTCCCAGATAAACTTTTAGGAAGATTTAGACTTGAAAGAAGGCCACAAGCCTGAATATGTCTATAAATGTTCTTTAAATTACTTGATCTGAGAAATGTCAAGAGGCTGGAGAGTGGAAATTAACCCCCTTTGGGGCTGTTTTCTTATTTATACCATTGATAAAATTGTAGTACAATTTTATTTTTTGGTGGAAGGGAATGTGAGCCTTGAGGTATATTTTACATACCCAAATAGGCCACAATCATCTTAAAAATAAATTCTGAACTATGAATAACTCATAAGTCATTCATATATTCACAATTCATCCTTTTTGATTTCAGAAAAGATGAATAAGGTTTTATTGAGTAAGTAAATCCATAGATTTAAGGCCAGATTTGGATTCTACACATAATTTCACCTAGGGTAGCTCCATAGAGTTAATAAGCTCAAATCAACTCTTTGAGGTGGTAATATAGAAAATACTTCAATACCACATCATCAATAGCACATAAGAGATCCGTGAAAATTCTTGTTTTTCTCAATTTAACACCAGAATAATGGAATGCAAGAAATCCCATGTTAAATATACACTAAGAATAGTGTTATGCATGTTTGTGGCACTTAATATCATGGTATTATTACATGCACTTCTGGTACACCAATAGTAGATATCTTACTTGAAGCTTGAATTTCTATTTTGATGTGAAAAATAGTCAAGGGGGACAAAAGACATCAAAGAGAGCCAGGGTACCCAACTTCTGAGGCCTCTGACGCATGGAAAGCTCCAAAGATTGGATCCATGGCTGTTCTTGGCCCAATTAGTAAACTAAAACATTTTTGGAACTTGGTTACCATGTTACAACATCAGTAAATCATAAGAAAATAGAAATTAACCTGCTATTTTGACATGCCAAGGGGGTAAAGAGCAACTTAGACTCCTTTAACCATGTCAATTCTTAATGAATTTCCATGTATAAACCCCAAAAGAGTAAATAAAACCCTTTTTGGTCAAGTATCCATTGATTTACCTCATAGCAACCAGCCATATACTGCTATTTGCAATTCTATGTAGAAATGAGGTAAAAAATTCAAAAAATCATTAAAAATACAATTCTTAATTAATCTTTCTGAAACTTTCAAAAGAAATTACAAACTGTATAATTTATATAAAAACCAAAATTAATTATACCTCTATATGTAAAATTAAAAGATTTACTTACAGTCCATTTTTGAAGATTCCACATGAAACACAAGATCTTTAAAAATTTACAGAAAATACATTCTGTCATGAAATTTCCAAAAACATCAATAACTTTGAGAAATAAATGATTTTTTTGAAATAAAAGAAGATTTACAGTTGTTACTCCTTTTATTCTTAACCATAAACGGGTTGGTAGTCACGCAAAAGCCTCAATTAAGTAACTATGATAATCTTACGTGACAACACATGATGAAATCAATAATCCAGAAACATTTATTGTTTCCTCACTCACTGGTTTTTTAGCTTGATCTATGGCACGCCTCTGTGAGCTGTCTTAGACTTAAAACAGGCCTCCTCTTGCTTTTTTTCCAAATTATCATATTATTCAAATATACCTTTAGTACCAAGTAAGTATTAGCTAAAAAACTTCTTAAGTATTTTCTTCTTTCAGAAAGAAATAAGAAAGACGTGAAATCATAGAAATAAACTATATATTGTTGTATTATTTTTATAAATCAATTTTGATTCATTAAATCCACAATTCTGCATCAAATCTCTCTACTATTATCTTCTAAAAGGTTCATTGGATTAAGAGTGAGTGATTTATCATAATTCCTAAAGTTTTTCTCTAGTAATATTTTTCTTCAAAAGTTATCTTTATAATTGTTCTTGTAAAAGATAATTTTATCAGTTTAATAAAAGTTTTTATAAATAAATTCTTCTTGTAATTGATTCTTGTAGACAATTACTGCTTACTGTTATAATCACTAGTAGTGTATAACGCATAAAAGAAATAATTCTTTAATTATTTAATTGTGGTTATAATAATTTTTATTGTTATGATTCATAAGAACAGTCATAGTACTGTTGATCAATAGTAATATTATCAACAGTTTCATAGACACATCTCACAATCCTCTTGACTCTTGGGAATTTGATTAAATGCGACTTTTCCAGTCAAAACATCTTGAAAATGTTGAAGAATTGGGGTGATTTCTGCAATTGGTGTTTAAAAAAGGTCTTCCCCAATATCTTCAAATATTTTCTGGCTTCATTCTTTCTTTCTTTTTCAATACTTTGATCATCACCTTAAAAACCATTCTGAGAAAAATATGACAAAGAAAATCAGTTAATAGGGAAAAAAGTAAGAATTTTAAGTTAAAAAACCCTCACAGGAAAATTCAAATGCCACTGAGGATGGAAGTCTGATATTGCAAGCCTTTGGTTCCTGGAAAATGCCTTTTGGGCCTGATGCTTGCAAGGAATTCCTTGATAATTGTTGTATTTTTTGGTGCATTTTTCATTGGGAGGAAATTTTGTTTTCAAGTTTTCAAAGGAAATCTGAAGAGCATAATGAGACACCTTGCCATTGAGATCACAGATGTGTGGAGGAAAATTCTTGACATGGACAATCATTTCTTTGGATATTCTGTTGATGATTTCAATAAATTGTTTTCTGAATGCCATGTGGAGAGCCCTGACTACCTCAAGGAGAGTACCAATGGACTTTTGGAGCCAATGTTTAACCATGCCATGGGCACCTTCAACTCTGGAGGTGGAGCCCACACCCAGGTGGCAATGGTGGTTGGTCCAGGTTGGCAAAATACTCCTTTAGAGGAAGCCAGATATTTTCCCAAATATTTCAAGACTTCATAATTTTTGACTTTCTTTTTAAGCGTCTTCCAGTTGTCTTTGAAAGACTTTTCAGTTCATGAATACATAACCTGAGAAACAAATCACAAAGTCATCAATAAAAACAATAATAAGAAAAAAATTGAAATAAAGGGAAAGATAAAATTATATCAATTGATTCCAAAGGCCCATAAAATTTTCAAAATCAGTTCCATTATCAATTTTCTTCATGCAATGAGTAGATACATCTTTTTTGATGTGCCAAATGCATAACATGACTTTGGAGTGTGGGAAGGGCTTCTTAAGAGAGTTCTTCAAGGCCAGATCCCTGTCAACAACAATAACTGGAGGGGAACAAGATTAGTGTTGTTGAGGACCTTTTCTATGTATTGATTTAATTCCCAAGTATATGAGGGTTCAGTTTCATTCTTCATCAAACAAAAAGCCCCAGAGAAGGTCCTAATGCTTGAGCTGAATCCAGAAATATGAAAAGGGGCATTTTGTACTTATTGGTTTTACAAGTACAATCCATAAGAATGAAATGAGGAAAGCCATGAAGGAGTTTTATGGCAAGGGGGTGAGTGAAAAACAAGAAGGTAATGTGTCCCTCAGCATCCCTTGCAGAGTACCAAGAAAACGTTTCTTCTTTGAGAGTGTCAATAAGAGCATCAATGGGCCTTCTGCCTTGCTGTTTGTCTTTCTTTATTTTCTTGACACAGTTTTAAATATCTTGAAGGATTAAAGGCCTGTCAGACTCCCTCTGTCTGCATCATTAGGCCTGAATTTGTGTTGGCATGAGCAGTAATTCAGACATTTGAGAAATTTGGGATGTTTCTTGCTCATTGAATTTCCTGGAAGCAGGATGTGCCATGATATTTTCAGTGGAATCATAGCTATGTTCAGGATTTTTGACTTTAAGAGTCCAAGTGGTAATCTTGGCATATTTTCTGGTTTAAAGTCCAAAAGCACAGTAAAGCTTTCTTGATGTGACTGTTTTGGAGGGGCTTTTGTTGGGATTTGGGGTCCCAGACCTGTCACAACCTATTTCAATTTGGTTGTGGGTCATATTGGACCTCACGGTGGACACATCATACCCCTGAGCCCTGGCAACATGATGCACATGCTGTCAAAGAAGCTCAAGGGTCTGAAATTCACCTTCAGTGAGGGGTTGCAGCATTTTTGAGTGAAAAAGATGTATAAATTTGAAAAAAAGGGGAACTTGGGGATTTGGAATGGGGTAAGAACCTTTCAAAAGGTATGAAAAATTGAAAGATGTGGTTAAAAGTGAAAAAAAGTGGTTCAATTGTGGGATTATGGATGAGGGAAGGTAAAAAATTGGAAATTTAGAGGCTGTGTAAGGTTTGACTATGAAACAATAAGTAAAAATTACTAATATTTCACTTATTTTACTATGAATGTCCTTATAAATAAAGTAGATAAGATAAAAAATAATTATAATAATCAAGAATTATTATAATTATGTCATAAAAATAATTATATTATTGAGTGAATATAATAACAAATTTTTATTATAAAAAATAATATAATAAATAAATATATTAATATAAAAGAACTAATATATTTAAAAGCACTTTATTATTGTTACCAACAAATAATAAAGGCGTGAAAAGCTGTTTTTTATGAATAAAGAACAATTAATAACAATAATATTACTAATATTAAACTTATTTATTAATATAAATACTATTTATATTAATATAAGAATTATTAAAAATAATAATAAAGAGAAATTATTATAAAAGAGAAAAAAACCTACTTTTAATACTTGATATAATAATTTTGAAATATTTTACAACAAAATAATGTAAATATGATTTATACAAACTGTATTTCCAATAAAAATAGAGAAATTACAAATATTCTTTAATTTCTACATGGAAATTGAGTTAAAGAGATTTTTGAACAAAAAACAATTAAATAATTGATTTAATTATGTCAGAATTGATGATTATAATAAGGATGATCTTTGGTCTTTGATAATATAAAATTTTTATATATAGAGAATAAAGAATTTACCTTTTGATTTAATTATTTTGGTGTTTTTGATGCGCCTGAGGGGAAAATAGAGTAAAAAAAGCTCTATTTATAGTAAACACCTCTCTTCTAGAGTTCAACAGGCTTCTAGTAGATGTTTACTGATTCTTTCTACTAGAAATGATCAATATTTCAAGGTTGAGTGATGATTACATTATAATCAAACCATCTTATCTCATTATTACACCATTAGTTTGAGTTATCACAATACCTCTAAGCTTGATAACATCATAGGCTTGGCAGAAGCCTAAAATTCGTGTATTTTCATAGTATTAATCAGTTTTATCACTTATATGACTGTTAAGCTTAAAATAAGATTACAGTGAGTGATCATAAATGATCAAATTTAAGCTTAAAATTTGATCATTAATAAATTCTAATTTATACACGCTAAAGCTATTCTATGAGTGGATTCTGATAGCGTGGCATGTCCCTATTAAGCTGCCAAGAGCATTTCATTACATCATCAAAACTCCATTTCTGATGATTTTTCTTGTAACTCATCTTTTCTGTCAAAATTCAGTATGTTAAACTTCAAACCATGATTTCAAGGGGTTATACCTTGAATATTATGATGTAAATTACGTCATTCTGCACGCATGAACTAGTAGAGCTATACTGTCTAGTTTTTTCAAGTTTGGAACACTTTCACAACAAAGTGGTCAACAGCTCTATTGATTTTATTCAATAATCCATTACAAGTCTTAACCTTGTTTATAGCTTTTGAAATGAAGTTCATATCTGTATTCCTACAGTAATTACGTTGTGACTTTATGTTTGGTTTATATCTCTATCTTGTATATTTCAAGAGATATTAGCTAAAAACCATGAATATATGTGTTGACTAAAAAGTGCATATATTCAGCTTAATGCCTTAAGTATTAACTTTAGATATTAGCTTTATAATTGTTTTATGTGTATATGTTTATTGAGAATCCACTGTTACAATACAATTTACATGTTGTTTCATTGGTTTCTGAGATAAATGAGGTTTTGTACCTTTTTTAATATATTATTACTTATACCTCAGTAATTATTGACTTTTCAGATATGCCATAAAAATGACATATGTGTATTTTACCATCAGGAATCCAATGGTGTAGCTTTTTTTAAATTTTCCCTCATTAGATTCTGAGTTAACTCAAATTTTGTACTTATTTATGGTATGTTACTAATTTTTGAGATAATTATCATAAGTATAATTATTACAAAAATTTTACTGTGACCTTTTTGGATATGAGGTCATATCTCAAAGGCTCACAGGCTTGAAAGCAGTTTGTTGTGGTGTAAAATGCAGTCTTTGGGGAAAACAAGAAAGAAAAGTGTTAAATGCTTTGCAAAATTGCTTTGGTAATGCTGTTTTTCAAAAAAAAATTGTTTGGGGTGGGGATAATATGGATTATTTGGGGGGGGAAGAGCAAATACATTTGAGACAATTGGGAGTTAGAGGGGTTTTGGGGAGAGAAACCCTTTTCAGGACATATTATGGCCCAATACAGGCATTTTATCTTTTATTTTTAATTAAAATTGGGCCCATGGCACCCCTTACATGTCTGTACCAATTTATGGCCAAAACACTTAATCTCTTATGTGGTTTTACCAATTTGCTTACATGTTTTTACCAATACCCTCAATTTATACCCAAAATTGACAATATAATTATAATTTACAAATAAAGTCACATTGAAATTTAAATTTGTGAAAACACATTTTTACTTGAAAAAATAAAGTAAAAATAAATTTTCAACAAAAAATAACAAAATTAAAATATTGTTGGAAAAACGTTGAATAAAAATTATTATAGCCTTTTATCCTACAAATAAACATATGAAAATTATTTCACCATTGGACTCCTCATAAAAAATAAGGTGGGGTCACTGCTTGGTAAAATTTCTGTAACACAACTCTAAATAAGCTTATAATACATTTTTAGTATTTTCTGTACAAAATTTGAAAACCTTCAAAACCTTAATTTAACTCACATCACATGTGATGTTAACCATCAATTTTTGTGTTAAACATGAGGTGTTGCGTCTAATTTAAAAGATATGAGGAATTGAGGTATTTTCAATTGAAATGTCAAAATGTGCATGTGTATTACATAAGTGAACTTTTACTGTAAATACTCAATTGAATTACATATGTAAATTATAACTATAATACATGATGAGGAATTAAACAAAACAAAATTGGAAAGATTGATTGGGGGGAAAGGAATATTGGCTCCAAGGGGGAGCCAGACCCCCAAATTCCTTGTTGAAAGGCATAGAATGTCAAAGTGCATGCAAAGGTTCATCAATTTTGGCCTGGAAGTGAGTCACAAGGTCTGTGTCTCAATTTATCATGAGGTTTTGATACCAACCAGGGCAGTTTTAACTGTTGCCAAGAGGGTAAAACTACCCTTAAGATAAAACAATCATTTTAAAGACAGTTCTAACTTGCTTTGAAGTCTCTTAAACACATTATTAAGTATTTTGAATTCTTAAAACCAGGTATTACTGTAGCAATGGCTGATTTAAGGGTCTAAAATGGCTGAAAGGAGCAAAAAATGGCTAAATCCAGCTCTTTTTGGTCTAAAACAAGGTTAAATGATACCAGAATTGGCTTTTCTGTTATCAGAGTGCTTTCCACGACTGACAAGAGAAAATTTTACTTATGGAGTAAGAAAATTGATGGCTATAAAAGAAAGTCTTCCTTGTCCCACTTTTCTCTTCATGTTAGAATCTTATCCTTTTATAATTGATTTAGACACTATTAAACCTTTCAATAGGAGATTCCAACCACTGTTTTTAAATCATTTTTAACCTTTAAACCACATTAAAAAATCATTATAATCATTTTTGGTAACTTTTATATTCATTTTTACCCCTGAACCACCCCATAAGTGAATTAAAGCATCTTTCATCACTGTTAAATTTCTCATTTTGTTTCCAAATTCACCCTGGTCACATTTGGGTGTGTTTTCTTCTTTAATAATCCTTTTAGAGAATCTGTTCTTATTAAAATTTCCTGCAGCTCTTTTTTCAATTAATTCCAATTGAAATCCCTCTTGAAGAAATTTCTTTTATAGCCTTAAATACCTCTTTTATAGTATTTTTGGATAAATTTTTATTGTTGGTAAAACAATAAATCTTTATAATATTATTTTTTTATACATATAAGGTTTAAAACAAGACAAATGGCGTGTTTTCTCTTAAAAATCTTATTTCATACTATTTTTAATAAATTTCTACCTTATACAAATTTTGAGTACAGGAAAAGTACTTGATTTTTAATTAAAGTTGCATATTCCTCATAACTTCTAAACTACACACAACACCTCAGTTTTAACAAAACATTTGATGGTTAACACCACATGTGATTTTAATTGAATTAAGGTCTTGAGAATTTTAAACTTTTGTACAGAAAATACTAAAAGCTTAATTTAAGCTTATTTAGAGTTGAGTTACAGAAATTTTACCCAGAGGTGATTATTTTTTATGAGGAGTCCAACGGTAAAATAATTTTCATATGCTTATTTGTAGGATAAAAATTTATAACAAATTATATTTAACGTTTTCCCAAAATTATTTTAATTTTGGTATTTGTGTTGAAAATTTATTTTTACTTAATTTTTTCAAGTAAAAATGTGTTTTCACAAATTTAAATTTAAATGTAATTTAATTTTTGAATTATAATAAAATTTTCAATTTTGTGTATAAGTTTATATTTATATTCTAATTTTTGTTTTGATAATATAAATAAATTCAATTTATTCATAATTGTATCTTTTTTTATTATTTGTGGTCTTTTGGATATCTGAAAATCCTCCAAGGCTCATATTTCCTCTCCCTAAAGAAAGAATATTAATGTTTAATATTGTTCTTCCTAGTGTGTCTGAACCTTCTGAGATTTTTGGTAGCTTCAGGTAGGTCTTTTTCTGCTAACCATTCATATTCACAAGTTGGGTCACTGTACCTAACAAGGTATTACCTTACCTTCTTGGTTCTTAACTTCCTTCCTTTGAGAGCTTTGGTGATTTTCCTAGTACCAGAAGATGCAATAGGAGGTATATTCTGGGGAATTTTATTTCTCAAAGGAAACTTCTCATCATCACTTGATTTATATGGCTTTGCCAAGCTTACTGGAAATGTAGGATGCTTATTTCTAAGTTCCTCAGATAACTCTACTTCAATTGCATTTTCCCCATGGAGGGCCATAGTAGCAAAAGGTCCTTCAAAGGAGTCTTTGAGCTTTTTAAATCCCTTGTTGTTATTGAAGTTAGTGGTGGATACAAGTACTTAATATCCCACTTTGAAATCTGGAGTGCCATGTGATTTTTCCCATTTGTCTTTGGCATATGCCAATGAGTCCTCCATGCACCTTATTTCTTGCTTTCTGGCTTTTTCTAGCATTCCTTTGAAGCAATTAGCTGTGGGATATATTTCAATAAAATCCTTCATTAATGAATCTTGGGGTTATTTGGGATTCCATCCCTTCTCTAGAATAGCAGGAGCTTGATTGGTACTGGCATGAATGGATGTTTTTTATTCCAATCCCAATGCTGGTAGGATAGCACACCAATCATGGTTGAACCCATCACAATCTTCAAATCCAAGGCCATAAGAACAAAATCTTCTTACCATATCTTCCAAGTTTTGGATCATTCTTTCAGCCAGACTATCAGTTTGTGGGTGGTAGGATGTAGAGAAGGACAGCTTTGTTCCAAATGATTGGTGAATATTTGTCCACAGTGCTGAGGTAAATTTGGGATCTCTGTTGCTAATGATATTTGTGAATATACCAGTCCATGATATTACTTAACTCCATATTAGAAGAGCTGTATCCATGGCTTTATCATCATTTTGACATGGTAGAAGTATTGGAGTCTTACTAAATCTTTCAACAATCACTAGGCATGCATTATTGCCTCTATCACCCCCTGGTGGTAGGCCAGTTACCCAATCCATATGGACAATTTCCCAAGGCTTTCTGGTTTCTTGAATTTTGATCATATTTCCAAATCTTTTTCCAGTGGATTTATTTTCCTTTTGACATCTGTCACAGGTTTTTCAGTACTCTGCCACATCTTTCTGCCACATTGGCCACCATATGCAGGTCTTTATCTTTTCTCTTGTCCTGTCCTCAGACTGATGTCCTGAGAAGGGGCTGACATGGCATTCTTCCAGTACAAGATTTGTAAAGGACCTGTCCACAACTGTTATTACACATGTATGCTTAGTTCTGTGGTAAATCATACCATCCAGTAAGTGGAATCTCCCTTAATCATAAGATTTCTTCCATATTTCATCTAAGGCATCTATCAAGTATTTGTCTTTACATTCTTGAGTAAGTAATTGGCATAGGATGCTACATTTCCTATCTTGAGTATAGCTGTTTCTTACTTCCTCAAAGAATGTTGTGTTCAGATCTGTAACACTGATACCTTCTATTGGGATCTGTGGGGAAGCTTCTTCTGGCACACAAGCAGGATTATGAATATTATTTGGTAATGTCCATTTGCTTAGTCCATCTGCATTTTCATGAATATTTCCATCTTTGTGAACAATAGTGATATTACCTCTATACTCCTGTATGGCTATTTGCCATCTGAGCATATGCCTGTTGGGTGTTTTCATGTTTGAAAGTGATTTAACAGCAGTACAATCTTTTATCCCTTCAAAAACACATCCTTCTAGGACAGAATTGAGCTCTTCCAAGACCCAAAAAGGCAGAAACACTCCATCTTACTTGCCCCATATCTAGCTTCAGTTAATTTTATTTTTCTGGATATGAAACATATGGGTCGTTCCACAGGTTTATCATTTATAATCTGGACTTGATAAAGTGCATCCCCTAGTTCATCTCCTGATGCCTCAATATAAAGCTTAAATTCTGGAATCAGTAAGAGTGGATCAGTGGTCAAGGCTTGTCTTAAAGATTCAAAGGCTTTGACTCTGTCAACAGTCATTTCAAATACTGTGTCCTTGTCACAATAGTTATAAAGAGGTCTTTCTATGGATGCAAAATCTCTAATATTCTGCCTGTAATATCCTGCAAACCTCAAAAATGACTGAATTTCTTCTTTGGCCTCAGGCATAGGTTTCAGTAGCACTTCTGAAACTTTGTTTGTGTCAATTCCAAGGGATAAGCCAGATACTACATGTCCCAGTGCTTTGACTTCTTTAAATCCAAAATGGAATTTCTTTCAAGAAATTTTCATATTTACAGATTGAGTTTTGTTCAAAACTCTGGATAATCTGTATATATATTCTTCCCAGGTATTGCAACATACAATAATATAATCAATTTAAATTATTAAACATCCTTCTGAACATTCTACAGGGAAGATTTCATTCATCATTCTTTGCAAGTGTGAAGGTGCATTCTTGATACCAAAAGGCATCCTTAAATATTCATACACTCCACAATGAACAATAATCCTCAAGTATTTTCTTGCTCTTGGTGTCACCACATTGTGATTAAATCCTTTAAGGGCATCCATGGTGCTTATGTACACTGCTTGAGATATTTGGGTAAGGACAATTTAGACTTTGGTATTGGGTACCTTTCTGGAACAGTGTAAGTATTCAGAGCTCTAAAGTCCCCAACCATTCTATATTTTCCATTATGCCATGCCACTATGACTGGTGTAGTTATTTCTACCTCCTCATGGTGGTCAACCTTTCTTATTACTCCAAGATCTAGAAATTCTTTGATATGGATATCCAGAGCTTCTCTTGATTTAGGACTTTCTGGATATGCAGGTCCTCTCAAAATTGGTGGGTAAGGTCTTTCAATATGAAGAATAATGTCAACCTCATAACCAAAGATTTCTCCCAGTGGCCCTTTATCTGATGCAAGGCTTCTTTGTGGTCATATAAAATGGGAGAAAGTTCACTTTCCTGTTTATCAGTGAGAGTAAGACTGATTTCAGCTTCATTTAACTTTTCAGACTTGAACTTTTCTAACTCTAAGCTAACTGGTAATACTTTGTTTACTGTAATTTTTCTTTTAAATTCTAAAAAGGCAAATATTTGACGCTTATTGTGACCAATAATAAAGTATCTGTCTTTATTGTTATGTAAATCTAGTCCATACATGATTAAGTAATTATTTCCCAATATAAAATGGGTGCTAGAGCAGTTTTCCATAGCAACAGATTCAACATTTATTCTTAGAGTTCCATTGATATGGGAAATATTACAGTAGTTTCAAATATGACCAATGCTTTCATGGGATTACTTTCACTGTTGAATTTTATGCCATCAATTGGAAACAATTGATCTTCAAAGTTTGTTACACAATGCTTAATAAAAGATTTGCCAACACAAGAGCGGAAGGCTCCTGGGTCAAGTAAAATCTTAGCAAGTTTGTTGCCAATTACCACTTCTGTTATACAGGATTTACCAGCTTTATAACCTTTTCCCCTGTTTTGTTTGGCTTTCATTAGTTGTGCATCTTGAATTCTTGATAAATCAAGTTGACCATTGCCTAATTGTGGCAGGTGGGAATAAGATTCTATGATATCAAAAGTGGAATTGATATTTTCTATATCTTCTGATGATTCAAAGAATATTGATTATTTATCATCTGAATTATATTCATTTACCTCATCCTTTTCAATGTCAATTTCATTTATTTTCTCCTTCTTACGACATGTATTAGCTAAATGTGTGGTGCTTTGGCAAATATGGCACTTTCTCATTACATCTACAGATGTATACTTAATATTATTAGAGTTTTATTTGGGATTTTTGTTCACAGAATCTTTCCAAGGTGTATCAAACCTTGTTTTGAGATTCACCCTACTAGAACCAATTTTGTTCCTGGTGGTTACTTCTTCCAATATACTAATTATATCTTCTGCTGAAGATTGTTCAGTAGTCCTGCTTGTGAAAACATGCTCTAAGTCACCTCCACATTGTCTTGGAATTTGTCTGTGAATCATAGATTCTGACATGTCAGGATATAATGCTGTTAATCTATCTTTTTGTTGGCAAACGCATGGTAAAGATTTGTCTGTTTCAGCATTAAATTTAGCAGATTCAAAGGCTGTTTCACCTTTGAATCTCCAAGAATCATTGGCCCATTTGTTGATAATTTGGGTTTTCCACCAAGTTAAACTTTGGTGTCCATGTGCTTGTCTCAATTTTATATACCATCTGTGGGCTGATCTGGTAAAAAAGATGTTGAATCTTTCTGTCACCAATCTGTCAGGTAATTCAAATTATTCTTTAATCATGTGAATACCCCTAATTAATTCCATATAGTCATATTCTCCTTTACCACTGAAGTGAGGCCATTCCTTAAGTTTTGGTACTTTTTTCAACAGTGCTTGGCCCATTGATGGGTCCAAGTTATGCAAAGAGGTGGAAAATCCATTTTTTAGCTGTAAATTTTCTACATCCAATATTTGTGGGTTTGAAATTCTTGTACCCTCATTTTGATTCAGAGGTGTAGACATTCTAGGTAAGGTGTGCAGTAATTGTTCAATATCATTCATTTTACTGTTTCTACACCTCTGGTAATTTCTGAGCTCATGTTGGAAACTTTGTATTAAATTTACTATTTCAATTTTATACATATCTTCTTTATGAGTTAATTCTTGCCATAATTCTGTCTGTCTAGTATTATCAGACGTTACCTGATTCAATTTCATTGTTAATTTTGATACTTCCTTTTGTGAGGTGTCAAAACACTTTTTCAAGGCAATTGTATATGTCTCTACTTCAGTAAATGAATTTGAAATATCATAAAGGACTTTCTTATCATCTCCTTTTATTATATTTCTGGCTTGTTGTATTCTTGTTTCAATTATGTCATCAATATTCAATTTGGAATATTTGTCTGTTGATTCTTTGAAAATTTCAGATTTCTCATTTAATTTATTTCCAAATGAATTGTCATTATTAGAAGTTTAAATTTCTCTTAAAACTTTTTCAAAACACATACGTGTCTCATTTATTAATCTAAGACTTAGGCTATTTGTCCTGAGATTGTTACAAATTGATTAATTTTATCAGAAATATGACTTTTCACATCATTTATAGCTATATAAAAGCTTGAAATTCCCTCCAGAATATCAGAAATCATTTCTGATATTTTAATCTGACTTCCTCCTTTTTCTGAAATTTCATCATTGTTCTGGCCATCTGAAATACATTTTCCACTGCTGAATCTTTGGGATTCTGTAGCCATGGCTTGTGCTTTGCCTTTTCCCTTGTTCTGAGCTTGTGGCTGGCTTTTTACCTTGGAGTTGCTGCTGCTGGATACTTGGGCTGTTTTTGGTACTTGCTTGGGTGGTGGTGGTTTTTTTTTCCTCCATTCTGCTTTTAAAAGCATCATGTTTTTATTTTCCATCAATGGATGTCATCCATTGAGTAACTTGCAAGTGTTGGGATGGCCCATGAATTTTCTCACAGTCAGGTAATAATCAATGCAGTTTTTCCACAGATCTTCAAGTATCTGGTACCCTTTGTGCTGCAATGCATTGTTGTAGGCCTTCTGGCTGGCTTTGTATATGTCCACTGAGGCTTCTTGTGGCGGTGTCACCTCTGTTTGAAGGTAAAACAGTATTATCAGGTTCAGAATGGCATAATTTGTCAGTTTGGGATCCATTTACTGACCCTTGTCCTTCTAGAGCTGATTGGCTTCTGCCATAATCACGTCTATAAGCTTTTTGGGAGCTAATTGAGGGGTTATAGCTGTCTCCTGAGCTGGTTTAAGGCATTATTATTATTAAAAAGCTTATAAATAAAAGTTTTACATCAAAAACTAACTATTGGACAAATTCTTTGCTTTCAGAAGGGTGTTACACATGTCCAAGTTAGTTAATTTTGAATAAATTGGCTCTGGTTGGTTGTTCTGAGTTATAATAACTGTGCTCTTATAGTCATAATTGGCAGTAATGGCAGGAATAATGCTAGTAGCTGTTGATGCAGTTTCAACATTTTCTTGTCTTACCACGTTTTCAAACACTAAAATCAATGTAAAAAGCAAGAATTTAAATAAAAAAAAGGATTTTTCAAAAAGAGAAATGAAAAATAAAGCCTCACTTATGATATGAAAAAGTTTTGTTTTTTATGAAATTGTTGAATTATAAGTATTTTTTATGGGTTTTTTAGATTTTTCAATATCAGAAAATGAATTTAGGAAGAGTAAATATATACGTCACAGGTAAGATATCATGGCTGGGACCTCAAACGTAAGGTGTGGATATGATATTTGTCAGCCTGTGACTCAAAACCAGAGCACAAGCATGACATCCAGATACCATAAATCAATGGTATAGCCAAGAGACCACCAAAGCATGGAGCTGAGACAAACCAGCTCAAAAGGTATCAAACAACAGAGGAAACTCTCCTCTCTCCAAATATACAAGGCCCATAATGATAGGACAAATAATAACAAAGTTATTCCTGCTCAAAGCTGTTGCTGAGCATACACCTCAATTTTCACCTCTCATCTGAAATACAGAGTAAGAGTCTTAACCCCATCAAATGGGTATTCAAAATGAAGCTCTAAGTAAGGGCTATCCAATTGTACCAGCCAAACTGAGCTAGCACCAGTATTACTGAAGTTATGGTCAAATTCAGGCCAAATAAGGGTCAATAAAATATTCACCTCTCATCTAGCTTCTACAGTTTTAGTGTGAGATACCTAAGGTGGGGTATTTTTGGAAAGTGCACAATCAGGGCTATCTGATGGTGCCATTCATTTCCCCACATCTCATCTAGAAAAAAATTTATAACACACACAAGCCCAATACAGCTTTTGCTTAAAACCATGCATATGTACAAAAATCTCATACATGGGATAACTTTTACATATTTAATGAGAACCATATCAGATTGGGTACAATTGTGTAGAGCACATACAGGTATACATACTGAACCAATTTTGAGGTTTATATCTCAAGAACGGACAAAGTTATGGCTGTTTTAAGGTCAAAATCCCACAGTTTGGCAAATACAGCCTTACCATGGGATAATATCCCATAACCATGATCATGAGGTGTCAAACAGATGAAGAAGCCTGTTTTTACTTCAATACCTCATAGTTCATTAAATACTGGGGTCCCATAGAGGTTCTATACAGCATTCTATGCGTCATACACGTCAGAGTTAGGGTGTGCGATCCCCAGATGAAAATTTTCACCCTGTATTGGTGAAAACTGTCCAGATGTGGTTTCAAAACCACATCTGAGCCCAATACAGGTTATACAGGCCTTTTTCAAACCACAAGCCTGTCCTGGGGAGTGAAAAATCTTCACTTCCTCCACGTGAAAAGGTCTAGCTACCTTTTCACCCCATTTCAGGATAAAAAGGGGCCTTTTCACAGCCAGAAAAGGTTTCCTCATCCTTCTCTTGAATTCCTATGTAGTAAAACTGTCAAAAACAGTTATAATTTTGGAAAATAACCGGGTATACTTTAAATTTATGTAAGATGTGACTGTGAAACTGATGATAATATTACTATTAATCAACGGTACTATGTCTTTTCTTATGAAATATAATAATAAAATATTATGATAACCACAATTAAATAATTAAAAAAATTATTTAATTCACTTGTTAAGCACTACTAGTGATTTTAACAGTGAGAAAGTAATTGTCTACAAGAATCAATTACAAGAAGAATTTAATAATAAAAACTTCTTTATTAAAATAATAAAATTATTTTAATATATAATTATCTTTTGCAAGAAGAATTATAATGATAATTCTTGAAGAAAACTAAATTTTTAGAGAAAAACTTTAAGAATTAAAGATAAATCACTCACTAATATTCCAAAGAGCTTTTTGAAAGATGAGATAGGGAGATTTGGCGTAGAATTGTGGATTTAGAGGATGAAAATGAACTTATAAATGTATTACAACAGTATGTAGTTGATTTCTATGATTTCGCGTCTTTCTGATTGATTCTGGAAGAATAAAACACTTAAGAAAAGTTTTAACTAATACTTACTTGTTGGTAATACTGATATAAATGATTAATAAGATGATGATGCGGAAAAAACAGCAAGAGAAGGCCTCTTTTAAGTCAACAACAGCTCACAGAGGCGTGCCATGGAGCAAACTGAAAAACCAGTGAGTGAGAAAGCATTAAACCCTTTTTGGATTAGTACTTACATCATCTGTTGTCACGTAAAATTATCATAATTGCTTAATTGATGCTTTTATGTGACTACCAACCCCAATATGGTTAAGAATAAAAGGAGTAACATTTGTAAATCTTCTTTTATTCCAAAGTAATCATTTATTTCCCAAAGTTATCAATGTTATTTACAATTTCATCACAGGTCGTATTTACTGTGAATTTTTGAAGATTCAGTGTTTCACGTAGAATAACCAAAAATGGACTGTAAGTAAAACTTTTAATTTTACTAGTAAAACTGTAATTATTTTTAGTTTTACCATAGATAATACAGTTCTCAATTGGTCCTGAAAGTTTCAGAAATATTAATTAAGAATTGTATTTTTAATGAATTTTTGAAGTTTTTACCTCATTCCTACGTAGAATTGCAAATATCAGTGTTAGACTGGTTGCTATGAGGTAAATCAATGGATACAAGTCCAAAAAGGGTTTTAATTACTCTTTTGGGGTTTATCCATGGAAATTCATTAATAATTGACGTGGTTACAGGAGCCTAAGTAGCTTTTTACCTCCTTGGCACGTCAAAATAGCAGGTTATTTGCTATTTTCTTAAGATTTACAGTAGTTGTGACATGGTAACCAAGTTCCCAAAAGGTTTTGGTTTACCAATTAGTCTAAGATCAGCCATGTATCCAAGCTTTAGAGCTTTCCATGCCTCTGAGGCCTCAGAAGTTGGGTACCCTGGCTCTCTTTGATGTCTTTTGTCCCCCTTACTTATTTTTCACGTCAAAATAGAAATTTAAGCTTAAAGTGAGATATCCACTATGGGTGTACCAACAGTGCATGTAAGAATACCATAATATTAAGTGCTCAAAACATGTATAACACTATTCTTAGTGTATATGTAACATGGGATTTCTCACTTTCCCATTATTTTGGCGTAAAATCAAGAAAAACAAAAGTTTTCACAGATCTTTTATGTGGTATTGAAGTATTTTCCATATTACCACCTCAAAGAGTTAATTTGAGCTTATTCACTCTATGGCGCTACCCTAGGTGAATTTCTGTGTAGAATTCAAATCTGGCCTTAAATCCATGGATTTACTTACTCAATAAAAAGTTATTCATCTTTTCTGAAATCAAAAATGATGAATTTTGAATATATGCATGATTTATGAGTTATGTATAATTCAAAATTTCTTTTTAAGATAATTGTGGCCTATTTGGGTATGTAAATCATACCTCAAGGCTCACATTCCCTCCCACCAAAAAATAAAATTGTACTACAATTTTATTAGTGATAAAAGAATAAGGCCCCAAAGGGGGTTAATGTCCACTGTCCAACCTCTTTACATTACTCAGATCAAGTAATTTAAAGCACATTTATAGACATATTCAGGCTTGTGGCCTTCTTTCATGTCTAAATCTTCTTAAGAGCTTATCTGAGTCAGGTATTTCTGATTCTGCCATCCATTCATCTTCATGTACTGCATTTCTATATCTGACAAGATATTCTCTTTGATTTTTACCCCTAAGTCTCCTTTATTTAATGACTTTCTTTATCTTTTTGTCTTCATTCTGTTCCACAGGTGGTACAGTTAAAGGAGTTGGGTTTCTTAAAGGAAACAATTCTTTGTCAGCTGGTTGATAAGGATTTATCAAGCTGACTGGAAAGGTGGGGTGTTTATTTTCCAATTCACCACTCAATTCCACTTGAACTGCATTGGTTCCATGTAAAGAAACAATAACAAAAGGTCCTACATAAGAATCTTTAAGTTTCTTTGGGCCTTTGATATTATTAAAATTCAAGGTTGAAACTAAAACTAAGTCCCCTACTTTGAAGTCTGGTACTTTATGACTCTTGTCCCACTTCTGTTTTGCATAATCAAAAGCATCATCCATACTTTGTTTTGTGTGGTGTTTTACTTTATCAAGCATTATCTTGAAGCTGGAAGCTGTAGGATGAATGTCAATCAAGTCTTTCCTCAGTGTGTCTGCTGGGAGTCTTGGATTCTATCCTTTTTCTAACATAGTAGGAGTTTTTCCTGTGGAAGAATAGACTGATGTCTTGTATGCCAATTCTAGTGCAGGTATCAGAGTGCACCAGTCATGGGTAAAGCCATCTGAGTCTGTGAATTCTAATCCATAAGCACAGAATCTCCTGGTCATGTCTTCTAAAGTCTGAATCATCCTCTCTGCTAGCCCATCGGTTTGAGGGTGATATGCTGTAGAGAATGATAACTTAGTCCCAAACAATCTGTGAAGATTGGTCCAAAGTGCAGATGTGAACTTGGGATCTCTGTCACTTATGATATTCTTAAATAATCCTGTATGAGAAATAACTCTACTCCATAAAAGAAGAGCTGTATCCATAGCAGTGTCATCTTTATGACATGGTAAGAATATGGGAGTTTTGCTATATCTGTCTACAATGACTAAACAAGCATTATAACTTCTGTCACCACTTGGAGGAAGTTCTGTGACCCAATCCATGTGAACAACTTCCCAAGGGGTTTTTGGTTCTTGAATATGGATCATTAATCCAAATTTCTTGCCTGTACTCCTGTTTGCTTTTTGGCATCTGTCACAGGTATGGCAATATTCAATGGTTTCCCTTCTCCAAGATGGCCACCATGCACAGTTCTTCACTTTTTCAAGTGTTCTGTCTTCTGACAGGTGTCCAGAGTAGATACTATCATGACATTCATGAAGAATGGTATTGATAAGTAATCTACTACACAATGTCATAACACAAGAATGTTTTGTTCTGTGGTAAATGATTCCATCAAACAAGTGAAATCTTCCTTCAGAATAGGAATTTTTCCACACTTCATCAAGTGCATTAACTAAAGATGTATCTTTGCAGTCTTTATCTAATAAAGAAGTCAAGATATGGAAATTCTTGGCTTGTTTATAAGATTCTATGACCTCCTCAAAGAATTCAGTTCCAATATCAGTTATGTTAATTCCTTCAATTGGAATCTGTGGTTCAGCTTCCAAAGGTACATAAGCTGGGTTATCAGGAGTGTTGGCTAAAGCCCATCTACTAAGTCCATCAGCATTCTTGTAAATTTTTCCTGCTTTATGAACTATAGTCATGTTTCCTCTATATTCTTGAATAGCTATTTGCCATCTCAACATATGTCTGTTGGGAGTTTTCATGTTAAGAAGTGATTTTACTGCATTACAGTCAGTTATCACTTCAAAAACACTGCCATCAAGGTAATAGTGTAATTTCTCAAGTGCCCATACCAAACATAAGCACTCCATTTGGCTTGCACCATATCTGGCTTCTGTTGGTTTGATTTGCCTTGAGATATGACAAACTGGTCCTTCTGTAGGTTTGTCATCAATAATTTGGACTTGATGTAGGGCTGCCCCTAATCCATCTCCACATGCATCAATGTACAACTTAAAAGGAATATTCCAGTAAGGCATGAGGAGTAAAGGTGCTTCTGTAAGGGCTTTCTTTATCTTCTCATAATCTTTAATTCTTTCCTGTGTCATCTCAAATACAGTCTGTTGATCACAGATTCTATAGAGTGATTTGGCTAGAATTGCAAAGTCTTTTAAATGTTGCCTATAGTAACTAGCAAATCCAAGGAAAGACATCATTTCTTTTTTATTCTGGGGTATTGGCTTAAGCAGTACTGCTGCCACTTTATTTTTGTCAATACCCAAGCTTAAACCAGAAACAACATGTCCTAATGCTTTAAGTTCTTCAAAACCAAAGTTGCATTTCTTAAGTGAAATTTTCATATTCACTTCTGCAGCTTTGTGAAGTACTTTTGCAAGTCTTTCAAGGTGCAAAGACCATGAGTCAGAACATATGATAATATCATCAATATAAATGATAAGCCATCCTTCAGACAATTCTGTGGGGAAGATGGTATTCATCATTCTTTGATAATTAGATGGAGCATTTTTAATGCCAAATGGCATTCTCAGATACTCAAAAATACCACAGTGAGTGATGATTCTAAGTAATTTCTTAGCTTTAGGCGTCAAAACATTTTGATGGAAGCCTTTTAATGCATCCATTGATGTTATATACTTGGCCTTAGACAATTTAGTCAAGGTTTCTTGGATTCTAGGGATTGGATACCTATCTGGAACTGTGTAGGTATTCAAAGCTCCAAAATCTCCAACCATTATTGACTTATCATTATTGCAAGCAATGATAACAGGTGTTGTCACTTCAACCTCCTCATTATGGCCTACTTTCCTAAGTACACCAAGTTGAGTTAGCTCTTGGATATGTTTCTCCAAGGCTTCTATAGCTCTGGGACTGGCTGGATAAGCTGGTCTTCTAAGTACTGGGGGATATGGTCTGTCAATATTAAGAGTAATATCAACTTCATGTCCTCTTATAGCACCTAATGGTTCATTATCAGAGGCAAATGCAGTATTGTATGTGTATAACACGTCAATAA
The DNA here is from genome assembly GCA_023105745.1 of Austropuccinia psidii. Taxonomy (NCBI): domain Eukaryota; kingdom Fungi; phylum Basidiomycota; class Pucciniomycetes; order Pucciniales; family Sphaerophragmiaceae; genus Austropuccinia; species Austropuccinia psidii. The sequence continues at coordinate 32,144,782 of JALGQZ010000005.1, read as the reverse complement.
GTTCATTCTTCATTTTTGGTGACAATGATGGATTAATTTGTGCTTCAACAAGTTGTGTGGACACAAATTCTTCCTTATAAGTATCTCTCTCAGAAGATACTACTGATATTTGCTTTGGCATATTGGAGAAAGCAAATTTTTTTCTGTTGTTCTCTCCAATTGTGAAATATCTGTCTTTATGGTTATTGATATCAATACCATAAATACTTAAGTGTTCATTTCCAAGAATGATATGTTGAGATGTGCAGTTGTCCATTACTACAACCTCAGCTTTCATTCTTATACTTCCTGTTGGATGGGGAAATACAAGAATAGTGTCCAATATACCAAAGGGGTACATATTGGTACTGGCACTACTAAATTGTACACCTTCTATTGGTAATAGATGGTTTTTCCATTCAGGAAGTATAGTTTGGAGATAATCTTTGCCTACACAAGTGCAAAATGCTCCTGTATCCAAATTGACTTTGGCTTCAACATTATTCATCAGAATTGATGTGATACAAGATGCCCCAGCAGTATAACCTTTTCCTTTAGCAGGTTTGGTTTTACACATTCTGGCATCTTGAACATTAATAAGGTTGTAGAAATCTTCACTATACTGTGGCAAGTGGGTATGGACTTCAGTGACTTCAAAGAAAGCTGTGATGTTTTCAATGGGATAGTCCTCCACTGGTGTATCTTCAGAGATTGCAGAATCTTGATCAGATTCTTCCTTCTCTTCAGTACACTGAATCTCTTCAATGACTTGAACTTCATTGATTTTTGTCTTTTTTGTGCAAGTGTTGGCTGAATGTGAAGTGCTTCCAAATTTATGACACTTTAAGACAGGTTTTTCTGGTCTCTTATCCTCTCTGGGAATCTTAGAGGTCATCTTGGATTCTGTTGGGATTTTAGAACAAGTTTTACCAATTCTTGTTCTGGAAATGATATCTTCCATAGCATTAATGTAGTCTTCTGTTGAACAGGGTTCTACACATCTGCTTTTGATAGCATGTTCCAATTCTCCTCCACACTTTCTTAATATTTTCATATTAATCATAGTGTCAGACATATCTGGCTGTAAAGCAGATAATCTGTCTTTTTTTTTGAAGAACCAAGTAAGTGGTTTATCTTTCTCTGAGTTAAAAATGGCACTTTCAAAGGCATTTTCTATTTTAAACCTCCAAGAATTATTGGCCCATTTTGTAATCATTTCAGATTTCCACCAAGACCAATCATGTTTACCATGATCAATCCTCATTTTGTAATACCATTTCTTTGCAGTTCTGGTAAACAGACAGTGTAATTTTACCACTATGATTTCATCAGGTATATTAAAGTCTTCTTGCAACATATCAATAGTCCTGATGAATTCAATATGGTTGTATTCTCCTTCACCAGAGAATGTTGGCCATTCTTCTATTTTGGGAATATCTCTTGCAGAGTAGGCATTTTCTCCCAAGAATGGGGTGAGACTTTCTTTAACAGAAAGTTTTTCTTCACTTAAAGGTGTAGAATGTCTTGGCATATGTGGTTCATGATTCTTATGAATTTGTTCCACACTTGCAATTATTTCATTCTACAACTTCTGCCTTTCACTGCCACTTTTTGCTAAGTGTATAGCAAATTGGTTGGTATTCTCAACTATTTTTAAGACTTGGTCTTGTAAAATTGTAAGTTGATTATTCACCTTAAAAATGGAAAGTTCTTCCATCTCATCATGCTGAACTTGGCACATGTTTTCAATTCTTTTGCAAGAATTGGTAATTGAGTCAAGTCTGGCATGTGTCACTTGGTGCAATTCAATGTATGTCTTGTCATTTTTCTTTAATTCAACTATATCTGATGCAATTTTAGTTAGCTTTCTATCAAGTTTACCAATTTCTACATTAATACTAGTCTTTACACCAATTATTTGCGTGGAAAGTTTCTGTTCATCCTTTCCTGCTCCTTGGCTGTGAATTCCATCAGAGTCCTGGCCATATTGAAGACACTGTCCACGGCTGAAGGCTCTAATTTGGGGATCCTGTACCCTTGTGGGTAAGGTCTGTGCCAATTGGCTTTGCCTTTTCCTTTGCCTTGATGGTTCTTGGGACCTTTCTGCTTCTTCTGAGGTCCCTTGAGCTTGTCCTTGGACACTTCTGGAGCTGGTTTGGAGCTGGTAGACGCCACTGGTGCCTCTGTCTCCAAAGCTGGAGTCATTTCCAACTCTTTCTTCTGGTCTATGGATAAAAGACTTTGGTTCTTCAACCAATTCTTTATCTTTTTGACCTTGTCTTTGCAAAACAGGGGGCTCCATCCTCCTAAGAGTTCTATGGTCTTCTCCTGACCCAGAAAGCTCTTGATGTGTAAGTAGGAGTTCATGGCCCCCTGCCAAAGGCTTGGGAATATTTCCCACTCCTCTTCCTTGGCTGCTCTGAAGCAATTTTTGTACTGGCATTGATATATTTCTATTGCTTCCACTTGAAAGTGGTTCAGCCCTGGAAATAATATCATGAATTAGTTCAGGCTCAGAATTCACATCAAAATCTGTTGGTACAGACCTTGGGGAATGGGGGGCAATTCTGGCATCCTCCAGATGTGTCTTTCTTGTGGAAGATTTGGTACTTCTGGATTTGGTCTTGCCTCTTCCTTGTCCACATCCATCTGGTTGGACTGAATAGTTGCTTCCATTTCTGGTATGCACCATTTTCACGTCAATTTAAAGATAAAAAGTGAAAATATAAGATAAAATACACACCTTTTGGTGGTAATTTAGCCTTTGCTGAGTTAAATAAGGTTCCTATTTTAGTAATTTGCACCTCAATAGTTTCTTCAGATTGTGCTTCTGAAGATTCAGGACTATTGATGTATCTTTTACTGAGTCTGTTGCCAGCTGCACAGTATTTGATTAAAGACACTTAAAGAGAAAATATGATAAAAGAAATTATTTTTATGATTTAAGATATTTGAAAAGATTTTTTATAAGTTTTATTATTTTTTGATAAAAAAAATATTCTTTTCAAAGAAAAATTATTTAAAATTTAAGAGTTTGAATAAAAAAATTAAGTCAGAGTAACTCAAAGAATAATTTTATAAGTTTTTGGATGTGAAAAAGCCACATGTAAAAACAGTACAAAATTAAACCAAATTCCTCAATGAAATAAGATTTTAAGACGATTTCAAAAATAAAAATAATTTTTCTTTAAATTGAAGAAAAAAAATATTAAATTAATATATTTTAGAACTTAAAAATATATTAATTAAGGGTACAAGGTTCAAAAAAAAACACGGCCAGGCCCCCAAATGTAAGATGTGACTATGAAACTGATGATAATATTACTATTAATCAACAGTACTATGTCTGTTCTTATGAAATATAATAATAAAATATTATGATAACCACAATTAAATAATTAAAAAAATTATTTCTTTCACTTGTTAAGCACTACTAGTGATTTTAACAATGAGCAAGTAATTGTCTACAAGAATCAATTACAAGAAGAATTTAATAATAAAAACTTCTTTGTTAAAATAATAAAATTATTTTAATATATAATTATCTTTTGCAAGAATAATTATAATGATAATTCTTGAAGAAAACTAAATTTTTAGAGAAAAACTTTAAGAATTAAAGATAAATCACTCACTAATATTCCAAAGAGCTTTTTGAAAGATAAGATAGAGAGATTTGGCGTAGAATTGTGGATTTAGAGGATGAAAATGAATTTATAAATGTATTACAACAATATATAGTTGATTTCTATGATTTCACGTCTTTCTGATTGATTCTGGAAGAATAAAACACTTAAGAAAAGTTTTAACTAATACTTACTTGTTGGTAATACTGATATAAATTATTAATAAGATGATGATGCGGAAAAAACAGCAAGAGAAGGCCTCTTTTAAGTCAACAACAGCTCACAGAGGCGTGCCATGGAGCAAACTGAAAACCCAGTGAGTGAGAAAGCATTAAACCCTTTTTGGATTAGTACTTACATCATCTGTTGTCATGTAAAATTATCATAATTGCTTAATTGATGCTTTTACGTGACTACCAACCCCAATATGGTTAGAATAAAAGGAGTAACATTTGTAAATATTCTTTTATTCCAAATTAATCATTGATTTCCCAAAGTTATCAATGTTATTGACAATTTCATCACAGGTTGTATTTACTGTGAGTTTTTGAAGATTCAGTGTTTCACGTAGAATAACCAAAAATGGACTGTAAGTAAAACTTTTAATTTTACTAGTAAAACTGTAATTATCTTTGGATGTACCATAGATAATACAGTTCTCAATCGTTCCTGAAAGTTACAGAAAGATTCATTAAGAATTGTATTTTTAATGAATTTTTGAAGTTTTTACCTCATTTCTACGTAGAATTGCAAATATCAGTGTTAGACTGGTTGCTATGAGGTAAATCAATGGATACAAGTCCAAAAAGGGTTTTAATTACTCTTTTGAGGTTTATCCATGGAAAGTCATTAAGAATTGACGTGGTTACAGGAGCCTAAGTAGCTTTTTACCTCCTTGGCACGTCAAAATAGCAGGTTATTTGCTATTTTCTTAAGATTTACAGTGGTTGTGACATGGTAACCAAGTCCCCAAAAGGTTTTGGTTTACCAATTAGTCTAAGATCAGCCATGTATCCAAGCTTTAGAGCTGTCCACGCCTCTGAGGCCTCAAAAGTTGGGTACCCTGGCTCTCTTTGATGTCTTTTGTCCCCCTTATTTATTTTTCACGTCAAAATAGAAATTTAAGCTTAAAGTGAGATATCCACTATGGGTGTACCAAAAGTGCATGTAAGAATACCATAATATTAAGTGCTCAAAACATGTATAACACTATTCTTAGTGTATATGTAACATGGGATTTCTCACTTTCCCATTATTTTGGTGTAAAATCAAGAAAAACAAAAATTTTCACAGATCTTTTATGTGGTATTAATGATGTGGTATTGAAGTATTTTCCATATTACCACCTCAAAGAGTTAATTTGAGCTTATTCACTCTATGGAGCTACCCTAGGTGAATTTTTGTGTAGAATCCAAATCTGGCCTTAAATCCATGGATTTACTTACTCAATAAAAAGTTATTCATCTTTTCTGAAATCAAAAATGATGAATTTTGAATATATGCATGATTTATGAGTTATGTACAATTCAAAATTTCTTTTTAAGATAATTGTGGCCTATTTGGGTATGTAAAATATACCTCAAGGCTCACAATTTAAGTATTGTAATCCAACAGGTAAAGCTGCACCCAGGGCTTTCAACAGCACTCACCACCACTATTCCACAATAGTAAAGCCCTTTTATTTTATTTATAAACCCTTATTATCATCAAAAATCTCTATTTTAAGCCTTTACCACCATGTCACAGTCATGGTTGAAGTTTTAAATAGTTTAATTACTGCTTCATCATAGACTCAGCCTGACAATACTTTGATGAAAAATCAAGTACTTTTCCTGTCCTCAAAAGTTGTTTAAGGTAAAAATTGATTAAAAATAGTATGAAATAAGATTGTTAAGAGAAAAAAACCAATTTTATTTTTTCTAAATTTCTTAGTATATAACAATAATATTATAAATATTTATCATTTTAGCAACAATAAAAATGTATCCAAAAATACTCTACAAGGGATATTTAACGCTACAAAAGAAATATCTTCAAGAACAATTTCAATTGGAATGAATTGAGAAAAGAACTGCAGGCAATTCATATAGTAACAGAGTCTTTAAAAATCTTCTTAAAAATAAAACACATCAAAAAGTGACCAGAGTGAATTTGGAAACAAAGTGCCAAATTTAATAGTGATGAGAGGTGCTTTAATTCACTTATGGGGTGGTTCAAGGGGTAAAAATTATTATAATGATCTTTTCACGTTATTTAAAGGTTCAAAATGATTTAAAAAGGGTTTTTATAAGCTTTTATTGATTGTTTTAATAGTTTTCAAACTAATTATAAAAGGAAAAGATTCTAACATGAAGAGAAAAGTGGAGCAAAGAAAATACTCTTTTATAGCCACCAATTCTCTTAATCCAAAAGTAAAATTTGCTCTTGTCAGTCGTGGAAAACACTCTGACAACAGAAAAGCCAATTATGGAATTATTGAACCCTGTTTTAGACTAAAAAAGGGCTGGTTTTAGCCAATTTAGACCCTTAAATCAGGCATTTCTATAGTAATACCTTATTTTAAGCCTTCAAAACGCGTCAGAATGTTTGCAAAAGGGGTAAAAACCAGTTAGGACTGTTTTTACAATGATGTTTTTATCTTAAGGGTAGTTTTACCCTCTTGGCAACAGTTAAAACTGCCCTGATTGGTAACAAAACCTCATGATAAATTGAGACACAGACCCTGTGACTCAATTCCAGGCCAAAAGTGATGAAACTTTGCATGGAGCTTGACACCTCATGCCTGTCTACAAGGAATTTGGGGTTCTGGCTCCCCCTTTGGAGCCAAGATTCTTTCCCCCCCCCAGAATCAATCTTTCCAATTTATTTTTTCTTTCATTCCTCATCATGTATTATACTTATAATTTACATATTTAACTCAATTTTGTTTTTACAGTACATAACTGTAATAATTGAGACCTCATATGTAAATTAAAGTTCACTTATGTAATACATGCCCACATTTTGACATTTCAATTGAAAATACTTCAATTCCTCATAACTTCTAAATTACACATAATACCTCAATGTTAACACAAACATTGATGGTTAACACCACATTTGATGTGAATTAGATTAAGGTTTTGAGTACTTTCAACTTCTGTACAGAAAATACTAAAAAATTAATTTAAGCTTATTTAGGGTTGAGTTACCAAAATTTTACCTAGAGGTGACCCCACCTTATTCTTTGTGAGGAATCCAATTGTGAAATAATTTTCATATATTTATTTGTTGGATAAAAGGTTATGATAATTTTTATTTAACTTTTTACCAGTAAAATATTTCAATTTTGATATTTTTGTTGAAAATTAATTTTTACTTAATTTTTTCAAGTAAAATATTTAATTCAATTTAGTTTTTACAGTACACAACTGTAATAATTGACACCTCATATGTAAGTTAAAGTTCACTTATGTGATACATGCGCACATTTTGACATTTCAATTGGAAATACTTCAATTCCTCATAGCTTCTAAATTACACAAAACATCTCAATTTTAAGAAGGAAATTGATGGTTAACACCACACATGATGTGAATTAAATTAAGGTCCTAATTATTTTCAACTTTTGTACATAAAATACTAAACACCTAATTTAAGCTTATTTAGAGTTGAGTTATAGAAATTTTACCAAGAGGTGACCGCACCTTATCTTTTATGAGGAGTCCAATGGTGAAATAATTTTCATATGCTTATTTGTAGGATAAAAAATCTATAATAAGTCTTATTTAACTTTTTTCCAAAAATATTTTAATTTTGGTATTTTTGTTGAAAATTTATTTTTACTTAATTTTTCAAGTAAAAATGTGTTTTCACAAATTTAAATTTCAATGTAATTTTATTTTTGAATTATAATTGAATTTTAATTTTTGTATATAAATTTATATCTATATTTTAATTTCTTTTTGATAATATAAATAAATTTATCTTATTTATAATTTTATCTTGATTTATTATTGGTGGTCTTTTGGGTATTTGAAATTACCTCCAAGTCTCACATTACCTCATCTGCCTGTATAGGCTGGTACTGTGGGATACTCCCCCATATAATTGAACTACCAGCTATCAAAGCTATTCAAAAGATGATCAAAATTGGGTCACTCTGTAACAACCACTAATCAGGGGTAAGGGTATTCATACTTACACCCACTCAAAAACCTCAAACCAGCAAATTCACTGTATGTATCAGCATTCAGTTTCAGAAATCTTCTTTTCTGAAACATGCATACAGTCTGGTTCATAAATACAGCCTTTCAATACTTGTACATGTTGGAATTACCCAATACAGTTTGGATATACCATCCCCAAACTGTATGATCACTCAATACCATCACTTCTCTGGTACAGATCCTGTACAGCCGTACAGGACCTGTATTGGCCAGACTCAATTCAATCATCAAATCTTCTCATGAAAATTCTCTGTCTGGATTGGGGCTGGTTATTCTCACATATACCAGCCCCTCTTTCTCCCCCTGGGGACTTTTCCTCAGTTAATTGATTTAGTATACTTATTATATTATAATTATTCTTATCCTTATTTTGGGTATTATAATTATTTTATTTTAAGTTAGTCTTAGCCTTTTTTCTTTCTTTTCCTGTATAGTATGAGGTGGGTGGCCATATCCTTATTAACCCTTCTCTTTCCATTCTGACAGGTTGAAACAGTGGACTTGGACTTGTTTGTGGTTGGCTCTTTTATTCTTACTCTTATTATTTTTTGCTGCTTTTCTTATATTCTTTTACTTAGTGATTCATCTCTTAACACTCTTCAGTGTACTCTTTTCTTACCATATCCTGAGCCCTCCATAAGTAAGTCCCAGTTTACTGAGTTCCGGGCCCTCTTCACTTAAAAGAGCCCCTGTGATATTTAATTAATTAACTCATATTTGATTTCTTCTTTTCATTTATTTACTTCATTTATCTCATTCATCAAATTATGATTTTTCTCTCTTCAATTTCCATCTCATTCATTATATTCATATGAAAATTGATTCTTTCATTTCTTAATCATTGCTGACCATCTCATTTCATTCTCAATTCTATCTCAATCAAAAAATTTCTTTTTTTTGGTTATTCAGTTCTTATCAGGAGTTAATTGATTGGGATTCATTTTGGGTATTGATTCAGCAATTCAAGATTTTATTTGGATTGAACTGATTGACTTTCTAAATCCTCAAGATAACTGATTTATCCTCAAGAATTTATATTGATTCCTGAAGACATTTATTTGACTGATTTATTCCTCAAGACCTTGAATTGATATTGAAGACATTGACTTATTCATTGGTTTATTGATTGAGTGTTGAATTCTTAAAGATTTACTGATATTTGATTGACTGCTGATATTGACTGAATTGATTGACTGATTTATTGAATTTGATTTCACCTCAAGACTTCCAGTTTATTCCTCAAGATCATCAAGATTTCATTGATTATTTATTGGCCAAGCTTTGATTCTTTATTCTCAAGTATCATCAATTTTTTATTCTTAATTTCTCAACAACACCAGTTCAGCATATCCCTCAAGCCAAGAATACTAGATCTCAAAGAAATCCAGCTGTTCTAACTCCTACAGCAAGGGTTCCTCTTGACCGCTTACCATCAGCTCATCAACTGAGTGCAGATTTGGACAGAGGACCACCAATGGAAGGAGAAGCACCCTCCCTAAGGGGGGGATGAAATCAAGAAGATCAAGATCTTTATCTGGCCTATTGGGGGGTTATCCTGGCATGTCTGAAGGTGCAAGAGAAAGACTAGGAGAAGTTGAAGAGGAAGAGGGGGAGGAGTCTGTGGAAGAGGAAGATTCTGGGGAAACTGAAGTGGAAGATGCTTTGGCAAATGCTCCAGAGGTACCCCAGAGTTCTAATCTAGCCCCTAATAATCAACCTCTTGCCTCTCAATCTGATCCAAGTCTCCTCAAGATTATGGAGCAAATGGCTACTATTATGGGACAACTTTCTCAAGCAGCAACCCCCAGGGACAATTACAAAGCCCCTGCATTCAAGAATCCATCAATGAAGGCACCTGATTCTCTTGATGGTACTCAAGCTCATAAACTCAGAGGCTTTATCCAATCCTGGCAATTGATTTTCCATAATGATCTAGCAAATTTTTTCTCTGACAAGAAGAAAGTTCTGTACTCAACTTCTTTTCTCACTGGTAGAGCTGGCAAATAGATTGATCCCTACCTCTCCAATATTTCCAATGAAGATCCTTCCTACCTCCTCAATAATTGGAAGTTATTTGAAACTCAATTATTCACTCTGTTTGGTGATCCTAATGAAGTCAGGAAAGCTGAACAATAGCTGGACAATTTGAGGATGAAGGAACGTGGTCATGTATCCTTGTACATTGCTAATTTCAGAAGCTTAATGTCAAGAATTGTAGATTGGGGAGAAAGAGCTTATATTTATGTTTATAGAAGAGGATTGGCTTCAAGACCTTTGGACCAGTTGGCTTCCTACCCTGGTAATTTGGATACTCTTCAATAGCTCATGGACATTACCCTGAAATTAGATACCAGATACCATGAGAGACAGAAAGAGAACCGTAGTTGTAAATAAAAGAAGACTCCTGTCACTGGATCCAATCCTTCAAGGCCTCCTCAAGACTCATCTTCAAAAAGGCCTCAACATAAGAAGAAGAAGAAGGGCAAGCAATTTCAAGCTTCAAAAGACAAGCCCCATTGCGCTATCCTAAATAAGGACAATAAATTAATCAGTTCTGAAAAGGAGAGGAGGATCAAAGAAGGGTTATGTACTTATTGTGGTGGAAAGCACCCAATTGAAAAATGCTTCAAGAGACCTCAGAACAAGCCTTGGGCATCAAGAGGCTTCCCTAGCAAGCAGGGAAAAGCCTGAGTGGGAATCATGATGTGTTCAATGGCTCTCACTTATTTCCTTCAAGAGCACAATTGTGCACTCTGAATACTAGTGTCAAGAAATCTTTAAATTTTCTTATTTTTTTTTCTGTCTCTGATATTTTTTATAGTATTCTCATTGACTCTGGTGCTACACACTCTTTTATTGCAAATAATTTTGTTCTCAAGTACTCATTGACTCTGTCAGAGCTCCCTGAAAAGATTCCTCTTTTCATTCTGGATTCAAATGAATCCCCTGCCTTGTTCATAACCCAATATACCAAGTGGGTAGTTGACTTGCCTTCCTTCCCAAGCTTTTAATGGGACTTTTTTATCATAGATTCACCCAAAGGAGAAGACCTGATATTGGGCTATGATTTTCTCTACCATTTTAATCCCATTATTGATTGGAAAAATGGATTTATCACCTATTATTCTAGTCATAAGGATTCTAGTGGTATTAAATCTTCTGCTAGTAATGCCTTGGCCACTGCTGTCAACAGTGTTTCTCTGGGGTGTGAACTTAAGACACCTTCCCTTCCTTCTTCTGTCCATATCCCTTGCATCATGCCATCTCAGCCATTACTTAAATCATGAAATGAGGTCTTCAAAGAGATGAAATATGTTGGAGCAGATGTTGCTATATCTTCACTTCATCTCTTTCAAGGGGATATGGACCTTCCTCCCTTATCTTTTCATGCCTCCCTGGAGGAGAAGTGGGATGAGGAGGAAGAGCCAGAAGAAATTGAAACTGTTTTGAAGGTAGTCCCTCCTTCTTATCACCAATATTTGGATGTATTTTCCAAGGTGAAAGCAGAGAAATTTCCTCCAAACCACACCTGTGATCATCATATTGAACTTGAGGGTTTTTTACCTCCAGTTGGTGTTATCTACTCCTTATCAAATCAAGAGTCAGAAACACTGTGGGCCTACATTTCAGGGAATGTAGAGAACGGTCTCATAAGGCCAAGCTGCTCTTCAACAGGAGCACCTGTCCTTTTTGTTAAGAAAAAGGATGGAGGTCTTCGTTGGTGTGTTGACTACCGCAAACTCAATGCTGTCACTAGGAAGAACAGGTATCCTGTTCCTCATATGAACCAGCTTCTTACCGTATTCAGCGGTCCCACTATCTTCTCCAAGATAGATCTGTGTGGTGCATATAATATCCTGAGAATCAAAGAGGGGGATGAGCACTTAACTGCCTTCAGAACCAAATATGGTAGTTATGATTATTTGGTTATGCCATTTGGCCTTACCAATGCTCCAGCTTCTTTCCAGAATCTTGTTAATGATATATTTGCAGATTTATTGGACATTTTTGTTGTATTTTATTTAGATGATATTATGGTCTTTTCCAGTTCTGTGGAGGAACATGTCAAACATGTGGCCTCTGTCCTCCAAAGACTGAGGGAAAATAATTTTTTTTCCAAAGCCTCAAAATGTGGAATACTTGGGCTATGTTGTTTCAATTTATGGCCTCAAGATGGATTCTTCAAAGGTTCAGCAAATCCTCAATTTGCCTCAGCCCAAGAACATCAAAGCTCTTCAATATTTTCTTGGCTTTTCCAATTTCTATCTTTTTTTCATTAAAAATTACTCCAAAAAAATCACTGCTTACACTTCCCTTCTCAAGAAAGACTCTCCATTCATCTTCAATGAGGGAGCTCTTAGTCAGTTTCAAATACTCAAGCAATCATTTGCCACTGCTCCTATCCTTTCCCATTTCAATCCTTCTCTACCAGCTATTGTAGAGACTGATGCTTCTTAATATGCCTTGGGTGCTGCACTGAGTCAGGTGAATGACTCAGGAAATCATCCTATTGCATTTGATAGTCGCAAGCTTCTCCCAGCTGAGCTGAATTATGAAGTTCATGACAAGGACCTCCTTGGCATAGTTTGGGCTCTCAAGCGCTGGAGAAATTTTCTTCTTTCTCTTTCCAATTCTTTTGAGGTCTTTACAGACCACTCTTCTCTTCAGTATTTTATGTCTTCCAAAGTTCTTACTCATTGTCAGGCTCATTGGGCTGAATTTCTTTTCAAGTTTTATTTCACTATCACTTACTTCCCAGGCTGGCTGGCCACTTTACCAGATGCCTTCTCACGTCGGGACAATATGTACCCAGAGAGGTGGGTGGACTTCATCAGCAAGAATCCTCAGAATTTTCATCAAGTAATTAAGCAAGATGGAATTCAAGAGTCAATATTCTTCTCAATCAAAGTGGAGATATCCTCAGATTTAGTTGACAAGATTCAAAAATAAGTATGGCAAGACAAAGACTATAAAGAAATACTCAAGAAACTAGCAAGAGGTGAATCAGTTACAGATTATTCTCTTGAGCCTCAAGCCAAGTTCTTATTATTTAAAGATAGAGTGGTAATCCCAAGAAATGAAGAAGTCCAACTCAATATTCTTCAAAAGTGTCATGACTCACCATTGACTGGCCATCCTTGCCAGGAGAAGACCCTCAAGCTCATCAAGAGGGACTTGTATTAGTCTGGCATGAATCAATTCATTAAGGACTATGTGTCCTCATGTCAGCAATGTTCAAGAAACAAGAACATTCATCATAAGAAGTCTTGATTACTCAAGCCTCTTCAAATTCCAGCTGGTCCTTGGAATTCTTTATCAATGGACTTCATCACTCAATTGCCACTGTCCAACAACTTTGATTAAATTCAGTAGTTGTGGATAGATTCTTGAAAATGGAAATCTTCATTCCAGCTTAGGGAACAATTACTGCCCTGGAATTAGCTCAGATATTTATCAGCCATGTCTTTTCCAAACATGGACTTCCAGTAAGTATTGTCAGTGATAGAGGATCTTTATTTTTTTCATCATCCTGGACCAATTTATTTCAGCAGCTCAAGATATCAAGAGATCTTTAAACTGCTTTTCATCCTGAAACAGATGGACATACAGAGAGGGTAAATCAGATTCTAGAACAGTATCTTTGGATGTATGTCAGTTACCATCAAGATGGTTGACACACCTGGCTCCCTCTGGCTGAATTGGCCTACAATAATGCAGAACATTAATCAACAAAGCAATCCCCTTTATACACCATTTATGGAAGAAATCCCAGATTTGACTCAATCCATATTTCTCAAGACCCACCTTCTGGAAAGTTATCAACAAAACTCCAATCAGTACAGCAAGTTGTCAAAGAAGAATTAGAGTCAGAAATAAGGATATTAAAGAAGTATGAAGATAGAAATAGGTAGATTCCACCTGATTTCCAACCTGGGGACAAAGTATGGCTAGCTTTCAAGAACATCAAGACTACAAGACCAACCAATAAACTTTCAGAAAGATGGCTGGGACCTTTTGAAGTCATTAAGAATATTGGAAGTCATGCTTATCACCTCAAGTTGCCTTTGCAATGGAAGTAAGTTCACCTTGTGTTCCATGTGTCATTACTAGAACCAGTCAAGCATTCAAGCATCCCAAATCATAATCAATTGTCACCACCACCAGTTCTAGTGGAGGAGCAAGAATAATGGGAAGTGGCTCAGGTTCTGGACTCAAAACTCAAAAGAGGTCAATTATGGTATCTTGTAGAGTGGAAAGGATTCAGTGAAAATCCAGAAAGAACAACTTGGGAACCAGCTTCCAACCTTACCAACTCACCAGACCTTTTCAAGGATTTCCATTCATTGTATCCAGACAAGCCTGGCCCAATTACCTAAAGAGTTTGATTTTATGGTCCTTGGTGGGGAGAAGAGGTTATTAAAGTAAGTTCCTCTCCTGGAATGCACCTTTAAGGGGTTATTCTACCCAAATGCTGTTGTAAGCATCACCTTGGCCACTTTGTGAGCACTTTTCAATTCTGTGGAAAGATTCAGAAGGCCTTGCAACATCAATACCCTCAAACTTGGACCTTTCATCAAGATATGGCCAAATTCCTTCTTTATTTTTTATTTCTTTCCCAGCTTATGCCAGTCATATTTATTCAAGAAATTCATTACTTCAAAGTCATTTAAGGCAAATTTATCTGTTTTATGGTGCTTGGTGGGGAGTGGAAGTTATGGAAGTAAGTTCCATCTCCTGGTATGCATTCATGAGGGTTCTACTTCTTGTAAAACATCACCTTGGCTACTCTGTGAGCATCAAATGCTTAGTTTTTATCTTTCAGACAATTCTTGGCCAAAATCAAGCAACTAACCACAAGAAAGACAACCTCAGTAATTTCTCTATTTTTCTTTTGCATTACTCTCTTTTCTCTCATTTTCTTTCTTTCTTTACTTGTATATTTCTTTGATTTCTTTTCTTTAAAAAAGCAGCAGCATCCCCTCCCAAATCATGTATCAGGAGGTTCCAATTATATTTTACTTCTTTATTTTAGTATTTTGTAAGATTGGGGATAGAAGTCAAACCAAACACAAACAAGGAAAAGGAAAGTAGTTATCTCCACCCAAATAGTCAAAATTTTTCTAGAAAGCATTAATCAACTCATCTTTATACCAGGCAAATTTTGCAGCCATCTCCTCAGCAGCAGTCCCTGGAATAATCCTACCATTGGCATAAATAATCACCTCCCTACTATTTCTATCAACCCTCCTAAATAACCTGGCCACAGAATCCTGATTATCACTTGCTTTATTTGGATCTTCTCTGGTAACTTGGATAGGCCATTGATGCCTATGCTGAAACACTTGAGTGGCAGGAAACGGAAAAGGCAGAAGTTCTTCTCTTCTTCTACTGGTACTGGCCACAGGTTGGAGTTGTTTTGAGGTGATTATGGGTGAGGTCCTGGACTGTTGGATGGGGGATGGTCTTACTTCTGTATTCAAGGCAGGCCTGATGTGGGAAGAGTGTGGTGAAGCAGGAGTAATGGAAGTAGGAATGGTAGCAAGAGTGTGTTGGAAAGTTCTTGAGGTACCGGGGATGACTTGACTTTGGAATCTCTTGGCAGGAGGCTGGGAAGGAGAAGTATTGGATGGATGACCAGCAGAATTAGGAACCACCTCAGCTTCTTCACCATCCAACTGATTACTACCTTCAGCATCCAGATCAGGTTAGGAATTGGCAATTCGTCTTATTCTTTTCACTATGCCTTCAGTGTTGATCCTAGAAATTGGGACTTCTGAGCTGGAGTATATTGGCCTACCATGAACTGGCATGGGCCCTCCAGCATTAGTCCACCTGGCCACATCCCTCTTCCTAGAACCAGTCACTTAATTACGATATAAGTATTCATTTCAAGCAAGAAAATCTTTTCACTCACAAGCATAATACCCTGAAGTAACATCAAGAGTAGGGGCCTCAGAAACTGGGAACTCTTTTCCAAAAGGCCTATCTTTCTTACTTTACAAGTACCTCCTGGCATTTTAAGCTTTCTTCCTAGTATGGCAGCATGGCTTCTTCCCAATAAAGCAGTAGTGGTATTTTGAAGATCTGGGATTGTAATGTTCAAAACAATCCTTTCCCTTTGCCAAAAATTCAGTACAAGGAGGATCAAGAACTTCAACTTCCTTTTAACCATCATAAGTTTGGGTGGGATCAAAATTACCAGAAGAAGCTGTTGATGGTGAAGAATATTTACTGAGAATGCCAGAACCATTAAGGACAGATGGTGGCGGAGCATAAGGGGAAGATTCAGTGAGTTCAGTCAGTTTGGAGCTCATGACTAAGGAGTATGCAAGCAGAAGATTCAAGGAGTCAGATTAAATCACTTCAAGTCTGAAGAAAATTACCTCAAGGAAGTCAGGGCCATAACTCAATGATGGCCCCTCCTCAAAGTCCTTGAGGTGGTGAGTCCATGTTTCTTTTGGACTGAAGCCACCACCCAGGACTTCCCCTGTAACTTTGGGGAAGTCACAATATTTATGGTCCTGGACCCTTTTAATGGGCCATTTTTATGGTCCAATGGGACCCCTGAAGCCCCAGCAAGTTTGGGCTCAGGGGTCACTAATGGCCCCCACGGCCTGCAGATTGTAGGACCCCAAAGTCAACCCAAGACCCAAAAAGTGCCCTGAAGCCATAAAAGCCAAAAACCACCATAAGAAGGGCCATGACCCAGAATCAATGGTAGGGCCAATTGGGCCCCAAATCCATATTTTGAGGCAGTTTCAGGGACAATGGGGACAAGACCCCCCCTTGAAAACATTTGAAGGGATTCCAATCAGGGCAAGAAGGGCCAAAATATCAAGTTCGCCCATTCACAATGAATCATATGAACATACTACCATTGGCCATCAAATTTTGAGCAGAAGAGCTCTATGGAAATCATCTTTGGATACAACCCAAAGGTCATGCCTTGAAAGGAAGTAAGTGACTGAATCCAAAAGAAGAAGCATATTTCAAAGTGGAAAGCACTTACTCAAGTTAAAAGAAGGGGGAAGATAATTCAAATCAAGTATGACAGTGAAAAAATGAAGAGGGGATTTTCAGGATAATGGACATGAGGGAAATATAATCAAAAAGAAAAATTTTGAAAAAAATGGGGGGATATTGAGATGCCACTCAACAGTGGCACGGTATTATGGTGTTCAGGAGCCCACCAGTTTCAAGAGGGGTGTAACAACCACTAATCATGGGTAAGGGTATTCATACTTACACCCACTCAAACACCTCAAACCAGCAAATCCACTGTATGTATCAGCATTCAGTTTCAGCAATCTTCTTTGCTAAAACATGCATACAGTCTGGTTCATCAATACAGCCTGTCAATACTTTTACAGGTTGTAATTACCCAATACAGTTTGGATACACCATCCCCAAACTGTATGATCACTCAACACCACCAATTCCCTTGTACAGATCCTGTACAGCTGTAAAGGACCTGTATTGGCCAGACTCAATTCAATCATTAAATATTCTCATTAAAGTTCTCTGTCTGGATTGGGGCTGGTTATTCTCACATATACCAGCCCCTCTTTCTCCCCCCTGGGGACTTTTCCCCAGTTCATTAATTTAGTATATTTATTATTTTATAATTATTCTTATCCTTATTTTGGGTATTATAATTATTTGATTTTAGGTTATTCTTAGACTATTTTCTTTCTTTTCCTGTACAGTATGAGCTGGGTGGCCATATCCTTATTAACCCTTCTCTTTCCATTCTGACAGGTTAAAACAGTGGACTTGGACTTGTTTGTGGTTGGCTCTTTTATTCTTACTCTTATTATTTGTTTCTGCTTTTCTTATATTCTTTTATTTAGCAATTCATCTCTTAAAACTCTTCAGTGTACTCTTTTCTTACCATATCCTGAGCCCTCCATAAGTAAGACCCAGATTACTGAGTGCAAGGCCCTCTTCACTTAAAAGAGCCCCTGTGACACACTCATAACATGACTAATAAGAGGCCCCACATATGTAATTTACATTTTCTGAGCATCAGAAGCACAATAAAAGTTCTGGAAGGCATTTAGAAATGTCTTTTACCCTGTATAGGGTAAGAATGGAAATTTTTGGTCCCAAAGCCACATTTCAGCTCATTACAAGGCTGTATTGAGAATGTGGGGCCACAAGTAAGCCACTGGAGTGAATATTTTCGCTCTGTGGTTGTGTTAAAAGGTGGATAACCTCCAACTACCCTGGAGTAAGATAAAAAGATATCTTCTCCTCACCACAATCAGAACTTGTCATGCTATTTATGGTTATTCTTATGTAGTGAAGCTGTCAAAAACTGAATTACTCTCATAATTAACCAGATATAGTCATATTATTGATTATTTTAGTGATTGTTATAGTAATCCAACTGATAATAAGTGCAACCAGGGCTTTCAGTAGACTCATCACCACTTTGTTATTATAGTAGAGCCCTTTTAACTTTTTCTCAAATGTTAAGTTTGTGTCACACTAATAGTAAACCTTTTATTACTGTATAATAGAGTCATCCTAACATAAGCAAAATTGAATACTAGCTCAGTATTCATATTTTAGAAAAAACAAGGAACCCATTTACCTTCTTTGTTTCCTTGATGAGAGAATTCCCATTCCTTTTTCCATTTACTCCTTGTCAACTAAAGACCGGAAACTATCCCATCTATCAATGATAATTCAGTAGATATGTATCAACAAAATTACCCTTCAATGGAAACTATTCTCCTTTGAATATATTCAAGGGTAAAGTTCTGGGGGGCTACTTGTGTAATATACTTTCAGAATGGTCAAATACACTTTCTCTGTGCCAAATTACTGGTAATTATTCCTCCAATAATTTTATCATGACCCAAGAGCTTTAAAGTAAGTTTTCACAGCGTGATACCCTTTTCCCCTATGAGAAAATCCTGCATATAAAATATTATTTTTGTTTTTTCCAACTAATTAATAAATGAAATGGAGAAAGTTACCCACAAGGCCTACATTTCCTCAATAATTACCTTTCATGCAGACAGTTCCCTATTTATGATAGCAAGTATAACAGTTATTCACCAATTCCATTGTAAAAATATAGTTTTATTCACCCTTTTCATATTTTCATTCCCATTTGGAAATTTATTTTCTGACCTCGATGTTAAGAGGAAAAATATCCACAGACCCCTTAGTATATCTTGAAAAAATACAGAGGCCTAAATTACCGCAATATTTGAGATTCAGTTGGCATTATTCCATAATTTAGTCCCATCAAATGAACAGCGAGTAATCTTACAGACTTCATTTTCACCAAATAGGCTTCCAGGAAGTGTATCACATGTGGAATTATCAAATAAATTCCCAAGTTTAGTGCATTCCTTAAGAGGCCTTTGTTCTCATATCAGGGGGGAACATCAAGCCATACAAATGAATATCCCTGATCAGATGCTTGACCCGAAATTCCTTAGAACACAAGATCAAAAAACTCAATAATATTTTGCCACTATACATGTGAACTCTAAATGAAGTGTATTTATTGATAGGCATTTGGCCTTGATTAAATTCATGCCTCTCAATCCTACCTTCTTTGAAGGTGAATATATTTTTTCCAAGTCTAACAAGGAAACCAAGCACATGGATTTACAAATATATAGCTACCTGATGAATAATCTGAACCAATATTCTAGTTAGGCTCCTTACACCTGGGTTCACACTTCTTATGTAGGAATAGATAAGCTAAATAAATATAACTACATGGATCTGAAGAACAATGACACATTGATGGAACCTCTCCTTGATACATCCTGTAGGCTGGCCATTTTTCAATAAATTGGGGTGCATCCATTGCAATTCTCTCCTGAGAACAGATAATCTTTACAGAAAAGCCATTTCCACATGTGGCCTCCATTGGACCAAGGTGTTCTGAACCCTCAGAAACCACCAATTCTCCATTTAAAAAGATTTTCAAATTGTATAATTCAGTAATCCAGTTTAATCCCTTAGCAAGTGGACATGCAAATAATATGGATGAAGCTATACAATCTTTACAAACCCAACATCCCAGGACAACCCATGAAGACATTCTCTCTTACTCAAAGGTGTGATCTTTCACATCCCTTTCAAAGACAATTAACCTGAAGTGTATTTCCAGATCACTTACTCCTGAAGTGCAAAAAGATAAGGGGTAACTTTCCTTACCTGGGCAAGATTGCATTATCCTACCTAACCATTCCTGCATCATCACCAGCTTGGGATGGGGTTTTCTCCCAAAGACATTCAGTTAAACCAATGCAAGCACACCTCAGGAGTTATAGGATAGCCTATTTTTTGGAAACAATAGAATGTGTATTATCCTTCATAGGTGCAAATTGGTCAGCCTGTGACTCAAAGCCAAAGCACAAGCATGACACTAAATTACCATAAACCAATGGTAGAGAAAAAATGCCCACTAAAAGTGAGCTAAGCCAAAGAGACTCATAAAGGGCATCAAAAGAAGGAGGTAAGTCACCTCTTTCCAAAGATACAGCTCCCATAACCTTATTACATGTAATTATAGAGTTATTCCAGCTCAGAACAAGAACTGAACATAAACCTTAATTTTGACCACTCATCTAAAATCCAGAGGAAGAGGAAGAGCTCAATAAAATGGGTGTTCAAATTATATCTCTTAATCAGGGCTATCTAATGGTACTAGCCAAACTGAGCTAGCATCCAAACTACAGAAGTTATGGCTAAAAATAAGCCAAATAAGGGTGAACAAAATATTCACCTCTCATCTAACTTCTACATTTTTAGTGTGAGATACCTAAAGCAAGGTCTTTTTGGAAAGAGAATAATAAGGAATTTCTGATGGTGCCCTTTATTTCCTCATAGCTGATCTAGAACAAAAGCTATGAAGCAACAAGCTCAATACATGATTCATAAGAAATCTAAAAATTGATAATGAAGTTTAAAATTGGTATAACTTGGTCATATTTAATGCTAGCTATATAAAAGAGTAACTGTTGTGTAGAGCATATTGAAAGCTAAAACATGAGCCACTTTTGAGCTCTTTATCTTGGAAACTGACAATGATATTCAGGTTTTAAGAGAATGACCCCACACTAGCCAGTATGAGATCTTACTGTGGGAAAGCTGACCATATAATTGAATTACATGCTGTTTATTCTTCAATTTCTCATAAACTGACAAATAGGAGTCATGCAGGCATGTTCTTTGCAGAACAGTGTTCAAGAAACAAGAATATTCATGACAAGAAGTTTGGATCCTCAAGCCTCTTCCAATTCCAAATTGTCCTTGGATTTTTCTTTCAATGGACTTTATCATTCAACTGCCACTTTCCAACTCTTTTGATTCAATTATAGTCATAGTGGACAGGTTCTCAAAAATGGAAGTATTTATTCCAAAAATGTCTTCAATTACTTAATTGGATTTTACCCATTTATTCATCAAGAATATCTTTTCAAATCATGGCCTACCTTCAAGCATTGTTAGTGATAGAGGTTCTCTTTTTGTTTCTTCCTTTTGGACCAATCTTTTTCAGCAGCTCAATATTTCAAGAGATATGTCAACTGCTTACCATCCAGAAACCAATGGACAGACAGAGAGGTTAAATCAGATACTAGAATAGTAGTTTTGGATGTACTTCAGTTATCATCAAGATGATTGGAACACCTGGCTCCCTTGGGCTGAATTTTCCTACAATAACTCTGATGACTCTTAAACAAAACAATCACCTTTTTCCACTGTTTATGGAAGAGATCCAAAATTTGACTCAGTTCACATCACTCAAGATACTCCTGCTGTAAATCTATAAACAAAAATCCAATCAGTACAGCAAGATGTCAAGAGATAACTTGAAGTTTCCATAAACAGGTTTAACAGGTATGCAGATAAAAGTAGAGCAATTCCACCTGTTTTCAATCCTGATGACATGGTATGGCTTTCTTCCAAGAACAACAAATCAACTAGACCCACCAAAAAACTTTCTGAAAGATGGTTGGGTCCTTTTCCAATCTTGAAGAAAGTCAGTACTCATGTTTACCACCTCAAGCTTCCATCCCAATGGAAATTCATCCATCCAGTCTTCCACATTTCCCTTCTTGAACCAGTAAGGACATCAACAATCCCAGATTGGCAGCGAGAGCCTCCTCCTCCAATCATCATTGAAGATGAGGGATGGGAAGTCTCTCAAATATTGGATTCCAAGATCAAGAGAGGAAAATTAGGGTTTTTGGTGGAATGGAAAGGTTTCAGTCAATACCCAGAAAGATCCACGTGGGAAAAAACTGAAAGCCTCAATAATAGCCTTGAACATTTTGAGGACTTTCATTCTTTGTATCCTGGCAAGCCAGGACCAAATTCTTCAAGATCTTGAGCTTTTATATGGTGCTTGGTGGGGAGAGGAATTACCAAAAGTAAGTCCCACTCCTGGTATGAACCTTTAGAGGTATTCTACCCTCCTTGTTGTAAGCATCACCTTGGCCACTCTGTGAGCACTTGTCAATTTTCTGGACACAGGACTTTGGCCAAGCTTTCAACACCAATTCCAATCCTTATGGCCATTTTCACTTGGGCAAATGAACCATTCACTATGCATTTCACTTTCCAAGTTTTTCCATTTCCAATTCATTCCTTCAGAAAAGTTTTTTTAATTTTATGGCACTGGCAGGAGTGGCAACTACCAAAAGTAAGTTCCTCTCCTGGTGTGCACTTCCCTTAGGGGTCTACAATCTGTCAAAAAAATCACCTTGGCCACCCTGTGAGCACCTGGCATCAAATTTTCTATTCCAGGTCCTTGGCCAATTCAAATCAGCTGCAAACTTCTGTTTTCAAGATTGGAACCCCCCTCAAGATTTTCATTTCTCTTTATTTTCTTTTCTTATTTTATGTTTTCCTTTTATTTTTCTTTCTTTATACTCTTTCAAAAAAAAATTTCTTATAATCTTAATTCCAAAATCTTTATTTCAACTCAATCCTTCAAGAATTCCAAAGCCAAATGTCAAAATAAGACCAAGTCATCCTCATGTCATATGCCAACCTCTTATCAGTTTATAAAACTCCTTTTCAAGATTCAATGCCTCTGGATTCCCTACTCCTAATCCTTCTCAAAAGCATCAACAGGCTTCTACCTTGGTTTGGTGCTCAGGAGCTCACCATTCAAGGTGGGGCTACTGTCACAACCATGTGTAATAACACCCTCAATGGGTGTTTATGGCAAATCTAGCCTGAACCCAATTTATGGCCAATTTGTCCTTGTTGGTGTTTAATGGCCTTTGTGCATATCCACTTTCACTGGCCACTCATGGCCTCAGGCCATATCCTGCAGTCATTGGCCTCCTTGGCCAATTCTCCACCTCACCAACCCCCAGGCCAATATCCTTGTTTTGGGCCTGGGGGTCATTCAGCCTTCCAGGGGCCTTTTGCCCACCCCCTTTTATTAGGGGGTCTATGGCGTGAATGGCCTTTTTGGGCCATTTAGGCCCCCTAAAGCCTCTATGGCCCATGGTCCGTGGGACCCTTTAGGCCCCTTTTGGCCTAAATCCAATGAGGCCAACAAGGGGCAGGTGGGCCCACCTGAGCCCAAATTGGCCACATCCTACCACCATGGGCCACCTGCTCAGGTCCAGAAAGGCTTCCCCTCAATTCAGGTGAAGACTTTTCCCTCAGCCATGGACCCTGTACCAAAGGATCCAGGTGTGGTACATATATGGTATAATATACCATTATGCACCATTTTTCCTCAGCAATCCAATGGTGATGTTTTCAGGACCCAATTATGTCATTTCAACTCTAGCCCCCAAATCTACCACCCATTTTGAGGGAAGACTTTCCAGCCATTCAGTCTTGAAATCCATGACAGCTACCAGAAGACCATTCAAGGACCCCAACCACCTGGCCCTGCAGGAGTGGGGTTGTTATTTCATTTCAGTATTACTCAAGGGGTAATTTCAAGAGTTTATCAATCATTCAATTAGTTTTCAAGGCATCAAGCACTTCAGTACTCCTTAGACATCTCAATTGGTTCATACAGGCTGTATTCATGCAACCTGTATAGCCTTGGCCCTTTTGGGCCAATTCATATTCCACTGTGGGAATTCAGTCACACAGTTCAATTCTCAAGATGGCCAGTTTTGTATTGATCCAAATCAGTCAATACAGTTGGGTGATCAACCCTCCAGGATCAGTCTTTCAACTTTTCACATATACTGGCCACCTTTTCTTCCCTGGGGACTTTTTCCCCTGTTAATTAATATATTTTATTTATTTTTATCCTTATCTTCTTTTTCATTATTAAAGTAAATACTGATAATCTTAAGTCAGTCATTTGCACCTTTTCTTTGCCTGTCAGTGGATATTGGTGGTCATATCCTTTACTAATTCCATTGTTCTTTCTGGCAGGTTGAAGGAGTTAATCAGGATTCATTTGGTTGGTGCTTTGGTCTTTGGCTTCCTTTGTATTTTGGCATATCTTGTATTGCTTTCATTTTCCCTTAAAGAAATATACTCTTTTATTCCTTTATTCTTTTGGAGCCCTCCAAGTGAGTTCTTGATTCCTGAGTGCCAGGCCACTCTTGTTTTCACCAAGAGCCCCTGTGAAACACCTGTAAATCCATTGGTAAAAATTTCCACCCTGTATAGGTTAAAAATGACAACTTGTGGTTCTAAAACCACATTTCCAGCCAATACCAGTCTGTATTGAGTGTATAGAACCACAAATCAACCAACAGCAGTTAAAATTTTCACTCTGTGGTTGTGTCCAGAGGTAAGCAACCTCCCACTACCCCAGAAAAAGATAAAAGGAGGCTTTTCCTCACCAAAAAGCAAATCCATCATCCTGTTCTTAGTGCTCTTACATGGTATAGCTTCTTAAAGAAGTGGTACCCTTAGAATTAATCAGGTATAATTATAATTGTAATTATTGTAGGGGTTGTTATTGTACACCAACAGGTAAACACTGCACCCAGGGCTATCAGTAGCACTCACTATCACTAAAACCTTTAGTATAGCCCTTTTAAATCATCTTATCATTATTTTTGTGTCACACTCAGTGTTGTAGCTTTTTATTATTATTGTAAAGCTATATCATAGTCACCCTGACAAAATTAGTACTTCCCAGATCAGTGTTGTAGTGTCATTTGTATGCTTGGAAGTGCAGATATAAAATTACCAGATTACATTTACTTGTTACTCAATGAAATTTGTTTCTTAAGTCGCAACACATATCAAATTAGGGTGGCTCAATGAGAAATAATAAAATATCAAGAGTTTTTGTGACTGTTCTTTGCGCCATTTGTAAGAAATTAAACTGATCAACAAAATCCATAACTTTCACTTCATCATCCAAGAAAAGTTCAGTTATTCAAAATTCCACAAGGCAAATGATTGATATGTTGGGCTTAAGTCCCCACAAATAAAAACTTTTCCAATATGATTGAACAAAAAAAAGCTCTAAATCTAAGACAATAACTTGAGTTTTGATGGTCTTTTGTTATCTACAGGAAATGTGTAGCATGTCATCATGGTGAACAAACTCTTCTTTACATGTGAATTGGACAAAGTCCTGATTACGAATATACATCGACACTTCCGTTACTGCAGCCTATCAGACATCAGGTATATTCAAGCTAGATTATCAAGATGTTCCCATCATGAATTTTTGTCCAAAAAGTTTTTACGCACGTCCCTACTGCATAATGGACAGGAAAGAGCTTGAAACGTTTTCCGAACAACCTTAGACGTCAACTGGACAGCGAAGTAATGGAAAGGAAAGAGCTTGAAACGTTTTCCGAACAAGCTTAGACATCAGCTGGACAGCGAAGTGCCCCTGTCAACTGCGATTACTTTGTAAGCCGTTTTGCCACGCATTAGCAATATATAATGTGAGTCAACGAGATCTGCTTCCGCTACCATTTGCCTTTCATAAGCTGTTGTGTGGTTTAGGGTAATAGCGCCATTCTGTAACAAGGTACGTGCTTCACCTAAAAAAAGTGGGCAAATCAATGATTCATGCTAGCAAAGCCGAGTCTCACTACTGAAAATCCAAGAGGGTTTCTTTACCTTTAGATTTGCAAAGTCCGCTGGCTACTGCAAGATTCTCAATTCTCTGGTTGAGCACTTTATCAAATGTCAACATGACGCGATTTGGGGAGTTGCCAAAAGCATCATCCAGTTGACACCGTCCCCATTCCATCGATTGGTTTATTGTGGGAAATAAAAATTTTGTCGCAAGCAACGCTTTCCGGAGGCCATCGGCTATATCAGGATAGATCATAGTTAATGAAGTTTTCTTCAGTTGCCATAGTTAAAAAAAACGCACGGCCATGGATCATGAGAGTAATCTCTTGGGCCAAACGCTTTTGAGCTTCGCGCTTATCTCTGTGTATGTTTTCGACTGAAAGATTCATTATCTCTTTTAATGATACGAAAGTCAACAACTTAAGGTATTTCAATACCTCTGAATCTGGAATAGATAAGAATGCCTAAAATATAAAAACGATCAATAAGATAGTACTATGCCATAAATGCTCGTAGTTGGGGATCAAACAGCGACAGACCTGATACAAATCTACAGGAGGGGTCAACTCTGGATCCAGCCAGATGGCATTTCCGGCACTTTTGCCGAACTTTTCACCTTTTGCGGTTGTTAGAAGAGGAGTTGTAAGCCCATACGCAACATGTAGACTCCCGCTGTTACTGTAATTTTGACCGGAGCTTGACAAAGTTTGCGCCCGAGTTATTAACTCGATCCCGCTCATGATATTTCCATATTGGTCACTTCCTCCAATCTGAACTGAACAATCGTATCGCAAGTGCAATTCACTAAAGTCGTGGGCTTGTAAAAGCTGGTAAGTAAATTCAGTAAAAGATATACCCGTGCCGGATTCCAATCGTTGTTTTACGCTTCAAGAAGGAAAAACAAGGAAGTCACTTAGAGCTCAAAGGAGGTAACTCGATACAAGCCACACTAACCTATCTCTGGCAAGCATACTAGATATCCGGGCCTTTTTGCCGACTGAGCTTAAAAAGTCAAGTAAAGTAATATCTTTTGTCCATTCCAAATTGTTCTTGATAGCAGGGGGAGAACAATGTGAGGGAGATGAGTGGTTGTCAGCGTTTTGAAGACCAACAGCATGTGCCAAGCTGGATGAGATTAATCGTGTGATTTGATGGCTTATTGATGACAAATTCGACTCCAAAGTAGAGGACGATAGGGCGACCCGTTCGGAATCACGCCCAGAAGGATCTCCAACGGACCCGGTGGCCCCGCCGAGCTAGAGGATCAGTGTTAGATAAGAAAATAGACGTGCCTTGATGCATTTGAGAAAACGAATTGCATACGAGAACAATGGTATGATGACCTTTCAAAGCAAAACGAAGTAAGGCCACCAGTGGAAGTAAATTTCCGACATGAAGTGACTTGGCCGTGGGATCGATGCCAAGATAAACGGTGCGAGAATCTTGAAGATGCTGACGAATAGCACGACTGAGGGTTAGATAAGTTTTCAAGAAAAGGCCAAGACGGTTAAAATCAAGAAGACCTGAGAGGCCTGGCTGATATCACAAGGGGACACACCTGGTCACTTGAGCAATCGATCCTCGATCCTCAAGTTCTTGCACTACATCTCCATTCACTTGGCGGCTCGCCGAGCGAATAATACCATGAGACGGGAGGTGGCTGCTGAGTCGGAGATTAGGCCGAAGTGCGCCGATTCTCGGAAGACGAAGCCGGCCGCAAGGATCTAGACAATTAAACAGTCCTGGATGATTGGCTAATGTCCTCATGAGGAACAATTCGTAGTTTCGTAGGATCCTTAAATTTATTGATCGTTTTGGGGCTCATGCGCCGATCCAGTCGCCTTCAGAGTCCAGACCTAACCTACCACCCTCCCAACTCGGAATTTCGGGTCAATTTCTGGAAACGGAGCGGAGGAAAAAAACCATTGATATTTAGGATGCTGATTCAAGAATAATATGATGACGAGATTGCATTTAAGAAGACCAAGCGGACAACCTCAAGGGGTTCTGGAAATGGTATTGATTCAGAGTTCATAAGACTCAACGACAAATTACCACCAACGAGATATACATTCTCGGAACCCATGATTGTGATCCTTTAAGATTCAATCGTTCGAAGCAACGCACACGTTGATTTGTTCTGAACAATGACAAAGCCAGGCGTATGGCCCAGCAGGGCGCCAAAATATCAGCTTAGTTCTTGTTGGAAAGCTTTTTACAAGCAAATCGATTCACAAATGAGTGGCTTGACTGCCTCAAAAGAGAAGTAAATCTTAACGTTTATTTGTCCTGGAGAACTCAGGCTTGAATGATTTTATTTTGCATCTTAAACCTCTGAAAAATTTAGAATTTTTTGCGTCCCAGCTAGTTTGAACATATGCTGAAGCTTACTCAAGACAAAGACACGGTTCATGAAACTGAGATGTAGAAATTGATCTTCCCATTTTTATTCTCTTTTGATTTTACAATATCACACGTCATTTAGGCCCAACACTTTTCATATAATTTCTCAGAATTGGTTTTCTTTGTTCAGTCATGTGCTACAGAATTACAGTTTTTCCATATGTCTTATTCAGGAAAAGATGGTAGAAGTGGATTTGGAGTCTTTTTGGACTAGCACACTACAAACATTCTCTAATTCCCTGTAGGGGGACTAAGTGAAATCTGATAGGGAATGAGAACCTTTTTGAGAAAATTTTGGTATGAATTTTAAATGGCTGCTTTCACATTCTTTCATCACCCAATAAAAGGGATATTACTTAGTATTATGTATTTGGGGGTATTATCGCTATGTGCTTTTCTGAAATCGTGGTAAAATTGTTAATAATATTCATACTCAATATTTCAAATGAATAAGCACATTTTTTTGTGTTTACTTTATTTTATATTAAAGTAAAATTGTTTCAATGTATGCATTTTGATCAAACTACATTATTTTTAGTGTAATTGATTGGAGAATACTGATGGAAAGCTTTGTTATTTGAATAATTACTACCATAAACATGGTAATTTTATAATAACAAGTTTCTGAATGAAAGTATGGAGAACATTTGGAACAATTCCAAAAAAAGAAATTAAAAAAGAATCTCATTTTAGGGAAATTCTGTAATAATTTTTATTACCTTAATAATAATTAGCTTAGATTATTATAATAACATGTTTATTAGAATAATAAGGTATATATAATCACACATTCATTATAATAATACAAAACCTGTTATTATAATAATAAAAGGTTTATTAGGATATTAAGTAATACAAAGGTTATTAATCATATAAAGGTTATTAGAATAAAAGTTTACTATTTTAATTCTAATAAGGCTACAATTATAATAATAACAAAGCTATTATCACTACAATAACAAGCTTCTTATAGCAATAATAAAAAGCTTATTATCTAGCTTTTTATAATAAAGATAATAAGACTATTATGATATAAAAGCCATAAATATATCAGATTTATTATAATAATAATAACAAGGGTATTATTATAGAAATGTATATATTATGGTTTCTTATTATTATTATTATTATGATTATTATTATCATATAACAAGATTAAAATGATGACAAAGGAATTCTTATAAAAAAGGTATCATAATAATAATAATAATAAATTTTCTCTTATTATAATGACTATACAAAATTTATCCTTATCATGATATTGCTTAATCACAAGTTTATCTTTATCATATATAGATATTAATAACTTTATGCTTATTATTTTAATTTATCATCCTCATAATGAGGATGTAATTAATATATATGATGTATAATAACATCATTATTATTATATATGTTCTTCTAAAAAAATCTTTGTTATTATGATAATAATAAAAGAACCTAATCATGAATTCATATTTCAATAAAAGTAAAATTGTATATGTGATTTGATTTTAA
This sequence comes from Austropuccinia psidii, assembly GCA_023105745.1. Taxonomy (NCBI): domain Eukaryota; kingdom Fungi; phylum Basidiomycota; class Pucciniomycetes; order Pucciniales; family Sphaerophragmiaceae; genus Austropuccinia; species Austropuccinia psidii. The sequence goes on along the minus strand of JALGQZ010000005.1, from coordinate 32,115,066 downwards.
ATGAAAAAGCTTATCTTCTCAGATGTACTGTATTGTTTCATATATTTAAAACATATTGATTTAATGCAATTTTCAATAAAAAAAACATTATAGGGTCAAGTAACTCTTCAGTAAAAAACATCATCAAAGACATCTCCATTAATACAAAGAGTGTCAGGCTGAGTCTATGATGAAGTTATAATAATACTATTTAAAGCTTTAACTATGATTGTGACACAGTGAAATTTTTAAAAAAGGTTTGGAAAAGATGATAATGGGTTAAAAATAATGTATTAAGGGCTTTACTATTAAGAAATAACGGTGGTGAGCGCTGTTGAAATCCCTGGCTGCAGTCTTACCAGTTGGGTGACTATAATAAGAAGTACAATACTAAAGTTTAAAGTATAACCTGATTCTTTTCCAAGAGTATAACTGTTTTTGACAGTTTTACTATGTAGGAATTCAAGAGCAGGATGAGGAAACCTTTTCTAGTGGAGAAAAGGCCCCTTTTTACCCTAAACTTGGGTGAAAAAGTCTTCTAGACCTTTACACGTAGAGGAAGTGAAGATTTTTCACTTCCAAGGACTGGATTGTGGTTTTCAAAATGCCTGTATAGCCTGTATTGGGCTCAGATGTGGTTTTGAAGCCACATCTGGGCAGTTTTCACCAATACAGGGTGAAAATTTTCATCTGGGGACCACACACCCCTCTTCTGACATGTATGATGTGTAGAATGCTGTAAAGAACCTGTATGGGACCTCAGTATTTAATCAACTATGAGGTATTGAAGTATAAGCATGCTTCTTTGTTTATTTGACAGCTCATAATCATGGTTATGGGGTATTATCTCACAGTAAAGATGTATTGGTCTAGCTGTGGGATTTTGACCTTAAAGCTGCCATAACTTTGTCATTTTTTGAGATATCAAGCTCAAAGTTGGTTCATTGTATAGCCCTTGATGTGTTCTACACAATGGTACCTCATTTGACATGGGTATCATTCAATATGGCAAAGTTATGCCATGTACAAGATTTTTTGTACATATTTATGATTTGCTTAAGATCTGTATGGAGCTTGTTTGCGCCATAAATTTTGCTCTATATTATATATGGGGGAATAGATGGAGCCATCAGATATCCCTCATTTTGCTTTTTCCAAAAAGACCCCACCTTAGGTATCTCACACTAAAACTGTAGAAGTTAGATGAGAGGTGAATATTTTGTTTACCCTTATTTGACCTTATTTTGGCCATAACTCCTGTAGTTCTGGTGCTAGCTCAATTTGGCTAGTACTATTGGATAGTACTTACTTGGAGCTTCAATTTGAATGCCCATTTGATGAGGTTAAGCCTCTTCCTCTGGATTTCAGATGAGGGGTGAAAAATAAGGTTTATGCTCAGCAACAACTTTGAGCAGGAATAAATTTGTTATTCCTTGTCCTATGATGATGGGACTTGTGTATTTGGAAGTTTGTGGGTTTTCTCTTTCTTTTAATACCTTTTGAGCTTATTTGGCTCAGCTCCATGTTTCTGTGGTCTCTTGGCTTTACTATTGGTTTGTGGTATTTGGCTGTCATGCTTGTGCTCTGGTTTTGAGTCACAGGCTGACAAAGAGCTTCAAAAGGTATTAATTACTTAATCCCAATATATCTTTATTAATTCAAAAGCAAAATGGCTGACTTTCTCAAACAATTCACAAGTCTTGTATCAAATGTATGCACTATGTCATATAACATCCTTCAAATTAATAATATGTTCCTAATCAGTTTCCAGAAGACAATGGTGAACATGAAAATGTGGATGGTTTAGTTTACACAATAGGTTTAGTCTTGATGGCAGAAGAGGTGGAAAGGGTTTGATCTTAAGCCACGTGTCCAATATTGGGGATTGTGAATTCATGAAAATTTGTTCAATCCATGCAAAGTTTAAAGTGGTTGGTAAAGTGGTGTTTGTACAAATAATACTATTATTGGAATTGGAAGCCCAGGTAGAAAAGGTGACATTTTTGAAATTTAAGTTATTATGATACTTATGTAATGAAGAAAATGGTGGTATTGTTTTTTTGTTATTAGAAATCAGTCCAATTGCATGTTAAGGCCCATTCATTTACAGTGTCTTTGGCTTTGAGATTATCTACCACTTTTCAAGCATCCAAATTGGTTAAATTACAAAATGCAAAATCACTGGAAATATACTTGGAATGGAATCTTTTGGGCTCATAAAAATCTTTTAACTCATTTATGTAAGGCTTGCACTAATCAGGGATGAGATTTTTTTTGTTCAAAAAAGCAAGAAAACATCCTGCTTGGCAAAATTCTTGCAAGAATTTTATTTCTAATTTCCCTACAAATTAAAAAAAGGATGGTTTCAGTCTGGGGAAATTTGAATTATTAGTAATTTAAAACAAATCATGTCTTCCCAATTCAATTATTGTGGCATGAAATAAGAACTTGTCCTACAAGCCTGTAACAGCCACTATCAGGGGAAAAGGTTACTCAACCATACCCCACTCAAACTGTCAGCCTGTGCCTCAAAAACAGAGCATAAGCATGACACCAAAATACCATAAACCAGTGGTAGAGAAAAATTCCCACTAAAACTGACCTAAGAAAAAATAGGTCATAAGAGGAATTAAAAGAAAGAGGAAATCAACCTCTTTCCAAATATACAACTCCCATAACCATAGGACAAGGTATGACAAAGTTATCCCTGCTGAAAGAAATAACTGAGCATAAACCTGAAATTTCACCTCTAATATAAAATAAAGAGAAAGTGACAGAACCCCACCAAATTGGTGTTCGAATTGAATCCCTCAGTAAGGGATATCCAATGGTACTAGCCAAATTAAGCAAGCATAAAAACTCTAGAAGCTTTGGCCAAAAATAAGCCAAATAAGGGTGAAAAAAATATTCACCTCTCATCTAGCCTCCACAGTTTTGGTTAGAGATACCTAAAGTGGGGTCTTTTTGGAAAGATAACAATTAGGGTTTTCTGATGGTGCCATCAATTCCCTAATAGCTCATCTAGAGCAAAATTCATGCAGAAACAAAATCCATACAGGATTCAATAAAAATCCATATCTGGATAATGGAAATTAAAAGTGGTATAGCTTTGCCATATCTAATGCTACACACACCAAATGAGATACCATTATGTAGGCCATATATAGGGATATATAATGGACAAAACTTGAACTCATTATTCTTAAAACCAAAAATTTTATGAAAATTTTAATATTGAACTCCCACAGTATGGCCAAAAACTCAATACTGTGGGATACTCTCCCATATCCTTTAATATGAGATGGCAATTCTACAAAGGAGCCTGTTTATCCTTCAATACCTCATAATTTGGCCTGTATTGGGTCCCCATACAGGATCTGTACAGCATTCTACATCACATACATGTCATAAGAAGGCTTGGAGGTCCCCAAAAGAAAATTTTCACCCTGTATTGCTGAAAACTGCCCAGACATTGTTTGAAAACCACATCTGGGCCCAATAAAGGTTGTAAATTCTGTGTAAAAACCACAATAAAGTCCCTGGAAGTTAAAATTATTCACTCTTCCTACATTAAAAGGTCCAGAGGCCCTTTCCACCCAATTTAAGAATACAAAGTGGCCTTTTCTCTTCCAAAAAGAGAATCTCCATCCTGCCCTCAAATTCCCACATAGTACAGCTGTCAAAAAAAGTTATACTATTGTAAAATAATCAAGTATACTCTAATATTTAGTATTTCACCATGTATTATAATTAGTCAATTGATAAGCAGTGCAACCAGGGCTTTAAGCATCACTCACCCCACTATATCCCAATAGTAAAGACCCAATGTTAATTATTAAAAACTTTCTTATCATCATTAAATCTGCCACAGTCATGGTTGAAGCTTTGAATAATATTATAATTACTTTATCATAGCCTTTACCTGGCCATGTTTTTGAGCTATTTTTTGGATTTTTTGGTTTAAAAGTTAGTTTTTTCTCTTCTTTTCATATTTCACTTATTATTATTATTTTTATTTAGCATTAAAATATCTCAATTAGAAAATAATGATAAATATCATGGCCAGGCCCCAAAATGTAACATTTCAAAATGAAACAATAAGTAAAAATTACTAATATTCTACTTATTTTACTCTGAATGTCCTAATAGAAACAAATAATAAAAAATTATTATAATTATGGTATAAGATATCTTACACTATTTAATAAGAATAAAATAATCTAATAAAATGAATATATTAAGATTTAATACATTAATATATTTATGGAAAGTTATCATTGTTACCAATAAATAATAAATGCATGATAAATTATTATTTGATAATTAAAATTTTTTCATAACAATAATATTACTAATATTAGAGTTATATATTAATATAAATACTATTTGTATTGAAAAAAGAACTATTAATGAATAATAATAGAGAAAACAGCTTACTTATTACACTTAATATAATAATTTTGAATGCGTTTAGGGCTAAGAATGGAATTACAACTTATTTGAAATGTATTTATAATGAAAATAGATAGAAATACACTTTTTACTATTTTTGCATGGATTTATAGAATTTAACATAATTTAAAAAATAGTAGTAAAATATTAATGCAATAACATAAAAGAAATTGATTACTAAAATCTAAGACTTTGTTCCCTGATAGTATAAGAGTTATATGTATAAAGAATAAAGTGTATGACCTTTTATTTAATATCTTATTAAATTTGATGTGTCTGGGGGGGAAACAGAGGAATAAGGGGTCTTTTTATAGTAAAGATAATTTCTTCTAGTATATGTGTAATGATTGTATCCACTGGAATAAATCAATATAATAAGGTTTGGTGATAATTACATCATTATTAAGCCTTTTTATCACATTATTCTCCCATATTTCAGATTTATCACTGTAGCTCTAATTTTGTGACATCATAAGCTGGCAATATGAATTGATTTTGTGTATTCAGGTATATTAATCATAAAATACTAATATAAACAATTTTTATCTCTTATACAACTGTTGAAGTTTAAATAATATTACAGTTAAAGATAAAAAATGATAATTTTTAAGCCTCAAATTTAATCTTTAATAAATATTCAGTTTTACACATAAATGCAATTAAGGGAGTTAATTATAATAGCTTGGAAGGTTCTTAGTAAGGTTTCAAAAGGATTTCATTACATAATAAAAACTCTATTCTTGATGATTTGCCTTGTAATTCATCTTTTCTATTCAAATTTGCTATTTTATATTTTAAACCATGATTTCATGAGGTTATGCCTTGAATTTTATTATGAAATTGTGTAAGTATTCACATATGAGCTAGTATAATTTCAGTATGTACTTTTTTATAAGTTTGGACCACTTTTAATTTTAAGGGGTCAACTGGTATTACTAGTTTGACCGATTTCTGTTTATTATTCTTAACCTTTTTTATGACTTTTGAAAGAAATATTATGTCTTTATTTCCAGATTTAGTTTTCTGTAGCTTAGATTTTTTATCAAGTCTTCATCATGAGTATTTTAAAGTATATGAGCTAAAAACATGTATATATGCACTGATTATAAAAGTGCATATATTCAGGTATCTCAGTAAGTATTGGGTTCAAAGATATTAAAATAAAGAGTCATATATGTATTTTCTGATGGGGAATCTAATGGTGTAATATATTTCAAATGTTTAAACATTGGCTTCTGAGATAATCAAGAATTTATGCCTTTTCATGGCAGTTTTATTTATTTTCAATTTTTTTAAGATTAGAATTTCAATTCTTATTGTTAGAATAAGCTCAAAAATATATTTTGTGACCTTTTTGGATATGTGGTCACATATCAGATGCTCAAATTACCTTTCACCATAAAATATTGTACCAAAATCTTTTATATTTAATTAAGGTGCCATCCACTTTCCTACCTCTTCAATAGACCTTTTTAGTCTTGAAGCTCAATAATGCTCAATTTTTTTATTTTTTAGGTCTTCTTTGATTTTTGAACCTTCTAAACAATGTATCATAATTAGTTATATCTTTCTAAAGTAGCCCTCCCTCTTCTTGTATGGGGTTTCTATACCTTACAAGGTATTCTAATTCCTTTTTGTTTCTTGTCCCATTTCTTTAAGTAATTTAAAAATTTTCTTTTCTTCTCCTTCTTCTAGATGGGGAACATCAAATGGTGGTATATTTCTTAGGGGAAATAATTCCTTATCACTTTGACTGTAAGGTTTTATCAAACTTACAGGGAACTTTGGGTGTTTGTTCATTAATTCACCTGTTAACTATAGTTTCATAGCATTGAGGCCATGTAGGGATTTCATAATAAAGGTTCCTGAAAAGGAAGCTTTTAATTTCTTTTTTCCTTTAATTTTATTGATATTTAACTTTTATACTAGGACTAAGTCTACTATTTTGAAATCAGGTGTCTTATGACTTTTGTCCCATCTTTCTTTTGCATATTTGTAATAATATTTCATACATCTATTTGAATGATTTCTTGCTTTAGAAATCATTATTTCAATACTTCTTTCTTTTGATTTTATGTCAGATAACTACTTTTAAGGGTATCATAATGCAGTCTTGGGCTCCAACCTTTTTCCAAGATTGCAGGTGTTTTACCAGTTGATAATGAATTTATGTAATGTATGCCAGCTCAAGAGTTGGTATTAAAGTACACAAATCATGGGCAAAACCATCAATTTGAGCCTTAGAGATATTTTTATATACTTAAAATTGCAAAATTAAAAGATTTTAATATAATATAAAATAAAAATTACATTGAAATTTAAAATTGTGAAAATACAATATTACTTGCAAAAATTAAGTAAAAATAAATTTTCAACAGAGATATTAAAAATAAAATATTTTTGGAAGAAAGTTGAATAAAAATTACTCAAGCTTTTTTTGAATGAGTAAACTTATGAAAACTCTTTCACCATTGGATTCCTCATAAAAAAATTAGGTGGGGTCACCTCTGAGTGAAAATTCTGTAACTCAACTCTAAATAAGCTTAAATTAAGTTTTGAGTAATTTCTATATGAAAATCCAAAAATCATCAAAACCTTGATTTAAATCACACCACATGTGGTGTTCACCATCAATTTTTGTGTTAAAACTGAGGTGTGGTGTATAGCTTAGAAGTTGTGAGGAATTGAAGTATTTTCAATTGAAATGTCAAAATGTGTGTGTGTATTACATAAGTGAACTTTGATTTACATATGAGGTATCAATTATTACAGTTGTGTAATGTAAAAACTCAATTGAAATACATATGTACATTAAAACTATAATACATGATGAGGAATTAAAGAAAAAATAAATTGGAAATATTAATTTTGGGGGGGAAAGGAATCTTGGCTCCAAGGGTTCCAGACTCCCCCAAATTCTTTTCTTACAGGCATGGGATGTCAAAATCCATGCAAAAGTTCATCACTTTTGTCCTGGAATTGAGTCACAGGGTCTGTGACTCAATTGATGATGAGCTTTTGATACCAGCCAGGGCAGTTTTAACTGTTTCCAAGAGGTTGAAAAAATCTTAGTAAGACTGTTTGAACTTGTTTTGACGTCTCTTACACACATTCTGACATGTTTCAAAGGCTTGAAACCACATATTACTATAGCAATGGCTAAAACAAGTCCCTTTTTTGTCCAAACAAGGGTTCAATGATTCTATAATTGGCATTTCTGTTTCCAGAGTGTTTCTCACGACTGACAAGATTAAGTTTTACTTTTAAAATAAGAAAATTGGTGGCTATAAAAGCATGTCTTCTTTTCTCCACTTTTTTCTTCATGTTAAAATCTTTTCCTTTTATAATTAGTTTGAACACTGTTAAACAAATCAATAAAAGATTCAAAACACAACTTTTATATCATATCAAACCATTTAACCACTTGACAAAAAACATTTTAGCCATTGTTTGTAACTCTTATAAAGATTTTTTACCCTTGAGCCACCAAATGAGTGAATCAAAGCATCTTTCATTGCTATTAGCTTTGTCGCTTTGTTTCAAAATTCACTATTGCCACTTTTGGGTGTATTTTCTATTTAATATTATTTTAGAGAGTTTTTTCAAATATCAATTTTTTGAAGTTATTTGCTCAATTAATTCCAATTGAAATTGCTCCTGAAGAAATTTCTTTTGTAGCCTCAAATATCTCTTGTAGAGTATTTTGGATAAATCTTTATTGTTGGTAAAGCAATAAATCTTTATAATATTATTGTTACATACCAAAAAAAGTTGAAAAAAGAATAAATTTGGCATGTAATATTTTAAAAACTCTCAGAATTTACCATTATACATTAAATTTCACCTTATAAAAAGTTTTAGGACAGGAAAAGTACTTCATTTTTAATCAAAATATCATATCCCCACCCTACAATAAAAGTATTTGAATTCTATGCCATAAGCACAGAGTCTTATGATCATATTGTCTATATTTTGTATCATCATTCCTGCTATTTCATAACCCTGAGAGTGATGGGCTCTTGAGAATGATAATTTTGTTCCAAACAAGTTATGGAGATCTTTACATAAAGCTGAAGTGAATTTGGGATCTCTATCACTTATGATAATTTGGAATAAGCCTGTATGGCTAATAACTCTATTACATATCATTATGGCTGTATCTATAGCTGTGTCATCCTTGTGATTGTAAAATCATTGGGTTTTTACTGTACATATCAAGTAATACTAGGCATGCATTAAAACTCCTATCTCCTCCAGGGGGTAGAGCTGTTACCCAATCCATATGTACTATTTCTCATTGGTATTTTTGCTCTTGGATTTGGATAATTATTGAAAATTCCTTCTCTGTTTCTCTATTTGGGTTTTGAATACATTCTACAACATCTTTGGTCTAATTTGGCCACCAAGAACAAGTAGTGATCCTTTCTAGTGTCCTATCTTCTGAGAGATGACCATATACAACACTATCATTGAATTCATGTAGTATAGTGTTTATCAGAATTCTATCTGTGATGGTAATAACACATGTTTTTTGGTTCTATGATAAATTATTCCATCAAAGAGGTGGAATATTCCTTAATAATAAGCTTTTTCAATACTCCATCTAGTTTTGAAGACAATGATGAGTCTTTACAATTTTTAATAAGAAGTTTGAATAAAATAGGTAAATTCTTATCCATCTCATATTTTTATCCAACTTGGTCAAAGAATTCTATCCCAATCTCTATGACACATATTCTTTCTATATGTTTTTCTTCCTGTGGTACCCATTCTGGGTTTTCTGGCATATTTTATAAAGCCCATCTTCTAAGTCCATCTGCATTATTGTTAATATTTTGAGATTTATGTAATATAGTCATATTTCCTTTATACTCTTGGACAGCAATTTGCCATCTAATAATATGTCTGTTTTGTGTCTTCATGTTTAATAATTATTTTTCAGAATTAAAATCTGTAATTAAATAAAAGAATTTTCCATCTAAGTAATAGTATAATTTCTCTAAAGACCAGACTAATAAAAGGCATTCCATCTGACTTGCTCCATACCTGGAATATACTGGCTTAATTTGTCTGGAAATAAAGCAAATTGGCCCTTCAACAGGTTTGTTATTGATGATTTGTGTATGGTATAGTGCAGCATGTACTCCTTCTTCACAAGAATTTATATACACTTTTCAAGTTAACTTCAAATCTGTAATTAAGAGGAAAGGGGCTGTTTTGAGGGGTTTTTTCAGTTCTTTATATTCTTTGAATCTTTCTTAGATAATTTTATAGAATGGTTGTTGGTCACAGAGTTTATAAAGAGATTTTGAAGTTTTTTCAAAGCCCCTCATATTCTGTATTTAATATCCCACAGATCATAAGAATGACTGCATTTCTTTCTTAGTTTGGGGAATTTTTTATGTAGTACTGCTTCTGCTTTGGTTCTACCTACTCCTAAGATTGGTCTAGATACAAAATCTCCTAGTGCTTTTATTAACTATATGCAAAATGAAATTCCTTCAAGGATATTTTAATATTGACTTGCATTACTTTTGATAAGACTATTTCAAGTCTTGTCAGGTGGTTTTCCCAAGTCTCTGAGAAAACCATGATATCATAAAGTTAAATTATTATCTATACCTTGGATAGTTCTTCAGTGAATATGGTATTCATTACTCTTTGATAATGGGAAGGGGAACTTTTTATACCAAATGGCATTCTTAGGTATTCATGCAGGCCATGGTGGACTATTGTCCTTAGTGTATTTTTTTAATTTTCTTTCAATAAATTTTGTGAAAACCTTTAAAAGCATCCATAGTTTTGATAAGCTTAGCCTGTGACAGCTGTGTTAATGTCTCATGGATCCTAGATATTGGATATCTACAAGGGATGGTGTTGGTATCCAAAACTCTAAAGCCCCCTTTACCATTGTGTCATGTTATAATAACAGGTGTGATTACCCCTAACTGTTTGTTATGTCCTAATTTCCTCAAGACCCCTAAGTCAATTAGCTTCTTTATGTGGACCTCTAAGGCTTCTCTAGCTCTTGGTCTGGCTGGATAAGCTGGTCTTCTTAACAAGGGTGGATAAGGATTTTCTAAAGTTAGAATAGTTTTTACTTCATATTCAATACTAGCAGCTAAATGTTCTTTGCAAGTTGCAAAGGGATTCTTGAATTTATATAAGAGATCACTTAGCTTTTCTTTCATTTTTTCTGTTAATGCTTTACTGAATCATGCCTCTTTCAGTTTTTTAATTATTAATTAGTTCTTTTCTGGGCTTGTTTCTTCATTTTTTGAAACAGTGTGTTTGATTCTTATTTTTCAAGAAAATGAATTTTTGTCTTTTATTGTCTCCTTTGGTAAAATACCTATCTTTTTGGTTTAAGATATCTATTCCATAAATTGAGAAGTAATTGTGTCCCAGTATTAAATGGTTACTGGTAAAATTCTCCATTACTACAGAATCCACCTTTATTCTTATAAATTGAGATGGATGGGGGAAAAATGTTAAATTAATAATTACAAGGAGTTTCATTCTTCAGCTTGCACTACTAAAGTTGACCCCTTGTATTTGGATATGTTTGTCTTCCCAATCTAGTATAAGTTTCTGTAAATAATTTTTTCCAACCCAGGTGCAGTATACTCCTGTATCTATATTTATCTTTGCATATTGATTGTTTATCATAATCATACTTATACTTAATTTTCCAGATTTATAGCCCATTCCATTTGCAGTTTTGGTTTTGTGAAGTTTGTAATCTTGTATAATTTTAAGGCATGTATCAGATGTTCCAATTTGAAGTAAATTGAAGTTTACATCCAGTACCTAATATATCAAATCAATATTATCAAGTTGTGAATTAATTATATTGATTTAATCACTTTCCTAAGTTTCTTATTCTTCATTTTCTCTGTCAGAATCATATTATTCCTCTTTGTCATTGGGGTCTTCTGTTTCCAAAATTTTGTCAGTTTTTCTTCTTAAGGCAATTATGGCTAAGTGTCCAATACCACCACATCTATGGAATTTTCTTTTCTTGTTAGTGGTATTAGGTTTAAAGAATGATTTTTGTATTTTAAGACCCTTAATAAGCAAAATTTATGTTGAAAAATAAAGGGAGCTTTTATTTAAATGAATTTCTTATTTATTAATAGTACATAATAATATTACTTCTTTTTTTTCCCCATAATATTAAGACTGGCTGGGAAAACTTCTTCTCCTTAATGAAATATTCCACTTAAAAATAGTACTTCTTTTACCTTTGTTATGTTTCATATAGTCAGTTTTATTTAAATTAAAAAAGAATAAAATAAAATGGTCGAAATCTTTGTTTAATGAAATTATTCAAAAAAGAAAAAGGTACAAAAAATACGTATTTTCCATTTTATTCATTATGATTTTATTGAAATCATCATATTTTGATTTTTATTTCATTTTATTATCCTTCTTATCACCAATAAGGCTCATGAATTTCCTAATAGTAAGTCTCTTTTTTCCCTTCTCAGAACATAAATGATGCCTTCATTTTTGGGTATTTTTATTCCTTTTATTTTTTTTTATTCAAAAGAAAGGTAGCAAGCTCTGTAAAGAACATCCTGCTACTGGAGGAAGCTTTATGGTTTTCTTTACTTTTGAATTTCCGGCAATCAAAGGGCCAACTACTGTAAAAAAATGTAAATCATTTCTGACAGTAACAGAAATTGAATACCCCTACTGTACAATTGTTGACAATCATTGACAATTTTACAGTATCACGCCTTACAGGTCTCCTACTATAGTTTCCAATATAAAACTAACAAAAAAGTATCAAAATTAAAAAAGAATCTTCAGAAAGATTCAAAATGAAAATGGAAAACAGAATTTAATAATCTCAGAGAGTAACTAAAACATTTTATGATAGAATTGAAAAGGTGAAGTAAAATAAATAAACAGACAAAATTGACATCAGAATAAAAATAATTTTTTCTACTCATTTTATTTGAAAGAAATGACAAAATAATTCCAACTATAAGAATAAAAAGCATATGTCACTCAGTTTTCATAATTTTTCTTGTTGTTCTTTTTTTTAGGTATCATTTGTTTGTAAAATTTTTTATTGAATTTTTCGTGGTATTTTTTCTCCCTTTTCCCTTTGAAAAATCAGGAGCGGAAATATTGAATAATAAAACCAAAACTGGGGGAAGAAATTATTGGGAAGGTATTAATTCAATATCCTACCGATCATTATAATTTTGAGCTTTAATATTCTGTTGGACCTTAAGAAATAAGGACCAAGTAGCTCAATATCCAAAAATCATATGCATACATTTCTCCTAGGCTTGAGTAAAAAAATATTAAAAAGTCTTATTTTAGTGTCATACTATTCAACTCCATTTAAAATTTCAACGATGAGTATTATATGGCCTTTTCAACACTCAAAAGAAATTTTATTTTTTTAAATTTTCATTTTTCTAAATTGAAGCTGAAATCAATTGAGAAAAGCTTTCACTAAATGAATTAAATATGTGATTAATTCATTTTTTGAAACAAATTCCTATTTCTCATTCTTAATATTTCCATAAGGACAATGATAATAAATTAAAATTCTATATGAAAATAAGGGTTAATTACTTATTTAATTTTAAAAATATATATTGAAAATTTGAAATGTATTTGTAAAGAACTTTTGAGATTGGTTTAATATGGCTCTGAAGTTATATTTGAATCACTTTAAGCCTAATTCCAAGGAATGTTCAGCTTGATAATGTAGTCCCTACTCAAAAGATATCAATTTAGTAAATATTATATGTTATTAATGAGCCTCAATAGCCAAAATGAAAAGAAGGATCCCCTTTATATTTTCTCTGATGAATATTAAAATGATATTTATCTAATATGCCATCACCTACACTTTAAATTTAACTTATGATTACAAAATTAATATTGTTTTTTCTTGTAATGATTTGTCAAGCAATATTGATATCCAAAAACTTCTCAGAGCCTTCATTAATGAAACTTAGGAAAGAAATTGGGTAAGAACACTTATTAATCCCAAAATAAAGACAGAAATCAAGAAACTGAAGAGGCTCCTCAACCAGATTATGCCTCCTATTTTTTTATTTGGAAAAGAAATTGAATATAAAACAACCCAGTGAGATATCAGGTCTATCAGGGAGTCCAGTTGGCTTAAATACCACTACAAACTCATAAAATCCAGAAGCAACACACAGTTTTTACCAAAAGCTTTTATGTTCAAAATATTGAAATGTTGACTCTAATGAGTATTCCAATCAGTATTATGGGGTAATTAAGAATATTCAATAAGCTATTATCTGATAAGAAATTAGTATAAAATAACATAAGTGCCTACCTGAAAATTTGAATATCAAAAATAATGGAAGATTTATTTATATAATAATGTCATACATGTCATCTACCAAGGACATTTAGTTCAATATTCATATAGCTCAAAATCACCTATCAGTAATATTAAAGTTGGCATACTCAATGAGACTTTGAAGCAGGTGTTTATAAAAAAAGTGAATCCAATACAAAAATTCAAGAATGGCTTGCAAAAATTCATCAATAAGGTGAATAGGCAATACTTTCCAATGTCCTACACAACCTCTTCTCTGAAAGTAAAAAATCATCTTTCAGAATTAGACATATTCTTATCTGAGAAAAATGAACCCTTACAATGTTCTGGTATTTTGAATTTTGAAGTTGGAAATTCACTTAAATTTCCCACCAGGAATATCAAACAAAATTGAGAGCCTTGAGGTATATTTTACATACACAAATAAGCCACAATTAATGAAGAAGTAACTTTTGAATTATGCATAGCCCATATTTCATTAAGATCTCCAAAATTCATCATTTTTCATTTTAGAAAAGACAAACAGCTTTTTTTTGTAACTAGATCCAAGTATTTAAGGCCAGATTTGGAATATACATAAAAATTCACCTAGGGTAACTCCATAGGTTAAATAAGCTCAAATTAAATCTATGAGGTGGTAATATGGAAAATAATTCAACATCCCATCATCAATACCACATGAATAAATTGTGAAAATTTTTGTTTTTCTCAATTTCACACCAAGATAATGGGAATGTGAGAAATACCATGCTACATATACACTAAGAATAGCTTTATGAATGGTTTTGGCACTTAAAATTAATTTACTCTTAAATTCAGTTTTGATACACCCATAGGGGATATCAGTCTGGAAGCCTAAATTACTATTTTTGGATTAAAAATAGCTGAAGGGGAAAAATACATCAATGAGAGCCAGGGTACCCAGCTTCTAAGGCCTCTGAGGTATTTCCAGCTTTGAATATTTTATCTATGGCTGCTAATGCCCCAAGTAGTCTTTCAGAACCTTTCAGGAACCTGGCTAACAAGTTGAAATCTTATTAAATCATGGTAAAATAGCAAATAAGCTTCTATGTTGGCATGGCAAGGAGGTAATGAGCAACTCTGAATCTTGTAACCATGTCCATTATTAATCATTTTCCATTCATAAACCCAAAAGTATTTATTAAAACCTTTTTTGAATCAAGATACATGAATTTACCTCATGGAAACCAGCTGTACCTATACCATTTGCTTTCCTATGTAGAAATGGGTAAAAAACTTCACAAATTCATGAAAAATACAATTATAAATTAGTACTTCTGAAGCTTTGAGGATAAATGTAGAAAGGGGTAATCCACACTTAAGCCAAAAATAATTATGACTTAATAACTCAAATTGAAAGGTTTACTTACAGTCCATTTTTGATAATTTCATGTGAAACACTGAGTCTTGAAAAATTCACAGAAAATACAACCTACCATTAAATTTACAACAACATAGATAGCCTTGAGAAAGCAATGTTAATCTCTAAATTAAAGAATATTTACAGTTTTTGATCCTTTATTTATTAACCATAAATGGGTTTGTAGTCATGTAGATTGACTTAATTAATTAATTACAATAATTTCACATGACTACAAGTGATGTAATAATTCAACCAATCTAAGTATGAAATTTCTCACTAAGTCACTTTTACTTCAGTTTTCTCAATGGAATTCCTCTGTGAGCTTTTTTAGACTTAAAAGAGGACTACTCTTTCTGACTTTTCCAATCATCATCTTATTATTCAATCTCATAATCAGTACCAACAAGTAAGTATTAGTTAAAATCTTTTCTTAAATTATTTTTTGTTTCTAAATAAATCAGAAAGACATTTAATAAAAGAAATAAAACTACTTAAAATATTTTTTAACTGTTATTTTTCTGTATTACTGTTATAAATCAAGTTTTTTCCTTTGAATCCACAAATACTTTGTAAACTTACTCTTCCCATTCTTATCAAGGTATTTTTGGATTATAAGTGAGTGTTTGATTAATTCTTAAATTTATTTTTATCTGAATTTGTAGTTTTCTTCAAGAATGAAAATTATTTTTTCTTGTAAAAGATAATTATTAATTAAAATAATTTCATATTATTTTAATAAGAAGCTTTATTAATAATACTTCTTGTAATTTATTCTAGTAGAAAATTACTTCTTACTGTTTTAATCACTGGTAGTGTATAACAAGTAAAAAAATAATTAAGGAATTGATAATTTATTTTGGGTTTTGGTAAGAACATGTAGGCCCTTATGTGTTTTTGCCATAAATTGGTAAAAACACATAAGGGGTTCCCTGGGCCCATTTTTAGTTGAAAATGAAACACCAACACCCTTTATTTGGCCAAATCCTTCCCAAAAGAGGTTTTTCCCCCACAAAACCCCTCTAACCCAAGTTTTTCTTTTTTTTTGCACTTCCCCCCCAAAAAAAAGACCAAACACCCAAATAATCCACATCACCCCCCCCCCAAACAATACTTTTTTTGAAAAACAGAATTACCAAAGCTATTTTTCAAAGTTTTCACACTTTTTTGCCTTTTTTCCCCCAAAGACTGCATTTTCCTCCCCAAAAACCTGGTTCCAAGCCTCCAAAATTCCAATTTTTCACTTTCCCACATCTATTAATCCCACATTTCAACCACTTCATTTGACTTTTACCCACTTATTTTGATTTTTCACACCTTTTATCACTTTGTTTCAAATTTCAAAAGGTTCTTTCCTCATTCCAAATCCCCAAATTCCCCTTTTTAAAATTTATACATGTTTTTTACTCAATAATGCTTCAACCCCCACTGAAGGTGAATTTCAGACCCTTGAGCTTCTTTTGCAGAATCTGCATAATTTTTCCAGGGCTGAGGGGTATGCTGTGTCCACCTTGAGGTCCAATATGACCCACAACCAAATTTAAATAGGTTGTGACAGGTCTGGGACCCCAAATCTCAACAAAAACTCCTCCAAAACAGTAACTTCAAGAAATATTGACTGTCCATTTAGACCTTATTCCAGAAAATATTCCAAGAGTACCACTTGGACTCTTAAAGTCAAAAATCCTGAACATAGCCATAATGCCACTGAAAATATCATGGCACATCCTGCTTTGAGGAAATTCAATGAGAAAGAAACATCCCAAATTGCTCAAATGTCTGAATCACTGCTCATGCAAAGGCAAATTCAGGCCCAATTATGCAGCCAGAGGGAGTCTGACAGGCCTGTAATCCTTCAATACATTTACAACCAAGTCAAGAAAATCAAGAAAGACAAACTTCAAGGCAGAATTCGCATTGATGCTCTTATTGACACCCTCAAAGAAGAAAATTTTGTTTGTTCCTCTGAAAGGGATGCTTAGGGACACATTACCTCCTTGTTTTTCACTCACCCCCTTGCCATAAAACTCCCCCTTGGCTGTCCTCATGTCATTCTTATTGATTGTACTTATAGAACCAATAAGTACAA
The DNA here is from genome assembly GCA_023105745.1 of Austropuccinia psidii. Lineage (NCBI taxonomy): Eukaryota > Fungi > Basidiomycota > Pucciniomycetes > Pucciniales > Sphaerophragmiaceae > Austropuccinia > Austropuccinia psidii. Next base: position 32,097,825 of record JALGQZ010000005.1, on the reverse strand, counting down.
AATGCCCCTTTTCATATTGTTGGATTCAGCTCAACCAATAAGACCTTTTCTGGGGCTTTTTGTTTGATGAAGAATGAAACTGAACCCTCATATACTTGGGAATTAAATCAGTACATAGAAAAGGTCCTCAACAACACCAATCTTGTTCCCCCTCCAGTTATTGTTATTGACACGGATCTTGTCTTGCAAAACTCTCTTAAGAAGCTCTTCCCAGACTCCAAAGTCATGTTATGCATTTGGCACATCAATAAAGATGTATCTACTTATTGCATGAAGAAGATTGGTCATGGAACTGATTTTGAAAATTTTATTGGCCTTTGGAATCAATTGATATACTTTCATCTTTCCCTTTATTTCACTTTTTTTTCTTATTATTGTTTTTATTAATGACTTTGTGATTTGTTTCTCAGGTTATGTATTCATGCACTGAAAAGTCTTTCAAAGACAACTGGAAGAAGCTTAAAAAGAAAGTCAAAAATTCTGAATTCTTGAAATATTTGGGAAAATACCTGGCTTCCTCTAAAGGAGTATTATGTTCCAGCCTGGACCAACCACCATTGCCACCTGGGTGTGGGCTCCACCTCAAGAGTTGAAGGTGCCCATGCCATGGTTAAACTTTGGCTTCAAAATTCCACTGGTACTCTCCTGGAGGTAGTTAGGGCTCTCCACATGGCTTTCAGAAAACAATTTATTGAAATAATAAACAGAATATCCAAAAAAATTATTGTCCATGTCAAGAATTTTCCTCTACACATCTGTGCTCTCAATGGCAAGGTGTCTCCTTATGCCCTTCAGATGGCCTTTGACAATTTCAAAACCAAATTTCCTCCCAATGAAAAATTCACCAACAAATACAACAATTAACAAGGCATTCCTTCAAAGCATAAGACTCAAAAGGCATTTTCCAAGTTCCAAAGGCTTCACTTATAAGACTTCCATCCTCAGTGGCATTTGAATTTTCCTGTGAAGAGTTTTGAACTTCAAATTCTGATTTTTTTCTTATTAACTGATTTTCTTTGTCATTTTCTTCTCAGACTGACTATCAAGGGGATGATAAAAGTGTTGAGAAAGAAAGAATGAATGAAGCCAAAAGATTATTTTAATATATTGATGAAGACCTTTTTCAAAGACCAATGGCAGAAATCACCCCAATTCTTCAACATTTTCAAGATGTTTTGACTGGAAAAGTCCCATTTGATCAAATTTCCAAAATTCAAGAGGATGATCAATATTATGAAGACCCACTTGAATCCAAGAATATCCATGGAAGACCTCAGGGAGCCAAAAATAAGAATAGAAATAGAAATGAAAGAGAACCATCAAGATTTGAAATCATTGAAAGTCAATCCAAGAGAAGAGAAAGACCCCCATCAAAAGTGACCAGCACAACAAAATCAAGATCACAGTCATTTGCACCCTCTCCAATAATGGAAGTGGATTCATCTGAAGATTCTGGAGATTCTGAGGCCTCATTATCAAAATCAATAAGTTCATCAGATTCACTACCCTCAGAAACTGAATCAAACTAATATGGCAAATCAGGAGTCACCCTTAGAAGGTCCAGAAGATTGGCAATGGGTAGAAAAACCTCAAAAAGAAAGTCTCACAAACCTGCCACCAGCTTGACAATATAAGATGCAATTGACTTGACCTGTGAGAACTTTCAAAGCCATTATCACACAAATGATGAATTCTCCAAGCTCTTTATGAGTTTCTAATTCTTTTTAATGTATATTTTTTGTTTATTTGAATATTTATTCATTTTTTGACCAAATTTTATCAGATACCTGGATCAGAAGACTTTCCCAAGTTTATATTGAAATAAATCTTCAAGGCCATCAATTTCCAGGGTGATGGAAACTGTGGCTACAGGACAGTATCTCACTACATTCAAAAGACTCAAGATCAATGGGCTGATGTCAGAGGTGACTTAGCTTAAAAAATTCAAAAAAAATCAAGACCTTTATGAAGCCATGAACACTTTTAGTCCCTCAGTAACCTCATATTTGGACAGAATTGAGTCATATGAAGATGTTGGCCAGGCACCAAAGAGCAAGTGGTTGTCCATGCCTGATATGGGGGATCCAATTGCAAATAAGTATCAAAGACCAGTTTTATTTTATTAAAGAGCCCAATCTTTCTCTTTTTCCCTTTTTTCTGTCCTCAAAATGATAATCCACCCATTTTCATCTGCTTCTTGGAGAGCTGTTCTCATTTTGTACCATTGGATATCATCATTTCTAAAGTTTATCCAGTCCTCCCATTACTGTTAATTGGAAATTTCATGCCCAATAACAAGCCCTTGGGTGGGCAGATAAACTTAAAAAACACAGGATTTTATATTTGACCAATCTTCTTCCCCCCCTCAGAAAAAATCAACTATTTTGGAGGTTGATTCAGATTGATTGATTTTTGTATATAAAATTTATGCAATTTATCCCCCTCCTCAGTCCTATTTGTTGCTTAAATCTCACCTCAGTCTCATTTTTTATCAAAGATGTGGAGCTTTTGTACTTAAAAGTAGTCATATTAAAAACATGAAAAGAAAACATGTTTTGTGCCTTTACTTGTCCCTCCAAAAAAAATCCCCAAAATTATGGGCTTCTAGTTATTCATTGTCAAGATTGAACCCTTATTTTAAAAAAAATTATGGAAATTCATAAGTGGGAACATATTTAATAAATTTTTTTCAAAAAAATATGCCATTGTGTCAAATTGGCCAAATTTGAGAAATTTGGCAAAAAAAAATCCAAAAAATCTGGGGATATTGACATCCCATGTCAGAAAAAATATGGCAAAACAAATTATAAAAAGGCTCAAAACTGAGCCTGAGGAATTTTTTATTTAGAAAAATAGGTCACTTACATGTTTTTACAAAAACCATTTATTTTTGGTTATATTAAGTTCATTTATTTTATTTCAGAAGAACAGTCATAGTACTCGTGATTAATATCAATATTATCAAGATTGTCATAGACAAATCTTACAAAAATCTACTCCCTGTATCAATTAAATGAGAATTTTTGAACACTAACCTTGAAAAAGAAAATATCAGTTGAAAATAGCTCATTTGATCAAATTTGTTGCATATTTATTATAAAAACACATGAGTAACACATGAGCCACTTTTGAGCCCAGTATATTGAGAACTTACAAGTTTTTGGGTTTCAATTCCACACCTAGTGGGATTGTTATATGTGCTACGAGATACTGGAGTTATGAGGGCTCAAATCCATCACAAGGCTATTTATCTAGTCATTACTGATAAATTTTAAGCCATCCATACCTGCTTGTACAGGGTGGTCTTTTGTTATAAATTATCAGATAATTGATTTATGTGGAATCAAAGAAATTTAAATGATGTTTATACTTTGATTATTCAAAATTTGACAAATGAGAGTAATCCAGATTTGTTTTTCTTATAGAATAATATTTGTCTTGGCTGGTAAAACACAACAGAACCTTCCATTGGTAAAATTATTTTCCCTGTATAACTAAAAATGGTAACATGTGGTTTTGAACCACATATGAGCACCAATACAACTGATATTGGCTGTATTGGACCACAATATTAATACGTTAATCAAAGTGAAAATTTCCACTCTATGAGCTTGGAAAGCGGTTATCTACCCATTCTCAACTCGATTTGAGCTAAAACAAGTATTTCCCCTGAGGAAAGATTGTAAGGTTTGTCTATGAAACTCTTGATAATAGTAGCAATATCAAGAGTACTATGACTGTCCTCAGTAGAAAAATATAATATAATAAAATATTATAACCACAAATTTAAATATAATTATTAAAAATAATTATATATAAAAAATAAATTTAATTATTATTATAATAATATAATAATAAAAAAAAATAATTATAATAAATTATAATTATTCTATTATTGTTATAATCACTGACAGTTATAACAATAAGAAGTGTAAAGCTCTTAATGAGACAATTACACGTGGAAAATATGAAGATTAACCACTTATAAATAATATAAATATTATTTATAAAAAGAATTAAACACACACTGTGCAGAAATAATTCTTTTAGAATAAAAATTCTATATAAAAAAACTAATACTAGATAAAAAAATATAGAATTCTAGAGAAAACTTACTTATAAGATTTATTTAATACAATAAGTCAAAATACAACAGTTATAATATTAAATAATAATTATAAGTTAAAAACACGTCAAAAATCAATAAATTTAAAGATAAAACAACTTTTAATAATATAAATTATGATTTAAGAGTTTTTGAGAGGAATTTGTGGATTTTAAAAGATATTTAAAATGATAATTTTATATAATAAAATATATTATTGGTGATTACAACAATAATCTAAATTCTATGACTTCAATTCTTTAATTTCAATAAATAAAGAATAAAAATAACTTAAGAATTACTTTTAATAATAAGACTTTATATTTAATAAAACTTTACCTGTTTAAATTTCTAATATGATTGGATTGATAATGAATGATGGACAAAAACAGTGATGAAAAGACTCTTTTTATGTCTTCAGGGCAGCTCTCATGATTCATAATGAATGTAGAGGGCGTGCTCAGGTCAAAACTGAAAAACCATGCTTAAAAATAGAGTTCTTAACTTAAGGCAACTTATTTTTACTTCCAATTTAAAGTTACCAGTGCTATTCTTAACTCCAAGTAACTTTAATCCTCATTTAGTTTAATTATTTTAAGTTTTAATATAAAATAAGTTTATTTATATTAAAGTTCATCACATGAAAAACTTAAAATTAGAGTTTCAAGCAGAAATCTTTTAAACTCAATTTTTAATTAATTTTTAAAGAAATCATAATTTTCTTTAAGCTTAATTAAAAGAGTAAATTTCCAGGCTAATTACCCAGGAAATTTATTTATAAAAGATACTTAAAATTTAATTTATATATTGATAATATTAAATTCTAAGTTGTGTGAAATGTTCAAGCAAATCCATTAAGAATTGGATTTTTAATGAATTTTTGAAGTTATTGCTATTTTTCCACGTAAAATAGCAATACACACCAAACCTTAAGTTTTGATAAGGTTTTAATGCTTGAAGCTTTAAAGTTTTAAGCTTAATTAAGCTCTGACAGTTCTTAAAACCTTGATTTCAAGCCTGCATATTGGGATTTACCCTTTGGCAGCTTGAAATTCCTGTCCAAATTGGGATAAAACCAGTTTAAACCTTAAGGTTGGATCAAAGTCTAATCTTAAAGTTTAAATAAGGTTGAAAATCCTCCAATACAGGTGGACAACCTTAATTGAGTCCTTGCAGATCCAAAAAGTTGGGTACCCCAGCTCTATTTGGTCTTTTTCCTTTGTCCCACCTTTTTGCGTGGATTTTGCCCTTTTATTTATTTAAAGCCATACCATGGCTTTAAACCCTTTTAAATTGAGCTCATGCAGGATTTACATTCTGTATGGCAAATCCTTAGCCAATTCAGTAAATATACACAACACCTCAATTTTAACTAAAATTTTGGTAAAGTTGCATAAACCTTATGTAACTTTAAATTTAAGCTTAATTAAGCTTAAATTTAACAATTTTTAAAAAATGTTAAAAAAGCTACATTAGTACTGTGAGATTCTTAAATCTTCGAATAACACAAGAAATAAGTGTTTTTGGGTATAACACCCTATGGGTGTACCCTAGGTTATTTTTGGTGTAGAATCCAAAAATGACATAATAGTTATAACTTTGTTTATCCAAAAAAAAGTTATACTTATTTTTTGTTATTTTTTATTTTGAATTCAACTAAAAAGTCTGTTTAAGACAAAATTAACTGTCTGTAAAATCATTTGTGGCCTTATGGGTATGTTATACATACCTCACAGGCTCACAAAGATACCCAATCATCTTATTAAGATTTCTCTTATGTGGCTATACTGTCTTCCACAGAAGTAAACCTCCTAATATATTAGATAAAATTATAATTTCAATCATTGTTTTAATTAATGGTGTGACCAAGAAGAAAAGTGGGGAAACCAGGTCTCTAAATACACTCATTGCTACTATTTCTCAATATTTAAGCCCTTAGGAGTAAATTTTTATATTGCTTAATGGGTCACAGTTATATTTATAGCATTCTATTACTATTTCATACCTACATTGTGTACTTATCCTGACAGCTTCGGAGGAGTTCCTCTCACTTAGCGCTAGATTATATAGTACTGGAAAGAAGAATATTTTGTTTTTATTCTTAAATAGGGGGCTTTTTCATCATAAAATATAGACTTTCAAATGAATAAAAATTCTGATCTTCAATGAAAAACCATGAATTTATAATATAATAGTCATTTTTTCTGCCTATGTAGAATATCAGGCTTTTTAACTCTTGGACCATTGTAATTTTTTTCTTTTGATAACACTTTGTCTATCACTTTGTATATTTAAGTTGAAAAAATATAAATATTGAATTCATCATATTGATTTAGTAGATTCATTAAATATGTGCAAAAATTAAATAATATCTATTGCGATTTCTCTGTGGGGGAGTTCTTATTTTTAGAAAATCAGGAGGTAATAAGTGTCAAGGAAAATATAACTCCAATACCCAATACCTTTATATGATATACAGATCCAATCCCATCATGTATTTGAAATTTCAGGAAAGATAACATTAATAAATCAATATTGTTAAGATTCATTTTAATCAATCATTTTCTTTTTCTGGAATATCGCAATACACTCAATTTCTTTCTTATTAATTTTTAAATTATTTTTTTTATATTCTATAGATAATTTTTTAATATTAATATATTGTTATTAACTAGGGTTTCTGGAGATCTCTACATGTGATGAAGAATTGAAAATTGTAATTATATCTAATTTTTTGATAACTTGAACCATTCCAAAAAATTGAATACAGAATTAATATTTTCTTTATTTATTTCATCATTGAGAAGAGCCCACTTCAATCTTAAACACATAAAACAAGACAATGTCTGTAACATTGCATCAACATCAGCTGTGTGATATTAAGTAAAACTAACCTGGTTGATTTTGGATCAAACTCATGATATTTCTGTATTGAACAATCTATCAAAAGCAAACTGGAAAGCTTTTTATATGGTAGATTGAATTAATATCAACCATAAGGTGATTCAGAATTATTAAAAGGCTGATTTAATATCAAGAATATGAGAAATTAACTCTACATCATGTGGAATTTCTTTACTCAAGCTGTGGAATATATTATTCTCTCATTAGGTGTAATCAATTCCTCACTATGTGTACTCATTTTTTTATCATTTTCAATCAACTCCTGATAATATGGAATGAACTCTCCATAGAGTTGATATTGGATTAACCTGTTGTTGATATTAAATTGACCCACTCTATATGTTAAATAAACCTATGGCTACTATATGATCAACCAACTTAATCTTTATGTTTCCAGCTTGATTCAAATGAACATTTCAATACATAAACATCATGAGATCATTTTAAAATAAACCAGGTTAGTGTGACTTTATATCACTTACGTAATGTTCATGCAATAGTGCAGGAAGTGAAAACCTATTATCCCGAATTAAGCACCCTTCTACTATTTGTATTTTAAAGTTATTTTGTGACTCATAGTGCTGATTGAGACCTTTTACTTTAGTATTCTAGATTTTCAACCCCACAGAATTGATTTCCTTTTGACTTTTGATCTTAAAAAGAGGCTTTCTTGAGTATATCAGGAGAAGAAGGAAAGACACTTTGTGATCATTGGTTACAGGATATTTTTCAGAAATTCAAAATCATCTCATTCTGTGATTTTTGGGAATAACATCTTCCCTATCTAATTACACAAAATAGGATTTCTTACCATGCCCATCACAATATGCAATAAATTTGATGAGTTTAATTACTCAACAATGAGCCATATTGATTTTCTCTCAATAGTTCGTTCACGGAAAAGCAAAATGGTTATATTATTCTATGACCTTTTTGGGTGCACTAAAGTTAGCTCAAAATCTTCCAACTCTTGTTTTCAGTGACTACCAACAATAAATTTTTTAGTCAGCTGTACAGTACAGTAGCATTTTTATGAGATGATTTTTCAGTATATAAGTCTTAGTAGCCTAGCTTTTAAATCTCTTGTACATTTCATTTAAAACTGCAGTCCTCATATTCCATTTCTCACACATTCTCAAATTGTGATTCTGTTTCTTATTTCAATTTTACAAAGGCATCAGTGTTGTGTTAATTTTGTATGTTTTCTATACCAGATGGTTCATGAACTTTCTTAAAAATGGGAGATAAGCCTTTTCCACAAGCTTAAGTCATTTTGGTTTTCTTCCACTTGACCCTCCAAAGACCCCTGGACCCTAACCTAATTGTGGTTCATTTCAAGGCTTCCAAGTAAGTTTTTTGGGGGACTTTCAAAATGTACACTTGGTCAGATTTTTTTAACTCTCAAATAATTATTTTTAACCCAAATTACTTAGGATCATCAATCAATTTCCCACGCTTTAGTTAACTCTGAGCATTGGAGAAGTTCACTGTCTTAAGTTCTGGCCTTTTACATTGCCATATAGTGGTTTTAATTTTCGATGGCACTGAATGACAAAGCAAATTACTAAAAAGCTAATAAGTCACTTGACTAATCTATGAATATTTTTTATTTTTGAGAGTTTTAGTTGTAAATTTAAGCTTCAAATTCAATTCTGCAAGCTGAAAGCGTAAGTCAACTCATCAATTCTTAATTCTCAGGCTATTTTTGGCTTCAAAGTTTTAATCAAGCTCGTCTAACTTACTGTGGAGGCAGGTTTTTAATATGAATTTAATAGTCAATTTCATTCAAATTTAAAATTTCATAAGAGTACATTTAGCTAAAAACAAAGATTTTGATTAATTTTCTATTTAGCATAAATATGAAAGGCAATTTTAAGATTTTAGGTAAAAATAACTTGACAAATTAAGTCTTTACTTCTACAAGAGGACAATTTCCATCAATAAAACGTAAAAAAAGCTGGAAATTATTTCATTAAAGTTTAGAATTTTAGATTTCCACCATGAATGACCTCCAATGAATATTATTTAATACTTGAACTCCTGATAAATGATGTGCTTGATTAACTCTTATATTTTCTTTTGAGAACCCTCTAAAGCTTCTTTGTCTTGATTAATTATACAACAGCTTGGGATAAAACTGGAAATAATCGAAATAAAAGCCCAAGTCATTAATGAAATTATTTTTACGTGCCTGCTCCATAATTTTGATCTTATGAGCTCCTTATACTCATTAGATGAATCCTAGCCCATTCATCAGCGTATTTGTACTCTTCAAATAACCTCTACATCTTTGTAAGCTTTTTGTATCATCTTGAAGTTCTCCCAAACTGAGAGCCTGCTATTTCTCAGAAAATCATAGCCTGAAATTTCTGATTTATTGATGTGTTTGTCTGACTTCTGGGTTGCTATGGAATATTTGCCACGTCCCAAAGTAATAAATTGGCTATGGCAAGAGTCGTGATTGGATTTTAAGCCACGATGTTGAGTGAAGGTCCATTTTGAATATTTTTTAAGGGTTAAATTCCAAATTGAAAAATGATTTCAATCATCCTCTACGATTTCGTCTCCTAATTTATTTCCTTTTCCTTCATTCTCAATTTATCAGATTATTCTTCATCGTTCATACTTCGTCTCAGATCAACTTGATCTGGTAAGATTTTAGCTTTAATTAATTCGTGAGTTGAGGATTTCGACTTTTTGAATTTATCGAATTTTTCGAGTGTATCGAATTTTTCGCTCATCGGTTATATCATATCTGCCATCACAGTTTTAATTACTTGAGCGTTTTCTTTTGGAATCTTTCATCTTCGTCATGGATGATAGTATCAAAGAATTATCTCAGCATTTATCTGAACTTTACACCCATCCCGATCCAAGTGTAAAATCAAAAGCAAATGAATGGCTTCAAAACTTTCAGAAAACTGTTAGTTAATTCAATCAAATCATCAAATTTGGATACCTTCTGCCCTCCTTATACGCTCAAGTGTGCTCTCGCGAAGGTTACATTTCATCTAGAAATATGTATTATTTCTGAAATTGGCTTCATTCTCTGACTCCAAGAGACATTTCTTTGGGGACTCAATTTTCACTTTGAATTCAAAATCAATTTATTAATTTTTGTCATCAGGATCAAGCTTGGATCACTGCCGATGTGATCTTAAAAACTTCCGACTCATCCCTCGAATCAAAGCTATTTGCTGCTCAATCATTTCGTTCAAAGGTCAACTTGGAATTCTCTCATTATCATTTCAATCTTTCATATTTAAAAATATCTTGGTTGTTTTTAGATCACTTTCGATCTCGATCAACTTCCCCCAAATCATCGATTACAACTGCGGGAGTCCCTCTTGAGCGCTTTAGAACATTTCTCAATCACTTCTTCCAAAATCCTTGTTGTTCAACTTTGTCTTGCTTTGGCTGATCTTGCATTACAACTCCCTGAATGGCCAACTGTTGTAGCCGATATGACCGAAAAGTATGGTAAAAATCCAGAAACAGTACCTGCCTTAATTGAGTTCTTGACCGTCCTGCCTCAAGAGATGATTGGGAACTCCAAAATTAAAATTACAAACGTGTTTAATTTTTTTTACTTAAATTAAGCTTTTTTTGATGTTTTACTGATCGCTTGATCCATTGAACTAGCACGATTGGAGCACACCTCAAGTTGCTCAACTAGTTTCAAACACCCTCTCTATGTATTTGGCAGCTCAAGGTCATCATCGCTTTCTATGAATCCATTACTTTCCTGAAATTCAAGTTTAACAGTCCTCTTGTTTTGTTCTTAAATGAATTATAGGCATAACCACAGCCATCAAATCTCAAATTTTCACTTGCTTTAGCGCTTGGCTAAAAGCTGGGGAGATTCCTCCATCTGCCGTCGGAAGCCCCTTCCTATTGACTTGTGTCTTCGGGGCGCTAGATGATGATGATCTTTTTGAACACGCCATCGATCTAATTGTCGATTTAATTCATGAGACTCAAGAAGTTGATGACAACATGTCATTAATTGAGCAAATCGTTTCTTATCTTGTCTCTCTTCAACTTAAACTATCTCAAGTCCGCGACGACTCCGATAAAATGCGCGGTTATTGTCGAATATTTGTCGAGGCAGGAGAGTGGTACATTCCTCTGATTATACGTCATCCCGAGTCATTTTTACCTATTGTTCATGCTATCAAGACTTGCTGTGGTTACGATGACCTCGAGATCGTTACTATCACCATCAACTTTTGGTATCGTCTTTCTAAAGCATTACATAGCAAGAAAGATAACGACAATGTTAAACCTTTAATAAACATCTTTGCCGATCTTGTGGAAATCATCATTCGACATTTACATTATCCTGATGATCTCAATTCTCTAGTCGGCCAAGAGGCTGATGATTTTCGTCATTTTAGACATGAAATCGGCGGAACTTTAAAAGATTGCTGTTATGTCCTTGGGGCTTCCATCTGTCTTAAAAGATCTTACGATAAAATAGTGCTTGCTCTTGCCAATGAAGTTAATTCTAAATGGCAAGACATTGAAGCCCCTCTCTTTTCAATGAGAACGATGGGTGCTGAAGTGGACCCAAAAGACGATAGCATCCTTCCCATGATCATGGAGGTCATCCCCAGGTTGCCAACCCACCCCAAAATTCGATATGCAACAATTCTTGTACTTTGTCGTTATACGGAGTGGACCAACTTTCATCCTGATGGAATCCCATTTCAGCTGAGTTATATCTCGTCCGGGTTTGAGGATCCTTCACAAGAAGTCAGACTGGCAGCTGCCCAGGCTATGAAATATTTATGTCGCGACTGTTCTCAGGTTAGTCTGAATTATTTTTTAAAGATTTATAAATTGACTAAATGTTATTGCCTTGACTTTCCATATCTAGCACTTAGTTTCATATCTTCCTCAGCTGCATTCGTTTTATCAATCCATGTCATTGACTCTTAGTCATGAAGACATGAATGAAGTCTCTACGGCTATAGCCCACATCATAGCTACTTTACCCGTTGCTCAAAGCACTGAAGTCATGTCCACATTTTGCATGCCATTGGTAGAAAAGCTTCATAATGTAGCTCTTCAGAAACAACCCTTCAGCAAACAAGTGGAACAAGAGGTCTCAGGTGCTCATTCAATGTTTTTCTTTCCCGCTTACTGTAATGGCTGATCTCCTGTCATTGTTTTTTGTTTATCAGAAAGTCTCGAAAGGATTGATATTTTTCTTTCCATAGTTCATAAATTAGATGGCGGACTTCCTCCACAATGTGCTCAGTCGCTGGAGCAGGTCTGGACGGTTTTCTGCTGTATACTCGCTCTATATAGTCAAAGTCTCAAGATTTCGGAGCGCTTTTGCGCAGTTATGCGCCGAGGTCTGATCTTCTTTGGAGACCTTTGCTTGAATGTTTTGATTAGTGTGCTAGAGCAGTTAACGATTCATTTTGAAACTTCGGGGTGTTCTGGTTACCTGTGGATTACTTCAAAAGTTGTTTCCCTTTTTGCTGATAAACTTAATCCAACAATGCAGGTTGCAGTTAAGACTGCCTTTGAACGCCAGAGTAATGCTGTTTTTTCATCAATCAAAGATTCAACCCCCGAGTTAATATCCGATGGTGGGCATTTTACTTTTTATTTTTTTATCAGCTTTGTGAATAACCGTTTTTTTTTGTACCAGTCATTGAAGATTACATTTACTTGCTTACAAACATGATCGAAAAATGCCCTGAGATGATTATCTCCTCTCCATGCTTCGCACCGTCATTCCCAGTAGTTTTGACGTCTCTGGAATTCTTTGCTCCTGGACCATTGTCTGCAACATTAAACTATATTCGCGAAATCCTGGGTCACTCTAGCTTAGAAAACACTTCTATGAATGGAGTCGATACACCTGTCGCACCAGCTGGGTTTACCTTACTTGCACAGGCAATACAGAGTCTCATCATTCAACATGGTTACCCCCTTTGTGAAATCTTATTACGTAGATTGTTAACAGATTTCCCTGAAGACACGGTCTCCAGTGTCATTGCATTATTTAGATTACTAAGCGACCGTTTCCCAAATGAAATATCTGCATGGCTTCCTGTTGTTGCCGAAAATTTACCGGAAAGAGCGATCAGTTTTAACGAAAAGCAAAAATTTCTTTCAGCCTTGAGAGAGTGAGTTTTTTTCTTTGCAAATAAAATTCTAAGCAACAATAAATTTACCAAAATAACCTTTTTTTTTGCAGAGCATTAAGCCAACGCCGATCAGATTTGGTTAAAGAAGCTATTTTATCAATTGTAAAAGTTTCCAGGCGTGAAAGGGCAAGACGTCAGTTTCATTTGGAAGATTAAAGAAAGCAAAGTTGCTCTTCTACATATGTGTTTCATTTTCAAGGTTTACTTGCTAGCATCTACAAAGATATCAGGGTTTTTCAAATATATTGCTATGATTCGCCCAGACAAGAGCTGTTTTCAAGCTCTTTTGTTTGAGTAAATTTTCATTACCATGTTTCTTTTGTAATATCTGCATATGAAACAAGTATTGTTTCACAGTCTTGCGATGCACCCGCAAAATAAAAGCTATGTAGTTTAAACTTGCAAAAAAGTTTTGTTATACTTTTTTAATTTTGGGGGTTTTAATAAAAATGTCAAAACATGGATAAAGACTAGTTTGACATAATTTCTAAGGTTTTTTGCTTTATATTAGGAAAATCACATTCGTAGTAATTACAAAAATAGCTTAACAACAAAAACTCAACGAAAGTAAAGAATGGTTATTAATATTACACTAGAACGCCTTTCAACTTTTTTTCATTGGTGTAGGGCATAGCGAATAGGTACATTATTAATATAAGTCTATTTTAATTGAAAAGTGTAGATAGGGTTATGCAAAACCAACACTTGCTTTGTAAATAAATGAATTTCTGTTTGCTCTTTTGAAATATTACGTCGTTATTACATGATTTTTGTTTCTTCAGTTCATGCCAAAAAGCTTTTTGGTGTCGTTTTTTAATGAATGACTTATACAGACATGAGCTTTTGGATACATTGTTTTAAATGTTTCAAGTTACTTCTATCCTGAGCCCTTACATCCCCTCCCTCATACAATAGGCCTTTACCTCATGGAAAGGCAGTTCTTTTTAAACTTTTTTTTACCTCTTTTTTTTTTTTTTTTAGAAAGGATGTTTTGATTTAAAGGTTTAAGCAATATTTATAATTAATTGCTAATTTTTTCAGGAAGTCAAAATATAAGTATAAAAAGTGTATTTGTGAACTAAAAATTTAAATAAATAAATGTATTTACACTTAGGGTGGTGGGCGGCCCCACTTTAGGAAAGGCACGCCCCGGGTGGGCCCTTCAGTCTCAACTTGGCACGCCGATGGCTGGTGGCAGCTGCGGCAAGCTGTCAGCCTCCAAATCCATTCATTTAAGTGGAAATGGCTTAGAATTTTTAGCCAAAACATGAATCGCTGGTGGAAAAACCAAGAACAAACTGTTACAAACTATAAAGAATACAAGATGCGAAGAAAAAACAGAGAACCCTTATAATATGACATCAAACATCCATGTTATAAGGGTACTAGATGGCAGTTTTCTGCATAGAGATCTTGCCAGGAACAACTTGAATATCATCCAAATTCAGTTGCCTGTTAGCTTTGTCCCACATATCAAATCAAATAATGTTTCCATGAAGGCATCCTGTCCAGAGGTAACCTGCATATCAGCATGCCCAAATGTTCCTTCTTCAAATGTTTCTGGATTCATTGGCAAGTTGAAGAAATCATAACTGCAGATATGATTGTATTCTGTTAGAGGTACTACTGCAGAGTTTTTTTTGCTTTGTTTCTTCCCTTTTTCAGGTCATTCTGTGTGAGGTTCAACTTTATTTGGCTCATAATTTTTAATGTTGTTGGGAGCATTTGGTTTCAATACTTTGTTTTGATTGCTGGCATTATTGAAAATAAGTCCTCCACACCTGCAGCATGAGGTACAATCTCACAAATTGTGATTTCTATTCATTTTAGTGGAAGACATTGTGTGTTATCTGTTAGGCCCAGCCAATAATCAATAGATTTGTTTGGAAATGGTCCTGACAAAGAAAATAAAAATAAGTAACTACTTTTGGTGTATAATACTTGTTGACAAAGCACTGCACCATTAGTTGATTTTCAAAAAGGTTCCTGCTGGCTATAATATTGTGAGCCTCAGAGGTATTTTTATATACCCAAGACCACAAATAATAAAAATTATACAATTATAAATAAATCAAATTTATTTATATTATTAATAAAAAAATCCAAATATAAATATAAAATTCATATAAAAAATTAAAATTTTAATTATAATTTAAAATGAAAATGACTTTAAAATTTCAAATTGTGAAAACAAATTTTTACTTGAAAAAATTAAGTAAAAATAAATTTTCAACAAAAATACTAAAATTAAAATATTTTTGGAAAAAAGTTAAAGAAAAATTGATTATAGATTATTATCCAACAAATAAACATATGAAAATTATTTCACCATTGGACTCCTCATAAAAAATAAGGGGGGGTCACCTCTGGGTAAAAGTTCTGTAACTCAACTCTAAATAAGCTTAACTTAAATTTTTAGTATTTTTCTGTACAAAAGTTGAAAATCCTCGAAACCTTAATCTAACTCACATCACATGTGGTGTTAACCATCAATTTTTGTGTTAAAATTGAGGTGTTGTGTGTAGTTTAGAAGTTATGAGGACTTGAAGTATTTTAAATTGGATTGTCAAAATGTGCACATGTATTACATAAGTGAACTGTAATTCATACATGAGGTGTAAATTATCACAGTAAGTGTAATGTAAAACTCAATTAAATTACATATGTAAATTAAAAGTATAATACATGATGAGGAATTAAAGGAAAAATAAATTGGAAACATTAATTTGGGGGGAAAGGAACTCTAGCTCTAAGGGGGAGCTAGACCCCCAAATTCCTTGCTGACAGGCATGAGATGTCAAAATCCATGCAAAAGTTCATCACTTCTGGCCTGGAATTGAGTCACAGGTTCTGTGTCTCAATTGATGATGAGGTTTTGATACCAACCAGGGCAGTTTTAACTGTTGCCAAGAGGGTAAAACTACCCTTAAGTTAAAACAATCATAGTAAAAACAGTTATAGCTGGCTTTGAAGTCTCTTAAACACATTCTGATGTGTTTTTAAGGCTTTAAACCAGGTATCACTATAGAAATGGCTGATTTATGGGTCCAAAATGGCTAGATCAGCCCTTTTCTGGTCTAAAATAGGGTTCAATGATTCCATAGTTGGCTTTTCTGTTGTCAGAGTGTTTTTCACAACTGACAATAGTAAATTTTACTTTTGGAGTAAGAAAATTGATGGCTATAAAAGAATGTCTTCTTTGCCCCACTTTTCTCTTCATGTTAGAATATTTTCCTTTTATAGTAAGTTTAAGCACTGTTAAACCAATCAATAAAAGGTTCCAACCAACTTTTTAAAAATTTTAAACCTTTCAACCACGTAAAAAAATCATCATAATCATTGTTTGTAACTCTTATAATCATTTTTCCCCTGAACCACCCCATAAGTAAATTAAAGCATCTTTCATCACTGTAAATTTTGTCACTTTGTTTCCAAATTCACTCTGGTCACTTTTGGGAATTTTTTCTCTTTGTTATTCTTGTTAATGGAACTTCTCTTATATTAATTTCCTGCATTTCTTTTCTCAATTAATTCAAATTGAAATTGCATTTGCAGGAATTTCTTTTGTAGCCTTAAATATCTATTGTAGAGTATTTTTGGATAAATTTTTATTTTTGGTAAAACAATAAATCTTTATAATATTGTTGTTTTATACTTATAAAGTTAAAAAAAATAAAATTGGTGTGTTTACTTTTAAAAATCTTAATATTTTTAATAATATTTTTACCTTATAAAAATTCTGAGGACAGGAAAAGTACTTGATCTTTAATAAAAGTTTCATATCCACACCTTACAAATACCTCTCAGTTTGAGGCATCAATTTCAGCCTGTAACTCAAAACCAGAGCACAAACATGACAGCCAAGATACTATAAACCAATGGTAGAGAAAAATACCACCAGAAACTGAACTGTGCCAAAAAATATCATAAATGGTATTAAAAGAGAGAGAAAATTCACCTATTTTCAAATATATAACTCCCAGAACCATAAGACAAAGAATAAAAAATTTATTACTGCTCAAAGAAAGAACTGAGCATAAACCTTAGCTTTTACCTCTAATATAAAAAACAGAGAAAGAGGCAGAACCTCATCAAATGGGTGTTGGAATTGAAGACCCCAGTCAGGGCTATCCAATGGTACTAGCCAAATTAAGCTAGCCTCAAAACTGGAGAAGTTATGGCCAAAAATGAGTCAAATAAGGCTGAACAAAATATTCACATCTCAGCTAGCTTCTACAGTTTTAGTGTGAGATACCTCAAGTGGGGTCTTTTTAGAAAGAGAAAAATCAGGGCTTTTGGATGGTGCAATCCATTTGTTCATAAATGATCTAGAACAAAAGTTATGGCTCAAAAAAGCTCTATACAGAATTTAAGAAAAATCCATATCTGAATAATGGAAATTAAAAGTGGAATAGCTTCCATGTTTAAGGTTACCCATACCAACTGAGATACAATTGTGTATAAATCATCCAGGGATACAAAATGAACCAGCTTTGAGTGCATTATCTTAAAAAATGACAAAGTTATGGAAGTTTTGAGGTCAAACTCCCACAGTATGGTCAAAAAATCAATATTGTGGGATACTATCCCATATTCTTGAATATGAGGTGTCAATTCTACAAGGGATCTTGTTTATTCTTCAATAACTCATAGTTTGGCCTGTATGGGGTCCCCATAGACAATCTGTACAGAATTCTACATGTTATACATGTCAGAAGAGGGCTGTGTGGTCCCCAAATGAAAATTTTCACCCTGTATTAGTGAAACCTTCCCAGATGTGGTCTCAAAACAACATATGAGCCCAATACAGGCTATAGTGGGTGCTTATAAACCAAAAGCCTTCCATTGGAAGTGAAATATATTCACAATTGCTATGTGGACAGGACCAGGGGTCCTTTCCACCCATTTTCAGGATAAAAAGGGATCTCCCTCTGCCACAAATAGGAATCCCCATCCTGCTATTGAGTTCCTACATAGTAAAAATGTTTAAAAATAATTATATTCTTGGAAATGAATCAGGTATACTTTAAATGTAAGTATTGTAGTAGTTATCATGATAAACCAATTGATAATTATTACATTCAGGGATTTTAATAGTGCTCATCACCACTATTCCTCTATAGTAAATCCCTGAATAACTTGATTAAATCATTCTTTATATTTCATATCCATGTAAAATTCATAGTTCAAGCTGTAAATACTCTGATTATTACTTTATCATAGACTTAGCCTGACATTTTGGGGGCATGACCATGTGTTTTAGCTTATTTTATGACTTTTTGGCATAAGAGTAAATTTCTTTCTCTTATTTGTATGTTTAAATTATTAATGTTACTATTTTTTAGTGTAAGAATAATATTTATAAAAATAAAAATATCTCAAATATCATATATTATTATTGTTCCAGTGGTATATAATAATATACTACTGTTTTTTTAGTTTTATTCATTTTTGACGGGGTTTATTATAATTTAATTACTACCGTCTTATTTGGGTGTGTTTTTTCATATAAAAAACAAAAAACCCTTATATTATTCTTTTAAATAATTAAAAGAATACCCTTTACTGTCAATAACCCTCTCAGAGGAAAGTTTGGAAAGATTGATAATTTCAATTGTCCATTACATAACAACTTTTAAGATCAATATTGTTAATTAAAAGTCAATCTGTAAGATACTTGGGATACAGTAGTAAACCATAAATCCACAAAACAGTATTTTTGATGTAGAATTTATAAATTCAATAATAAATCATAATAAAATGCTAAAATATATACAAATATTGTATCAGAGGCCATTATTAGACATTCAAACAGGATAATACAAGTCTTAACTGACATAAGCCCTCATTTTCAGTTTCAGTGGAAGAAAAACTCATACCACTAGAAACCCAGTCACAGGGAAAGACAACAGTAGAACCTTCAGACACAGATGTTCAGAAGGGCGAAGGGAAGAGGAGCAGTGAAAGCCTCATATCCAAAAAGAAGTGGGAACCAATTTCCACTCAGAGGACTAGAAAATCACAAAACCTTCCTCCATACAAGGTAAACCAAACTTGATAACTTTCATAGGGAAGCTTACCATCATTAACCCAGTAATGTTTATAGCTTCTACAGGGAAGATTACCATAATTAACCCAGTTGTAACCTCTAAAGGAAAACTTCCCAAAGAAATTAAACACAAATTTTTACAAAGCACAGTAAAAGGTAAATACCCTAATAAAAAAAGGTTTTTGATTTATTGCAAACACTGATAACATGTCCCCTGTACACCTCAGAAACCTTGGAGTACCAAGGAACCAGCCAGAGGACAGACCAGGACTTTTCAGAACCAGAAAATCAGGGTCTTGAAACAATTGTGGATGGAAGAACACTCAGGGAAATAATGCACATGCTTCCATTCACCTTCCAATTCAACAGGAACCCCAAACCAGAGTACTGGAAGGATATGGAGCAAGTTCTTCAGATCCACCAACTAATAAAAGCCTTATTACAATGGAGGATCTAAAATAGGAGGTTAAAACTAGCTTCAAACTGGGAAGAACTTGGGGCAGGATACCATAGGATATGTCTCAAAGAGATATCTTTGAAAAAACTTATGGTAATCACCAAATGTTGGAATACCAACAGGCAGTTCAAACCCTGGAGGAGAGGGTGGCCAGGATAAGGAATAATCAAGCCACTATCCAATCAATAGAAGAGAAGATGAACCAGAAAGAGCATACTATGATTACATCAGGCTCACAAGGAGTAAACCAGCTAGAATCCCCAGTGGCTTCACACCACTCAATCACCAGAAAATCAGTGGCCAAGAGTCACCATTCTTTACAATCACAGGTAGTTTCCAGGAGAAGACAAGGATAAAAGGGAAAAAGCAAGGATTTTTTCAACAAGAGGTAGAAAGAGTCAGGCAAAATGATCCAGAAGCTTTTGGAATAAGTGAAAGAATTACAAAAGAGCCAGAAATAGTTGTAAATACTTCTGATAGAATCAGTAGCCCTACTATTAGAAATAACATCCCCCTCAGAATGAACATAATGTTGTTACACCTGAGAGTAAAATAAACAGTAATTAACTGTGGTTAAAAATTTACCAACTTTAAGAAAAATATCAAAAAGAGTTTCAAAGCCTCCATGAAGATATTAAAAGTTACAAGAGGTTAATACCTTACAAAAAAAACTATCCACACTGTTCAAGAGGACTATACTAAATTAAGTAAAGCAACAGAAGAGACCAAAAAAAGAATAAATCAAGTCTTGGGGGAGAAATATAACTGCAAGGGGGACAGGGAATACCTGGATCAAGACATGAACAAATTGTTCAAGGTCTGCCAAAACATAAACCCACAAAAACAGGGCCATGTTTCTGGAAACACTCCATACCACCAAGAAGACATCAAACAGAAGTTGACCAGATCTCTCTGGTGTAAGCAAATGTAATAATATGAAACTCATTTATTATATTGATGGACTATTCATTGAAGTTCCAAGTATAACAGAATACTGGATAACAGCCAGACTGAACACAGCATTTAAAGGACATGCTAGTATATGGTATTCAGAATTGAAAGAAATACATGTAAGAAGAAACTGTCCATGGTGGAAAAGTAAACTATTACAAAAGTAAATTAATGGTACTTGTATATGGAAAACAACCATGTAATTTGAAAATGACAAAAAATCAGTGGAAAAAGATCCTTATGAGTGGTGTCTTAAACAGTCTAAAAGACTTCAAAACAATGATTCTCATAGGAAAATTCATCCAAGTCATGAAAAAATCATGACACAACTGCCAGGAGAACTAGAACATGCAGTGAAATACAGGTGCAAGAAAAACTTCACTGTTGATGATATTGCCAACACCTTCCAATATTTAAGGAAAAGGACAAATATAGGTAAATATTCCCCATATAAAGGCAACAGTTTCAGAGATAAACAGCCTTTCAGGGTTGAAAAAGACAAACCAAGAGGAAATGTGGCAGAGGTACTTAATAAAAAGAGCTCATGTACTAATTGTGGACCACAAGACCACTATTCTAACAACTACCAAAAGGAAAAGCAAAAAAATATTCCATTACAGAAGTCCAAGATGAAGAAATTTAAACAGAAAATTCTGAATCTGACTCCATGGGAAATGCCATCAGGGAAAACTCTGATGATGGCTAAGACACAATAGAGGAGAATCTGGTGGAGTACCAAGAGGGAGCCCAGTCAAAAATAAAAGATATTCAGTTGGAAGCAGGTTTTCCAAAAGATACAACCAATAAAAATTTGTGCAAGAATAAACAAGATTCACAAACATTTCTGATAACACCAGCAAAAGCAAAGGAATATATTCATGGAACCGCCACTAAGATAACTGTTTGTGTTGATAGTGCTCAACAGCCGTTAATAAATCACAGTGGAGCACACTTCTCAATAGTGGACAAATAATATATGGAAAACACTTCCCCAATTGGGAAAGCCAACTCTTTTCAAACAAAGGAAAAAACTTGAAGAGTGCATCAGGGAAGATGACCTGTGTAGGGACTATCATCAAAGAGATAAAAATACCCCACACAAAAGGTAAAATAAGACTGAACCAAGATATTTTAGTGCTTGAAGATGCCCAAATCCAAGGATTCCCATTGGGAACAGAATACCAAAGGATTTATGGAACAAATATTCAAAACAGTAAAAGCAGGAAGATTAATATAGGTACTAAAAATGAAAAGAAATTTTCTCTTGATATATACCAATTGTCCAACCAAGATTCTTTGGAGGAATTAGTGAATGAATTTAAAGAGGGACAGTTTAGGTCTAGCCTCACAAGTAAAAAGAAACTCAGCTACGGAAAATACTGAGAAATAATAGACCACATTTTGCCATTGGGGAAGAACCCTTAGGAAAGAATAGAGGCCATGAGATAGAGTTAAATCTGGATGTAGGAGGACCTTATCCACCCATTCTGAGAAGACCTCCATAAAAAGAAAGTTTGGAAACTAGGAAAGAGATTGAAAAGCATGTCAATGACCTCCTACATACAGATGTAATTAGAAAGATTCAAAATAATGAAATTGTGGAGGTAACCACACCTGTCTTAATCACATGGAATAATTGAAAATATAGGTTGTGTAGATATTCCAGAGAACTAAGTAACTATAACAAAGCTTCCAGGTACCCTATACCAAGTATACCCATGCCCTAGATAAACTGGAAAAAGCCAAATGGGTCACCAAGGTGGATTTTATGAAAGGATCTCACCAGAATGGAGTTAAGCCAAACTCCATGAAGATACTCAGCTCCTATGCCATATGGGTATATACAGGTATACCAGAATGCCATTTGGAATCAAGAATGCACCAGTCCACTTCCAAATCATGATGAACACAATATTCCAAGAAGAAATACTGGAAGTCTGGATCGTAGTATATATTGATGATATAATTATATACTCAGAAAGATGGAAAGAACATTTGCAATACATTGATAGATTCTTGAGTAAGTGCACACCCATCAATCTGAAAGTTTCACTTTAAAGGTGTAATTCTGGCCAACAAGAACTATTTTGACTGGGACCTAATGTCTCAGGCCTTAGCTTGGCCATAGAAAAGAAAATTAGCAGCAGTACTGCAGAAGACTGTACCAAAGAAAATCAAAGATATGAAATATTTCTTAGAGTTTTTCAGCTACTAAAGAAACCACATCAAAACATTTTCCCAAATAACTAGCAGCTTATATGAGTTATTTTCAAAAGATGTAGTTTTTGAGATTACCATGGAAGAAAGGGATCAATATGAGTGGATCAAACATGAATTCACTAATGCACCTGTCCTTATTTTAAATAAGTTTCAACTGCCATTTAAGCTGAAAATAGATGCAGATTTCAGTAAAGGATTGGTGGAAGCCATTCAGCAGAGACAAATTGTAGACAGTGAACCTAGAGAAGGGGTAATAAGTTATATTTCCAGGAAAACTAAAATATTCAGAGGCCAGGTATTGGGAAAATCACATGGAATGTTTATGTCTAGTATGGGCTCTACAAAAAAAGGCAGTACTATTTGGAGGGTTCAGTCTTTGATCAACATGAAGACTACCAATAGGCACAATTTGAGGTGGCAAATAGCCATCCAATAGTATAGAGGTAATATGAAAATTATATAAAAGGAAGAAAAAGGACACATCAACACAGAGAGGGTTAGTAGATGGACACTAGAAAATGTCAAAAGAAACCCATATTATGACCTAGAAGTAGATGCTAAAATACATATACATTACATATAAGTAGATATAAGAAAGAACATCAGATTATCAGAATGGGCACCAGAGAGTGGCACACTAGACAATGAAAATATTCAGCTAGAGGAGAAAGAGAAACCCACCCTGGGAATGAGATCCTCAGAAATCCTTACTGAGTTTTTTAATGCAGTGATTAAATCCTATTCAAAACACAAGCAGTGTAGCATACTGATATCACTCCTACAACAAAAATATAGGACCCAAGAACTGGAATCCCAGCTAGAGGAATCTTGTTTGAGGGACTATAAGGATACCAAGTTTTTCATTATAAATTGAATCCTGTACCACAGGGGGAATAAAACTAGTTCCCTCATAGTGATAGACAGAGATCAAATCACAATAGTACTTCAAGAATGCCATTAATGCCCCTATTTGAGACACATGAGTGAAGATAGGACCAAGGAGAGGATAGAAAGCACAGCTTGGTGGCCTCAGTGGAAGAAAGACTTTAGTGAATACATAAACACATGTGAAAGATTCCAGAAAGAAAACAGAAAGGATGGGAAGAAGTATGGACTACTCCAACATATAGAGGTGCACAAGAACCCACAGGAAATCAGCAATATGGACTAGGTAACAGGACTTGTCCCAGGGGGAAAGGAAAGCTGCCATAATATCTCAGTCATAGTAGACAGTCTTAGAAAAAGTGTTAGATGAATTCCATTTCATAAGGAGGACAAAGCCATGTAAAAATCATTGCTATTATGGAATAAAATTATAGCAGCCTGTGGAGTTCCAAAAACACCATCAGTGACAGAGACGCCAGATTCAAATCAGATATTTGGACAAACCTTTATGATATGAATGGTACCAAGCTTGCATTCTACACAGATTATAATCCAAAAAATAGATGGAATAGCTGAAAGGATGATCCAGACTATAGAAAAAATCATAAGCAGAATAGGTTCCTATGGCATGGAATACAAAGCCCATGAAGGATACACCCATTACTGGGTTAAACTTCTACCAGCCATTTAACTTTCTTATAGAACTAGCCATCACTATACCACAGGGAAGACTCAATATCTCATAGATAAAGGATGGAACCCCCTATTTCCAGTGGATCACCTGAGGAAAAATCTTGTAAAAACACACCCCACAGCAAAGGACTTACATAATATGTGTAAGAAGGCTTGTGACAAAGAAGAAAGATGCATAGCTGAGGGAAAAGAGTATAATATGCAGAGGTAAGAGAAGTCTCATAAAGAACCTGACTTCAGGGAAGTGGATAAAGTGTTAGTGTCTACCTTGAATTTAAATGACCTTAAAGGCCCCAAGCAAATGAGAGATTAATTTGTGGGACAGCTCACTATCACCAGACTGATAGGGAAGGATTCAGTGGAAGTAAAACCATCAACAGAGTTTTTCAGGAAAAATCCAGTGTTTCCACCAAGTTCGATCAAACCATACCACCAAAATGGGGAGGACAAGTTACCCCCCAGGAATAAGACCCATAGTCCACAAGACATGGTGGAAGTGAAGGAATAATCTGGTCCAGTGAAGAAAATAGTAGAGGTAAGAAGGATCAGACTTGATGGGAAAGACCATAGACAGTACTTGGTCAGATTCAAGAACCAGACAGCTGATAAAGACAACTGGCTAGCAAAAAATTCCATACATGATGATGACCTTCACCCAAGAAGGCTAAGAGCCCTCAGGAGGCTGAACAGTATTATAAATGATGAGAGTTTTTTAGAGGGAGGGTATGTCAGCCTATGACTCAAGACCAGAACACAAGCAGGACAGCCAAAATACCATAAACCAATGGTAGAGCAAAATACCATCAGAAACTGAACTGAGACAGAATAGCTCACAAATAATATTGAAAGAAAGAGGAAAGTAACCTATTTTGAAATTTATAACTATCATAACCATCAGAAAAAGAATCAAAAATTTACTCCTGCTCAAAGCAAGAACTGAGCATAAACATTAATTTTCACCTTTAATCTAAAATACAGAGAAAGGGGAAGAAAACCATCAAATGGGTGTTTAAATCGAAGCCACAGGTAAGGGATATCCAACTTTAATAGAAAAATTAAGCAATCATCAAAACTGCAGAAGGTATAGCCAAAAATAAGCCAAATAAGGGTGAAAAAAATATTCAAATTTAATCTAACCTCTACAGTTTTAGTGTGAGATACCTGAAGTGGGGTCTTTTTTGAAGAGAACAATCAGGAATTTCTGATGGTGCCATCCTTTTCCTCATAAATCATATAGAACAAAAGTTATGGAGAAAACAAACGCTATACAGGATTTAAGAAAAATCCCTATCTGAACAATGGGATTTAAAAGTGGAATCACTTTTCCATATTTAAGTTTACCCATATCAAATGAGATAAAATTGTGTATAAATCATCCAGGGCTACACCCTGAACAAACTTTGAGCTCATTATCTTCAAAAATGAAAAATTTATGGAAGTTCTAAGGTTGAACTCCCACAGTATGGTCACAAACTCAATAATGTGGGATACTAGCCCATATTCTCAAATATGAGGTGTAATTTCTACATAGGAGCTTTCTTATTATTCAATAACTCATATTTTGGGCTGTATCAGGTCTTCATACAGGATCTGTACAGCATTCTACATGTCATACACATCACAAGAGGGATGTGTGGTACCCAAAGGAAAGGTTTTACCCTATATTGGTGAAACCTGTGCAGATGTGGTTTCAAAACCACATCTGAGAGCAATAATGGCTATAAAGTGTGAGCATAAACCACAAGCCTACCAGTGGAAGTGAGAAATATTCACTATTTCTATGTGGACAGGATCAGAGGTCCTTGCTACCCAATTTCAGGATAAAACGGGACCTTCCTCTTCCCCAAAGAGCAATCCCCATCCTTCTCTTGAATTAATATGTAGTACAACTGTTTAAAAACAGTTATAATCTTGGATAAGAGTTAGATATAACTTAAGCTTAAGTATTCTAGTAGTTATCATAAAACCCAATTGGTAATTATTGCATCCAGGGCTTTTGGTAGCTCTCACCACCACTATTCCTCCATAGTAAAGCCCTGAATGACTTAATTAAATAACTATTTCTATTTAAAATTCATTCCAAAGTAATACTCAGAGCTTTGAAGAATCTTATTATTAATTTATCATAGAATCAGCCTGAAAATCAATAATTTGGCTTCTCCCTTATAGTACCTCCAATCTTTGGAAAGTACTTGAATCATAATGCTGATTTTTTTAAGGGAATATTTTTTGGAAACAGACACATTGAAAAAGGAGGGGTGTAAGAAATGATATATATCTTCTTGGAAATCTTTGGAGCAATGTTGTGTAACCTCAAGACAATCATTTTTGAGAGGTGAAAAGCAGTCATATTGGTTTACAGACTTTATTGTCTTTCAGACTGTTGAGAATGCTTTTCAAATATTGGAAATATAAGTGTTACTTTTATCTAATTGCCCAATTCATTCCAATACTGGGTTTGGAAGGCCAAGAAAGGAATCATTTGATGTAAAGTGGTCCCAATTTTCAACAACTGATATGACTGAAAGTGGAACTGTTGGATTATTTATTGCAGGATTTTTGAAATGGGAAATGGCTTGTTTGAAGCCTTTCTCATGTGCTTGAACAATGAGGCCTACTTTAGAGAGTGAATACCATTTAGACTCACAAATCTGAAAGGCCATGCTTGATGCCATTTTCATATGCACAGTAGTAAGGGACTCCCCCCAGTAGGAAAGGTTTCAAAAATAATTCACTAAGTCTTTATTTCCCTTGAAATTACTAGCAATTATTTGGTGAGAAAGAGAAAGTGTTTGGATATAAGTTTCAATTCCTATAATGCAACAAAACCATTAATAATATGAGGGTGATAAGATGCTGAAGGCTTCTACAACATGGGAGGAATAAGCTCAAAATACACTTGTATCTATTGCATTCTCAAAAAGAATTTAAAACCTGGAATTTCATAATTACAGATGGGGAGTCAGTGAAAATGGCACACATAGTTCCAAACAATATTTCCCTTTTGTAAGGTGTGGATATGAAACTTTGATTGAAAATCAAGTGCTTTTCTGTACTCAAAATTTTTATAAGGTAAGAATTTGATTAAAAATAGTATTAAATAGTATTTTTAAGAGAATACACACCAAATTCATTTTTTTGACTTTGCAATTATAAAACAATAATATTATAAAGATTTAT
This sequence comes from Austropuccinia psidii, assembly GCA_023105745.1. Classification (NCBI taxonomy): domain Eukaryota; kingdom Fungi; phylum Basidiomycota; class Pucciniomycetes; order Pucciniales; family Sphaerophragmiaceae; genus Austropuccinia; species Austropuccinia psidii. The sequence continues at coordinate 32,070,217 of JALGQZ010000005.1, read as the reverse complement.
CCAGAAATACTTTACAAGAGATATTTAAGGATACAAAAGGAATTTCTTCAAGAGCAATTTCAATTGGAATCACTTGAGCAAAGGACTGAAAGAAATCAATTAAAGGAAGAAGTCTTTAAGAAAATTATTAAAGAGAGAACATGCGCAGAAGTGACCAGAGTGAATTTGGAAACAAGGTGACAAAGTTTACAGTAATGAAAGATGATTTAATTCACTTATGGGGTGGTTCAGGGGTAAAAATGATTATAAGAGTTACAAAAAATGATTATGATGATTTTTTTTACATGTTTAAATGGTTTAAAATGATTCAAAAAGGTGGTTTGAACCTTTTATTAATTGGTTTAACAGTGTTTAAACTAATTATAAAAGGAAAAGATTCTAACATGAAGAGAAAGGTGGGGCAAAGAAGACATTCTTTGATAGCCATCAATTTTCTTACTCCAAAAGTAAAGTTTACTCTTTTCAGTCGTGGAAAAAGCTCTAACAACAGAAAAGGCAATTATGGCATCATTGAGCCCTGGTTTAGACCAAAAAAGGGCCGGTTTTAGCCATTTTAGACCCTTAAATAACCTGATCTAGAGCCTTCAAAGCTTGTCAGAATGTGTGTAAGAGGCATAGAAACCAGTTAAAACTGCTTTTACTAAGATTGGATTAACTTGAGGGTAGTTATACCCTCTTGGCAACAGTTAAACCTGCTCTGGTTGGTATCAAAAGCTCATCATCAATTGAGTCACAGACCCTGTGACTCAATTCCAGGCCAAAAGGGATGAAAGTTTGCTTGGATTTTGACACATCACGCCTGTCAGCAAGGAATTTGGGGGTCTGGCTCCCCCTTAGAGCTAGAGTTCCTTTCCCCCCAAATTAATGTTTCCAATTTATTTTTCCTTTAATTCCTCATCATGTATTATACTCTTGATTTAAATATGTAATTCAATTGAGTTTTACAGTACACTTCCTGTAATAATTGACACCTCATATATGAATTACAGTTCACTTATGTAATACATGTGCACATTTTGACAATACAATTTAAAATACTTCAATTCCTCAAAACTTCTAAACTACACACAACACCTCAATTTCAACACAAAAATTGATGGTTAACACCACATGTGATGTGAATTTGATTAAGTTTTTGAGGATTTTCAACTTTTGTACAGAAAATACTAAAAACTTAAATTAAGCTTATTTAGAGTTGAGTTACCAAAGTTTTACCTAGAGGTGACCCCACCTTATTTTGGTGAGGGATCCAATGGTGAAATAATTTTCATATATTTATTTTTTGGATAAAAGTTTATTATAATTTTTATTCAAATTTTTTCCAAGAATATTTCAATTTTGATATTTTTGTTGAAAATTAATTTTTACTTAATTTTTTCAAGTAAAAATGTGTTTTCACAATTTTAAAATTTTAATGTAATTTTATTGTTAAATTATAAATAAATTTCAATTTTTATATATAAATTTATGTTAATATTTTGTTTTTCTTTTGATAATATAAATAAATTTATCTTATTTTTATTTATATCTTGTTTTATTATTTGTGGTCTTTTGGGCATATAAAAATACCTCTAAGACTCAAACTCCCTCCCCCTCAAACAAAGAATATTACTTTGTAATATTGTTATTTATAGTGCGTTTGAACCTTCTGACAAATTTGGTAGCTTCAGGTATGTATTTTTCTGCTAACCATTCATATTCAGAAGTTGGTTCACGGTACCTAACAAGGTATTCCCTTACTTTATTGGTTCTCAAATTTCTTTCTTTGAGAGCTTTGGTAGTTTTCTTAATACCAGATGATTAAATAGGAGGTATAGCTTGGGGAACTTTATTCCACAAAGGAAATTTTTCAGCATCACTAGATTTATATGGCTTTATCAAGCTCACTGGAATTGTAGGATGCTTATTTCTGAGTTCCTCAGATAATTCTACTGCAACAGCATTTTCTCCATGGAGGGCCTTAATAACCAAAGGTCCTGAAAAGGAGTCTTTGAGCTTTTTACATCCCTTGATGTTCTTTAAGTTAGTGGTGGATACAGGTACTAAGTCCCCTACTTTCAAATCTGCAGTGCCATGTGATTTGTACCATTTGTCCTTAGCATATGCAAATGAGTCTTCCATGCACCTTACTGCATGCTTTCTAGCTTTGTCTAGCATTCCTTTGAAGCTAGCAGCTGTAGGATGTATCTCAAACAAATATTTCCTTGGGGAATTGTAAGATGTGACTATGAAACTGATTATAATATTACTATTAATCAACAGTACTATGTCGGTTCTTATGAAATATAATAATAAAAAAATTATTATAACCACAATTAAATAATTATAAAATTATTTCTTTCACGTGTTATACACTACTAGTGATTATAACAGTGAGCAGTAATTGTCTACTAGAATCAATTACAAGAAGAATTTAATAATAAAAACTTCTTTATTAAAATAATAAAATTATTTTAATATATAATTATCTTTTACAAGAATAATTATAAATATAATTCTTGAAGAAAACTATTACTAGAGAAAAACTTTAAGAATTAAAAATAAATGACTCACTAATACTCCAAAGAACTTATTGATAGATAAGAGTAGAGAAATTTGACATGGAATTGTGGATTTAAGGGATCAAAATGATTTATAACAGTATTACAACAATATATAGTTGGATTATATGATTTAACGTCTTTCTGGATGATTTTGAAAGATTAAAACACTTAAGAATAGCTTTAACTAATACTTACTTTGTTGGTAATAATGATTTAATAAATTGATAAGATGATTCTTGGAAAAAACAGAAAGAAGAGGCTTCTTTTAAGTCAACAACAGCTCACAGAGGCGTGCCATGGAGAAAACTGAAAAAACAGTGAGTGAGAAAACAATAAACCCTTTTGGATTAATGATTGCATCATCTGTTGTCACGTAAGATTATCATAATTACTTAATTGATGCTTTTACGTGACTACCAACCCCAATATGGTTAAGAATAAAAGGAGTAACATCTGTAAATCTTCTTTTATTCTAAAATAATCATTGATTTCTCAAAGTTATCAATGTTATTGCCAATTTCATCACAGGTTGTAATTACTGTGAATTTTTGAAGATTCAGTGTTTCACGTAGAATGGTCAAAAATGGACTGTAAGTAAAACTTTTAATTTTACTAGTAAAACCATGCTTCTTTTTGGTTGTAATATAGATAATACATTTCTTCATTGGTCCTGAAAGTTTCAGGAAGATTCATTAAGAATTGTATTTTTAATGAATTTTTGAAGTTTTTACCTCATTTCTATGTAGAATTGCAAATAGCAGTATTTTGCTGGTTGCTATGAGGTAAATCAATGAATATGGATCCCAAAAGGGTTTTAATTACTCTTTTAGGGTCTAGTCATGGAAAGTCATCAAGAATTGACGTGGTTACAGGAGTCTAAGTAGCTCATTACCTCCTTGGCATGTCAAAATAGCAGGTTATTTGCTATTTTTCTTATGATTACAGTAGGTGTAACTTGGTAACCAAGTTCCCAAAGAGTTATAGTTTACCAATTGGGCCAAGATGAGCCATGGATCCATGCTCTGGAGCTATCCACGCCTCTGAGGCCTCAGAAGTTGGGTACCCTGGCTCTCTTTGATGTCTTTTGTCCCCCTTGCTTATTTTTTACGTCAAAATAGTAATTTCAGCTTCAAGTGAGATATCCACTATGGGTGTACCAAAGGTCCATGTAAGAATACCATGATATTAAGTGCTCAAAACATGCATAACACTATTCTTAGTGTATATGTAACATGGGATTTCTCACTTTCCCATTATTTTGGCTAAAAATCAAGAAAAACAAAACTTTTCACGGATCTTTTATGTGGTATTAATGATGTGGTATTGAATTATTTTCCATTTTACCACCTCAAATACTTAAATTGAGCTTATTCACTCTATGGAGCTACCCTAGGTGAATTTTTGTGTAGAATCCAAATCTGGTCTTAAATCCATGGATTTACTTACTCAATAAAAAGTTATTCATCTTTTCTGAAATTGAAAATGATGAATTTTGGATATATGCATGACTTATGAGTTTTGCATAATTCAAAATTTCTTTTTAAGATAATTGTGGCCTATTTGGGTATGTAAACTATACCTCAAGGCTCACAGGAATCCTGAGGTAACTTGGGATTCCATCCTTTTTCTAGAATAGTAGGAGCTTGATTGGTACTGGAATGAATATATGTCTTATACGCCAGCTCTAGTGCTGGTAAGAGAGTACACCCATCATGGGTGAATCCATCACAATCCTTAAATTCAAGGCCATATGCACAAAATCTTCTTACCATGTCTTCCAAGGTTTGAATCATTCTTTCAGCCAGACCATCAGTTTGTGGGTGGTAGGCTGTAGAGAAGGATAACTTTGTCCCAAATAGTTGGTGAAGATTTGTCCATAGTTCTGAGGTGAATTTGGGATCTCTGTCAAAAATGATGTTTACGAATATGCCATTCCATGATACTACTATATTCCATATCAGAAGAGCTGTATTCATAGCTGTATCATTTTTGTGACATAGTAGAAAGATTAGGGTCTTATTAAATCTGTCAACAATCACTAGGCAAGCATTATAACTTCTATTACCCCCTGTTGGTAGGCCAGTTACCCAATTCATATGGACAATTTCCCAAGGTCTGCTGGGCTCTTGGATCTTGATCGTCTTTCCAAGTCTTTTGCAAGCGGATTTATTTGCCTTTTGACATCTGTAAAAGGTTTTGTCAGGGTGACTCTATGATATAGCTTCAGAATGATAATAAAAGCTATAACTCTGAGTGTGACACGAAAATAATGATGATATTAGAGTGAGAATATGAGTGAAAAGGGCTATACTAAAATAATTTAGTGATGGTGAGTACTGCTCATAGCCCTGGGTGCAGTGTTTGCCTGTTGGTTTACAATAGCAAACCCTACAATACTTAAACTTAAAGTATACCTGTTAAATTCTAAGAGTATCACTTCCTTTTTAAGAAGTTATACCACATAAGAATATCAAGAACAGGATGCTTGATTTGCTTCCTGGTGAGGCAAAGCCTCCTTTTATCTTGTTCTGGGGTAGTGGGAGGTGGTTTACCTCTGCACACGACCACAGAGTGAAAATTTTCACTACTGTGGGCTGGTTTGTGGTTCTATACACTCAATACAGGCTAGTTTTGGGTTGAAATGTGGTTTTAGAACCACAAGTAGTCATTTTTACCCTATACAGGGTGAAAATTTTCACCAATGGAGTTTACAGGTGTATTCTGGTGCTCCTGACGCGTCAGAAACTGTATGGACCTCTGTATTTGACTTATTTATGAGGTATTGAAGTATGAATAAGCTTCAGCGTCTGTTTGACACCTCATAATCAGAGTACAACTGTATCCTGTCATAATACAGCTGTATTGGTCATATTGTGGGATTATAGCTTTCAAATAGCCATAACTCTGTCAGTTTTTGAGATATCATGCTCAAAGTTGGTTCATTGGATATCCCTGTATGAGCTCTACACAATGATACCCAATTTTGTATGGTTATCATTAAATATGACAAAGTTATCCCATGTACAAGGTTTTTTGTACATAGGGGTGGTTTGGGCAAAAAGCTGTATTAAGCTTGTTTGCCTCATAGCTTCTGTTATAGTTGAGATATGAAGAAGTGGATGGCACCATCAGATAGCCCTGAGTGTGCTCTTTCCAAAAAGACCCCACTTCAAGTATCCCACAATAAAGCTGTAGAAGTTAGATGAGAGGTGAATGTTTTGTTCACCCTTATTTGGCCTGAATTTGACCATAACTCAAGTAATACTGGTGCTAGCTCAGTTTGGCTGGTACCATTGGATAGCCCTGGCTTAGAGCTTCATTCTGAGTACCCATTTGATCGGGTTAAGCCTCTCCTTCTATATTTTAGATGAGAGGTGAAAATTAAGGTTTAAGCTCAGCAATAACTTTGAGCAGGAATAACTTTGTTATTTCTTGTCCTATGGTGATGGGACTTATATTTTCAGAAAGAGGTGAGTTTCCTCTTTCTTTTGATACCTTTTGAGCTGATTTGGCTCAGCTCCATGTTTTGGTGGTATCTTGGCTATACCATTGGTTTATGGTATTTTGGCTGTCATGCTTGTGCTCTGGTTTTGAGTCACAGGCTGACAGGTTTTGCAATACTCTGCAACATCTTTCTGCCATATTGGCCACCATATACAGGTCTTTATCTTTTCTTTTGTTCTGTATTCAGACAGATGTCCTGAGAAGGGGCTGTCATGGCATTCTTTCAATACAAGATTGATTAATGACCTTTCCACAACTGTCATGACACATGTATGCTTAGTTCTGTGATAAACTATATCATCCAGTGAGTGGAATCTTCCTTCATCATATGATTTTTTCCATATTTCATCTAAGGCATATATCAAAGAGTTGTCTTTACAGTCTTTAGTAAGTAATTGGAAGAAAATGCTAAAAATCTTATCCTGAGTATAACTGTTTCTCACTTTGTCAAAGAAAGTGGTGTTAAGATCTGTAACACTGATTCCTTCTATTGGGATCTGTGGGGAAGCTTCTTCTGGAACATAAGCAGCATTATCAATATTATTTGGTAATGGCCATCTGCTCAGTCGGTCTGAACTTTTATAAACATTCCCACCTTTGTGAACAATGGTCATTTTGCCCCTATATGCTTGTATGGCTATTTGCCATCTGAGCATATGTCTGTTAGGTATATTCATGTTTAAAAGTGACTTAACAGCGGTAAAATATGCTATTACTTCAAACAATCATCCTTCCACGAAGTAATTTAGCTTTCCCAAGGCCCAGAAAAGGCATAAAAACTACATTTGACTTGCTCCATATCTGGCTTCATTTGGTTTGATTTACCTGGATATGAAGCATATGGGTCTTTCCATAGGTTTATCTGTACTTGATGAAGTGCAGAACCAAGCCCATCTCCTAATACATAAATATTAAGCTTAAAAGGCAGCTTAAAGTCTGGAATCAGTAAGGGTGGAGCAGTGGTTAAGGCTTGTAATAAATACTCAAAGGCTTTGACTCTGTCAATAGTAATTTCAAACACTGTGTCCTTGTCACACAATTTATACAGAGGTCTTGCTATGGATGCAAAATTTTCAATTTGCTGTCTCCAATATCCTTCAAACCCCAAAAATGACTGAATTTCTTTTTTTTCTGAGGCATAGGTTTCAGTATTACTGCTAAAACTTTGTTTTTGTCAATTACAAGGGATAAACCAGATACAACATGTCCCTATGCTTTGTGTTCTTTGAATCCAAAATGGCATTCCTTCAAAGAAATTTTCATTTTTAAAAATTGGATTTTGGTCAAAACTCTGGATAATCTGTATATATTTTCTTCCCAAGTCTTGGAATAGACAATAATGTCATCAATGTAAATGATTAACCATCCTTCTGAAAGCTCTTCAGGGAAGATTTATTTCATCATTCTTTGGAAGTGTGAAGGTGCATTCTTGATACCAAGGGGCATCCTCAAATATTCATATACTCCACAATGAACAATAATTCTAAAGTATTTTCTTGCCCTTGGTGTCACCACATTCTGATGAAATACTTTAAGGGCATCCATGGTGCTTATATACACTGCTTGCAATATCTGGGTAAGGGCAATGGGGATTTTTGGTATTGGGTACCTGTCTGGAAAAGCGTAAGTGTTCAGAGCTCTAAAGTCCCCAACCATTCTAGATTTTCCATTATTCCATTCCACTATGACTGGTGTAGTTATTTTTAATTCCTCATTATGGCCAACCTTCCTTATTAAACCAAGGTCTAGAAGCTCTTCAATATGAATTTTCAGAGCTTCTCTTGATTTAGGACTTTCTGGATATGCAGGTCTTCTTAAGAGTGGTGGATAAGGTCTTTCAATATTAAGGATGATGTCAACTTCATGACCAATACTTGCCCCCAAAGGTTCTTTGTCTGATGAAAATGCTTCTTTGTGGTCATATAAAAGGGCAGAAAGTTAACTTTCCTGTTTATCAGTCAGATGAAGGCTTATTTCAGCTTCATTTAACTCTTAAGATTTGAATTTCTCCAACTCTAAGTTGACTGGTGATACTTTGCTTACTGTAATTTGTCTTTTAAATTGTAAAAATGAAAATATTTGATGCTTATTGTCTCCAATAGTAAAGTATCTGTCCTTTTTGTTATGCAAATCTATCCTATACATGATTAAATAGTCATTTCCCAATATAAAATGGGTACTAGAGCAATTTTCCATAACAACAAGTTCAAAAGTTATTCCTAGATTTCCATTTATGTGTGGAAATATGAAATCAGTCTCAAAAATGCCTAATTCTTTCATTGGACTACTTTCACTATTAAATTTTATGCCATCAATTGGAAATAATTGATCTTCAAAATTTGGTACACAAGTTTTAAGAAAGGATTTGCCAACACAAGAGCAGAAGGCTCCTGGGTCAAGTAAACACTTAGTGGGTTTGTTGTCAATTACAGCTTCTGTTATACAGGAGTTACCAGATGTATAACCCTTTCCCCTATTTGGTTTGGTCTTCATAAGTTGTGCATATTGAATTTTTGACAAATCAAGTTGACCATTGCTTAGTTGTGGCAAGTGGGAATAAGCTTCCATCAAGTAAAAAGTGGCATTGATATTTTCTATATATTTTGAGGATTGAGAAAATATTGATGATTTATCATCTGAATTTTTTGCATTATCATCTTTTTCAATGTCAATTTCATCAATTTTTCCCTTCCTGGGACATGCATTAGCTAAATGTGTGGTGCTTTGGAAAATATGGCACTTCCTGATTATATCCGCAGAGTTATACTTCATATTATTAGAATTTTCTTTGGGATTTTTGTACACAGAATCTTTCCAAGGTGTATTAAGCCTTGTTTTGAGATTAACCCTACTAGAACAAATTCTGGTTCTGGTGGTTACTTATTCTAATATATTAATAATATCTTCTGCTAAAGATTGTTCAGTTGTGAGCCTGTGAGGTATATATAACATACCCATAAGGCCACAAAGGACTTTATACACAGTTAAATTTGTCTTCAACAGACTTTTTGATTGAATTTAAAATTAAAAATAACAAAAAATAAGAATAATTTTTTTTGGATAAACAAAGTTATAAATATTATTTCATTTTTGGATTCTACACCAAAAATAACCTAGGGTACACCCATAGGGTGTTATACCCAAAAATACTTATTTCTTATGTTATTGGAAGATTTAAGAAACTCACAGTACTAATGTAACTTTTTTAACATTTTTTAAAATTGTTAAATTTAAGCTTAAATAGGCTTAAATTTAAAGTTGCATAAGGTTTATGCAAACTTACCAAAATTTCAGTTAAAATCAAGGTGTTGTGTATATTTACTGAATTGGCTAAGGATTTACCATAAAGGATGTAAATCCTGTGTGAGCTCAACTTAAAAGGGTTTAAGGCCATAGTATGGCTTCAAATAAATAAAAGGGCAAAATCGAGGCAAAAGAGTGGGACAAAGGAAAAAAACCAAATAGAGCTGGGGTACCCAACTTTTTGGATCTGCAAGGATTCAATTAAGGTTTTCCACCTGTATTGGAAGATTTTCAACCTTATTTAAACTTTAAGATTAGACTTTGATCCAACCTTAAATTTTAACCTGGTTTTATCCTGAATTGGACAGGAATTTCAAGCTGCAACAGGGCAAATTCCAATATGCAGGCTTGAAATTAAGGTTTTAAGAGCTGTCAAAACTTAAGCTTAAAACTTTAAGTTTACAAGCATTAAAATGTTATCAAAAGTTAAGGTTTAGTGTGTATTGCTATTTTACGTGGAGAAATAGCAATAACTTCAAAAATTCATTAAAAATCTAATTCTTAATGGAGTTGCTTGAAACTGTCACACAACCTAAAATTTAATATTATCTATGTATAAGTTCAATTTTAAGTATCCTTTATAGATAAATTTCCTAAGTAATTAGCCTGGAAATTTACTCTTTTAATTAAGCTCAAAGAAGATTATAATTCCTTTAAAAATTAATTAAAAATTGAGTTTAAGAGATTTCTGCTTGAAATTCTATTTTTAAGCTGTTCATGTAATGAACTTTAATATAAATAAAATTATCCTATATTAAAACTCAAAATAATTAGTTTAAATGAGGATTAAAGTTACTTGGAGTTAAGAATAATACTGGTAACTTTAAATTGGTATTAAAAATAAGTTACCTTAAGCTAAGAACTTTATTTTTAAGCATGGTTTTTCAGTTTTGACCTGCGCACACCTTCTATATTCATTCTGAATCATGAGAGTTGCTCTGTAGACATAAGAAGAGTCTTTTAATTACTGTTTTTGTCCATCATCATTAATCAATCCAATCATATTAGAAATTTAAACAGGTAAAGTTTTATTATTTATAGAATCTTATTATTAGAAGTAATTCTTAAGCATTTTATTCTTTATTAATTGTAAATTAAAGAATTGAAATCATAGAATTCAGATTATTGTTGTAATCATCAATAATATATTTTATATTATGAAATTATCATCTTAAATATCTTTTAAATCTACAAATTCCTCTTAAGAACTCTTTAATTATAATTTTAATCATAAGAAGTTGTTTTATAATTTAAATGATTGATTTTTAATGTGTTTTTAACTTATAATACTCTTTTAATATAATAACTGTTGTATTTGACTTGTTGTATTAACTTATATTATAAATAAGTTTTTCTCTAAAATTCTATATTTTTTTATAATCTCCTGAGAGTTAAAGAGGGGGATGAGAATTTAACTGCCTTTAGAACCAAATATGGTAGTTATGAGTATTTGTCTATGCCATTTGGCTTAACCAATTCTCCAGCTTCATTCCAAAATCTGGTGAATGATATCTTTGCAGATTATTTGGATATTTTTGTTGTAGTGTACTTAGATGATATTATGGTCCTCTCTAGCTCTTTGGATGAACATGTTAAACATGTGGCCTCTGTTCTCCAAAGGCTGAGAGACAATAATCTGTTTGCTAAAGCCTCCAAGTGTGTATTCCATGCCTCAAGTGTGGAATACTTGGGCTATGTTGTTTCAAGTGATGGCCTCAAGATGGATTCTTCAAAAGTTCAACAAATCCTCAATTGGCCTCAGCCCAAGTACATCAAGGCCCTCCAATATTTTCTTGGCTTTGCCAACTTTTATCGTTGTTTCATTCAAAATTATTCCAAAAAATCTCTGCTCTCACCTCCCTCCTTAAAAAGATTCTCCCTTTATCTTCAATGAGGAAGCTCTTAGTCAGTTTCAAATACTCAAAGAAGCTTTCACCACTGCTCCTATTCTCTCTCATTTTAATCCTTCTCTACCAACTATTCTAGAGACTGATGTTTCTGATTATGCCATGGGTGCTGTACTGAGTCAGGTGAATGACTCAGGAAAGCATCCCATTGCATTTGATAGTTGCAAGCTCTTACCAGCTGAACTCAACTATGAAATTCATGACAAGGAACTCCTTGGCATAGTTTGGGCTCTCAAGCACTGGAGGGCTTTTCTCCTTTCTCTTTCTGATTCTTTTGAGGTCTTGACAGACCATTGACCCCTTCAGTATTTTATGTCCTCTAAAGTCCTTACTCGTCGTCAAGCCTGTTGGGAAGAATTTCTATCTGAATTCCACTTTATCATCACTTACCGCCCAGGCAGGCTGGCCACTTTAGCAGATGCCTTGTCACGTCGGGATGACGTGTACCCAGAGAGGGGGGTGGATTTCATCAGCAAGAATCCTCAAAATTTTCATCAAGTTCTCAAGCAAAATGAAATTCAAGAGTCAAGATTCTTTTCAATAAAAGTTGATATTTTTTCAGATGTAGTTGATCAAATTCAAAGACAAGTATGGCAAGACAAAGATTATAAGGAAATCCTCAAGAAATTAGCAAGAGGAGAATCAGTCCCAGACTATTCTCTTGAACCTCAAGCAAAATTATTATTGTTCAAAGATAGAGTAGTCATTCCAAGAAATCATGAAATTCAATTGGACATTCTTCAAAAGCGTCATGATTCACCGTTGGCTGGCCATCCTGGCCAGGAGAAGACCCTCAAGCTCATCAAGAGGGATTTTTATTGGGCTGGCATGCATCAAATCATCAAGGACTATGTGTCCTCATGTCAGCAATGTTCAAGAAACAAGAACATCCACCATAAGAAGTTTGGATTACTCAAGCCTCTTCAAATTCCATCTGGTCCTTGGAATTCTTTATCAATGGACTTTATCACCCAATTGCCCTTGTCAAGCAACTTTGATTCAATTTTAGTAGTTGTAGAAAGTTTTTCAAAAATGGCAATATTTATTCCAACTTATTCAACAATCACTGCTTTGGACTTAGCTCAAATATTCATTAATCATGTCTTTTCCAAACATGGTCTTCCAATCAGTATTGTTAGTGATAGAGGTTCATTATTTTTTTCATCATTTTGGACTCAATTGTGTCAGCAGCTCAAGATATCAAGAGATCTTTCAACTGCCTTTCACCCTGAAACAGATGGAAAGACAGAGAGGGTAAATCAGATTCTAGAACAGTATCTTTGGATGTATGTCAGTTACCATCAAGATGACTGGCACACCTGGCTCCCTCTGGCTGAATTTGCCTATAATAATGCAGAACATTCATCAACAAAACAGTCTCCATTTTTCACTATTTATGGAAGAAATCCCAGCTTTGATTCAATTCACATTTCTCAAGATACACCTGCTGGAAATTTATCATCAAAACTCCAATCAGTACAGCAAGTTGTCAAGGAAGAATTAGAGTCAGCAATAAAGCGTTTTAAGAAGTATGCAGATAAGAATAGAGCAATTCCACCTGATTTCCAACCTGGGGACAAAGTATGGCTAGCTTCCAAGAACATCAAGACAACAAGACCCACCAACAAACTTTCAGAAAGATGGTTGGGACCCTTTGAAGTTCTCAAGAAGATTGACAGCCATGCATATCACCTCAAGTTGCCTCAACAATGGAAGTCAGTTCACCCTGTTTTCCATGTGTCTTTGTTAGAACCAGTAAAGCAATCAACTATCCCAAATCAACACCAATTGCCACCACCTCCAGTAATAGTGGAAGAGCAAGAAGAATGGGAAGTGGCTCAGGTTCTGGACTCAAAACTCAAGAGAGGTTCATTATGGTATTTAGTGGAGTGGAAAGGATTCAATGAAGACCCAGAAAGAACAACTTGGGAACCAGTTTCCAACCTTACCAACTCCCCAGACCTTGTCAAGGATTTTCACACTTTGTATCCAGACAAGCCTGGCCCAAATGCCTCAAGAGTTTGATTTATGGTGCTTGGTGGGGATTGGAGTTTATGAAAGTAAGTTCCTCTCCTGGCATGCACCTTTAAGGGGGTATTCTACCCAAATTTGTTGTAAGCATCACCTTTGCCACTTTGTGAGCACTTGTCAATTCTTTGGACAGGTTCAGAAGGCCTTGCAACATCATACCCTCAAGATTTGGACCTTTCATCAAGATATGGCCCAATCTTTCTCGTATTTTCTTTTCTTTCTTTAATCATGCCATAAATTATCTTTCAAGACATTCATTACCACAATTCATGTTATGGCATAATTCCTTTTTTCATTTATGGTACTTGGTGGGGAGTGGAAGTTATGAAAGTAAGTTCCATCTCCTGGTATGCATCCCTGAGGGGTCTACTTCTTGTAAAACATTACCTTGGCCACGCTGTGAGCATCAAATGCTTGGTTTTATCTTTCAGAACATTTTGGCCAAAATCAAGCAACTCACCACAAGAAGGACAACCCTCAGGCATTTCTTATTTCTTTCTTTACTCTCTTTTTCTCTCAATTCTTTTTCATTTTTATTTTTTATTTTCATTTCTTTTACTTGTATGATTTATTTTTCATTTCTTGTTTCAAAAGCAGCAATCATAACTCCCATATCTTGTTTGGGGAGTCAATTTATTTAATAATCAAGAGCAAACACTAGTAATGGTAAAGACCAGCTACAGATAATCCTAATCAAAATTTCTTCAAGGCTTCTCTAAACTTAGCAACCATGGCATCTTCATAAGCAACTGCCTCCCTGGCCAAAGCAGCAGTGGGCTCCCCTGGAATAGCACTCTTCATAGCCTTATCAACAAACACCTCAGTCAAAGCATCAACTTCAGCAAATAGAGTGGTGACCACCTTCTTGTTCACCCTTTTCTGATCAGTGAAGTTGCCAGTAATATTCCAGCGGCGACGGTTTTCAAAGATTGATTCAGGCTCTGGAGACATTGGGTCTCTAGAAGTGCTGGCAACTGGTGGTTGGATATTGGTAGAGGTGGAGGCAAGTGTGGATGGCCTGGTTGGGGATCTAATTGGAAGCTGAGGTGGTTGGGGGGACCTTATCACTTCATTATTGGTGGTACTGGCTTGGACTGGGGATTGTGAGGTGGATTGGATTCTTATTTTCTGGATTGGGGTAGTCATTTCAAGCTCTTCTCCATCAATCTCATCACTTCCTTCAGCATCAGTATCAATTTCATCTTGAACCACCAAATTTCTCTTCAATTTTCCAAGTCTTCCATCCTTTCGGGTAACCAAAATGGGAACCTCTGGGGCCACTCCAATGGGATTTCCTTGGGGGTGAGTTGATCCTCCAATGGCTGCCCAGGAACCACTGGTATTATTCCATTGTTGGACACCTCTCATTCTAGATCCAGTAACTGAAGAAGAAGAAAAGAAAACATAGAAGTCAGTAACCCATCAATTTTATGGCCAATCAACTCACAATTGGAGTGACCAGAGGTGGCATCAGAGGTGGGAGGTTCATCAACAGGAGCTTACACCCTTCTTGATGCTGCTCCATAATCTTCTGGCATCTTCAGGAAAGCTATAGTGGGCTTGAGAACAATTTCTTTTTCCAAGATTGCAAAATTGACACCTGGTGGACCTAGCAGTAGCAGATTCCACACAAGGAATCCCTTTCCTCTTACAATTGGTGCAGGGTGGTTCAATAACTCTGACAGATTTAAGACCATTATAGGTTTTCTTGATGTCTCAAATCTCTGTAGGGGCCATACTCTCTTCAGAAAGCTCCCTCAAGTTATCAAAAACACCAGGACCATAAATTACAGAAGGTGGGGAATCAGAGTGATTGGAATCACAAAGGGAAGTCAGCCTTGAACTCATCTTCAAGTCAAAATTTCAAATTCAAGACCAAGAGAATTATGGGCAATTGCAAGTCAGCAAGGCATTTATGGCAATTGACCAGTCAAGGAGGGGATAAGAAGGAAGACATTCAAGAAGAAAAACCTGCTTCAAATGGCCCAATTGACCAATTTCATGAATTTATGCACTTTGGCACAAATGGCCATATCAGACCTCAAAACTTCAAAATAGCTCATTTTTTATCATTTTCCATCAAAATATGCTTAATTAGGCATATTGGCAAATTTGCGCATTTTGCGCATTTTTGCGCATTTGTGCACTTTTGCGCAAAAGGCCTCAAAAGGCCTTTTTGGCCCATTTCATCATAAATGCGCATTTTGCGCAAAATGGCCAGGATACTCTATAAGGCCAATTTTTCATCATCAATCAAGTTCTTTCAATTTTTTCACCATTATATGCCATTATGGCATATATGCGCATTTGCGCATTTTTGCGCAAATTGGCTAAAATCCCCATTAATCAAAAAATCAAGGATTTTGGCCAGGACTACTGAAATGGTCCAAAACCTCAAGTATTGGCCACTTTATGCCAACACTCTCAAGATGAAAATTATGATGATATCAGGTGTTCTTGGGACATAAACCCAGGTCACCCACTTTTCAAAAGCCATGAGGACTCAAGAAAAGTTTTGGTGAAGACACTCAAGACAAGAATGAAGAAATTTTAAGAAGAATGAAAGTATTTTGAAGTGAAAGAGGGAATTCAGAATCAAGATCAAGGGGAAAATACCTACAAGTGATCAAGTGAAGATTTTTTTGAGTATTGTTTGAAGAAGAAAGTTTAATGGGATAAATTTAAGGAATTGGGGGAAAGAACTGTATGGATTGTTTTCAAGCTCATCAAGACTCACTGTACTTATGGTGCTCAGAGATCACCATTTTCAAGAGGGGGATAATGTCACAGCCAAGGAGGCAGGGGCATTACCAATCATATTCTACAATCATTACTTCATTGATACCCCTCAAAACCCAATCAGCAAGCAGGTTTCATTCAACAGTCTCCAAATACAGTTTTCAGACCTCAATACAGTTTCATACAGGCAAGACCCAAATACAGTCCTGTAATCAATACAGGCGCAAATACCTTTATTGACTGTATAACCTGTATTGGATTCACCAATACAGGATTCAATCCCACATCCAACTTCTTCCAGCATACAGACAAGCATCTCAGCACTCAAACTCCAAGGCTGGTATTTCTCACATATACCAGCCCCTCTTCACCCACCTGGGGGTTTTGCCCCCAGTTAATTAAAATATTGGATTTATTATTTAATATTATTTTATTTCTCATTTAAGAAATATTATTTTATTATTTATTAAGTTAGTCTTTGCCTTCCCTCACCTGTTCAGTAGAGTCCTGGTGGCCATATCCTTTATTAATCCTTTTCTCTTTTCTGAACAGGTTGAAACAGTGGTACAGGATTATTTGTGGTTGGCTCTTTATTATTGCTTTTTTTTTGTCTCTCTTATCTTTTATGCTTATTATTTTATGACTAGGAATTTATCCTCTTACTCCATTACTCTTATCATTTGAGTATTTCTTCTGAGCCCTCCATAAGTAAGTCTGTTCACTGAGTGCCAGGCCCTCCTCATTTTAGAAGAGCCCCTGTGACAGAGGCATGGGTTTTAGCAATACTGCTGCAACTTTGTTTTTGTCAATTCCAAGGGACAAACCAGATACAACATGTCCTAGTTCTTTAAGTTCTTCAAATCCAAAATGGCATTTCTTCAAGAAGATTTTCATGTTTACTGATTGAATTTTTGTTAAAGCTCTGGACAATCTGTACATGTGCTCTTCCCAAGTCTTGGAACAGACAATAATGTCATCAATGTAAATGATTAACCATCCCTCTGAGAGTTCTTCAGGGAAGATATCATTCATCATTCTTTGGAAATGTGAAGGTGCATTTTTGATACCAAAGGGCATCCCTAAGTATTCATACACTCCACAATGAACAATAATTCTCAATTATTTCCTTGCTCTTGGTGTCACCACATTTTGATGGAATCCTTTAAGGGCATCCATAGTGGTTATATACACTGCTTGAGATATTTGAGTAAGGGCAATTTGGATTTTTGGTATTGGGTATTTGTCTGGAACAGTGTAAGTGTTCAGAGCTCTAAAGTCCCCAACCATTCCATATTTTCCTTTATGCCATGCCACTATGACTGGTGTAGTTATTTCTACTTCTTCATTGTGGCCTACTTTTCTTATTACACCAAGGTCCAGAAGTTCTTTGATATGAATTTCTAGAGCTTCTCTTGATTTTGGAGTTGCTGGATATGCAGGTCTTCTTAAGAGTGGTGGATAAGGTCTCTCAATGTTAAGAATTATGTCAACTTCATGACCAATAATTGCTCCTAGAGGTTCTTTGTCTGAAGCAAATGCTCCTCTGTGGTCATACAAAAGGGAAGAAAGTTCATTTTCTTGTTTATCAGTCAGATGAAGGCTTATTTCAGCCGCATTTAACTGTTCAGACTTGAATTTTTCTAACTCTAAGTTGACTGGTGATACTCTGTTCACTGTAGTTTGTCTTTTAAATGGTAAAAAGGCAAATTTTTGGCGCTTATTGTCTCCAATAGTAAAGTATCTTTCTTTGTTGTTATGTAAATCTATCCAATACATGATTAAATAGTCATTTCCCAATATAAAATGGGTACTAGAGAAATTTTCCATAACAATAAATTCAGCTGTGATTCTTAAATTCCCATCAATGTGTGGGAATACGACATTGGTCTCAAAAATTCCTAATGCTTTCATTGGATTACTTGCACTATTGAGCTTTATACCATCAATTGGTAACAATTGGTCTTCAAAATTTGGTCCACAAGTCTTAAGAAAAGATTTTCCAGCACAAGAGCAGAAGGCTCCTGTGTCAAGCAAAGGTTTGGTGGGCTTGTTGTCAATCACCACTTCTGTTATACAGGAGTTACCAGCTGTATAACCTTTCCCTCTGTTTGGTTTTGTTTTCATAAGTTGTGCATCTTGAACTTTTGATAAATCAAGTTGACCATTTCTCAATTGTGGCAAGTGGGAATAAGATTCCATGATGTCAAAAGTGGCATTGATATATTCTATATCTTTTGAAGATTCAGAAAATATGGATGACTTATCATCTGAATTGTCTTCAATTATGTCATCTTTTTCAACATCAGGTTCCTTTTCAATATCAATTTCATTTATTTTCCCCCTTTTTGGACATGTATTGGCTAAATGGGTGGTGCTTTGGCAAATATGGCACTTTCTGACTGTATCTGCAGATTTATACTTAACATTATTAGAGTTTTCTTTGGGGTTTTTGTCCACAGAATCTTTCCAAGGTGTATTAAACCTTGTTTTGAGATTCACCACACTAGAACCAATTTTGTTTCTGGTGGTTACTTCTTCTGATATATTGATAATATCCTCTGCTGAAGATTGTTCAGTAGTCCTTCTTTTGACAGAATGCTCTAAGTAACCTCCACATTGTCTCAGAATCTTTCTATGGATCATAAATTCTGACATGTCAGGATATAATGCTGTTAATCTGTCTTTTTGTTGGCAAAACCATGGTAAATCTTTGTCTTTATCAGCATTAAATTTGGCAGATTCAAAGGCTGTTTCCACTTTAAACCTCCAAGCATTATTGGCCCATTTGGTGAAAATTTGGGTTTTCCACCAAGTCCAACTTTGGTGTCCATGTGCTTTTCTCAATTTGATATACCATCTGTGAGCTGATTTAGTAAATAAGGTGTTAAACCTGGCTGTTACCAATCTGTCTGGTAGTTCAAAGTCTTCTTTGATCATTTCAATACCTCTGATGAATTCCATATGGTCATACTCTCCTTCATCACTGAAGTAAGGCCATTCCTTAAGTTTTGGAACTTCTTTCAAGAGTGCCTGGCCCATTGTTGGTTCCAAGTTATGAAAAGAAGTAGAAAATTCATTTTTTAATTGAGAATTTTCAATATCCAATACTTGTGGATTGGGAATCCCTGTACCCTCATTTTGATTCAGAGGTGTAGACATTCTTGGTAAGGTGTTTAGTAGTTGTTCAATATCATTCATTTTACTATTGTTACACCTTTGTGAATTTCTTAATTCATGTTGTAAGCTTTTTATAGAGGTTATTACATTCTTTGTATGATCATCCTCTTTATATGTCAGCTCATTCCATAATTCTGTTTATTTAGTATTATCAGATATAACTTCCTTTAGCTTTATTGTTAATTTTGATATTTCCTCTTTTGAGGTATCAAAACAGTTTTTCAAGGCAATTATATGCTTCTTTACTTCAATAAATGATTTTGAAATATCATCAAGAGCTTTCTTATTATCCTCTTTGATATTATTTATGGCTTGTTTCATTCTTGTTTCAATCATGTCATCAATATTGAATTTAGAATATTTGTCTGTCAATTCCTTAATAATGGCAGATTGTTCATTTATCTTATTTCCAAAAGAATTATCATTATTGGAAGTTTTAATTGTTTTTAAAACGTTTTCAAAAAAATTAAGTGTTTCATTGATTTGGCTCAAACTCAAGTTATTTGTTTTAAGATTGTCACAAATTGATGCATTCTTATCAGAAATATGACTTTTTACGTCAGTTATAGCTTCATACAACTCTGGAATAGAATCAAAAATATTAGAAATCATTTCTGATATTTTAATCTGGCCTCCTCTTTCTTTTGTAATTTCATCATTGTTCTGGCCATCTGAAACACATTTTCCATGGAATCCCGTAGCCCTGGATGTAAGCTTTGGTGGCTGGTGCCTTTCCTTTGCCGTTGTTTGGAGCTTGTGGCTGCTTTTTCACGTTGGAATTGCTGCTGCTGGCCACTGGCGCTGTTTTTGGCACTTGCTTGGGTGGTGGAGGGTTGTTTTTCCTCCATTCTATTGTCAAGAGCATCATGTTTTTCTTCTCCATCAATGTATGCCATCCATTGAGAAATTTGCAAGTATTGGCATGGCCCAGGAATTTTCTCACAGTCAGGTAAGAATTCATGCAGTTTTTCCACAGATCTGCAAGGATCTGGTACTCCTTGTACTGCAGGGCATTGTTGTATGCTTTGTGGCTGGCTTTGTATATGTTCACTGAGGCTTCTTGTGGTGGTGTCAGCTCTTTTTGAAGGTAAAATGGTATTATCAGCATCAGAATGACCTATTTTAGTTGTTTTAA
The DNA here is from genome assembly GCA_023105745.1 of Austropuccinia psidii. Classification (NCBI taxonomy): domain Eukaryota; kingdom Fungi; phylum Basidiomycota; class Pucciniomycetes; order Pucciniales; family Sphaerophragmiaceae; genus Austropuccinia; species Austropuccinia psidii. Next base: position 32,049,878 of record JALGQZ010000005.1, on the reverse strand, counting down.
AGTCATCAGCTGACCCTTTTCCTTCTGTACCTGGTTGGCTTCTGCCATAATCACGTCTTTTACCTTTCTGGGAGCTTCTTGAGGGGTTATAGCTGGTTCCTGATCTGGTTGAAGGCATATTTTATCATTAAAAAGGCTTAAAATAGTATTTTTACATCAAAAAATTACTATTGGCCAAATTCTTAGCTTTCTGAAGGGTATTACTTATATCCAAGCTAATCAATTCATAGGATATTGGTTCAGGTTGGTTATTTTGAGTCACAATTACAGTACTATTATGGTCTAAATGAACAGTACTGGCAGGGATAATGCTGGTGACTGTTCAGGCTGTTTCAATTTTTTCTTGTCTTACCACGTTGTCAGACACTAAAATTAATGAAAAAGCCAATTAATTAAGTAAAAAAAAGGTTGTTTCAAAAAAGGAAATAAAAATATAAGCCTCACTTATAATATGAAAAAAAATTTTTTTTTTTCTTGGATTATAAGTATTTTTTATATTTTTTTAAATTTTTTCAATATAATAAAAAGGTTTAAAAAGAGTAAAAAAATGTCACAGGTAAAATATAATGGCTGGGCCCCCAAATGTAAGATGTGGATATGAAACTTTGATTAAAAATCAAGTACTTTTCCTGTCCTCAAAATTTGTATAAGGTAAAAAATAAATTAAAAATAGTAAGAGATATTAATTTTATAAGAAGACACCAATTTTATTTTCTATAACTTTATTAGTATAAAGAAATAATATTATCAAGATTTATTGTTTTACCAACAATAAAAATTTATCCAAAAATACTCTACAAGAGATATTTAAGGCTACAAAAGAAATTTCTTCAAGAGCAATTTCAATTGGAATTAATTGAGCAATTAACTGCAAGCAATTAATTGAAGAGAAAAGTCTTTAAAAAGGATATTAAAGAGATAACACGCCCAAAAGTGACCAGAGTGAATTTGGAAACAAAGTGACAAAGTTAACAGTGATGAAAGATGCTTTAATTCACTTTTGGGGTGGTTCAGGAGTAAAAATGATTATAAGAGTTACAAACAATGATTATAATGGTTTTCACGTGGTTAAAAGGTTTAAAATGATTTAAAAAAGGTGGTTGGAATCTTTTATTGATTGGTTTAACAGTGTTTAAACTAATTATAAAAGGAAAAGATTCTAACATGAAGAGAAAAGTGGGGCAAAGAAGACATTCTTTTATAGCTGTCAATTTTCTTACTCCAAAAGTTAAAATTACTCTTGTCAATCGTGAAAAACAGTCTGACAACATAAAAGCCAATTATGGCATCATTGAACCCTGGTTTAGACCAAAAAAGGGCTGGTTTAAGCCATTTTTAGCCATTTTAGACCCTTAAATCAGCCATTACTATAGCAATACCTGGTCTAGAGCCTTCAAAACACGTCAGAATGTGTGTAAGAGGCGTAGAAACTATTTAAAACTGTTTTTACTAACATTGTTTTAACTTAAGGGTAGTTTTACCCTCTTGGCAGCAGCTAAAACCACCCTGGTTGGTATCAAAACCTCATCATCAATTGAGTCACAGACCCTGTGACTCAATTCCAGGCCAAAAGTGATGAACTTTTGCGTGTATTTTGACATCCCACGCCAGTCAGCAAAGATTTTGGGGGTCTGGCTCCCCCTTAGAGCTAGAGTTGTTTTCCCCCCCAATTTTAATCTTTCCAATTTATTTTTTCCTTTAATTCCTCATCATGTATTATACTTATAATTCACCTATGTAATTCAGTTGAATTGTACAGTACAATACAGTAATAATTGATACCTCATATGTAAATCAAAGTTCACTTATGTAATACACGCGCACATTTTGACATTTCAATTGAATTCAATTGAAAATACTTCAATTCCTCATAACTTCTAAACTAAACACAACACCTCAATTTTCACACAAAAATTGATTTTTGACACCACATGTGGTGTGAATTAAATTAAAGTTTTGAGGATTTTCAACTTTTGTATTGAAAATACTAAAAACTTAATTTAAGCTTATTTAGAGTTGAGTTACAAAAATTTCACTCAGAGGTGACCCCACCTAATTTTTTATGAGGAATCAAATGGTGAAATAATTTTTATATGTTTATTTACCAGATAAAAAGCTATAATATATGTTATATAAATTTTCACCAAAAATATTTTGATTTCATAAATTTTATTAAAAATTCATTTTTACTTAATTTTTACAAGTAAAAATGAATTTTCATAATTTTAAATTTTATTTTAATTTTATTTTTAAATTATAATTAGATTTGTTTTTAAATATAAATTTGTATTTATGTTTTGATTTTTCTTTTTACAATATAAATAAATTTATTTTATTTATATTTGTATTTTGATTTATCATTTGTGGTCTTTTGGGTATATGAAAACACCTCTAAGGCTCACATTAACGTTAAAGCTGCTATAGCTCTGTCAGTTTTTGAGATATTGAGCTCAACACTTCTTCATTGTGTATTTCTGAATGAGATCTACACAATGTTACCTCATTTGGTATGGGTAACATTCAATATGGCAATGTTATGCAATGTACAAGTTTTGTTATTCATACTTAGGATTTTCTCAGTATCTGTATGGAGCTTATTTTCTCCATAACCTTTGTTCTAGATCAAATATGGATAAATTATATGCAAAATCAGATAGCCCCGATTGTTCCCTTTCCAAAAAGAGCTAACTTAAGGTATCTCACATGAAAACTGTAGAAGCTAGATGAGAGGTGAATATTTTATTCACCCTTATTTGACCTTATTTTGGTCATAGCTCCTGTAATTGTGATGCTAGCTCAGTTTGGATAGTACCAGTGGATAGCTCTGACTTAGAGCTTCAATTTTACTACTCATTTTATGGGGTTAATTCCCTTCCTCTGGATCTCAGATGAGAGGTGAAAAATAAGGTTTATGCTCAGCAACAATTTTGAGCAGGAATAACAAAGTTATTCCTTGTCCTATGGTGGTGGGAATTTTGTATTTGGAAAGTGGTTGGTTTCCTCTTTCCTTTGATAAATTTTGAGCTGATTTGGCTCAGCTCCATGTTTTGGTTGTATCTTGGCTTTACCATTGGTTTATGGCATTTGGCTGTCATGCTGTGCTCTGGTTTTAAGTCACAGGCTGACACACACTTTGAACACTGTATTATTACATATAAATGACTTTTGGAATTTACTGGTTGGTGTAGCTATTCTCTTATTCAAAAAGAAACATAAAATAAATCTAAACTTCTTGTATTTGTAATATGAATCAAAAAATAAGTAGACCACAGATTTGTTACTAATCCATTACAATAACATATTCAAGGTTTAAAATGTTTAATGTTCCTTCAAATACATGTAGTATTTTTAAATATCAGCCAATCCTTCATATATTTTAACTGAAACTAAAGATTAATAGGTTGGCTCAAGTGTACTTGATGGTCCCAACCAGAAAACTTCAATAATATTGGATAATATCAGTGAAGCTTTGCATATACTACAATCAAGTGTCAAAATTATGAATGAATACATAAATCCTAAACAAGATGAAATTAGTGATCCAATTATAATTCCAGCCATCATCATATATTCATGTGTTACAGCTCTATCAAAAGACCCTCCAGTAGGTAATGTCAAAGCTGGAATACCATTCCTTCCTCCATTAAAAAGGGAAACTCAAAAAGACCTATAGGATAAATTTATAACACCCATATTAATGTGTGATTTTTCTGAACAATCAATCAATACAAAAAAGAATAATGATATACTACAAGATTTGAAAGTGCATATGACAATGATAATTGTGGATATGCATATAAGTGAAATGTCTTCAAAAATACAGATATTTCAAGGGACTTTCATTAGCATATTTAGATGTAGAAGGAATATCCATGTGAGCCTTGAGGTATATTTTATATACCCAAATAGGCCACAATTATCTTAAAAAATAAATTTTGAATTATGCATAACTCATAAGTCATGCATATATCAAAAATTCATCATTTTTGATTTCAGAAAAGATGAATAACTTTTTATTGAGTAAGTAAATCCATGGATTTAAGGCCAGATTTGGATTCTACACAAAAATTCACCTAGGGTAGCTCCATAGAGTGAATAAGCTCAAATTAACTCTTTGAGATGGTAAAATGGAAAATACTTCAATACCACATCATCAATACCACATAAAAGATCCGTGAAAAGTTTTGTTTTTCTTAATTTCACGCCAAAATAATGGGAAAGTGAGAAATCCCATGTTACATATACACTAAGAATAGTGTTATTCATGTTTTTAGCGCTTAATATCATGGTATTCTTACATGGACTTTTGGTACACCCATAGTGGATATCTCACTTTAAGCTTAAATTACTATTTTGACGTAAAAAATAAGCAAGGGGACAAAAGACATCAAAGAGAGCCAGGGTACCCAACTTCTGAGGACTCAGAGGCGTGGATAGCTCCAAAGCTTGGTTCCATGGCTGATCTTGACCCAATTGGTAAACTAAACCTCTTTGGGAACTTGGTTACCAAGTTACAACTACTGTAAAACACCAGAAAATAGCAAATAACCTGCTATTTTGACGTGCCAAGGAGGTAAAAAGTTACTTACACTCCTGTAACCATGTCAATTACTAATGACTTTCCATGGATCAACCCCAAAAGAGTAATTTAAACCCTTTTTGGACTAGTATCCATTGATTTACCTCATAGCAACCAGTCAAACACTGATATTTGCAATTCTACGTAGAAATGAGGTAAAAACTTCAAAAATTCATTAAAAATACAAATCTTAATGAATCTTTCTGAAACTTTCAGGACCAATTTAGAACTGTATTATCTATGGTACAACCAAAAAGAATTACAGTTTTACTAGTAAAATTAAAAGTTTTACTTACAGTCCATTTTTGGTTATTCCACGTGAAACACTGAATCTTCAAAAATTCACAGTAAATACAACCTGTGATGAAATTGTCAATAACATTGATAACTTTGGGAAATAAATGATTACTTTGGAATAAAAGAATATTTACAAATGTTACTCCTTTTATTCTTAACCATATTGGGGTTGGTAGTCACGTAAAAGCATCAATTAAGCAATTATGACAGTTTTACATGACAACAGATGATGTAAGTACTAATCCAAAAGGGTTTAATGCTTTCTCACTCACTGGTTTTTCAGTTTGCTCCGTGGCACGCCTCTGTGAGCTGCTGTTGACTTAAAAGAGGCCTTCTCTTGCTGTTTTTTCCGCATCATCATCATCTTATTAATCATTTATATCAGTATTACCAACAAGTAAGTATTAGTTAAAAACTTTTCTTAAGTGTTTTATTCTTTCAGAATCAATCAGAAAGACGTGAAATCATAGAAATCAACTATATATTGTTGTAATACATTTATAAATTCATTTTGATCCTCTAAATCCACAATTTTACGTCAAATCTCTCTATCTTATCTTTCAATAAGTTCTTTGGAATATTAGTGAGTGATTTATCTTTAATTCTTAAAGTTTTTCTCTAGTAATAGTTTTCTTCAAGGATTAGCTTTATAATTATTCTTGTAAAAGATAATTATATATTAAAATAATTTTATTATTTTAATAAAAGAAGTTTTTATTATTAAATTCTTCTTGTAATTGATTCTTGTAGACAATTACGTGCTCACTGTTAAAATCACTAGTAGTGCTTAACACGTGAAAGAAATAATTCTTTAATTATTTAATTGTGGTTATAATAATATTTTATTATTATATTTCATAAGAACAGACATAGTACTGTTGATTTATAGTAATATTATCATCAGTTTCATAGTCACATCTTACAATCCATAAGTGAAAATTATCAATTTAATCAAATCCTATATGCTTGGGAACACAAGTGTCTTTTTGAAATGATGAAATCAATTACATCAGGATCTTCCAATGGTGTTATTCTTGTCAAATTTAGTTATTTCTTTCCAAATTGCCTGGCATCATATATTTGTAAATTTGGTCTTTGAAATGAGTAATAGCTCATTTCAAATTTTTGAACTGAAAAGGATATGTATTATATTCTAGATCACTAATTTGCAATTAATGGAATGAATTTTTGGGAAATGATGTAGTAAAATAAACATAAAGGTAGTACATAATGCATGAAACAGAAGCTCAACAATACTCCAACATGGAAATGTGCCATGTTGACTCCCAGTTTGGCTCATGTTTGTGAAAATATTTATCACTCATCTAAACTCCATATCATAATTTACAAACCCATCAACTACCACAAATGAGCCTGATTTTAACCAAGCCTTCCACAATTATGATTTTTTAAGTTATTCCAAATGAAAAAAATACCCAAACAAACATATGAACTATTTCCTTCACTAACTCAATTTAAGGGATTTAAGAATAAATCATTACCCAGATAATAATATTTATAAATTTCCATGTTTGTCTTGTACTAAATCTTTGCCATCTGACATGTAGCTTAATCCATAAGAATTGCCCAAAGACATCAAAATTAAACTTAATTCAACTAAATTAAGTGTATGCTTGGGAAACCTAAAAAAAATCCAAAAAACAATTGGAATCTCCTAAGTCTCATTTCAGCAAAATGATTTATGTACTCCATTCCAATAATCAATACTAAATTGTCATAAATTCATAATTTCTACATCAATGGCCAAAATTACACAAAAAAATTCCCCAAAGCCACTATACCATTAAAACCATTCTCAAATAATGTATGAAAGCTTGTAGATGTAGAAATTTACAATGTAACCCTCTTTGAAAGTCATTTGGCTACTGAAGCTGCACTTGAACCCCAAATCCTGAAATACAATAACCATAAAAGATGAATACAATATTTTCTACATAAAAATTCCAAAACATCTTAACAAAGTACCCCAATACTATTGGAATATTATGCAAAGATTATCTCACTATATAGAAAGCTAAATTTACATTATTATCTTCCTCTTGGAAAGTCTATTTTGACATTTGATCAAGTTTGAAATGGTCACCAGCTCCATAAATCGCTTCGGAAGTGAAGGTGCCACCATCTTTGTATGGTCCATTTCCCTTGTGTTATTAAATAATTTTTTTAATACGTTTTATTTTAAAAAAAATATTTTTCAGCAAACAATCAATTCTTTTTGTTGAAAACAAGTTTTTATTTTTGTAAAAACTTGGCTTTTTTGGTGAAAAAAGATTTTCTTTGGCGGTGTTGATGCCAGCTCTCCTTTGAAAGCCAGTGGGAGGTCGGCACACCACACCCACACTGCCGCGCCTTCCACTTTTTTTTTTATACGGATCATCTACTAACTCCACCTACAGATCATAGGCATGTTAAATAGACAATTTTTAGGAAGTGAATTTGGTACCCAAAAATGAGGGACAGGTTTTAAACTGCCGTCTTTTGATCATCTGTTCTCAGATCCCCACCACATGGGATTTCACCCGGTAAACACTCCCTCCGTCATCCTACTCCTTTCGGCGTAAGATTTTGGCGTACCGTTTGGCCATCAATCCGGATCCCTGGCCGGAGGAGGCTCGGCCATGGTCCCAAGTGGCTGATGGCTGATCTGCAGACACAATCAGCTCTCTGTTGAGATATTGACGACGGCGTCCGAGCTTCTCAAAGCTGCCCCATGCCACAATTCGGCTTTCAAGAATTCAAAATAATTAATCACTTGGCGAGAGTCTGATGGTGATTGTCTACGCATCTCGTGCTGCTATGAATCGCAAAAATATGATAGCACCCAAAGCAAGGTCGAACGATTTTGAAAAGTATCGCTAGTTGCTTCCTTCAGGAGTGGCATGCGAGCACTGATTATCCAGGCTTTCCTTCGCGTTCGCCTTTTGGCCCTTTCCGGTGACATCACCCCAAAAATTCATGTCAAGGCCTCTCTGAGTATGGAATGCACTCGAAACGCCTTCGTTTTCTGGTGCGTCCATTTCTAATCAGGATAATCTGAGATATAAAATCGATTTTCGACGTACCAATCTATGAATCAGAAGAGATTTGAGCCCGACTTGAATCTGACTCTTAAGCTTGTGGCTTCCAAAGGCAAAAACGAATTCGAAAACGGTGCTGACAGCATCATTAGAAGCAAAATTCTCATTCATCTACAACAGGCTGGCTATGCTGGGGCAATCCACTGGGGGTCTTTAACTATTTTGGTCTGAGTCACTCCGCTGAGACAAGGCAGTGGGTCAGTCTGGATGAGTATAATCGTTGGGGTGACAAAGTACCACAAGTCAGAAGAGACCATCACCCAAGATCTAGCTCATGTCGCTTACCCTCCATGCAGATTACAATCAAAGCCATCAGCAGCAAGGACGTAGAAGCCAATGTAGAACTTCTTGAAAGCTATAAAATGAGCATCAACGTCCGCATGGAGTCCCTTCCACGCCCTCAGACAACTCTGCCACACTCGATCCACACGTTTACCTGTTCGAACTATCTGTAGAGCATTTCATCTTGAAAATAAAGAAAGACAGACGAAAAAGGTTGGACCCATAACTTTCCAGGCCACTTATTCTTGATCTTTGAACTGCTTGCTCTAACTATTTCTCACCATGATTAAATCCAACCTCCTGATCGTGGCTGCCGCCTTCGGTATGCCTCCAAGATCTTGATAAACTCTTGAGGGTTAAGTTCTAGACTCCATAGCTAACGATATGTCATCGCCACTCTTTATCTTAGCTGTGTTCCCCTCGTTGGTTTTTCCTGGCTATGTGCCCGACTTGAAACCTGCTCCGCAGCCCATGTAAGTGACCAAATCTTGCTTCCGAGATCGACAAAATCCTTCCTCAATGTCTTTCTATTTTTGGGAGCAGTCATAGCGCACCCACGCCCAGCCACACCGACAAGCATGTTACGCAAGAGCAAAAATATTCCGACCCCAGCCCAAAGCCGCCAAAAGACGACCTCTCAGCTCACAATGAGAAATACTATTTACCGTCAAATTCCAAACCTTCTAATTTAAATGACCCTTTGCCGAAGGAGGAAACACCTGCGAAGAAATACTCAAATGATCCCGAGCACAAGCCTGATGTAAAGCATGACGAGCCAGCAAAGGTGGCCCCAACTCCATCTGATCCCAAATATGGTTCACCAAAACATGAAAAACCCGCAAAGCATGAGCCAAAACCTACCGATCCAAAATATGGGGCCCACAAGCCCGAACATCCTGGAAAGAATGATCCCAAACCCACTGAGCCAAAGTATGGGTCCCCAAAGCACGAGGAGCTCGTGAAGAGTGACCCTAAGACCTCCAACCATGATTCTGCTCTTCCAAAACATGATCAGCATCGACCCACTGAGCCAAACTACGGTTCACCAGCACCCAATCAGCCTGAAAAACAAGAGGCCCCTAAGGAGGAAAAGCCCGGAAAAAGCTACGCGAAGCCAATCACTACAGTATATGCTTAAGTGAAAGCATGGACTATTAAATTAGAGTACACTTTCACCGAGATATTTTGAATTGTGCATCATAAAAAGAACTTTTCTGCACTATCTATTCCAAATTTTAGCCTATTTCTTTTAGAAGACAGTTTTAAACTAAAATATATGTTTTTTGTCTCAAAGAAGCCTCGAGCCATGTTTATTTATTATGATATGTCGTTTTAGAATTCGACTTAAATCTTTCATTGGGTTGCAAATCCTGAATTTTACAGTAATATAACCTACATATTGCTTTTATCCCATAAAGTTGAAGGCGAGATTGAATTTTTAAAAAAAATTGAATTAAATCTAATTAAAGTCTAATTTCAAATTAAGATTTGTCATCGGTATTAGGATTGAGTAAGTATAACTCATCATAAAAACTAAGATAAAATCTTGGACAAATTTCATAGCGGGAAAAACAATTTGAGTTTTATAATCATATTTCAAAAGTTTTGAGAATAAATAAATAAAGAATTTCAATCTAAATTATAATTAATTAAATAATCAAGTTCAAAAACACAAACAAAAAAAATAGAAATAAAACAAAATGAAAGGTTTGTTTAAAAAAAAAATTAAAAAAAATCTTTATCTTATTTCAATTTAGGTTTTTTTGTTTCTTTTTACTTATAGATAAATATTAAATTAATTTATTCAAATATATTTTATTGAGAAATATATAAGTATGATTTAAAATTTCATAATTTCAAATTTAAATTAATTAATTTTTTAAAATCTCAAAGAACTAAAGGTTTTAAATTAATACGATATTTGATATATGAATAAAAAAAGGAAAATGTATAAGTATCTAAAGGTGAACAAGTGATTGAAGATGATTACTTAGTACAGCATATAATGATACAATAAGCTAGGGCTTTCACAATAATAAGATTGGCTTCTCTATTATCCTGTGGCAAAAGGCACTGTGCCTACTCAACAGCGCTTCAATTATCACACTTATTGGTGAGTACAACTTTGGTGGTCCCTGATAAAGTCTGTGAGCCTTTGAGATATGACCACATACCCAATAAGGTCACAAGAAAAACTCAGAATAATTATACCTTTAAGATAATTATACTAAAATTACTTAGAATAATTATACATTAAAAATACAAAAATACCATAAATTGGTACAAAAATTGGTTTAACTTAAAAACCAATGAATAAACATGTGAAATAAATTATACCATTGGATTCCCCATGGTAAAATACACATATACCATTTTTATGGCATATCTGTAAAGTCCATATTTAATGAGTTATAAGGAATAATACCTTATAAAAACCATAAATCCTTATTTATCTCAAGAACCAATGAAACAAAATGTAAAATAAATTGTACCATTGGATTTTCCATGAACATTCACACATAAAACAATTAATGAGCTAATTTCCAAAGTTAATACTTAAGGAATTAACCTGAATATATGCACTTTTTTGGTCAACGCATATATTCAAGGATCATAGCTAATATCTCTTAAACTATACAAGATAGAGTGATGAACCAAAAATAAAGTTACCACGTAATTACTGTAAGAACACAGATATAAACTTCATCTTACAAATTATAATCAAGGTTAAAACCTATGATGAAATATTGATAAATATCAACAGAGCTGTTGACCACTTTGTTGTGAAAGTGGTCCAAACTTAAAAAAAAGCACACAGTTGGATTCTACTAGTTCATTAGTGAAGAATTATGTAATTTTTATTATTAAATTCAGGGTACAACCCCCTGAAATCATGGTTTGAAGTTTAAAATATTGAATTTCAACAGAAAAGATGAGTTACAAGAAAAATCATCAAAATTAGAGTTTTGATGATGTAATGAAAAGCTCTTGGCAGCATAATACAGTTATGTCAGGCTATCAGAATTCACTCTCTGAATTGCTGTAGCGTGTAAAACTTAAAAGTTATTAAAGATCAAAGTTTGAGCTTAAATTGAGCAGTTATGATCACCTACTGTAACTTTAAATTAAGTTTAACAGTCATATGAGTGATGAAATTGGTGAATACTATTAGTTTATGATTAAAACTAATAAAATCCACGAAATTTGGGGTTCTGCCAAGCCTCTGATGTCATCAAACGTAGAGTTATAGTGATAACTCTAAATAATGGTGTAATATGGTTTGATCATGATGTAATCATCCTCAAACCTTAAAGTATTGATCAATTACAGTGGATATGATCAGTACACCTCTACTAGAAGCCTGTTGGATTCTAGGAGGGAGGTATTTACTATAAATAGAGCTCTTTTTACTCTGTTTTCCCCACAGACGCATCAAAAACATTAAATCAATTAAATCAAAGGTAATTTCTTTATTCTTTATATATAGAACTATTATATTATTAAAGACCAAAGACCACCTTGTTATAATCATCTATTTTGACGTGATTAAATCATTTATTTAATTGTTTTTGCTAAAAATCTCTCTAAAAACTCATTTCCACGTAAAAATCAAGAATATTAGTAATTTTCTTTATTTTTATTGTAAATACAATTTGAAAAGCTTGTATTTATATTTTTTTGGCATAAAATATTACAAAATTATTATATTAAGTGTTAAAAGTAGGTTATTTTCTCTTTATTATTATTTTAATAATTCCTTAATTAATATAAATAGTATTTATATTAATTTATAACCTTAATATTGGTAATATTATTGTTATTAATTGTTTTTTATTAATAAAAAGCAATTTTTTTATGCCTTTATTCTTTGTTTGTAACAATAATAAAGTGCTTTTAAATATATTAATTATTTTATATTAATATATTTATTTTATTATATTATATTTTATAATATAAATAATATAATTATTTTTATGCCTTAATTATAATAATACTTTATTATTAGAATTATTTTTATCTTATTTATTTCATTTATAAGGACATTCATAGTACAATAAGTAAAATATTAGTAATTTTTACTTATTGTTTCATAGTCAAACCTTACAAAGTCCATGCACTACACACGGGAGACACAAAGGTTAATCACTTGAAGGAGAACCTTTTTTGAGGAGTTGATGGAGAAAACAAACCACTTATTCTGCGGATGAGTTTGTGTACCTCTTAAGTAATTAGTGGTACTTGGATAAGACAAAATGTGAAAGGAAGGAAGATTAGATTTTGATGCTCAATATTTTTAGTTGTGACTGGTGGCGTATAAGCACAAGTGGGATCTTAACACAATGGGCTTAGTTTATGCTTGTGCTCAATGAGGACAAATTTAATAGGATAAGTTGCTCTCAGACTTGGAGAAGCTTTCTCTTTCAAAACATTTTTTCTCTAATTCAACAACGCAAATTAGATAAAAACTGTAGATTTAGATTGTGGAATTAAGTACCTTCGGGGTCCCAACTTTGACAACAACCAAATACAATTTTATTTCATTTTTTTAGAAACTTACTAACCACAACTCATGATTTCTCTTCTGAAACCAAACAAATTATCCGTTGTTATTTTCAAATTACTCAAATATTCAAATTTCACTTCCAATCAAGAAAAATATTGATCAACAGATAGGAACTCTATCTTTCAAAAGAAGAATAATGTCTGTTTTCCATTAATCAAAGATAAATGTTGGCAGATTCTGGATTTATAGAATAATTGGAGTTCTTGATGAGTCTCCCCTCCATGGAAAGTCCTAGCACATTTGAGAATCAAGGAATATTAGTGATACATGTGAATGAATTGCAATGCGTGGCAATAAGTGCCAAATAAAAAGAACTTATTTTAAAAAGTATTGATAATTTTTGATATATTTTGATGACTCTCAGAATTTTCAATGCTTTCTTGTAAATTTATGTGACTCAGACCAAGGTAAATCTGTATATGAGTACAGATTGACCATTTGTAGAAATTTTAACCTGAAATTAACTTGATTTCAATCTTTTTCAATCCTGAATTTAGTTAATCTTAACTGAAAGATTTAAACTGAAATATCATCCCATTACGTGGGAAATCAATATAATTTAAATATTAATATTATAATCCAATTTCAATTCATTGTAAAAAAATTCCAAAGAAAGACAAAGAAACATGAAATTAGTTCATTAATTAAGAATATTGAAGTTTTCAAAATAAAAAGAGTTAAAGAACTATCAAAAATACGCTTAAAACATTAATAAATTTGTGAGCCTTTGAGATATGACCACATATCCAAAAAGGTCACAGCAAAATTTCTGTAATAATTATACTTATGATAATTATCTCAAAAATCAGCAAAATACCATAAATAAGTACAAAATCCAAATTAATTCAGAATATAATGAGTAAAAATTTGAAATGAATTACACCAACAGATTCCTCATGGTAAAATACAAATATGGAATTTTTATGGCATATCTGAAAAGTCAATAATTACTGAAGTATAAGTAATAATACCTTAAAAAAGGTATAAAACCTCATTTATCTCAGAGGCCAATGAAGAAACATGTGAAATCAACTGTACCATTAGATTATCCATAAGCTTCTACACATAAAACAACTAAAAAGCTAATCTCTAAAGTCAATACTTAAGGAATTGAGATGAATATATGCACTTTTTTGGTCAATGCATATATTCATGGTTTTCAGCTAATATCTCTTGAAATATACAAGATAGAGAGATAAACCAAAAATAAAGTAACCATGCAATTACTGTAAGGATACAGAGATGAAATTTATTTCAAAAGCTATAAACAAGGTTAAAACTTGTAATGGATTATTGAATAAAATCAATAGAGCTGTTGACCACTTTTTTGTAAAAGTGGTCCAAACTTAAAAATAAGTAGACAGTTAGATTATACTAGTTCGTTTGTGAAGAATGATGTAACTTCCATTACAATATTCAAGGTATCACCCCTTAAAATCATGGTTTGAAGTTTAAAATATTAAATTTTGACAGAAAAGATGAGTTACAAGAAAAATCATCAAAAATAGAGTTTTGATTATGTAATAAAATGCTCCTGGGAGTTTAATAAGGACATGCCAAGCTATCAGAATCCACTCCCAGAATAGCTGTAGGGTGTATAACGTAAAAGGTATTCATGATCAAGGCTTAAGCTTAAATTTGATCATTGATGATCACTCACTGTAATCTTATTTTCAGGTTAACAGTCATATAAGTGATAAAAATGATGAATACTATTACATTATTATTAATAATAGCAAAATACATGAAGTTTAGGCTTCTGAAAAGCCTATGATGTCATCAAACTTAGAGTTACAGTGATAACTCTAAACAATGGCATAATAATGAGGTAAGATGGTTTGATCATGATGTAATCATCACTAAACCTTAAAATATTGATCAATTCTAGTAGAAAGCATCAGTACACGTCTACTGGAAGCCTTTTGGACTCTAGAAGGGAGGTATTTACTATAAATAGAGCTCTTTTTACTCTATTTTCCCCTCAGATGCTTACAAAACACTAAATAATTGAAACAAAAAGGTAATTCCTTTATTCTTTATATATAAAACTCTTTTATTATTAAAGACAAAAGATAATCCTTATTATAATCATTATTATTGAGGTTATTACTTCAATTATTTAATTTTTTTGTTTAAAATTCTCTTAAAAAACCTCAAATCCACGTAAAATCAAGATTAATTGTCATTTCTCATAATTTTTATTGTAAATACAATTTAAATAAGTTGTATTTCTATTATTTGGTGTAAAAACATTCAAAACTATCATATTAAGTTCTAAAAGTAGGTTATTTCTCATTATAATAATCTTCTCTGTATTATTACTTTAATAATTCTTTAATTAATATAAATAGTATTTATATTAATTAATAACTTTAATATTAGTAATATTATTGTTATTAATTGTTTTTTATTAATAAAAATTTATTTTTACACCTTCATTATTTGTTGGTAACAATAATAAAGTGCTTTTAAATATATTAATATATTTATTTATTATATCATTTTTTGAATATAAATTATATTATTATATTTATTGAATCATAATATGATTTTTACGCCATAGTTATAATAATTCTTTATTATTATAATTATTTTTTATCTTATTTATTTTATTCATAAGGAAATTCATAGTGCAATAAGCAAAATATTAGTAATTTTTACTCATTGTTTCATAGTCAAACCTTACATTTGGGGGCCTGGCCATGATATTTACTCTAAAGGACCTTTTAAAAGATTGTAATTGGGTTTATCCAATAATAAATTTTGATTATAATCATAAAATTATATAATAATCTTATATTTATTGAGGCATCTGGAAAGCAATTGTACTGTCTTACACGTGGTTTTTCACATCCTTAGACTTGCAAGAACTTTCTTTGAGTGACTCTAGTGATTAAAAAAGATATTTATAAATTAAAAATAATTTTATATTATAAAGTCATTTCATAAAAAGAATCATATTCATTTTTACTTTATTCTTTAAAAATAAAAAACACAAAAAAATAAAAAAATATTAAAAGCCAATAAAAAGATATTTTTATTCATTTTTATTCATTTCTTTATTCATCTCGTTTTTTCAAAGATATAAAAGCAATTTTAATGTGGAAAATTGCCATATCTTACCAAAAAAGAACACTTTTTATATAAAAGACTTATATTTATTTGTCTCTTTTAGTGTTTGAAGACAATCCAACAGAAAGCAGCCAAGCCACTGTTGAAAGATTGGTGGAAGAAACTTTTCCAAATTCTCCAACACCAATTGTCATTAAGAAAAAGAAAGCTAAGAAATTAGACTTTCCAGGACCCACTCTTCAGGACTCTGAAGGTGAGTACCTTATTTTTAAATTTCCATAAGAAGAATTCTTGTCCTGAAATCCTCTTATTTCTTCTTTTTTAAATCATGACTACCAGAAGAGGCTCCCAATACTCCATACAATCAGATGGAGCTGGACTCAGAGGTAGAATTGATTCCTCTAAAGGGAAAAGAAAGGGAAATATCCCAAGTGGAACAGAATCCACACAAGGAAGTGCCTTATCCCAAAGGAAAGTCTAAGAAATGCCCATGATATCTGAACCAGAGTTAGAACTAAGTATGAGTAACTCAAACAGGTACAAATCACATTCTGAGGGCTCAGATAGACATTTACATGAGCCGGTACAAGAAGTACTACACAGTGTACAAAGACAAGGACTTGGAAATGTTGCCTAAAATACACCAAGGAGTGATGAACCCCTGGAACATACTCAAAAGGTTCCTCACAGAGGAGGAGATAGTGGTATACTCCAATGGATGGAATCCACTGTCATCTGAGCCTCAAATCAAAAATATCAAGGAGTAACACTCCAAAAAGAAGGAGGCAAGCAAGGAAGAAGCCCAAGTAGCTTCTACCAACAAGGCTCAAGCCAACCAACCTCCCAAAGAGGGGAAGAAGAACAAGAAAAATAATTTGAGGAAACCATATTCCCCAAGCTAAAGGATTCCAAAAATCCAAAAAGATGCCATGGAAAATTTATTCAACATGGCCAGACCTTTGATGGAATTCAAAGACAAGGAGGAGCAAAAAATGAGACAACCCCATTTCCCAAAGAAATACCTTATCTCCTGATGTTGTAAATACATTAACAGGGGTTAAAGACAGTATTTTACCTCTTAAAGAGGTTAACAATAGTTTATTATCTTTCCAAGAAATAAATAATAGCTTATCATCTTTGACAAAAATTGTTGTACAAAATAAAAAAGAAATTGATAACATTAAATTTATGGTTGAAAATAACAAACCAAATGTTTTGATTGATAATACTCAAAAATTGATACAAGAACAACAAGAACTGTATAAATACATAAAAGATATCAAAGATAAAATTTTGACAATCAATTATGACGTGAGTATTGATAATCTACAGAAAAATTAAACAAATTAAGTATTTCTGTAGAAATATTTGAAGAAAAGAATTCAGCACACCAGATATTACTATTAAACCATGTGGAAAAAAGTGATGAAGCAATAATGCATCTGAAAGATGATATTAAAAGTGAAATAAGGCTTATCACTGAAAAAATGGATAAAATTAATGAGGCTAACTGAAATATGCCAAAGTTATCAACTAAATTTTCTCACATGAAAAGCCCTGTTAAACCAAAAGAGGAATTAACAAATCCCTTCATAACAGACTTAAGTCATCAAGAAAATAACCAGGTCTTAATGAAGGAACAACCTCAATTAAAAGAATGGCCAACATTTACAGGAGAAGGTGAAGATGACCATATGTCATTTATTAAAACAATTGACATGTTACAAGAAGATTATTCCATACCCGATGAATTGATCAGTGCAAGATTGCACTCACTGTTGGAGAAATCTGCAAAAAGATGGTATTATGGCTTCAGACAAACAAATGGCAAAAATACCTGGTCTTGGTGGAAACAAGAAATAATCACCAAGTGGGCTGATGATGCCTGGAGGTACAAAATAGAAAATGCATTTGAAAACTCCTTCTTTGACCAAGAAAAAGATGAACCTTTGACTTGGTTCTTAAAAAAAGTTGAAAGACTAAATTCACTGTACCCAGAAATGTCACAAACGATTGTGCATATGAAAATACTTAAGAAATGTGGAGGAGATCTAGAAAGTGCCCTAAGAAGCAGGTGTATAGAACCATGCTCCACAGAAGAGTATATAAATGCACTAGAAGACATAGTGACAAGGACAAAAATTGGCAGAAATTGTAAACAATTGGACATCAAAAGTCCAAATAAGCCATTTATCAAAAAAGATAAATCAAAAGAAGGTTTCAAGCCCAATACATTCAACAATAATGAGAAAAGAAAATGCCATAAATGTGGAGGTATTGGACAATTAACCAATAATTGCCTTAAAAAAGCAAAAATCAATGAAATTGTGGAAACAGAAGACCACAATGAAAAAGAAGAAGAATCTGATTCTGAAAAGGACACAGAAGAGTGAGAAACTTCTGAGAGTGATGCAATTAATATAATTAATGCACAAATTAATAATATTGATATAATTTATGAAGTACTAGATATTAACTCAGACTTACCACAAGTTGGAACAGCTGACACAAACCTGACAAATGTAAAAGATGCCAAAATGTATAGAACCAAACCTGCAAAAGCAATGGGATATACAGCTGGAGAATCAAGTATAAGTATTTTCATGGTTGACAACCAAGAGGAAAAAGTAAAACTGGATACAGGAGCATATTGCACCTGTGTTGGTTAAAGTTACTTAAAAAAAATTGTTCCAGATTGGGAAGAAAAACTTATACCAACACAAGCTGTCAAATTTAGTAGTGCAAGTGAGAGCAAGAAGCCCCTTGGAATAATTGACTTAACACTCATTTTCCCTCACCCTTCACAATGTGTCAGAATTAAAGTAGAGTTTGTGGAAATGTATAACTGCACTAGTAACCATTTTATACATGGAAATGACTACTTGTCAGTTTATGGCATAGATATCTCTGACCAAAAGGATAGATATTTTACCATAGGTGACAATAAAAGACAAACGTTTGGCTTTCTTAATAATGAAAGACAAATAACAGTTGTCAAGAATGAAGAAAAAAGCCCAGAAATGAATTTTTTCATAACTGAAAAGCTAAAAGAGGCAGAATTTAATCATTAATTAACAGTAAAAATGAAAGAAAAATCAATTGACCTCTTATTTAAATATAATAATGCCTTTGGAACTGACAAAGAACCACTAGGTGCCATAATTAGACATGAGTTAGACATAATTCTTAATGTAAAAAACCTTATCCACCTCTACTAAGAAGACCAGCTTATCCAGCCAGCCCAAGAGCTAGCGTAAGGTTTGTCTATGAAACTCTTGATAATAGTAGCAAAATCAAGAGTACTATGACTGTCCTCAGTAGAAATATATAATATAACAAAATATTATAACCACAAATTTAAATATAATTATTAAAAATAAATTTAATTATTATTATAAGAATATAATAGTAAAAAAATAATAATAATTATAATAAATTATAATTATTCTATTACTGTTATAGTCACTGACAGCTATAACAATAAGAATTGTAAAGCTCTTAATGAGACAATTACACATGGAAATATGAATATTAACCACTTATAAATAATATAAATATTATTTATAAAAGAATTATAACACACACTGTGCATAAATAATTCTTATAGAATAAAATTTTATATAAAAAAACTAATACTAGATAAAAAAGATATAGAACTTTACAGAAAAACTTACTTATAATATTTATTTAATACAACAAGTCAAACAACAACAGTTATCATATTAAATAATGATTATAAGTTAAAAACACGCCTAAAATCAATAATTTTAAAGATAAAACAAATTTTTATAATAAAATTTAAGATTAAAGAGTTTTTAAGAGGAATTTGTGGATTTTAAAAGATATTTAAAATGATAATTTTATAATATAAAATATATTATTGATGATTAAAACAATAATATGAATTATATGATTTCAATTCTTGAATTTACAATTAATAAAGAATAAAATGACTCAAGAGTTACTTTGATAATAAGATTTTATAAATAATAAAACTTTACCTGTTTAAATTTCTAATATGATTGGATTGATGATGAATGATGGATAAAAACAGTGATGAAAAGACTCTTTTTATGTCTTCAGAGCAGCTCTCATTATTTAAAATGAATATAGAGGGTGTGCCCAGGTCAAAACTGAAAACCCTACT
Source organism: Austropuccinia psidii (assembly GCA_023105745.1). Lineage (NCBI taxonomy): Eukaryota > Fungi > Basidiomycota > Pucciniomycetes > Pucciniales > Sphaerophragmiaceae > Austropuccinia > Austropuccinia psidii. The sequence continues at coordinate 32,029,839 of JALGQZ010000005.1, read as the reverse complement.
TAAAAACAAAGTTCTTAACTTAAGTCAACTTGCTTTTATTTCCAATTTAAAGTTACCAGTGTTATTCTTAACTCCATGTAACTTTAATCCTCATTTAAACTAATTATCTTTAAGTTTTCAATATAAATAAACTTATGTATATTAAAGTTCATCAAATGAACAACTTGAAAATAGAGTTTAAAGCAGAAATCTCTTAAACTCAATTTACAATTAATTTTTAAAGAAATCATAATTTTCTTTGAGCTTAATTAAAAGAGTAAATTTCCAGGCTAATTACCCAGGAAATTTATTTATAAAAAATACTTAAAATTTAATTGATATGTAGATAATATTAAATTGTAAGCTGTGTGAAAATTTCAAGCAAATCTATTAAGATTTGGATTTTGAATGAATTTTTGAAGTTATTGCTATTTTTCCACGTAAAAATAGCAATACACACCAAACCTTAGCTTTTGATAAGGTTTTGATGCTTGTAACTTTAAAGTTTTAAGCTTATTTAAGGTTTTTAAGCTTGATTAAGCTTTGAAAGTTCTTAAAACCTTGATTTAAAGCCTGCATATTGGGATTTACCCTTTGGCAGCTTGAAATTCCTGTCCAAATTGGGATAAAACCAGTTTAAACCTTAAGGTTGGATCAAAGTCTAATCTTAAAGTTTAATTAAGGTTGAAAATCCTCCAATACAGGTGGACAACCTTAATTGAATCATTGCAGATCCAAAAAGCTGGGTACCCCAGCTCTATTTGGTCTTTTTCCTTTGTCCCACCTTTTTGCGTGGATTTTGCCCTTTTATTTATATAAAGCCATACCATGGCTTTAAACCCTTTTAAATTGAGCTCACGCAGGATCTACATTCTGAATGGCAAATCCTTAGCCAATTCAGTAAATATACACCACACCTCAATTTTAACTAAAATTTTGGTAAGTTTGCATTAACCTTATGCAACTTTAAATTTAAGCTTATATAAGCTTAAATTTAACAATTTTAAAAAAATGTTGAAAAAGTTGCATTAGTACTGTGACATTCTTAAATCTTCTAATAACACAAGAAATAAGTGTTTTTGGGTATAACACCTTATGGATGTACCCTAGGTCATTTTTGGTGTAGAATCCAAAAATGAGATAATATTTATAACTTTGTTTATCCAAAAAAAAGTTATACTTATTTTTTGTTATTTTTTATTTTACTTTCAACTAAAAAGTCTGTTGAAGACAAAATTTATTGTTTATAAAATCATTTGTGGCCTTATGGGTATGTTATACATACCTCACAGGCTCACATTCCCTACCACCAAAAAAAATTGTACCCCAATTTTTCTTTTGTAGTTTACCCCCAAGTTATTTTGGGGGGGTATAATTCACTGTCCAACCTCTCTACTTATACTTTTAAGTATGTAAAGCACACAATTCAAACTTTTTATTGAGCAATTGGTCTTCTCTCATGTCTGAATCTTCTGAGAAACTTTTGGGAATCAGGTATTTTGCTTTCTACAATCAATTCATCTTCATGTTGTGGATTTTTATACCTGACTAAGTATTCTCTTTCATCTTTTCCCCTAAGTCTTCTTTCTTTCAAGACTTTTAGTACCTTTTTCTCCTCACCTAGATCTAGTGGGGGTACTTCTAAGAGTGTTTCATTTCTTAAAGGAAATAATTCCTTATCACTTGAAGTGTAATGCTTTACTAGACTGACAGGGAATGTTGGATGTTTATTTTCCAGTTCTCCTGACAGTACTTGTACTGCATTTGTCCCATGAAGGGCTTTAATAATAAATGGTCCTGCAAAGGAATCTTTCAATCTCTTTAGACCTTTAATATTATTAAAGTTCAAGGTTGAAACTAGTATCAAGTCCCCTACTTTGAATTCTGGGGTTTTATGACTTTTATCCCATTTCTCCTTAGCATATTCAAAGGCATCATTCATGCTTTGATTTGCATGATGTCTCACTTTATCAAGCAATAGTTTAAAGCTTTAAGCAGTTGGGTGAATGTCAACCAGATCTTTCTTCAAAGTATCAATTGGAAGTTTGGGGTTCCATCCTTTTTCCAACATTGCAGGGGTCTTGCCTGTTGAAGCATGGATGGAGGTCTTGTAGGCTAATTCCAATGCTGGTATAAGAGTACACCAATCATGGGTAAAGCCATCAGAATCTTCAAACTCCAGGCCATAAGCACAAAACTTCTGATCATGTCCTCAAGGATTTGAATCATTCTTTTTGCCAACCCATCTGCTTGTGGATGGTATGCTGTTGAGAATGATAATTTTGTACCCAAAAGCTTATGTAAATTAGTCCATAAGGCTGATGGAAATTTTGGTTCTCTGTCACTAATGATGTATTTAAAGAGACCAGTATGGGATATTACTCTATTCTAGATCAAAAGAGCTGTATCCATAGCTGTGTCATCTTTGTGACATGGTAAAAAGATTGGTGTTTTGCTATATCTGTCTACAATAACAAGACATGCATTATAACTTTTATCACCTCCAGGTGGTAATGCAGTTACTCAATCCATGTGAACTACTTCCCATGGGGTACTTGGTTCTTGGATATGGATCATCAGACCAAATCTTTTACCAGTAGCTTTATTGGCTTTCTGGCATCTATCACAGCTATGACAGTACTCAATGACATCTTTTCTCCAAGATGGCCACCAGGCACATGCCTTAATTCCTTCCATTGTTCTGTCTTCAGACAGATGTCCAGAATAAATTTTATCACGGAATTCTAGTAGTATTGTGTTAATCAACATTCTACTACATAGGACCATGACACATGTGTGTTTAAATCTATGATATAGTATACCATCAAACAAATGGGATCTTGCATTATCATAAGATGTTTTCCAAATATCATCCAGAGAATTAGCCAATGCTGCATCTTTGCAATCTTTTTCAAGTAGAGCAGTAGGTATATGGCAATTTTTATCTTGCTTATAGCTTTCTCTAACTTCCTCAAATAATTCTGTTCCCACATCTGTGATATTAATTCCTTCAATTGGGATTTGAGGTTCTGCACTTGTAGGAACATAGGCAGGATTTTCAGGTGTATTGGGTAATGCCCATCTACTTAAGCCATCAGCATTCTTGTGAATATTTCCAGCTTTATGTACTATGGTCATATTGCCTCTATACTCCTGTATAGCAATCTGCCATCTTAACATGTGTCTGTTTGGAGGTTTCATGTTAAGAAGTGATTTTACTGCATTACAATCAGTAATTACTTCAAACACACTACCATCAAGATAGTAATGAAGTTTTTCCAGAGCCCAAACAAGGCAAAGGCACTCCATTTGGCTAGCTCCATATCTGGCCTCAGTAGGTTTAATTTGTCTTGAAATAAAACAAATTGGACCTTCATAAGGCTTGTCATTGACAATTTGAACTTGATGAAGAGCAGCTCCTAAACCTTCACCACATGCATCAATATACAGCTTGAAAGGGAGTTTCCAGTCTGGCATCAGTAATAATGGTGCATTGGTCAAGGCATACTTGATTTTATCATATGCTTGAATTCTCTCCTGAGTCATTTCAAAAACAGTTTGTTGATCACAAATTCTGTATAATGATCTGGCATGGATTTCAAAATCTTTAAGGTGTTGCCTGTAATAACTGGCAAACCCTAAGAAAGACATCATTTCTTTCTTGTTCTGGGGCATTTGTTTCAGTAAAGATGCAGCCACTTTGTTCTTATCAACACCAAGGCTTAGTCCTGAGACTACATGTCCTAGAGCTTTTAACTCATGAAACCCAAAATTACATTTTTTAAGAGAAATTTTCATGTTCACTTGTAGAATTTTCTTAAGTACTAATGAAAGTCTCTCCAAATGTAATTGCCAGGTTTCTGAACAAATTATAATGTCATCAATATAAATGATTAACCATCCCTCTGATAATTCATGTGGGAAGATAGTATTCATCATTCTTTGGTAATGAGAGGGTGCACTTTTAATACCAAAAGTCATCCTCAAATATTCATAAATACCACAATGAGCAATTATTCTCAATAATTTCCTAGCATGAGGTGTTAAAACATTCTGATGGAAGCCTTTAAGAGCGTCCATGGAAGTAATAAATTTTGCTTTGGATAATTGAGTCAAAGTCTCATGGATTCTAGGGATTGGATAGCTGTCTGGAATGGTATAGGTATTCAGTGCTCTAAAACCACCAACCATCCTTGACTTATCATTATGCCAAGTAATGATCACTGGAGTTGTGACTTCTACTTCCTAATTGTGTCCAACTTTTCTAAGAACTCCCAGTTTCATTAGCTCATTGATATGATTTTCTAATGCTTCTCTAGCCCTAGGACTAGCTGGGTAAGCTGGTCTTCTTAATAGTGGCGGATAAGGCCTTTCCCCATTAAGCATAATGTCCACCTCATGGCCTTTTATAGCCCCCAGTGGTTCATTATCTGAAGCAAAGGCTTCCCGGTATTGAAATAAAATTTCAATAAGTTCTTCCTTCATTTTCAGTGTTAATTCAGGACTAATTTGTGCTTCAATTAATCGACTTGACACAAATTTTTCCTTATTAACATTTTGTACTTGTTTAATGATAGTAAGTTCTCTTTTTTCTAGAGGAAAAGAAAATTTTTGTCTTTTATTTTCCCTTATAGTGAAATACCTGTCTTTATTATTATTAATATCAATACCATAAATATTGAGATAATCATTCCCAAGTATAAAGTGTTGTGAAGTACAATTATTCATAACAACAATTTCAACTTTAAATCTTATACTTCCCGCAGGATGAGGAAATATGATTGCTGCTTCAAATATACCCAAGGGGTGCATATTTTGGCTAGCACTGCTGAATGTTATACCTTCAATTGGCATTAATTTGTCTTGCCAATTGGTCTAAGTTTTGTCAAGATAATCTTTTGCAACACAAGTGCAAAAAAGCACCTGAGTCAAGATGTATTTTGGCTTCTGTGTTATTTAACACAATATTAGTGATACAAGATGACCCAGCTGTATAACATTTACCTCTGGCAGGTTTGGTTTTTTGCATTTTGGCATCTTGCACAGGTATGAGATCCATACATTCATCACTGTACTGTGGTAAGTGAGTATGTACCTCAGTGACTTCAAAAGAAACATTAATATTTTCTATACCAAGTTCTTCTGATACTTCTTCTTCTTCTGAAGGCTCAGAATCACTTTCATGTAAAGATACATCAGTTTCTTTTGTGTCTTGCACTTTTTCAACATTTATCTCATTGACTCTTGTCTTTTTTGGACAAGTCTTTGCCAAATGGAATGTGCTTCCACATTTATGACATTTCAAAGGAGGTCTGTCATGTGGTTTATTTTGTTTTGAAATTGGTTTCCCACTAGTCTTGTTGTCTATTGGGGTTTTGGACCAATTTCTTCCAACTTTTGTTCTAGTAGTGATGTCCTCCATAGCATTGATATAGTCTTCTGTAGAGCAAGGCTCAATACATCTGCTTCTTATAGCATGCTCAAGGTCACCTCCAAATTTTCTTAATATCCTTTTATGTACCATTGTTTCAGACATATCAGATTGAAGGGCAGTTAACCTGTCCTTCTGTTTAAGAAACCAAGTCATGGGCCTGTCCCTTTCAATATTAAAAATGGCTTCTTCAAAAGAATTTTCCATTCTAAATCTCCAGGAATCATTTTCCCATTTGGAAATAATTTGTTCTTTCCACCAAGTCCAAGAATGTTTACCATGGTCTTGTCTCATCTTATAATACCATTTCTTTGCTGATTTGGTAAATAATGAGTGTAATCTGGCACTTATGTATTCATCTGGTATGTGAAAGTCTTCTTTGAACATATCAATTGTTTTCATAAATTCCATATGATTATATTCTCCTTCACCACTGAAGGTTGGCCATTCCTCTAATCTTGGAATGTCCTTAAAATTGCAAGCAGTTTCCACATCATGACTTGAAATTGTATGATGTAAATCAATATTCAAGTTAAGAACATTTCTGTCAAGAATTGGTGTGGATTGCCTTGGCAATTTATTTTTTAGTGATATACTATTAATACTTGATTGAATGTCTTCTTTCAATTCAAGTCTTGCTTTATCACTTTTTTCCAATTGTTCTTGAAAAAGAGCTGCATTGTGACCAGTAGAATGTTCCAAGTTTTGAACTTGTATTTTCAATTCTCTTAACTGTCCAGTTATAAAAGAAATTGAGTTCTCATCTGGTTGATTGAGTAAGGTAACTTTAGACTCAAGTCTTTCACAAATTTGCATCAAAGACACAATATTGTCTTTATTAAAATTTTCAAGGTCAATAATGGTCTTTTGTCGTTCTTTCACTTTTAATATCTCATTACCCAACTTCTGTTGGACATAATCAAATGTTTTAAATTTTGCCATAATTTCTGTATTACAAGATTCAAAGCAAGTTAAAAGTTTTACAAGATCTATTCCTTTGGGAAAGATTGGTTCAATCTATTCCTTTGGGAAAGATTGGTTCAATCTTTCCTCCTCCTTGTTTTTTAATTCCATCAAGGTTCTTGCCATATTGAACACATTGTCCATGGCTGTCTTTTCCTTCTTTGGGATTCTGTAATTCTGAGGGTAAGGCTTGTTCCACTTGGGCTTTTCCTTTCCCTTTGCCTTTTTCTTGCCCTTTTGGTTGGTCTTTGGGGCTTGCTTGGGCTTGTTTGGCACTTGTTGAGGTGGATGCTTGGGGAGCTTCCACTGGGCTGGTTTCCTTGCCTTGGGCCAACTACTTCTTTTGATCCTCTGATAACATGCTTTGGTTTTTCAACCAAGCTTTTATCTGTTGGACTTGTCCTTTGACAGACATGGGTGTCCAACCCATCAGAAGATCTTCTGTCTTTTCTGGTCCCATGAGCTTCTTCACTTGAAGATAAGAGTTCATGGTGCCTATCCAAAGACTTGGGAGAAGTTCCCACTCTTGTTGTTTTGACGCCAAGAGCCAGTCCTTCCATTGAGATTGATAAATTTCCACAGCTGCCTGTTGGAAATGGTTCAGGTCTAACAGCAATAGCAGTTATGTCAGCTTCTGGACTCTCAATAAGAGGTTCAAAGGTGCTGGCTAACCTTTGGGAACTGGTGGAAGTCCTGGCATCCTCCATTTGTGCCTCTCCTCTGGGAAGACATTCTTGCCTTTTGGATTTGTGGCTGGAATGTCCTGGTCCAGATCCACTTGATTGGATGGAGTAGTTACTTCCACTTCTAGTAGGAGTCATTTCACGTCAATTTTAATAAAAATAGAGTAAAATTGAATTGAATTCACCTACAGGACCTTTAAAGGGCTCTTTGGTTATCAAACTCCTTGATGGTGGGCTGGTTTGAATTTCAATACTGGACTCTGAGGCTTCAGAGTCTGAAGAATTTTTTCTGATGGAAGACACTAGAGAAAATTAAAAATATAAGTTATATTATCAAATAATGAAAATAACTTATAAACTCAACTTATTAAATAAAGTTGTTTTAATGTAATTTTATGGCAAATTACGTCAAAAATAAATAAAAATGTCTAAGATAAAACAAAAAAAATGTTTTTAGTAAAGATTTCAATTTTTCAAAGATTTTTATTTGAGTCATCATTTTCTTTAAAGAAATAATAATTATGCAATTAACAAGTTAATTAATCAAAATTGTATTATTATTCACTTTATACTAGAATAACTCCAAGAATAAATTTCAATTCTGTGATGTGAAAAACCCACCGGTTAGACAAAAGAAATTTATTCCAAGTAACTCAATAGTATATTGTTTCAAACAATATTCTTAAGAAAAAAAAACTTTATTAATATTATAAAGATTATTTATAAGGGATAAGTCCCAAAAAAGCCAATATTAAGAAGAATATGGCAATTTTACGTCAAAAAATAGTAAAATAAGGTCTAGAATATGATTTATGTCCCAAAAATTGGTTTAAAATCACGGCCAGGCCCCGAAATGTAAGGTTTGTCTATGAAACTCTTGATAATAGTAGCAAAATCAAGAGTACTATGACTGTCCTCAGTAGAAATATATAACATAACAAAATATTATAACCACAAATTTAAATATAATTATTAAAAATAATTATAAAAAAATAAATTTAATTATTATTATAAGAATATAATAATAAAATAATAATAATAATTATAATCAATTATAATTATTCTATTATTGTTATAGTCACTGACAGTTATAACAATAAGAATTGTAAAGCTCTTAATGAGACAATTACACGTGGAAATATGAATATTAACCACTTTAAATGATATAAATATTATTTATAAAAGAATTATAAAAAACATTTTTCAGAAATAATTCTTATAGAATAAAAATTCTATATAAAAAAACTAATACTAGATAAAAAAGATATAGAACTTTAGAGAAAAACTTACTTATAATATTTATTTAATACAACAAGTCAAACAACAACAGTTATCATATTAAATAATGATTATAAGTTAAAAACACGCCTAAAATCAATAACTTTAAAGATAAAACAACTTTTTATAATAAAATTTAAGATTAAAGAGTTTTTAAGAGGAATTTGTGGATTTTAAAAGATATTTAAAATGATAATTTTATAATATAAAATATATTATTGATGATTACAACAATAATCTGAATTCTATGATTTCAATTCTTTAATTTACAATTCATAAAGAATAAAATAACTCAAGAGTTACTTTAATAATAAGATTTTATAAATAATAAAACTTTACCTGTTTAAATTTCTAATATGATTGGATTGATGATGAATGATGGACAAAAACAGTGATGAAAAGACTCTTTTTATGTCTTCAGAGCAGCTCTCATGATTCATAATGAATATGGAGGGCGTTCTTAGGTCAAAACTGAAAAACCATACTTAAAAACAAAGTTCTTAACTTAAGGCAACTTGTTTTTATTTCCAATTTAAAGTTACCAGTGTTATTCTTAACCCCATGTAACTTTAATCCTCATTTAAACTAATTATTTTTAAGTTTTCAATATAAATAAACTTTTTTATATTAATTCCATCACATTAAAAACTTAAAAATAGAGTTACAAGCAGAAATCTCTTAAAATCAATTTTTTATTAATTTTTAAAGAAATCATAATTTTCTCTAAGCTTAATTAAAAGAGTAAATTTCCAGGCTAATTATCCAGGAAATTTGTTTATAAAAGATACTTAAAGTTTAATTTATATGTAGATAATATTAAACTGTAAGCTGTGTGAAAATTTCAAGCAAATCCATTAAGATTTGGATTTTGAATGAATTTTTGAAGTTATTGCTATTTTTCCACATAAAAATAGCAATACACACCAAAACTTAGCTTTTGATAAGGTTTTGATGCTTGTAGCTTTAAAGTT